>CATIUR010000001.1:66912058-68114558 GCA_949592205.1 Helichrysum umbraculigerum | reverse complement strand
CGTCGGCAATTATTAGACTAAACGTTGTTATATGTGCACGTAACATGTTGATGGCATCACTATCAACATCCATCAAGTTTTGAGTTAGAGTACCCATAGCCTTTCCATTAAGTATTGAGTTAGTCTCCATTTTGTAAAATAAAAAGATATAATGTAGTAAAGAGAAAAGGGTAAAATGATATTGCTTCTATTGAGAGTTGTAAATGTTTTATATAAAGAGAGAAAAGGGACATTAATGAGGGGTAGGTGAGATAAGATAATTAATACAGTGATACATAAATAAGCTGAAGAACCATCACAGGATAGCCTAGTGGTTGGCGTCCTGTTATCCTCACAAGAGGTCTTAGGTTCAAACCTCAGTAGAAGCAAAAAAATCTTGGGGTGGCCACGGGAAGGTTCGGAAACGGCCACGGTAACGGTTAGGCCACGTACATCACAAGCAAAAGCTTGGCCAACCCGAGGGAGCCTGTTAAAAACGGGAATACGCTTTAAAAAGAAAAAAAGAAGAAGAATAATTCAAACATATAATATCAACATAATAACCTCAAAATGGGAAACACGATGTCCTATTTGTGTGAATGTCTATCTTCGCCTTTGATCGATCCACATTCGTATCCGTAAAAGTATTAATGTAAAAAAACAACAAACGTTGACCTATCTAACAGACTTATGACTTGTGACAATGTTTGATGAATTATAATAATAAAAAAATGAATCATAGTAATAAAAATATTGAATTATATTGCTTCTCCCTCTTATCCACCTAATTTTTCTTCTTTTTTGATCCCGTTATATATATATATATATATATATATATATATATATATATATATATATATATATATATATATATATAATCATTTCGTGCTTGTAATTTTATTAATTTATTGCATATAATAAATACTAGTAATAGTAATAATACTCAGTGAATTAAAGAACTTCATTTCAATTTCAGTAATGAAATAACTAAAGGATAAAATTACATTATCAAATGAAAAATTACAAACGTATCATATCGATCCAATCCCTAAGGTTTCGATCATACATCTCGAAACGAAATAGCATGTTTTCTGCATTCTTTTTTCTCGGAGGTGTAGTATTGAAAATCATCTTCAAGTTTCTTGAGAAATTTGAGCTCGGATGCAGAGGGTTGAACTCCAAACTCGTCAAATTTATCATTGAGGTCGTTGATCCATTTGCCGATCTTCCCAATTGCCGTATTAAACTTTTCGACGTTTTCTTTTTGTAATTTGATCATTTGTTGGTCTATCTCCTTTAAAACGCCTGCTTTCTCTCCTAAAACATACTTCTCTTCTTCGGTTGCCATTTTTTCAATTTAACAACTATTTTTACAATCTACGAAATATCTTTCAATTTTATATAGTTACAGTATTTAAAGCGGTTTACTAATAACCGCCACAATAGTTTGTAGCTTCCTTGTTACGCTACTACTCGTACGGCCATAGCTAATGAATTCATCTGTCCATATCCATTCCAATATTCCATAACATATACTAGCTGCTAACCAGCGCGATGAGACGGGAATAAATTTGAAATCGATAAAAAAAGAACTGATTTACTATTAAAATATTGATTCGAGTGAAGCCTTACACAAAATAAACAATAATAATAAGAATGGTACGGTGCACCTTGCAAAAAATGAAACTGAACATGAAATTTAGTAATTGACTACAAAGTATAAAAGGCCGCCACATTTCAATTTTAGCCGCTTCAATCTGGAGATGCTCTAGAAGGCTTAAAAATAAAGTCAAATGTTTGTCAGTGAAGGGGGCTGGGGAAGTGGGGAGGGGGTGGTGTGGTCTGGATTATGGCTAGGTATAGAAGCATGGTGTGGTCTGGTCAAATATATATATATATATATATATATATATATATATATATATATATATATATATATATATATATATAATCAAGATAACATAACATTAATTAATCTATTATTAATATTAATATTAAATTAATCATTTATAGTATAACATAAGAGTCCGTAATATAATAACATTTTCTCTACTACATTTTATCAATTAATAAAACATTTGAAAAATGTAAACGATTTGAAGGTTTGGATGGAAAATGGTCTTCCGTTATCTTTTTTCCTTACGGTCCGTGATCTTGCTTTCTTTCGCATTCTGGACAAGTGATTCACACTTTTCTAAAATATACCTATCTGTCCCAAATCATCAATCATTACACTCCATAGATCGAATTCGTAGGAAATACCCTTTTTCTTGGACGACGATTATGCTTTTGATACTGTTGACGGGCCTGTACTCCATGCTTTCTCGGATGAGGAAGAGGATGACATTAGAATTTTCAATTTTGAGGTCCATGTTTGGACATGACTTTTTCCGTGCTCATTCTCTAACAAGGCCAGGAGGCAGGAGGATCGATGCTTAAACAGATCGAAGAGCAGAAACACAAAAAGAGAGCTGATTCAACGATACTAAGGCCAAGCTCTGTGATTCAACGATACTAAACACAAAAATGCCAACCAACAATCGGAAGCGACGTGGGAAATAAATTAGGTTTATAAAGCGGAACAAAGCTTTCTTTCAAACGGTCTTGACTGTTGGCCAGCACGTTTGGAGTACCAGAACTATACACAATTTGTTACTTAATTAAGGCAGTTTTACAAACCATCGCCTTAAATTGAGAATATAAAAACCGCTTTAAGTTTTTCATTTTTATATGTGCGATTTATCGTATTGAAAACTGAAAAGGCATTTGTCAAAAACCGGAAAAAGTAAGCTAATTGTACGCTTCATGGTTTTTTATTTTTTTGATAATACTCCGAGACATTGGTTTAATTACGACAAGAAAGCACAGCATGAGAAAAGGAATGTAATATTCACGAGGCTAATGATAAATGGGAAGGGAGGAAACGAAGAGAATAGCTTTTGTATATGTCATTCCTATCCATTACCGGTTTCGTTGTGATAAACCAGTGCCCGGATATCTTAAACAAAGAAATGGCGGTCGTGAAGGAAATATTGTTTACTTTTTGTAGTGGATATTAACATGATCACAAATATAGGCTGATTCACACTATTGGTGTTTAGAGATGACATTAATTTTGTGTTATCTTTTGACAAAAACTAAAGCCATGAACAAGTTGATGGATGACAAAGTGACATTGTGTGTGTGTGTGTGTCTATATATATATATATATATATAAACCGGGACCATTCATTTCATTAACCGATTAATTGTCAACACCAAACTAATTACCAACCAATCAAATTTAAATTTAAATATCCTAATAATAATTACAATATTATTTTTATCTATTTATAAACAGGGACGGTTATTGAACAGTATTGGAGCGGTTCTCATCTATTAATTTAGCATTCATTTAGCAAATGCTCGAACCGAAAATAGTGCCATGAATAGTTACAGTTTTCTAAGATATTTTATATTTACTAGCGAAAAATACTCCGTAGCAAACACTTCGTACACCACATGTCTTTAGCCATACACCACCAAACACGCTACAGGATGTTCACTGTACAATAATAACACGTTTGGTGGTGCATCGTGCATGTACGGCCAAAAACAGGTGGTGTACGAATCACTCCCCAAACACACGCACAAACAAATATAATAGAGAAAATTACAACAAGCGTCCTTATAGTTTGAAATGAATTGCACATTCAGTCCTTTAATTATTTTAATTACATAGATGATCATTTCTTTTGAAACTTGTTACGTAAATAGTCCTTTACACTAACGATTGTTAAATCTCCGTTAAAAAGGACCATGTATGTAAAAAATTTAATTCTTTAGATTTTTTTTGATTAAAATATAAATAATAAAATCTAGTATATGTATATATACATTATATGGTGTACATAATATTATTTTCATTTCACTCATTTTATTCATTATCAAAGTTGATCATATTCTCCTCTATAACTAGGGCTGTTGATGAACCGAGTTAGTTCGAATATCCTGATGCTCGACTCGACTCGTTTATAAAATAAGTATGTTCGAGTTCGACTCGAACTCGATTAACTTTTTAAAACCATATTCGAGTTCGGGCTCGGATAATAATTTAGTGTTCGAGCTCGAGCTCTATACTCGTTTAAGTTTATGAAAATTTACAAAAAGAAAAATAGTTATTTGAGCTCAAAATGTTTGTTTAGAAGCTCAAGCTCGATAAAATCGTTTATAAGCGTAAACAAGCTCACTAAAAAGTGTATTAACTATTTTATGAAACTTGAAAATAAAGTTTATAAAAGACATTTACACGTAATTACACTTAAAATGTGTAAGCTTAAAGAGTTATCATCAAACACTAATAATAAGTATGTAATTAGATTCTTGATGTTAATATTAATTTATAGTGTACTCATCTCATCCTAACGAGCCGAGTCGAATTTATTGTTTTGAAGCTCGGCTCGTGAAACTAAACGAGCAGTCTTTTTATGTTCGAACTCGACTCGGGCTCGAAGAGTATTATGTTCGAATTCAAGATAAACGAGTTCGAACTCGAGTAGCTCGTTAAGTGTTCGGTTCGTTAACACCCCTATCTATATGATCAAATTTATATTCCACCACCATCGTTTCCTACATAAATATACATTTTTGACTTAATTAGTTCCCACTTTTCAACGTCGTCATTTACTTTAAAGCAAGGGTCATCGAAAATGATACAAAAAAGAAGAGATTGTGGCCACTAAAGTCATTACGAGATAAGAAGAATGGGTAATGGATTGTCCTTGAGTGGTGATAGACAAATGTGGAAGATGAACAATTTGACAATGAATTTGGTTAGCGAAATGTGAAAGCTGAAAATGATGTTGTGCACCTAATAATGTATATATACATATTTTAAATTTTATAATTAATATCTACTCAAAAATTATAAATTTTAAAAGAATAAAAAAAACTACACACGTGGTCCTTTTTAACGGAGATTTAACAATCGTTAGTGTAAAGGACTATTTACATAATAAGTTTCAAAAGAAAGGACCATCTATGTAATTAAATTAATTAAAGGACTGAATGTGCAATTCAGGTCAAACCATAAGGACGGTTTTTGTAATTTTCTCAATATAATATCTACTAATAATATGTTAGATGTTATAACAAAAGGATTTTGATAACTAATGCCCTAAGGGCACTAGTTAAGATTACCATAAATAGTTTGTTTGCATTTAATGAACATCTAACATATAACATTCCATGTTTATATGCTAATACAAAATTACTTTCCATATAATCTTCATAGATTAGTGATTAATATGGTAATAATGTAGTGTATTTAATGTTTAAAACTATATTTAGCAACCTTAACCAATGCCCTAAGGGCAATGATTATCAAAACCCATAATAAAAATATACAAAATGGACGATGATACTAATATTGATTTGTACATACACGTTCAAATCAATTTCATCTTAACCACATCTATTGTAAGTGAAATCATCTATCACATTTACAAAAGTTAATATAATAGTATTATCTTTATCAGCATCATCTCTTTAATAATCTAGTAGGTTATGATTTTTGTTACGTGTAATAATTTATGTTCATTATATAGATAACATGTTATCCTTGAATATTTCATATTTTATTTATATTTCAATCATTTGTAGTAAACACACCATATAATTTATAAATAAATTTGATGTGATATGAATTATAAATCAATAATGGATGGACACATTTTCAACCCTTTTATGTCTAATCCTTGTCTAGCTAATTAAATTAAATTAAATTAAAACTCCATACATTTAGCGGGAAGGCTAAATGGAGTTACTATTATATGAATAGTGACTTTTTTTTTCCTTTTCTTTTTTTCTTTCTAGCAAAAAAAAAAAATGTTTCTTTCAACCAAAAATTTCTAATAATAGCAAAAATTGTACTCCGTATTAGCTTATACTACTTCCCTCCTATTTGAAATGTCCACATTATTAAAGAAATAAAAGGCTAATTTTTATGTAAAATTAAAGAAAGCGGTCTGACGTAAACCGCCATATATTTTGTTAACAGTTAACAAAATATTTTTGGTATGGGAAAATGAAAAGAAAATGGCGCCACACTAAAAGGCGGTTTTGCATTAATCCGCCACAACTAATTGGTTGTCTAATTTGTTAATTAATATTTTTCCAAAGGGCGGGAGGTGAAAAGTTTATTGGCGCCATAGTGATGGGTTTCCAGCTAGTATAAATAGAGACCCTTGGCTACAGTTGAAATACACACAACGTAATACCGAACTCCTCATCTCTCAATACGTAATCCGAGAAGTTCAGGCAATTAAATAGTATGGCAACTAAAGAAGAACAGTTTGTGATCGGCAAGAAATTTGACGTATTAAACAAGATTAACAATAATGTCATCCACTCGCTTGAAGAAAGTATCCAAAATATCAATGACGCAATGAAGAAGTTAAGCAAGTGGATCGTTGACCTGAAAGCCAAACGTGATGAATTTGGGTGTGAACTTTCCCAGCCGGAGATCGAATTTCTCGAAAAATGTGAGCATTATGATCTAATATACTACACGCCTAAGAAAGCATCAGTTGAAACATTGTTATCACGTTTCAAGAAGTATAATCAAATGCATATAGAATGGAAAGAGATTATGTTAAGAGGAGATGATGATTAGTTTTTTTTTTCTCTCTGTAATTTTTATTTATGTAAAGCTTTAATTTTCTCGTCTTCTATTTTAGTTACTAATTATGATTTTCATATGTTACCACAACATTTCTTTCTCATTGAACAAATTAAAAAGACATTTACACTAAACTAGTAAATCAACAAACATAATTGAAATTAATAGTGCCAGAAGACAATTTTTGAATCTCTTAATTAATTATGAAATTCATATTGATTCATCCACCTTTATAATAATTAATTAATATCTACTAATTATCAGTCGTAAATGCAAAACTTTTCGATGCCCCAATTCCCTCAACAACCAAATCAATTTTATCGTCAACTTTTAATACTTAAATAATTAATAACCATTTTGTTAAAATAGAATCAACATATCTTGAAGCGTTTAAAAACATTACTGAACCGCATATAAGACCGTCAGATTTTCTTTATTGAAATAAAAATTTAAAAGGGAAGTAAAGAATACAATATTGATTCTATATTGTATTATCTTATCAGGGAAGGGGGCTGGGGAGGAGGGGGTGGTGCATACTGCAGAGTGATATTATCATAGACTTGACTAAGGCTAGGATAGGAGCATTGTGTGGTCTTGTCAACCGGATTAAATATTGATTCTTTTTTTTTTCTTTTTTTTTTCTTTTTTTTTTGGCAAAATAGTTATTTTTTTAAAGCATTAGTTATTTTTATAATAATAAATCATCGTCATCGTAGAAATATACAAATCAAATTGATACGAGAGTTTGATCGGAATGAATAATTATCCATCATCAAATATAAAAATAAAATAAAATGAATGGAAAATCAATATTAACAGTCTTATAAGGTAATACAATATCTCCTTTTATGATTAAAATCCAAGTTCCAACAAACATAAAGAAATAATATCAACTCTATATTTCCATAAATTTATAAGATAATACAATAATATCTTTTGAACTCCTTAGAAGCCCGCCTCTTCGTTTTGTGTATCGACGATCATCACTATTATCATATAAAATCATATATACCCGGCTGACAATGAGATCATCCGTCACCGTCAACGAGATCATCAGTGATTGTCAGCCTCCCTATTTTGGACCAAACACCAGGAACTAAGTGGAGGTCGAAGGTGTGTGTAGTCTTTGCAATCAAACACAAAGCTCCTATGGTGGATTGCCCAATTAGGGTTTCAATCAAATCCGACTCTGAGACGGATTTCGTCTACGGAGACGGAGCATTTAAACCGAGAAATAGCGGCCATGAAATTATTATGAAAATGAACATCAAGATTAAGACGATGATCATGATCATGTAAAAGAGATCTGACAATAAAAAGAGGGAAGAGAGACTGCTTCATATATATTGATCGTTGTTTCATTTTATTTTGATTGAAATATGTCATGTCATGAATAAATGAATGGGTTTATTGTTGTTTGGTTATGCGTTCAATTTTATACTAGTTATATTGAAGGCGCTGTATTGAAGCGGTTATAAGAACATATGTGTTGGCTTTTTGTATTTTGGATCGGTTTAATAAATTTTTTCCGCTTCAAGATATGTTGATTCATTTAAGAAAAAAATCAAAAATGATTAACGAAATCGATAATTGGTTGTTGGGGGATCGACTTGGTCAAGAAAAGTTTGCATTTACGTCTGAATATCTGATGATAATAAAACTTATTAATTAAGTATAGTTTCAATACCTTGTAGGCATTAACTTTATAAGTACTTATTTTTTGTATCACTGAAACTACTGTTCATTTCTGAACTGATCCATATACATTAATTAGTTAGACTTAAAAATGTGTGGTCAACCGGATTAAATATTGATTCTTCCACCTGTATAATACGAGTAATTAAAAGTCAGTCGTAAATGCAAAACTTTTCGATGCCCCCATTCCCCCAACAACCAAATCGATTTTATCGTCGACTTTTAATACTACTTAATTAATTAAAAAACCATTTCGTTAAAATAGAATCAACATATCTTGAAGCGGTTAAAGGCATACTGAACCGATCCAAAATATATAAGACCGCCACATTTTCTTTTAATAGAAATAAAGATTGTAAAAGAAAGTCAAATATATGTCAGGGAAGGGGGCTGGGGAGGGAGGGGGTGTTACAGAGTGATATATCATAGACTTGACTAAGGCTAGGGATAGGAGCATTGTGTGGTCTTGTCAACCGGATTAAATATTGATTCTTCCACCCGTCTAATTTATAAGTTTAATTATCATCAGACGTAAATGCAAACTTTTCATGACCAAAAGTCGATCAACCTAAAGAAGTATTACTCTCGAGCATTTAAAAATGCACATATTTATAAGATAATACAATAATATCTTTTGAATTCTTTAGAAGCCCGCCTCTTCGGGAATTTTGTGTATCGACGATCATCACTATTATCATATAAAATCATATATATGATAATAGTGATGACATAAAACGAAGAGGCGGGTCTAAGGACTTCAAAACATATATTGTATTATCTTATAATTATAAAATTTTTATGGAAATATAGAATTGATATCGTTATTTCTTTATATTTTGACAAGTTTTGAGAGGGGATATATGTAATTTTCCCTTTTTTAAATTAGAATATTAACATGCCTTGAGGCGGTCAAAAACTAAATTCATACTGATCCAAATTATAGAAAGCCGCCACATTACTTTTATAACCGCTTCATGTTTTGATATAAAAATACCGATTGTTCAAAATAGTTGATTCGAAAACATGACCATCTTTTCGAAAATTATGTAGATAATCAACTTTGTTGAACAACCGGTAATGTTTTCTGTGAAACATAATTAATTTATATTATAAAATGTTACAAACAAAAAAGACAACATTTCTATCAACCCTACGTGGACCGATAGTTGAAGCAAACACTATTTTTGGTAAAACATACATTAATCATATTAGCTTAGATTTGGTTAGGTATTGTTAGGTGTTGAAATTGAATTCATTCATTAATGTTACGTAACCTCATTATCGTATAAATATTTTTGGTAAATATAAATATTTTTGATAAAACATACATTGATTTGGTTAGGACTGTTAGGTGTTGGAATTGAATTCATGTTCGTATCCTCATCATATTATAAATATATGTTCACACATAAGCTGTTTTTTCGTATACTATACACACCCTATTTAATAAGTAACAATACGATCATCAAGTTTCCCAAAATGATCTTCCGATCCATCTCCAGTTTCGCAATCGTCCTTTTTCACACGATAATTTACAATATAATACTGTCTCACGACTGCGATTTCCCTGTTTAAATATTCTGACGGACCTTGGCGGCGAGACCATTTACAGTCACGTCGACGAAGTATGATTAGTACACCAATTCGGGGTTTGCCACAACAAGTGTAGCATTCCTTACTATTGGTCAAAAAAATCTATCCGCGCGTGAAAGATAGATCTCGTCGAAAACAGTTTCAGTGCGGGATTTGTGCAGAAACTGTAATGAGATTTATTGTTCGTATACAAGGTTTTGTTATATCTCAACTGTGTATTTGAAACTCAAACATCGCCTTCTGCTTTGTAATAACTTGAAGATCGGATGAGGATGACTATGGGACCAGTGAAGAGGAAAAGGCCAGGGTAAATTGTCATTAACCCATGTACATCATGTTATTTTAATTTAGTGTTTGTAATTTAAATTTTCAATCGTATGAATTAACTTGAAGATGAGAATAAACTCATGTACATCGTCTTCTGCTTTGTAATAACTTGAAGATGAGAATGATAATGGAACCATTGAAGATGAAAAGGCTAGTATAAACTATCAATAACTTATGTACATCAATACTAAGTTATTTAATTAGTGTTTGTAAATTTAAATTTTCAATCGTATGAGTTACCATTTTAATTACTTACTCTAGATTTGATACCGGAAAGTAAAAAACAGACATAAAACAAATAGTTGTTTGGTATCGGGATTAAATTCATTCAATAATGGTATCTATACTCGGCATCGAGTAATTAAATAACAACTTAACCTCACCAATAAGATTGTATCAAATGCAGATTTTTAATTAAGTGCTAACTGCTAACAAGTAACAACCATGCACATCGATAATATCGTTGACCTAAATAATTTATTAAATAATCAAAAACCGATCCAAACTTTAGTATAACCGCCTTACTTTTTATATTCCAGCTTTATGACTTAAATATTGTCTTTTGGGCCGATCCATGTACATCATCGAATGGGCCAAACAAATGAACCATACCCGAAGAATTAGTAGATTCGTCTAAGGATGCTGAAAAATTTAAATAGAGAAATCTCGGTTGAAGAGAAATTAATATTTGTTACTTTCTTTTTGAGAGATCATATCTGATCACGAAAAGTGAATTTGATATATATCGAAGAAATTAGATGAGAGAAGAGATGGAGAAGATCAGTCTCTGAAAATTCTGATAATTGATGATCATAAAGGGTTTGGATGAAAAAGTGACCTAATGTACGTGTTATTTATACTACAAGAATGAAAACCATTAATGAATTCATTGAATGCTAACAAGTTACAACATCAATAAGCTAACTACCGACTGTAACCGCCACCAAGGCATTTCAATTGGGGCGGTGTTTAACTAACCCGCTACTAATTGTTTCTCACAATTGAAGTGTGATAGTTTTACCCGCTTCGAAATGAATTTTCTCGTGACGGTTTAAAATTAACCGCTATAAATTGGTTACCCCTATTGTAGAGGGTTCTTTTATCCGCCATAAATGTTATTACTTGAGGCGGTTTAACCTTAACCGCTACATTTGTGTATTTGGGACCCCACTTTTTGACTGCTAAACCGCTACAATTTAGTTAATTGGACCCACTTTATATTCAATATAGCGGTTTTCACTTATAACCGCTATAATGCTGAGCTCTTTTTACTCGTTTTTGTACTAGTGTCAGATCATGTCTCATTAACATATTCAGACCCACTTAATTTCATCTTGGATCATAATGGATTATGATCGATCCACTCCGACTTGCCATAGGCACGGGAGGAGCAGAATAGGCCGCTGGAGTATTTTTTGGTTCAGCAATTTTGTTGCTAGATGTTTTATTTTATTTTCAATTAAAAAAACATATGTTAGAGATAGATAGATATATAGTAGTATTAGTTAAGGATATATATAGTTTTTTAGAAGATATGAGTTTGACAAAAATAGTTTGTAGAAGGGGGCATGGAGGACAGAACAGCTGCACTCAAAAGAATACTGAAATCATGTAAAAAAAAAAATTAAGGTGTTTATGAGTTTTTATAAGTTTTATTCCCAGATATGAACAAATATTAATAAATATAAATTTTGCCCCTAGCTCCACGCCTGTTCGGTCAAAACTCTATATTACCTCGATCTCAAACGATTTTGTTGATTGATGAAGTAATAATATATTTAAAATTTTTATTATTATCAATTATAACATGTACTATCTGACTTTTAATAATCTGAATCTTCATTCTGTTTCCACACAAAAACCCCAACAATAATTCGAAAACATAAAAATCATACAAATAATTGCTGAAAAACAAAAAAATAAAATTAATGACAACGTAAAACCTTTTAAATTTGAACTTCTAAGTAAAATAAACTGGACATTTTGGAACTGTATAACTTGCTATCAGCATCCCATCCGGCCCCACACCAATTTCACAGTTCGCATGCATTTTGTGCCTCTTGCTTTCCCAGTTCATAACCTTAAACCTAATTGACGACGCAACTTCTAGACGAAACAACACCGTCCCACGCATCCGATCAGCCACAAATTGCGCCCAACGTGCTTCATCAACCACCAGTGAGGGGGCCATAAACGTGTCTTGAATAATAGTCGAGTTCTTGGGTGATTGATAAAATGCTGGTAGTGATTGCTTTTCGCCAATGTTTTGATTCTGATAATAAAGCGTTACGTGCATTGTATCATAATAAATCCCAATATTGAGATTGGAATTTCGAGCAGTCACATTGAACGTAGCTTGAGCAGATGCAAAGCCATTTTCTTGGGCTAAACTTGGGAACGAAAATTGATGGATATGAAATCTTGGACGATGTGGGCGTAAACTAAGCCATAAAATGAAGGTTATGAGACCAATAATGAAAAGAAGGCTAAGAAAAACTGCACATATTAGTTTCGAGACACGAGTGGTTAGACTTTCTTTAACACGGTGAACGTAGTATCGTGCAGTGTGGTGCCGCCTTAAATCACGACCCTGGTTCACGTGGGGGCGATTAAAGCGGTCATCGGGAGTGTAATGAATTGGGATTTGCTGCTGTGGGGTGTTCATGTTTTTTAATTTTTTTTTTTTAAGTTTTTTGAAGGATTTAACTGGGAGAGATGGATGAACAGAAGACATTAGTGGTTTAAGGTTTCTTTATATGAAACACAAAAACAAGAATAAGGTGGCCCGAGAAGAAAGGGATGCTACTAGTCTTTTAATTGTAGAAAGGAAGGAATATTAGTCTAGCTCATTGTAGTGTAAAATGGGTCATCTTTTAATATTCCTAGTAGTCTTTTAGGTTGCATTATCTATATGTACATTGTGCTACTTGTGTTGTACATTAGAGGTTCTGGTATTTCTTCATGTGTACTGTAAGTATATGTATGTAGATACTTTCTAGCTAGAGTAACTTATTATATGCCTATACAAAAAGAATAAACAATATAATTCTTGAGGTATAATATAGTCATCTAAGTAACTATTTAAACAATTACAAATAATAACATGCATTAATAACATGACAATAATAATAATAATTATAATCATAATAATTTTGTTGATGATTGTATAAGGTTGATCATTTATGTTATTAAGGCAATCAGCTAGAAATGACTACAAAACTTTTGAGAGAATAGACTCATAGAGCATTGCATAAACTTCACTCTGTCTCTATGTCTCTGACATATAGCGTGGTCTCGTTTCATAACAGCTTTTGCAAAAGGATTACATCTTACTTTTACCCAAGTCTATCGTATGTACTCCCTCCGTCCCAGTTTTATTGTCTTCTTTTAATTTTTAGAGTTTTTCTTTGACAACTTTGACCTTGAATATTTTTGTTTGTGTTATATAATACTTGATGCAAATTATATCAATGAAAATTCATTCAAAACCCAATCCATTCATATATTTTGCATCAAATATTATATAACACAAACAAAAATATTTAAGGTTAAAGTTGAAAAAGAAAAACTTCAAAAGTCAAAACAGGACAATAAAATTGGGACGGATGGAGTATTTAACTTCAGTTTACTATTTTTATTGTATCTAACATTCAAAAAAGTATTTTAATATATTTTTCGGATTTGTTAAGGTATCACATGGCATCTCTAGAAATTAACACATCATCAAAAATATTACTACTTCTGTTCCATAGTTATTGTCCACTTTTGACTTTCTGATTTTTTCTTTTTTTACTTTGACCTTAAATAGTTTTGTTTATGTTATATAATATTCGATGCAAAATATATGAATGAATTGAGTTTTAAATGTATTTTCATTAGTATAATTTTCATCAAGTGTTATATAACAAAAGCAAAAATATTTAAGGTTAAAGTTGAAAAAAAAAAAATTTAGAAAGTCAAAATTGGACAATAATTTTGAAACGGGGGTTGTACATAATACTTTAAAACACTTTATCAAAATTAAATGCATTAAAAATAACAAATATCTATGTATTAAATAAAAGAGAATAATTGGAGGAGGATCTCACCTTCCATTTGATTCTCATTTATTGATCCAAGAGATATCATGAAAAATGTTTAGTTAAACAAATCTTATTTCTTGCTTTTTCATCCTCTATTTTTTACAAAAAGTCAAAATTCCTTCTATCTTTTTTCCAGATTACTTCCTCCTTAATTAATATAATTAACACTATCACCCCTCAAACATTAATCCTTCATCAATAAATGATCAATTTAAATTTTGATTTTTAATAATAATGCTAAAAATAATTTAGTCCCTTCATATATTTCATATTTCATAAACTTCGAGCAAATTTTCTATTGTACAAAATTAATTAACAACTACATTCAACTTTTTCTTATATAAAAAAGATAAATAAATTGAAATTTAATATATATTTTTGTGTTGTATAACATGTACACTATGATCCGTATTCATATAATAGTAACACCAAAATAAAATATTAATTTATATAATTTTTTAATCAAGTTAAAATCGAACATGTATTATGCAAATGCCCACATCACCTTTAATTTACATAAATAAATATAAATAATAATAACAACAAGGTGTATTCAAAGCATGTAAATATGTGTTTTCTTCCATTGATCTTCCCGATCAATATCATGTTTGTTTCCTTCTCTGATTTTTATAACTCTCTAATTCTATTTTGTAGTAAGAGTATTTGTTAGTTTTATTCACGTGTATTCCTTTGAGATCCATGTGTAGGTGTGTTTATGTTATAAGTTTATTTTCAATTGTAGTCTTTGTTTATGTTATAAGTTTATTTTCAATTGTAGTCTTTGATTTAGATCAAAAATTGAAACAATTTTGACCATGGTTAAACTTGAGATTATATATAAGTCTTTATATGTTCATGTATATATGGTTATGACTCAAACAAATAAGAACCCCACTTACAAATGACTCATATATTATTCTTATTTCTTCTTTTATATGAATTGTATATGACAATAAGCAACTTGTGTCGGTGTCGTTGAATCTGGCAAGATGACCATGGATCTTGCACTCATACTCCATAGATCGAAGTAGGTCAACTTGAATTTAGTGAATGGCATGTTTTGATTTTTATAGAGTATTCGTTATTGTCTTACAGACTCACTAGAAGCACTATTTGAATACAAAAGAATTCAATGATTCTTTTGGAGATGAGCTTATTGGGGTATGTTTCACTAAGTACTCCCTCTATCCCAATTTAATTGTCCATTTTTCATTTTTTGAATGTTCCAAAATAATTATTCACTTTCTATTTTACCAATAAAAAGAAAATTTAAGTGGAGAAGTGTGATATCTTATTAGTCAGAAAAGTAATCAATTCACTTTTCTTAAACTATATGCACATTGAAATAGAATAATTTAATTAGGACAGATAAAGTAACATCCTCGTTAACATCCTCGTTTTGGGCCTAGTCGAAATCGGTAATTTCTTTATTTATTAAATTATTTAAGTGTGTTTTTAAATAATTAATGTCTTGTGAATAATTATAAAGTTAATAGGTCAAACAGTTAAATGACTTATTGTGGATAGTAAAATATTACTTGTTTTAAATTTATTTAGTTGACGGTAAAATAAAATTGTATTTCCCCGCAAATGATTTTTAAGTTCCAGACAATAATAAATACGGGGAATGAAAATTAACACTTATATGTTATATTATATGAGATGGATCGGGTTTTACCTCCCACATATGCATACATTGTAACACCCGCCAAATTAGGACTAGTAATTAGTGCCTAATCATATGTTAATACATGTAATTAGTTCCTTGTTAGGCTAATTAATGTATCGAATTATATATATTGTTGAATATATACGAATATGCGATTTGATTAAATCGTACGCAATTTAAATCGAATGTATTTCGATTCAATTTAATACGGACGTTGGTGACCAATTTTATTAAATAACGCTTTTATGTCAAAAATATTATTATGATAATATTTCGTATTCATTCGTATCGTACAAACCAAACTTACACGATTTAAAACATTAAACTGCGCAAACGAAATAAACTAACTTACGTTTTATAACACAAATATAAAATGATTTGTAAAATATTTAGATAATATATCGCGTAATAAATCGTAATTTAAAACTTATAATTAAAATGTAAATAATTAATTAACGCTTAAACGACGGAGCAAACGAACACCACACGGGACGCGGAGCGAAAACTGGAAAGTGGGGATAACCCCCACCTCCCATCTTTTTCTTCATTTCATCTTTCATTCTATCTCTCTCTCTTCTTTTTCTCTCTAAAAACAAACAAACCACCAATCCACCTAAATCGCAAAATACTACCACGAAACACGACCGGATCACAAATATTTTTAGAGATTCACGACCACCTCGCAACGATCTACATTTCTACCTTTCCGGATTTTCATTTCGGCAAATTGTAAGTTTCCGACAAAATCCCGAAATCTCTCGATTCTTCGTATTTTTCATTTGTGGTTGTTATTATCACTTGTATATGTCCATTACAATGTATAGAACACGATTTTATAACCTGAAAACGAGTTTAAAACGGATTTTTGGCCGGAAAAACCTTGACAGCCGGACTTTCTGGGCTGGTGTTCATCCATGCGACACAAGCCTTGTGTCGCATGTTGTGTCGTATTTTGGCTTTAGTGTCGCATAAAATCCCTTGTGTCGTACCTTATGTCGTACCAAAGATTTAGTGTCGCAAGTCTTGCGACACAACCATTATGTCGCATACCCCATACGACACAATCACTATGTCGCTGTTGAATCAGCATCTCGCATCTATGCGACACAACCCTTGTGTCGTATAGACATTGTGTCGCATTTTCTATGCGACACAACCCTTGTGTCGCATAACATCTTTAGTGTCGCATATTGTGTCGCAAAACACAGAAAACTCAGATTTTTACTAAGTGTCGAGACCTAAAATTTATCACTCGATTTTACCCGAATTCAGATCCCAGATGCGTTTTTTTCGTCAAAGCAATATAGTAGAAATAAAAATTTTCCAAGCTGACCTGGCAGCTCGACCCCAGCCAGGGGCTCTACCCCTTGGACCCCGCCAGGGGCTGCCGCCCCTTGGACCCCGCTACCAGGGGCGCTGCCCCCGGACCCCCGTACTTAGATTCCGTAACGGCTTCTAAAACACAATCGAAACACATTTTTGAAAGTAAAACGCCACGAAATCACAATAATAATAGTTGAGATTATTATTACAAATCCATCACCAACGGGCCGTACATGTTTTCAAACACTTAACAAATCAACCAAATCGTAGTAATTTGGACATATATATAGTTGTGTAACAACTACAAGGGTGATCTTTTGAGATACCCAATCATGATTATAACCATCGCGTGTCGTGGACACCCTCAGGTTACAAGTCTTTGGACTTCATATTCGGCTAATCAACTTACGTTTGTGTAAACGCATTCAGACTCAGGTGAGTCTCATAGCCCCTCTTTTACTGTTTTACTCAGGGGTGTGATATACTGCTCAACTTTTAACATGTGAACGCAAGTACCAACTTTTCATATACTACATGAGTTTTTCGAAACTAATCATTTAAAGTCCTCCGTCAGCATAGTTGTTAATACGTTGTAGCGTGAATATTAGTATATGGTACCATATAGGATTGACCCTCCTCGTTCGGGTTAGCAAGCACTAACCGGGTAAACGAACGTACTAATATTTGGGAAGACGAATGTTGATTAGGCATTCGTGGAGGCACCTCGCCCGGAATTCTCTATAGGGGACCCGGCCCTCGAGTTAAGCTCAACTATGTGCTCATGGCTGTATACACGATGATTATCATTTAATTGCTGGATGCAATTCATTATTTAATTGCTGGATGCAATTCATTATTTAATTGCTGGATGCAATTCATTATTTAATTGCTGGATGCAATTCATTATTTAATTGCTGGATGCAATTCATTATTTAAATCTTGCGGTTCATACGATATTACTTGATTTCAAACCTGTGAGCTCACCAGCTTTATAGCTGACCTTTTAGCATATATCGCAGGTACCCAGCAGTAGGATGTTTCTGCTTCAGGATTTAGCTCGAGTCAGCATACAGACGATTGAGATTTTCTTGCATTAGTATATTTTGTACAAGTACTTATGTACTGAAATCTCTTTTTATTTAAACTCGAGCTATGTAAAGCTTTAAAAGTTGTAAACATTTCCATTATCAATATATTTTGTTAAAACGACGCATATAGAGTCGTTTGCTATTTATCTTTGTGCTTTGTTATTGATTAGTAACACCCAAATCAAGCTTCCGCAAATCATCAAATTTGGGGGTGTTACAGATTGGTATCAGAGCCTAAGGTTATAGTGAACTAGGTTTCATTTAGTGAGCCTAGACTATGACCATTAGGCAGTATTCCTTATTAGGTATGACTGGTTCAGGGATTACAGCATACGAGTTTAATTTAACATAGCCTGATCAACTATGTACAATTAAGCAAAGATGATGTAAGATCTGAAAGTAGTTATGGCTGAACAGGATACAATAGAAGACTCTGACCTCGAGAGAACCGAGACTCAAACATGTTTATGCTAGACACTCAATAGGCTATATTATATAGGAGCTATATGAATATAGGCCTCAATCTTACTAACGCTTTGTCTCAGAAATGGCAAACATCCCATCAAATTCATCTCGTTCTCCATCCGGGTCGCAGAACCCAAGGGTAGCAAGGAGGAACAACAGGTTGCCTCGAGTTGGCCCGTATCCCACTCACATCGCCTTACCGGCTTTAATTGCTAGGGTAAATCAACACGAGCAGCGACTTCGCACCATGGATGTCGTGTTGCAGGAAACAAATGAAAACTGGCGACTTACGTCTCTTGAACGCATAGAACAGGTCTCCGACGACCTTGAAACCACAAACAACAACATGGATGTCCTTCGCAACCAAATTATAGAAATAAGGGTGGAAAATGCCCTTCTACAACAAAGGATGGAAGAATGTGAGCAACGCTCACGTGAAGCAGAAGAGTATGCGCGCGGAATAACACAACGACTTGCGCTAGCAGAAGACAACGCCCGACAAGCTAGCAGGCTTGCAAACACTGTGGACCGTCTTGTCACGATGATGGAACAAATTAATCTACGTCAAGACTAGTGTAGTCTTTGTCTTGTAATCTATCCTGTAATCTAGTAACTATCTACGCGCTACTCTATAATTCAGTCGGATGTAACAATTCCCGACATCTTTTGTAATACATCTGTAGGATGTAACCTTTGAACTCGTATTAGCTATCAAATATTTCTCGTTGTTCAACTCATATTAATTGCCATAATTCTTTTTCATATTGATGTTATGTATTACCACCTTTATACATGTACATCTGAAATAAATACAATTTTCTTACAAAATCTCATGTATCTTCATTTCTTTCATTGAAGAATCATGCCGCCAAAGACACGACCTTACACAGATGCTCAGATCACGTCACTCATAACCCAGGCTGTTACTGAAGCCTTGGCTCGGAATACCCCACCCAACTCCACAAGAAACAGCGATACCGCTGGAACCTCTGCCGTCAAACCTTGTTCTTACAAGGACTTCCAAAGCTGCAAACCCTCGAGCTTCAAGGGTTCTGAAGGAGCCATCGGACTGATCAGATGGTTCGAGAAAATGGAAACTGTTTTCCGTGTTAGTAAATGCGCGGAGAACGACAAAGTAAACTTCGCCACCTGCTCTCTTGAAGATGATGCCCACTCTTGGTGGAATTCATATACCCAATCAGTGGGTGCTGACATTGCCTACCAACTCACTTGGGAGGAATTGAAGGCAAAACTCACTGTCAAATACTGCTCTATCGCCAAACTCCAAAAGCTAGATGAGGAGTTCTGGAACTTAAAGGTTCAGGGTGGTGATATCGATGGTTATACCACCAGGTTTCAACAACTAGCTGCCCTCCGCCCAGCTATGGTTAGCACTGAACCTGATAAAATCAGGAAGTACACCCTTGGTCTCCCTGATCCTGTTCGGGGACATGTCATCTCTTCAAAACCAACCACCATTGACGGTGCAATCCTATTGGCCCAAGACTTGATGTCAATGAGCCAAGATTCTGAACCACCCACTTCATCCTCTCACAACAACAAACGCAAGTGGTCTGACTACCACAACAACCACTCCAACCAACAAAACAAGAAACCCGACACCATCAAAGCCTACAACACCACCACCGACATCGTACGGGGTTACACTGGGAGCAAACCATACTGTCCCAAGTGCAGCCGTCACCATGAAGGTTCCTGTGGTCCCTTTTGCAACAACTGCAAGAGGTACGGCCACCTCACCAAAGACTGCCGCTCTCCCTCCAACAACAGTTCCAGCAACAACACCAGACCACCCAAAGTATGCTTTGAGTGTGGGAAACCCGGGCACTTCAGGGACACGTGCCCAAAGCTGAAGAACAACAACAACAACAACCGCAACAACAGCAACAACAACAACAACACTCGCAGCAGAGCTTTCGTCATCAAATCTGGGGACGCCCGCCAAGACCCGAATGTGGTCTCGGGTATGTTCCTCCTCAACAACTTAAATGCTTCTGTTCTATTTGATACTGGTGCGGATAGAAGCTTTATCTCCGATGATTTTTGCCCATTACTTGACATCACTCCTGTTGCCTTAGATGTTAAGTACACTGTAGAGCTAGCAAATGGAAAACTTGTAGAAACCACCAGTGTGATACCTAATTGCACTTTAAACCTAGCTGACGAAACCTTTTCGATCGACCTTATACCCATTGAAATCGGGAGTTTCGACGTCATTATTGGAATGGACTGGTTGTCCAAATATCGAGCTGAAATCGTTTGTCACGATAAAATCGTCCGTATCCCACTCGCCGTTGGTGGAACCTTGATCATACAGGGGGAGACCGGTGGGACGGGACTCAATATAATCTCCTGCTTAAAAACCCGAAAATTTCTGAGAAAGGGTTACCCTGCCATACTCGCACACATCATGGAGAAGAAGTCGGAAGAGAAGCGACTTGAGGATGTGCCGATTGTTAGAGACTTTCCCGAAGTCTTTCCGGAAGAACTGCCTGGTTTACCTCCATCTAGACAGGTCGAGTTCTCAATTGATCTCGTGCCGGGTGCCGCACCGGTGGCCCGCGCACCATACCGTTTAGCCCCGTCCGAACTTCAGGAGTTGTCCTCTCAGTTACAGGAACTTCTGGATCGAGGATTCATTAGACCGAGTTCTTCACCTTGGGGAGCTCCGATCTTATTTGTTAAGAAGAAGGACGGTTCTTTCCGAATGTGCATCGACTACCGAGAATTGAACAAATTGACCGTCAAAAACCGATACCCACTTCCTCGCATTGATGATCTATTCGACCAACTTCAGGGTTCAAGTTTCTACTCAAAAATCGACCTGCGATCAGGTTATCATCAGTTACGAGTTCGCGACGCCGATATTCCAAAAACTGCTTTCAGAACTCGTTACGGGCACTACGAATTCCAAGTGATGCCCTTCGGTCTAACAAACGCACCGGCTGTATTCATGGACCTCATGAACCGGGTGTGCAAACCTTACCTCGACAAGTTTGTCATTGTCTTTATTGATGACATACTCATTTACTCGCACAACGAGCAAGAACATGCGCAACACCTTAAGACTATCCTTGAACTACTTAGACACGAGGAGCTTTACGCTAAATTCTCTAAGTGTGAGTTCTGGATTCAAACCGTTCAATTTCTTGGTCACGTGATCGACAGTCAGGGAATTCACGTGGACCCATCAAAGATCGAGGCTATCAAAGACTGGCAAGCACCCACCTCTGCAACTGAAGTACGACAATTCTTGGGTCTTGCTGGGTACTATCGGCGATTTATTGAAAATTTCTCTAAAATAGCTCAACCACTCACGGTACTGACTCAGAAAGACAAAAGGTTCGATTGGACCGAAAAACAAGAGTCAGCGTTCCAACTTTTGAAACAAAAGCTTTGCAGTGCTCCAATTCTATCCCTACCCGAAGGCACCGATGACTTCGTGGTATACTGCGATGCTTCTCACCAAGGTCTTGGTTGCGTGCTGATGCAACGAGACAAGGTCATTGCTTATGCCTCACGACAGCTGAAAATTCACGAAAAGAACTACACCACTCACGATCTCGAACTTGGAGCTGTCGTTTTTGCTCTAAAAATCTGGAGACATTATCTCTACGGCACTAAGTGCACCATTTTTACCGATCATAAAAGTCTCCAACATATCTTCGATCAGAAGGATCTCAATATGAGGCAACGTCGATGGGTCGAGTTGCTTACCGATTACGATTGCGAGATCAAGTACCATCCAGGGAAGGCTAATGTTGTAGCCGATGCCCTCAGTCGAAAGGAACGATCAAAACCACTTCGAGTCCGAGCCCTCAGTATGACCATTCATAACGATCTTACCATTCAAATTCATACCGCTCAGATCGAAGCCCTGAAACTGGGAAACATAAAAAATGAAGCCTTGCGGGGCATTGACAAACAATTTGAAATCAAACCTAACGGGATTAGGAATTTCTCAAACCGAATCTGGTTGCCTAGTTTTGGGAACCTAAGAGACTTGGTGATGGACGAGGCTCACAAGTCTAAATATTCTATTCATCCGGGATCCGATAAGATGTACCACGGAATCAAGGAATTTTATTGGTGGCCAAACATGAAAGCCGAAATCGCCACTTATGTCAGCAAATGTCTTACTTGCTCGAAAGTCAAAACCGAACATCAGAAACCTCCTGGTTTACTCCAACAACCTGTGATCCCTGAATGGAAATGGGATCAAATTGCCATGGATTTCATAACCAAACTACCTAAGTCGTCGAGCGGTTGCGATACCATTTGGGTGATCGTCGATCGTCTCACCAAATCTGCTCATTTCCTGGCAATCAAAGAAAACGATAAAATGGAACGCCTTACACAAATCTACATCAAGGAAATCGTTTCTCATCACGGTGTTCCAGTCTCAATCATCTCTGACAGAGATGCCCGTTTCACTTCTCACTTTTGGCAATCACTTCAGAAAGCTATGGGTACCCGTCTCGATATGAGTACCGCGTATCATCCTCAAACCGATGGCCAAAGTGAACGAACCATTCAAACACTGGAAGACATGCTACGAGCCTGCGTAGTTGATTTCGGTACAAACTGGGAAAGACATCTACCGTTATGCGAATTTTCGTACAATAACAGTTATCATGCCAGCATTAAGGCTGCACCTTTTGAGGCGCTGTACGGTCGTAAGTGCCGATCACCGATCTGTTGGACTGAGTTGGGAGATAGTCAACTCACTGGTCCTGAACTCATACACGCCACCACTGAGAAAATTGTGGAAATCCAAAATAGACTCAAAACCGCACGTGATAGTCAGAAAAGTTATGCTGACGTGAGACGCAAACCACTCGAGTTCCAAGTTGGGGATCGAGTACTCTTAAAAGTATCGCCTTGGAAGGGCGTCATCCGTTTTGGCAAACGCGGAAAGTTAAATCCCAGATACATCGGGCCTTTTGAGATCCTTGAACGGATTGGCCCCGTAGCTTATCGATTGCAGCTGCCATCCGAACTCAGCAGCGTGCACCCTACTTTTCATATTTCAAATCTGAAGAAGTGTCTGTCTGATGAGACACTTATTATTCCATTAGATGAAATTCGTGTTGACGATAAAATTCATTTCGTTGAGGAACCCGCTGAAATTATGGACCGTGAGGTCAAACAACTGAAACAAAGTCGTATTCCCATCGTCAAGGTCAGATGGAATTCGCGGCGTGGTCCGGAATTCACCTGGGAACGGGAAGACCAAATGCGACTCAAATATCCTCAACTCTTCACCGATTCTACATCAAACACGACTTCGAACTAAATTTCGGGACGAAATTCTTCTAACAGGGGGAGAATGTAACACCCGCCAAATTAGGACTAGTAATTAGTGCCTAATCATATGTTAATACATGTAATTAGTTCCTTGTTAGGCTAATTAATGTATCGAATTATATATATTGTTGAATATATACGAATATGCGATTTGATTAAATCGTACGCAATTTAAATCGAATGTATTTCGATTCAATTTAATACGGACGTTGGTGACCAATTTTATTAAATAACGCTTTTATGTCAAAAATATTATTATGATAATATTTCGTATTCATTCGTATCGTACAAACCAAACTTACACGATTTAAAACATTAAACCGCGCAAACGAAATAAACTAACTTACGTTTTATAACACAAATATAAAATGATTTGTAAAATATTTAGATAATATATCGCGTAATAAATCGTAATTTAAAACTTATAATTAAAATGTAAATAATTAATTAACGCTTAAACGACGGAGCAAACGAACACCACACGGGACGCGGAGCGAAAACTGGAAAGTGGGGATAACCCCCACCTCCCATCTTTTTCTTCATTTCATCTTTCATTCTATCTCTCTCTCTTCTTTTTCTCTCTAAAAACAAACAAACCACCAATCCACCTAAATCGCAAAATACTACCACGAAACACGACCGGATCACAAATATTTTTAGAGATTCACGACCACCTCGCAACGATCTACATTTCTACCTTTCCGGATTTTCATTTCGGCAAATTGTAAGTTTCCGACAAAATCCCGAAATCTCTCGATTCTTCGTATTTTTCATTTGTGGTTGTTATTATCACTTGTATATGTCCATTACAATGTATAGAACACGATTTTATAACCTGAAAACGAGTTTAAAACGGATTTTTGGCCGGAAAAACCTTGACAGCCGGACTTTCTGGTCTGGTGTTCATCCATGCGACACAAGCCTTGTGTCGCATGTTGTGTCGTATTTTGGCTTTAGTGTCGCATAAAATCCCTTGTGTCGTACCTTATGTCGTACCAAAGATTTAGTGTCGCAAGTCTTGCGACACAACCACTATGTCGCATACCCCATACGACACAATCACTATGTCGCTGTTGAATCAGCATCTCGCATCTATGCGACACAACCCTTGTGTCGTATAGACATTGTGTCGCATTTTCTATGCGACACAACCCTTGTGTCGCATAACATCTTTAGTGTCGCATATTGTGTCGCAAAACACAGAAAACTCAGATTTTTACTAAGTGTCGAGACCTAAAATTTATCACTCGATTTTACCCGAATTCAGATCCCAGATGCGTTTTTTTCGTCAAAGCAATATAGTAGAAATAAAAATTTTCCAAGCTGACCTGGCAGCTCGACCCCAGCCAGGGGCTCTGCCCCTTGGACCCCGCTACCAGGGGCGCTGCCCCCGGACCCCCGTACTTAGATTCCGTAACGGCTTCTAAAACACAATCGAAACACATTTTTGAAAGTAAAACGCCACGAAATCACAATAATAATAGTTGAGATTATTATTACAAATCCATCACCAACGGGCCGTACATGTTTTCAAACACTTAACAAATCAACCAAATCGTAGTAATTTGGACATATATATAGTTGTGTAACAACTACAAGGGTGATCTTTTGAGATACCCAATCATGATTATAACCATCGCGTGTCGTGGACACCCTCAGGTTACAAGTCTTTGGACTTCATATTCGGCTAATCAACTTACGTTTGTGTAAACGCATTCAGACTCAGGTGAGTCTCATAGCCCCTCTTTTACTGTTTTACTCAGGGGTGTGATATACTGCTCAACTTTTAACATGTGAACGCAAGTACCAACTTTTCATATACTACATGAGTTTTTCGAAACTAATCATTTAAAGTCCTCCGTCAGCATAGTTGTTAATACGTTGTAGCGTGAATATTAGTATATGGTACCATATAGGATTGACCCTCCTCGTTCGGGTTAGCAAGCACTAACCGGGTAAACGAACGTACTAATATTTGGGAAGACGAATGTTGATTAGGCATTCGTGGAGGCACCTCGCCCGGAATTCTCTATAGGGGACCCGGCCCTCGAGTTAAGCTCAACTATGTGCTCATGGCTGTATACACGATGATTATCATTTAATTGCTGGATGCAATTCATTATTTAATTGCTGGATGCAATTCATTATTTAATTGCTGGATGCAATTCATTATTTAATTGCTGGATGCAATTCATTATTTAATTGCTGGATGCAATTCATTATTTAAATCTTGCGGTTCATACGATATTACTTGATTTCAAACCTGTGAGCTCACCAGCTTTATAGCTGACCTTTTAGCATATATCGCAGGTACCCAGCAGTAGGATGTTTCTGCTTCAGGATTTAGCTCGAGTCAGCATACAGACGATTGAGATTTTCTTGCATTAGTATATTTTGTACAAGTACTTATGTACTGAAATCTCTTTTTATTTAAACTCGAGCTATGTAAAGCTTTAAAAGTTGTAAACATTTCCATTATCAATATATTTTGTTAAAACGACGCATATAGAGTCGTTTGCTATTTATCTTTGTGCTTTGTTATTGATTAGTAACACCCAAATCAAGCTTCCGCAAATCATCAAATTTGGGGGTGTTACATACATACGTACGTATACACACACACACACATTTAACCAATCCACAAAATCATGAAGAAATCATCAAATTGAAGATCTCAAACTCGAATTCAAGCTTCTAGCATGAAGATTATCATCTTCTAATCATCCTAATCAACTTGTAAGTCTCAAATCTTTGTGTTATAAACCTTAGAAATTGGGGGTTTTAGTGTTCTTGAGCAAAATCCGAATTTAGGGTTTCAAAAGTGTAAATTGATGTTAGTTAAGCTTCAATAACAAGTATTAATCATTGTAGCATCATCTTAATCATGTTATATGTGTTAATTTCGTGTTGGAGATAACCCTAGAAATTGGGGGTTTTGAGTAGTTGCTTAATGGGTAGGATATTCATGAAATAGAAGCTTGGAATGATGATAAAATTGTTAGTTGATGTTTAAATGATGATTAAAATCTAAGCCTAATCTTGAAATGAAGAAAATGATATATGATCACTAATAAAGTTTATGTGTTTAGTTGATAATTCAAGAGTTGGAGCTTCTATGTTTAGAATAATGATGTATGATTGATAAGTGTTGATTAAAGATGATGATTTACATTGATTATGCTAAGAGTTGTGAAATTGGTTAAGTGTTCATGAGAATTATGATGATCATGATGAGTTTGATGGTTTATATGAAGAAAGTAGTATGATTTGCTAATAAGAACCCTTAATTGATAATTAAAGGGTACCTCAAGGACCACCGATCCTTCTATGTTGATTGTGCGTTGCTTTGCTGTAGGCATTTGTTAAGCTGAGTTAGATTGATAGCTTGGGATCTATTCACTTAGCTTCGTGCTAACTCCCTCATTACTTCTTGCATGTTTACTTTTGTATGTGGGTGGGCAAGAAGTATATATGGAATGGAATGTTTGACAAGCTCACTCTGAAATGGATAATACGATAATGATTTAACAACATATTTTGGATTTCTATAACACCTAAACTTAATGTGTGTAATGATTAGGATAACCTAGTTTTAAGGTTTGTATGTATGTGAATTGCTATTTGAAATGTATGTATGCAATCTATTGATTTCTATTAATCATGCGCTTCCGATATGTTTAAAAAAAAAAAAAAAATAGCCTTGTATTTCGAGAAGGGTGTTATAAGTTAATATTATTGAGATATGAATAATCTATTTCTTCATATAACCTTCACGAGAATAACTTTTCATTAACTAATTAATAATTATTGGAGTGACCTCACACATTGTATTTTTCACTACAATGTCTATCCGTTAATGTTGTGCAACATCAAATGTTGAAACAATTTTTTGGGTTTTAATAAAAAAGAAACCTTGATGCTTCATATCTATATATTAAATAAAAGAGAATAATTGGAGGAGGATCTCACCTTCCATTTGATTCTCATTTATTGATCCAAGAGATATCATGAAAAATGTTTAGTTAAACAAATCTTATTTCTTGCTTTTTCATCCTCTATTTTTTACAAAAAGTCAAAATTCCTTCTATCTTTTTTCCAGATTACTTCCTCCTTAATTAATATAATTAACACTATCACCCCTCAAACATTAATCCTTCATCAATAAATGATCAATTTAAATTTTGATTTTTAATAATAATGCTAAAAATAATTTAGTCCCTTCATATATTTCATATTTCATAAACTTCGAGCAAATTTTCTATTGTACAAAATCAATTAACAACTACATTCAACTTTTTCTTATATAAAAAAGATAAATAAATTGAAATTTAATATATATTTTTGTGTTGTATAACATGTACACTATGATTCGTATTCATATAATAGTAACACCAAAATAAAATATTAATTTATATAATTTTTTAATCAAGTTAAAATCGAACATGTATTATGCAAATGCCCACATCACCTTTAATTTACATAAATAAATATAAATAATAATAACAACAAGGTGTATTCAAAGCATGTAAATATGTGTTTTCTTCCATTGATCTTCCCGATCAATATCATGTTTGTTTCCTTCTCTGATTTTTATAACTCTCTAATTCTATTTTGTAGTAAGAGTATTTGTTAGTTTTATTCACGTGTATTCCTTTGAGATCCATGTGTAGGTGTGTTTATGTTATAAGTTTATTTTCAATTGTAGTCTTTGTTTATGTTATAAGTTTATTTTCAATTGTAGTCTTTGATTTAGATCAAAAATTGAAACAATTTTGACCATGGTTAAACTTGAGATTATATATAAGTCTTTATATGTTCATGTATATATGGTTATGACTCAAACAAATAAGAACCCCACTTACAAATGACCCATATATTATTCTTATTTCTTCTTTTATATGAATTGTATATGACAATAAGCAACTTGTGTCGGTGTCGTTGAATCTGGCAAGATGACCATGGATCTTGCACTCATACTCCATAGATCGAAGTAGGTCAACTTGAATTTAGTGAATGGCATGTTTTGATTTTTATAGAGTATTCGTTATTGTCTTACAGACTCACTAGAAGCACTATTTGAATACAAAAGAATTCAATGATTCTTTTGGAGATGAGCTTATTGGGGTATGTTTCACTAAGTACTCCCTCTATCCCAATTTAATTGTCCATTTTTCATTTTTTGAATGTTCCAAAATAATTGTTCACTTTCTATTTTACCAATAAAAAGAAAATTTAAGTGGAGAAGTGTGATATCTTATTAGTCAGAAAAGTAATCAATTCACTTTTCTTAAACTATATGCACATTGAAATAGAATAATTTAAGTAGGACAGATAAAGTAACATCCTCGTTAACATCCTCGTTTTGGGCCTAGTCGAAATCGGTAATTTCTTTATTTATTAAATTATTTAAGTATGTTTTTAAATAATTAATGTCTTGTGAATAATTATAAAGTTAATAGGTCAAACAGTTAAATGACTTATTGTGGATAGTAAAATATTACTTGTTTTAAATTTATTTAGTTGACGGTAAAATAAAATTGTATTTCCCCGCAAATGATTTTTAAGTTCCAGACAATAATAAATACGGGGAATGAAAATTAACACTTATATGTTATATTATATGAGATGGATCGGGTTTTACCTCCCACATATGCATACATACGTACGTATACACACACACACACACACATTTAACCAATCCACAAAATCATGAAGAAATCATCAAATTGAAGATCTCAAACTCGAATTCAAGCTTCTAGCATGAAGATTATCATCTTCTAATCATCCTAATCAACTTGTAAGTCTCAAATCTTTGTGTTATAAACCTTAGAAATTGGGGGTTTTAGTGTTCTTGAGCAAAATCCGAATTTAGGGTTTCAAAAGTGTAAATTGATGTTAGTTAAGCTTCAATAACAAGTATTAATCATTGTAGCATCATCTTAATCATGTTATATGTGTTAATTTCGTGTTTGAGATAACCCTAGAAATTGGGGGTTTTGAGTAGTTGCTTAATGGGTAGGATATTCATGAAATAGAAGCTTGGAATGATGATAAAATTGTTAGTTGATGTTTAAATGATGATTAAAATCTAAGCCTAATCTTGAAATGAAGAAAATGATATATGATCACTAATAAAGTTTATGTGTTTAGTTGATAATTCAAGAGTTGGAGCTTCTATGTTTAGAATAATGATGTATGATTGATAAGTGTTGATTAAAGATGATGATTTACATTGATTATGCTAAGAGTTGTGAAATTGGTTAAGTGTTCATGAGAATTATGATGATCATGATGAGTTTGATGGTTTATATGAAGAAAGTAGTATGATTTGCTAATAAGAACCCTTAATTGATAATTAAAGAGGACGGCGTGAAATTAGTTGGTTAAGTATTCATTAGATCAAATATTGATGTTTTGATGAATAATTGATGTTGAAAGTTAGTAATCTTGTTAATGGTTTCATTATATTAGTTAACAATGATGGAGATGAATGTTGGATTAATACAAGTTAATGATAAATGGTTTGATGTAATTACAATTGTATGATATTATATCAATATTGAGGCAAGTACCAAGTGACTAACTTGTGTTGTGTTATTGTATTCTCAGATGTGGAGAAGACTCAGTGACATTAGACTACTGAGTGGGCGACTATGATTGTCGGTGAGTGGATCTTGGACTTTCAGTCTAAGTTAGTTGTAACAACATGGTTACAACGGGTAAACTTGGTTTATTGCAATGATTGCTTTAATATTATATTGCCATGATGGCTAACCCTTGATTGATTATTGGCGTCCAACATGCTATGATAGTTGTGGACTATTTGATTTGGTGGAGGTCAACTAATGTGTTGGGTTTGGGTACTATTACTAGGACTTCGCAAGTTCCTTGTACATGTGTTGGACACTGAAATTGCGTCGTATGTAGTAATAGTACTAAACTATCGGTTTAACCTCTGATTTGGCCGTCAGTTGGTTTTAAGTGTTACTTGGGGAACCATCCGCGGAATGAGGGTACCTCAAGGACCACCGATCCTTCTATGTTGATTGTGCGTTGCTTTGCTGTAGGCATTTGTTAAGCTGAGTTAGATTGATAGCTTGGGATCTATTCACTTAGCTTCGTGCTAACTCCCTCATTACTTCTTGCATGTTTACTTTTGTATGTGGGTGGGCAAGAAGTATATATGGAATGGAATGTTTGACAAGCTCACTCTGAAATGGATAATACGATAATGATTTAACAACATATTTTGGATTTCTATAACACCTAAACTTAATGTGTGTAATGATTAGGATAACCTAGTTTTAAGGTTTGTATGTATGTGAATTGCTATTTGAAATGTATGTATGCAATCTATTGATTTCTATTAATCATGCGCTTCCGATATGTTTAAAAAAAAAAAAAAATAGCCTTGTATTTCGAGAAGGGTGTTATAAGTTAATATTATTGAGATATGAATAATCTATTTCTTCATATAACCTTCACGAGAATAACTTTTCATTAACTAATTAATAATTATTGGAGTGACCTCACACATTGTATTTTTCACTACAATGTCTATCCGTTAATGTTGTGCAACATCAAATGTTGAAACAATTTTTTGGGTTTTAATAAAAAAGAAACCTTGATGCTTCATATCTATATATTAAATAAAAGAGAATAATTGGAGGAGGATCTCACCTTCCATTTGATTCTCATTTATTGATCCAAGAGATATCATGAAAAATGTTTAGTTAAACAAATCTTATTTCTTGCTTTTTCATCCTCTATTTTTTACAAAAAGTCAAAATTCCTTCTATCTTTTTTCCAGATTACTTCCTCCTTAATTAATATAATTAACACTATCACCCCTCAAACATTAATCCTTCATCAATAAATGATCAATTTAAATTTTGATTTTTAATAATAATGCTAAAAATAATTTAGTCCCTTCATATATTTCATATTTCATAAACTTCGAGCAAATTTTCTATTGTACAAAATTAATTAACAACTACATTCAACTTTTCTTATATAAAAAAGATAAATAAATTGAAATTTAATATATATTTTTGTGTTGTATAACATGTACACTATGATTCGTATTCATATAATAGTAACACCAAAATAAAATATTAATTTATATAATTTTTTAATCAAGTTAAAATCAAACATGTATTATGCAAATGCCCACATCACCTTTAATTTACATAAATAAATATAAATAATAATAACAACAAGGTGTATTCAAAGCATGTAAATATGTGTTTTCTTCCATTGATCTTCCCGATCAATATCATGTTTGTTTCCTTCTCTGATTTTTATAACTCTCTAATTCTATTTTGTAGTAAGAGTATTTGTTAGTTTTATTCACGTGTATTCCTTTGAGATCCATGTGTAGGTGTGTTTATGTTATAAGTTTATTTTCAATTGTAGTCTTTGTTTATGTTATAAGTTTATTTTCAATTGTAGTCTTTGATTTAGATCAAAAATTGAAACAATTTTGACCATGCACTACTAGAAAATAGGTCTAATGCAACACTTTAGAAGCAACACTTTTAAAAATTGTTGCTTTTTTATCATTTTTTGTTTGAAGGCAACATTATGAAATAAGTGTTGCATAAACATGTCTAATGCAACATTTTTTTATAAGCGTTGCAAGTTTTGTTGAGAAAATGCAACATTTTGAAGAAGTGTTGCATTTTGTAATGGTTTAAGGCAACACTTTATGAGAGTGTCACATATTTAAGAAACAAATGCAACTTTTTTTAAAAAATGTTGCATTTGGTAATGGTTAAAGGCATCACTTTATAAAAGTGTTACAAATTTTATGGGATAATGCAACATGTTTAATAAATGTTGCTAAATATAACACTAATGTTGTACATATCATAAACAAGTTAGAAAATTTTTCAAATGTTGTGTGTTAAATGTAGTTACGATCTTTGTCATTTAAAACACTCAAATTAGTTTAATGAATTTAAAACACTCAAATTAGTTTAATGAAATCTTATAAGTTTTTAGTGTCTTAGATTCTTAGTACACAATTTAATTCATAATTTAATATTATATATGAATATGAATTATTTATGTGTTGTTTTTAAGAAATTAAACTTTTTTAAGGGTGGTTATCTTGCTCATTTAAAACCTAAGTAACAAAAAATGAATGTAGTATAAACGTGCCAAAGAATTGACCCCTCGTGGATGACTTAAAAATTGTTTCTCGCCTTATTTCCTGTGTTCCGTTTCTTAATTGCCCGATTCGATCTCTTCCCGCTTTCACTTTTAGTTCCACTATTTCTTACCAGCAGAAACTTCTCTTCCACACACACACACACACACACATTTGTACGTACTTGTGGCTTAATTTTCTCCTAGTGTGATATAAAGGTAACTGATCTAATCGAAACTGGTAGGTCAAAATTTTGTTTTTAGCCTAATGAAAGAAGTTGGATTTTGCATTTTGCTTCACTTTGTTTACCAAATCCGACACCTAGTTTACCTCTTTTTATATGAATGTTGCTAATACATGAAATCTTGCTTGATATATTGGAAATATTGCTAGTTTTTGAAATATTGATATTCCCCCGCCATGTGTTTGATAAAATGTCATACAGAAGTGCAGACTACTAAATTGTAATGATTTAGTCTCTGCCTTTTCTCAATTAAATTCAAGGACATGGTATAGTCTATTGTTACTCTTATCTTGTCAATATTTATGTATTCATGTTTGATCATTCATGTATATCAGTTTGACTATTTCTTAATTTTGTTTTTGCAGATTAAGGGATTTCAGTTTTTGTGCTCTTGCAATTCTAAGTCAACCTTTATGCACAGTTGAGGTTCATCATCGCACCTGATAAGGTTTCATTAATTTACTGACATATCTTATTCCTAAGTAGGTTACATAGGCTAACTACAATCCATTTTAACGAATTTCTTCTAGTTCTGATAAAGCATCTACTTATCCTTAGGTGATTAAGCGTTAGAGAATCATTTGACCGTCATACTTTCTCTAACCATTTCTAGAGCACTGTGCATTGCTATGCATATGTGCACAGTGCACCCCTTGACATTTCATCGAAACCCAAACATATCTTGTTAGCTTCAAGTTGCAGAATTTGCACAAAAATATACATCTGTATGAGTATTTGTTGGATTAGTTTGTTGGACATTTTTCCATCCTCTAATCTTTGTTATCACTCAATGACTAGTAATGTCTGCAAACTTTGCAACTAAAACAAGAGTAGGAGTAACTTGCAAGCATATCGAATACTTATGTTACTGTAACATCTTTTATTTGAAAATGAAGACATGAAGTTTGGTATTTTCAGTTGTATGGTGCTCTGCACATGACTGTAAAAAATGAAGTTTTGGAATGCTTAATTGCAATGTGCATAATTCGTTTCTTGAGGCTAGCAATATTATTGTTCTCAAGGTTTTCACAAGACTGTTCGTGTCAATAGGTTTACGGTATGCTTTCTTATGACTGACCACCTTTTGGCTTTCCCAGGGATCTTCTATCATACACTTAAATGCCAGCTTAGGTATTGATGGGCCCAGGTGACTGTATTGAAGCATAACGGTCTGCCCCTGTTTTATGGTGTCAATGTGAGTGCCTCTTATCTTTTGTAGAAATCTGATAGTTGTATTTGCGTATAGAGGAGTAACAAAATGGTGATTATTAGGTTGTCTATAAGTGAGGAAGTTGGAACCTTTTTAGGAATGAATGGATGGATTCAGGCAATATTTAATCTTTGATGGGTAAAATATACAGTTTTAGCTTAGAAAGGAAATAGGTCGAATGGGTCTCACAGGTCGAAAGTCGCCCAAAGTGTACATTTATGCATAAAATCTTTGGATCATTTCATTCAGAAATGTTAATTATTATTGAAAAATCTATCTTTTAGTCATGCTTGATAGATTAATTTGTGCTAAAAAGGCTAGTTTTCTTTATAAAAAGTCTCTATTTTTATTTATTTGCACTCCTATGCGTTTTTGACGTTATCAAACTATTATCTCTGGTCATCTGTCAAAAGTGAGTCCAGGATCACTTTTATGTGGTCCTTTTTAGTTGTTGATCTTGCGGGTTGGCATGCGAGTCCTAATAAGTGTCAGAATTATTTCTCAAATGGGTAATGCTAATACTATTTAGATGGTTCATTATTTCTTTTTACTTTTGCTCATGACTGTTTAATTACTTTTGTGGGTGGTTCTGGGTATGCTAGTAAGTGTTTTTATGTGCGGACAATAAAGAGTTGTTGCTGGTCTGGGTATGCTAATAATTGTCTTTTGTGCAGCTTGTAAGGAGTTTTTGTTACGGCTCTCGTGGGTCGGTTTGCATGTATAAATCATTGGGCGAGTTGTTAGTGTCTAAAGATTGTGAGTTACCGATATCAAAAGTTAGTTTTACATGTGCTAATAGTGTTAGTTTCTGATCTCACGTGTCAATTATTAGCGCAAGCATACCGACCTGCATGTGCATTGAAAAATAAACAGTTGGTTGTTATCCAACCTTTATATCTTTTAACGAGTCAATTTGGGTATAGGTCTGCTCATAATTGTTTGAGTTGCTACTCTTGTGGGTTAGTCTGGGTATGCCAATATTTGTTTTTATATGCAGATTGTAAAGTGTCTTTAATTGTTGCTCTCGCAGGTCTGTTTCCTTGTACTAATTATTGTCTGAGTTGTTACTCGATCTCATGGGTCAGTTTTGGAATGCTAATAATTTTTTATAGCGTATAAACTGTGTTGCTGATTTCATGAGCCAGTTTACGTGTACTAATACTGTGAGTTGCTGAATTATAATAAATTGCATAAGCTGTCTCCAAACCCGAGACAATGATTTTTTCATTAGATGGTGGTGTTGACCAATTTCATAATCAATTTTTGAGTTTATACTCATTCGTTTCTTCTGAAATTGCATGTATGGATTCATGTATTCAGCTTAGTTGATTGGTTATCTAACGCTAAGTATATAAAATCAGCCTGGTTATAGTGTTCATGATTCTTTTAGGTTCCTCTACTAATGTTTTCCTTTGGTGCTTCTCTTTATTATTGATCCACAGAAGAAAGGGCTACAATAGAAGCGGCTGCAATAGAAGCTGGAAGATCGTTATCCGAAGGTTTGGTTGGGGTCTTAGGAAGTACTCCATGTTTTTACCCCGACTCCAAAATGATATAGTTAAGGATTATCAATTATGAATACAATTGGAGATTTACTTTGACATTCGTCGTACTTCAACTAGTCCACATATTAGATTATTGGGAACTTAGTCAACGAAAATATACATTTAACCATTGGCATAATCAGAAGCTGACATTTTGACCGATTTACCATTAAACATAAACATAATAAGGTTTGTAATAAATGAGGTAAAATTGTTACATGTAGCTTATATTTTTATTTTTTTGGAATCGAATTTAGCAATTTCTAATTTAACTTTTTTTTTTCCTTCGTATTTTACATCATTAGTCATGTAATACTGGTAACTCCTATAGTTATAGCGTGTAATACTCTTCATTTATGTGAAATATATTTTATTATTATTGCTTTTGTGTATCAAATATTCAAATAGCAAACAACTTTGTTGTACGTGAGTTAATGTTAAGATAGTTAATATAGACGGGAAAAAACAAACACTTATGACAACACATTAATTGTAATTAACTAAATCGACTATTCTTGCAATTTAGCATTTTGGTCATGTATATATGACTACGTAATCACAATATTTACAAAAATCGCCATAAATAACCATCCATTAAACAAAAAAACGCACAATTTAAGAAATACATAGTATGTAATACTTTTGTGCGAGGTTGTTAAGATTGGGATTTTACCTATGATCGTTTTTGTCTTCGTAAGATCAGGATCGTAAATCGAGTCGAGAACTTCAAATCTTATTACATACTATATTCTCATGTATGTGTGTTATAATACATTTAAAAGAACAAATGCATTGCATTAATTAAATTTTGATGGTTTAAACCAAGGTTGTCAAGATCGGGATCCTACGTAGGATCGTTTTTGCCTTTACAAGATCGAGATCGTAAGATCGAGATCGGGATCGTACATCCTACCAAAATATGATTTTTTTTATACAAAGATATCTAAATTCTTGTAGAAAACTACTATCAGAGAAATTAATTTAACATTCAAACTTTTATATTACTGAAGTTATGCAATTTGTCAACATATATTTCCCAAACGATAAATGTACTAAAATAAAAGATAGCGGCATAAGACAATTGCACCAAAGTTTGAGAGCATATTACAAATGAAAATTCATAATCTTCGTTTTAGAGGTTCTAGACTTTTTCTTAGGTTAATTTGATAATAAATGGAGAATTGGACTTGGATGTATGGTAAGTTTGAGACATGATTTAGACTATTTATGGGCCTTACAAGTACAATTGTAAAAAAAAAAATAAAAAAAATTAGCCCATTTGTAGGATTGGATTGTTCAACGATCCTACGATCTTACAATCGATCCTACGATCCTACTCCGATCCTACCTCCTGACCGATCCTACTCTGATCCTGCATGTTTTCCCTTGGTAGGATCATAAGATCGTACAATTACGATTTTACGATCAAGATCACGATCTTAACAACCTTGGTTTAAACACTAGCTATAACGTTAATTCAATACTACTAGCTAATAACAATTTAAATTACTATATATTAAAGATATATACTTTCACATGTTAAATCATTTCCGTTGAAGAATTGATTTATTGATTGATTAAATGACAATCCTATTTGTCTTTTATTAGTCAAAATCAACTTATTTATTTGTTAACTCATTAATTCATGGTAATCGAGTAAGATCGGATAAGATCGAGATCGTAAGATCATATGCTCAGAATCGACATATGATCGAGATCTAAAGCAGATACTATGATTTTTATATCATATGTAAGATCGAGATCGTTTTCGTTTATGGAGATCGTAAAATCATAAGATCGAGATTGGGATGTTAACGACTTTGGTTTAGTCTTTTGTTAATAATGCACAACCATTTATTTAAAACTAGAAAAATGTGTTTTTGTGTAATTATTACATTATAAGTAACACAAGTGTAATCAATCGACTCAATGGCTTACATATTATTGAAATAATAAAATAAAAATAACTTTTGCGAACAATGACGATATATTGTATATACTTCATCTAAATGATATAAATGTTACTTTCTATGCATTAGCATACTAGTACTTAGACCTGTGTGTACACAACATGTTGATTTTGTAATTGCTTTTTATAAATACGTTTTTAATTGTAATCTCTATGTAATAATTCCCCTAACGATGAATTAAAAATAGATGCACTTATATTCAATTCGAATAGTGAAACAAATATAGTAACAAGTAATAAATTAAAGGTCCCTTTTGTATTTAAGTATAGTTTAAAAATTATTTTAAACTATAATCTGGTCAGAGATTTAATCTTTAAATGGTATTCTAATAAGTTATAACCAGCTTATCTCAAAAGAGTTTTATCATGCCGTTTAATAATACTTATGAGTTATGATAGGATTACTGTTATGAAATTTAATTAATCAGGATCAAATTACAACTAATACTTTAGTTCACTCTTAGTGTATTTGCAGTTTACAATTTATTATTATTATTATTATTATTATTATTATTATTATTATTATTATTATTATTATTATTATTATTATTATTATTATTAATGTAATGTAATGAAAATTATGGGATACAACTATGTCTTACATGTCTTTTATAACTTTGAAATACCCAAAGTAAAAAATCGATATAGTTAAAATATGTAGGGATATATAAGTCAAATATTTGAAAATGCATATACTCCGTAATAAAGTAAGTAGATAGATAAATAAATAATAAATAACCTAAAAGAAAGGCATAAGCATAACTGTTCTTGCTCTGTGTCTTTCTAAATCACCCAAATTGTAAAATTCTTCCCAAATTCCCGCTCCCGCCATGCTTTTTTGAGAGGTTTAATCTGTCAACCGTATGTATAAATAATGTAACTGCCAACTTAATCCCATCTTTTCTATCCACACTCCACTAGAAGACCTCCGGCTCGAGAAATTCAGTTGTTTGCATCACAGGTAAATTATTAAACTTTCTTTTGTCTCTCGAGTATGTTTCAGATTTGGGTGATATGGATTTCGTTTTGCTGATGAATATATACCTTAAATTGTTTGGAAATTGTTTAATTGCATATTTTGAAGTAATTATTTGTGTATAGTCTGAATTAGATGGTGTCGTATTGCTTCTTCCTATTAATGTGAATAATTGTTGGCATTAGCTGTATGGGCTTTCATTCTCTTATAGATTCTATGATTTTTACCATTAGCTTGATGGACTAAATTGGATTTTGAATTCCAATTCTTAATTTATCAAAATAATCGTTTGTCATTGAATATCAAGATGCTTGTATTTTCTGACCTAAAGTAGCAAAACAATAAGAGGACATAAGATTTTCTAAACAGTGGCAAACTTTAGAGGTGCTTGTGGTTTATTTTGAGTTCTTTAGATTTTTTTATTTATATTTCTTCGAGTAATGCAGTATAAAATTAAATCAAACTCAGGTCAGTATGAGCCAACTTAACCAATAATGAAGTTCACTAGGTTTAGGCTTCAACCAGAAAAGCCGTATTTGAATCTAGTTCTCATAATAGTTTTAGCAAATCATCAATTTACCAATGTTAAACTTATAAAACTCGTGGGTGTTTTTGTTTAAAGTTTCAGTCTTCTTCAATCTCTATATCTAAAGTATAAAATATATCTTAGTTTATGCTTGTACCTTTCTGACTTTCACTTATTATATATAATAGCAAACTTCTCATGAGGCAATATGCCCACCCTTACCCCATCCTGGTATCGCCTCTGATAACAGTCACTCTATTTGTTGAATATTTTCAGCTGCTACTGTATCATATATAATTCTGGTTCATGACATTTTGATAACCAAATAAATGAAATGTGTCATGTTTTTGTCTTAATTTATAAGTGATCAGTACATAAGGAGTGATATCGGAGATATGAGGAGCGATAGAGACTGGATGTATTTACCTAGACGGTTGGCAGAATTTGAAATGGGAGTTATTGATTTCCTTAATGCTTCGTTTGCTAAGGCGGCACAAGGAGGCCAAATTCGTTGTCCTTGCAAACGGTGTAAAAACCGTTTCTGGTATCACAGACATCAGGTTTTCAGTCATTTAAAAGGACAAGGATTTGTAGACAACTACTATGTTTGGGTTTTTCATGGAGAAGATCCATCGGTAATAAGATCTGATACTTTTACAGATGATAACGACGTGGGTATGCAGGATAATTTTGATGAGTTACTGCATGATAGGTTTCGAGATACTGTACATGGTACAACTAGGGTACAAGAAGGTGTTAATGAAGAGGCCAAAAGGTTTTATAGATTGGTGGAAGAAGGGAAGCAGGAGTTATATCCAGGTTGCAAAAGTTTTTCAAAGCTATCTTTTATTATTAGACTTCTTCTCTACAAGACACTTCATGGGCTTAGTAATGTGGCATTTGACGATCTCTTACACCTTTTAAAGGAGATGATTCCAGAGGCGAAACTTCCAACTAATTTTACTAGGGCTAAAAGTATTATTAGGGATTTGGGGCTGGATTATAAAAAGATACCAGTGTGCCCAAATGATTGTATGCTATATTGGAAAGAGAATGAACATGTTGATGTGTGCCCCATGTGTCATACCTCTAAGTGGAAACAAATAAAAGATAAACAAGGGAGCGAACACCATAATGAAGCTTCTAAGAAGAATTTAAAGGTTCCAGCTAAGGTAGTGTGGCATTTTCCTTTAAAACCCAGGCTACAAAAACTTTATATGTGTCTAGAAACAGCTAAGCATATGACACGGCATGATGAAAAACGTCCAAAAGATGGAAATTTAAGACACCCAGCTGATGGGCAAAGCTGGAAGGAATTTGATTATTTGTATCCTCAATTTTCTAAAGAACCTAGAAATTTGAGGTTAGGGTTGTCTAGTGACGGATTTAACCCATTTCGAACAATGAGCATTTCTCATAGCACATGGCTTGTCGTTCTGGTTAATTACAATCTACCTCCATGGATGTCAATGAAGCCAGAATACTTTATGTTGTCCTTGTTAATTCCTGGACCCGAATCGCCAGGGAATAACATTGATGTTTTCTTGCAACCTTTAATAGAGGAGCTTAAAGATTTATGGGTTGATGGGCTGGAGACGTTTGATAAATCTAAGAATGAGACATTCAGAATGTATGCAGCCTTAAATTGGACCATTAGTGATTTTCCAGGTTATTCAATGTTGTCAGGTTGGAAAACAAAAGGAAAATTTGCATGTCCATGTTGTAATCATGAAACTAGTTCATTATACCTTAAACATAGTCGAAAGATGTGCTATATGGGTCACCGCAGATTCTTAGATACACATCACCCATGGAGACGTAATAAGATTGCTTTTAATGGTGAAGTTGAGGAGAGGCTTTCTCCAAAACCCTTGTCAGGCGTTGAAGCTTTACGAGAGTTGTCAAGTTTTGAAAATTTATATGGAAAGAGACAAAAGAAAAAAAATGATAGCACTTGCCCATGGAAGAAAAGGTCGATATTTTTTGAATTGCCATATTGGCAGTTCAATGCATGTCGACATAATCTTGACGTGATGCATATTGAAAAGAATTTTTGTGATAACTTGATAGGAACTTTGTTGGATATTAGTGGCAGGTCAAAGGATCATGCAAAAGCTAGATTTGATCTTTTAGAATTAGGCATCAAAGAAAGACTTCAACCAGAACTCTCGAATGACGGTAAGCATGTTTTCTTGAGTAAAGCATGTTTTTCTATGTCGTCAAAGGAGAAAGACATTTTTTGTCGTGTGTTGAAAGAAACAAAATTACCTTATGGGTGTGCATCTAATATTTCACGTTGCGTACATTCTTCACAAAAGAAAGTTTCAGGTTACAAGAGCCATGATGCCCACATCTTATTGCATTACCTGCTTCAAGTTGCTGTAAGAAAGTCATTGCCTAAGCATGTTGCAATTCCTTTGATTAAGTTGGGGGCTTTTTTCCGAGGTTTGTGCAGCAAGGTAATTAAGCCCCAAGAGCTTGATGAGTTACAATCAGAAATAACAGAAACATTGTGTGAACTTGAGAAAATATTCTTGCCAGCATTTTTTGACATAATGGTGCACTTACCTATTCATTTAGTAAATGAAGTTAGGCTTGGTGGACCAGTGCACTATAGATGGATGTTTTTTATGGAAAGATACTTGTGTAAGTTAAAGTCATATGTACGGAATAGGAGTCGACCAGAGGGATCAATAGCAGAAGGGTATCTGATTGAAGAATGTTTGACTTTTTGCTCACGATATATGCATGAAGGAGTAAAAACGAGACTTAATAAGGAGGGTGAAAATAAGGATGTTTTGACTGGCTTAAATGAATCTAGTGTAGTAGTATTTGTGAATGTCGGTCATCCTTTGGGAGGTAAGAAATGAAGAAAAGGCAAAGCTTTCACTTTGGATGTGCTATTAAGTGAACAAGCACATCGTTACGCATTATTCAATTCTGATTGCATAGAGGTTGAGGAGTATATCAAGTAAGTAACATCTATTAACCTATCTACTCTCAAAAAGAATTGTATTTCAATATAGATAAGTTCAATATTAATCCATATTTGTTTGTTTAAATAATGTTTGCCTAATGCAGTGAACACAAGGTTTATACCGATAGCCAACCACGAAAAAGTAGATGGGCACAAGCACAAGACCATAGTCATCAGTTTGCAAACTGGTTAAAAGACAAAGCTTTAAATGATAATGTCCCAGATCATATTTTTTGGCTAGCTAAAGGTCCAAATCCAACAGGCAAGAGATATCATGGGTATTATGTCAAAGGGTATAGGTTTCACACCAAATCTCGTGATTCTATATGCAAGACTCAGGATAGTGGAGTTTCACTTGCAGCTTTAACTCCGTGTTTTGCAAGCTCTAGGGACAAAAATCCAGTACTAGGAAATGTAGAATACTATGGTAGGATTTTAGAAATAATCGAACTTGATTACTCGTCAAAGTTCAAAGTTGTGCTATTCCGCTGTGAGTGGTACCAAGTTGAGAAAGATGATTATGGTCTAACTTGTGTGAATTTCAACAAAACTTGCTCTTCGAATGATCCTTTTGTGATGCCTTCCCAAGTTCATCAAGTATTCTATGTCCCTGACCCAATAGAAGATGGTTTAAATTATGTTGTGAAGAGGGTACCTAGAGATTTCTATGATCTTGAGGAAGAAAGTGGTGAAGATGCTGGTGATTCCTACTGGAGTGAGCCTAATGAAGATAATTTGGGTTCTTCAGCCCAACTTCATGACAATGAGATTCATTTATCAAGAAACGATATGCCTCCTCTAGTGGTTGATGCAAACAAAAGTTTAGATGATGCAGAGGAAGTTAACAGTGAGAGTGACAATTCTGACAAGGATGATACATTATGGGATTGGATGTCAGCAGATGAAGATGATGTTGATATCTCATAAGATTTATGTGGTTGTAAATGTACATGAATCTGTTAATGCTCTATTCTTTTAATTTTTGTTTATAATATATATGGGCTTCCATTGTAGCAATATGTTGCTGAATTTTATTGTACTTGAACATTGTTTTATGTTATTATAAATTTGCTTAAATGTTATTTAAACAATATCTTTAAGGGACTATTTATATTGTAAAGATCTTTAATCTAATCTTGATGATTTGATCATTAGCAGGTCATTGATGGGGAAAAAAAGCAAGCTGGATCCGAGTGCACAACCACACATGAATGATTATGAGAAGAGTAGAATGCTGAGGATTCAAAAGAACCAAGCAAGATTACGAGATATGGGAATTAAGAACATCGCTCAGTCTTTGATAAGTTTGGGTGAAAGTAAAAAGGAGCAGAAAAGGAAAGAGAAACAGCTGGTCAGCAATGCGAGTAAAGCAAGAGATGCCGATTATGTTCCTGATTTTGGTGATGACGACAGTGATGGAAATCAGGAGGAACAAGTTACTAATACTATTAAAGTCCGCAAAAAGGTATCAATAAGCAAGTTCATTTTTTAAACGTTTATTTATGGTTCTCCTGTAATAGAAATTTAACTTATTACAGCAACATCGTCCACAATATATTGCACCAATGTCTATCAATAAGTATGCTAACTTAGCAAAGAAGCGTGTGATGGGCCCAGATGAATCCCATGAGCGAAATGGAGAGTTTTTAATTCAAATGCCACTAAGAAGACTACTTTAAACAAATCTGAGAAAGGCCATGTGCGCGATCGACAATTTGTTGATACGAATGCAAAAAAACGAAATCAGTCTGGTGGAAAAATTTCAGTGGCTGAAGTGATTAAAAATAAGAGAGGGTCGCAAAGGCAAGATTTTGTGTTCAAAGATACTTTAACAAATCCTAGAAGAAAATTATTTTTTGTTGATCATGACGATGATGATGAGGAGGACGGTGACACGAGATCTCAAGGTACATATATGTTGTTCTCAAAAGTATTTTATCATCAAGGTGATAACAAAGTCATTTTTAGAATTGTTTTTCGATATAGAACATGATGGTGTTGAAGCCGATGAGGATGAATACATAGAGGATATGATGTCTGAAAATATTCGAAATGAGATGGCAAGGGATGACGCAAGTTCTAAAGGTATGTATAGATGGTTTCAAAATAACTAAAATGTCAGAGACACCGGATTATGAATATATTTTTTGATAAGTTGATTACAATAGATGTGAATGAACTTGGTCCAGAACAAGACGACATTGAAGCCAATGAATACATGGAGCAGGCGATGTTTGAAAATAATCAACCTGAGATAGAAAGGAACGAAGATGACGAGGATGATTTACAAAGTGAGGATGATGGTCGTGTCTCCCAATCAGAAAAAAGTGCAGGTTAATTTAGCTTTACTTATCCATGTTTTCTTTGTTCCTTTTTGCTGTTTTAATTTATATGTTGTTAATATACACACACACACACACACACACACATTTATCTTTAGTTTCAGGGATTTCTATGAAGAAAAGAGGGCCAACAATGATGCATGGTGTACAACTACGTAAATTTCACGAACGTGAGGTCATCATATGCAATGACTATGGACAACCCATTGGACCTGTAACCGAGGAGAAAGATATAGTTGGAGGATTCTCTCGATTTTTGGGTACAGTAGCTCGTAACAACAGCTTCGCACCTCTGACCTATGAATCATGGCACAAAGTGCCACATAAGGATAAGATTTGGGAGTATGTTTTGGTAAGTCTAAACTAATTTATATTCCTTAAAAAATTTTATTATTTTTTATATATATTTTTTAACATCTAAAACTTTTTTAGCAAAAATACGAAGTGCCTGAGAATGCTAAATCATGGGTGCTAATGTCTATCGGAGCTGATTGGAGGGGATATAAGTGTAGACTCAAGAAAAAGCACTTCTTTAATTATCCAAATAATAGAACAAGATGGGATAATCGGCCTCAATGCATTCCACAAAAGGATTTCTCAAAGTTATTGCGGTTATGGAATAATAAAGAAGTGATGGTAATTCCATTAAATATTTATTTATCAAATATTATTTCTCTCTATCTCTTTTGTTACAAGAGTGTTGTATTCTCATTTATCCGTGTGCAGAAGCGTTCCATGCGCGCAAGAAAGATACGCATGTCTCAAAAAAACATGCACACAGCTGGTCCGAAAAGTTTTGCCAGAATTCGCGAGGAAATGGTACTTTTTCTTTGTTTGGCATTTATGTTATCCCTTCTAATGGATTATTATTATTATTATTATCATCATTATTATCATTATTATTATTACAGAGAAATGAAGACCCAAACAAGGAACCACCTAGTCTAGCCAAAATGTTTGAGCGTACACGTCGAAGAACAGAGGGAAATACATATGTTGACACACCTGATAACAATGCCAACACAACCGTAAGATGATATCAAATTTTTAATTATATATTAACCATTACTTCCTTGTATGTTGACTAAAGTTATGTTTTGTGAAAATTTGCAGAACCAAATCGAGAATTACAAGCCAAAAGATGGACACCACACTCTATATGGTAGAGGTGTTACTAATAAGTTGGTTAAAAAGGTGAATGGCAATGACAAAGCTGATTCAGAAGTTGAAAAGAATAATTTTTTGGTTATGCGAAAAGAGCTAGAAGAGGATCATGAAAGGAAGAAAGCTGAGCTGGAAAGGAAGAAAGCTGAGTTGGATGAGGATCATGAAAGGAAGAAGGCTGAGTTGGCAAATGATCATGGAAGGAAGAAAGCTGAGCTAGAGGCAATGAAAATAGATTTTGAAAACAATCGAGATAAGTTTTTTGAAGAAGCAGTGCAGAAACTTTTAGAAAAAGGTACACATCATGACTCAGCGTCTCTTTCTTTTTTACAATATAAGACACATTAATCATCTCTTTAATATCAGAAATCATAGTCTAACTAAATTTTATAGGTGAAATTATTGTAACCATAAAGATTACTTGTGGCAATTTCTACATTTATCTGATTAACTACTACGTGGATTTGATAATGTGATTAACAAGTACTTATTCGTCCCATCTTAGTGCCACGTGTATATAGCTCGTATTTACAATTTATGAGCTTATTCTCTTTAGGCTTATTATATACATTCCCCAATAGTATGTTTGAATATTGAACACATGATGTTGTTGGACTATAGGTAGCGACTGAGCCAGGGGTTTATCCATTAGTATCAGCCCCAATTATTAAATGAACTAGAAAACCTACTGATATTAAATTTCCCGTACGTATATTACCTACAGATTCTTTCTTAGTTGGTAATCTGATCATGTTTTACTTGTGATTTGGTAATTATAAAATTTGTATTCTAATCTGATGATGCATATAACTTGTGATTTAGTCTCTTTGAATGTGTATTAATCACATTGGTACAAATAGAAAACTTAGGAATACAAGTCATATTGTCGATTCATTAATATGATGGATACCTAGAGATTAGTTTACGTTTGAAGATTTCTAAATGTTTACCATGTTTTGACTAGTTTTCTGTTATCGCAAGTCAATTAATGACAATGGTTTAGTGTTTTGGCCTCCATAAGAATTTTAAATATTGATTATAACAAAGCTTGGGTATTAGTTTGATTGTGAGTTTAGCCTGTTTGGTTTTTGTTCTGCAATTTTTTTGGGGGTTATATGAGTTGGCATACCGTTCTGATACAACGGATACTATAGCATACACCACCATCTAACCTTAGATTTTAGCTCCCGATACTTTAGCATACACCCGCCCTTTAACCTTAGATTATAGCTCCCCTAACAATAGGTTACTGAATTACAAATTAACTAGCAAATAACCCAACATGTGTGACCTGTTTCGACCCTAGTCAATTAGGCTGATTTTTGAAAAGAAGCTTTTATGTTATGATCTGATCCCTTTTGAATTTAATTATTCTGGTTGGAGTTTGTAGCCTTTCTTATCAATTATAAGAAGAAAAACTAACGGTGTTCTTTGTTGTAAATTTTCAGGCTATACTTTGGTTCCACGTACGTAAAAGCTGAGATTGAAGAATTTCATGGAGAATTTCATATTTCTAGGATTGTAATTTGCAACTTTTATGTTACTTAATGTTTAGGTTGTAGTTATTTTGATTGTGGACTAATTTGTTAATACTCTAGCTATGGTATGTAATGCTATTCTGGAAGTGGTAATGTTAATATGCTTGACTTTCTGAAAAATAGAGCGAAAGTTCATTTATAGTTTCATTGAATAAAAGAGCTGTAAGTTGATAGGTGGTAACAAATCTGGAGTGTTGCATTTGAGTGTAAAAATGTTACATTAGAATGCTAAATGTGTTGCACTTAAGTGTAAAAGTGTTGCATTATTGTATAATAAATGTTGCCTTTTGGTCTACAAACTGTTGCATTAGAGCATTAAAAGTGTTACATTTGAATTTAGAAAGTGTTGCACTTGAGTATAAAAAGTGTTGCACTTGAGTTCAAAAAGTGTTGCGTTAGCATGTATAAAGTGTTGCATCTGAAAAGTGTTTCATTTGTTAAATACATGCAACACTTTCAAAAAGTGTTGCATATGCTAAAAAAAGTGTTGCGTTAGATCTAAGGCAACGTTACATAAGGCAGCACTTTGAAAAGTGTCGCATTAGACTTAAAGCGACACTTATAAGGCTTAAAGCAACACTTTATGGGTGTTGCATTAGCTTAATTTTGTAGTAGTGATGGTTAAACTTGAGATTATATATAAGTCTTTATATGTTCATGTATATATGGTTATGACTCAAACAAATAAGAACCCCACTTACAAATGACCCATATATTATTCTTATTTCTTCTTTTATATGAATTGTATATGACAATAAGCAACTTGTGTCGGTGTCGTTGAATCTGGCAAGATGACCATGGATCTTGCACTCATACTCCATAGATCGAAGTAGGTCAACTTGAATTTAGTGAATGGCATGTTTTGATTTTTATAGAGTATTCGTTATTGTCTTACAGACTCACTAGAAGCACTATTTGAATACAAAAGAATTCAATGATTCTTTTGGAGATGAGCTTATTGGGGTATGTTTCACTAAGTACTCCCTCAATCCCAATTTAATTGTCCATTTTTCATTTTTTGAATGTTCCAAAATAATTGTTCACTTTCTATTTTACCAATAAAAAGAAAATTTAAGTGGAGAAGTGTGATATCTTATTAGTCAGAAAAGTAATCAATTCACTTTTCTTAAACTATATGCACATTGAAATAGAATAATTTAATTAGGACAGATAAAGTAACATCCTCGTTAACATCCTCGTTTTGGGCCTAGTCGAAATCGGTAATTTCTTTATTTATTAAATTATTTAAGTGTGTTTTTAAATAATTAATGTCTTGTGAATAATTATAAAGTTAATAGGTCAAACAGTTAAATGACTTATTGTGGATAGTAAAATATTACTTGTTTTAAATTTATTTAGTTGACGGTAAAATAAAATTGTATTTCCCCGCAAATGATTTTTAAGTTCCAGACAATAATAAATACGGGGAATGAAAATTAACACTTATATGTTATATTATATGAGATGGATCGGGTTTTACCTCCCACATATGCATACATACGTACGTATACACACACACACACATTTAACCAATCCACAAAATCATGAAGAAATCATCAAATTGAAGATCTCAAACTCGAATTCAAGCTTCTAGCATGAAGATTATCATCTTCTAATCATCCTAATCAACTTGTAAGTCTCAAATCTTTGTGTTATAAACCTTAGAAATTGGGGGTTTTAGTGTTCTTGAGCAAAATCCGAATTTAGGGTTTCAAAAGTGTAAATTGATGTTAGTTAAGCTTCAATAACAAGTATTAATCATTGTAGCATCATCTTAATCATGTTATATGTGTTAATTTCGTGTTGGAGATAACCCTAGAAATTGGGGGTTTTGAGTAGTTGCTTAATGGGTAGGATATTCATGAAATAGAAGCTTGGAATGATGATAAAATTGTTAGTTGATGTTTAAATGATGATTAAAATCTAAGCCTAATCTTGAAATGAAGAAAATGATATATGATCACTAATAAAGTTTATGTGTTTAGTTGATAATTCAAGAGTTGGAGCTTCTATGTTTAGAATAATGATGTATGATTGATAAGTGTTGATTAAAGATGATGATTTACATTGATTATGCTAAGAGTTGTGAAATTGGTTAAGTGTTCATGAGAATTATGATGATCATGATGAGTTTGATGGTTTATATGAAGAAAGTAGTATGATTTGCTAATAAGAACCCTTAATTGATAATTAAAGAGGACGGCGTGAAATTAGTTGGTTAAGTATTCATTAGATCAAATATTGATGTTTTGATGAATAATTGATGTTGAAAGTTAGTAATCTTGTTAATGGTTTCATTATATTAGTTAACAATGATGGAGATGAATGTTGGATTAATACAAGTTAATGATAAATGGTTTGATGTAATTACAATTGTATGATATTATATCAATATTGAGGCAAGTACCAAGTGACTAACTTGTGTTGTGTTATTGTATTCTCAGATGTGGAGAAGACTCAGTGACATTAGACTACTGAGTGGGCGACTATGATTGTCGGTGAGTGGATCTTGGACTTTCAGTCTAAGTTAGTTGTAACAACATGGTTACAACGGGTAAACTTGGTTTATTGCAATGATTGCTTTAATATTATATTGCCATGATGGCTAACCCTTGATTGATTATTGGCGTCCAACATGCTATGATAGTTGTGGACTATTTGATTTGGTGGAGGTCAACTAATGTGTTGGGTTTGGGTACTATTACTAGGACTTCGCAAGTGCCTTGTACATGTGTTGGACACTGAAATTGCGTCGTATGTAGTAATAGTACTAAACTATCGGTTTAACCTCTGATTTGGCCGTCAGTTGGTTTTAAGTGTTACTTGGGGAACCATCCGCGGCATGAGGTACCTCAAGGACCACCGATCCTTCTATGTTGATTGTGCGTTGCTTTGCTGTAGGCATTTGTTAAGCTGAGTTAGATTGATAGCTTGGGATCTATTCACTTAGCTTCGTGCTAACTCCCTCATTACTTCTTGCATGTTTACTTTTGTATGTGGGTGGGCAAGAAGTATATATGGAATGGAATGTTTGACAAGCTCACTCTGAAATGGATAATACGATAATGATTTAACAACATATTTTGGATTTCTATAACACCTAAACTTAATGTGTGTAATGATTAGGATAACCTAGTTTTAAGGTTTGTATGTATGTGAATTGCTATTTGAAATGTATGTATGCAATCTATTGATTTCTATTAATCATGCGCTTCCGATATGTTTAAAAAAAAAAAAATAGCCTTGTATTTCGAGAAGGGTGTTATAAGTTAATATTATTGAGATATGAATAATCTATTTCTTCATATAACCTTCACGAGAATAACTTTTCATTAACTAATTAATAATTATTGGAGTAACCTCACACATTGTATTTTTCACTACAATGTCTATCCGTTAATGTTGTGCAACATCAAATGTTGAAACAATTTTTTGGGTTTTAATAAAAAAGAAACCTTGATGCTTCATATTGTGAACTATTTCACTTGATTACTTACTGTATTTCCGTCCATCAATGTTTGTTATTATAACGGACTTAAATTATGTCAAGCTTATAATATAACTAACAAACGGTTTATTCAACTATATTAATACTAATTTTTAAAAACTTTTACGTTATAAATTGTTTTTTTTTTAAAGGTAGTCGTGCAATCACTGACGGGCCATTTTAACCCACCCGATCATCTCCACAAGCTGTTTCTCCCCTGGAATTATTTAGATTTAAATACGTCATCCCGCGTAATCGCGGGTCAATAAACTAGTAAATTCGTTACACAATCATCAAAAGTATCACATAATACATTAATCTATATATTTTTTCAAAGTTGAATGTATTAAAAATAACAAATACAAGTTAACTACACAATAGACATTAAGTAAAAATTAGATACATTCTCAAACACTAATCCCTTGCAAAACTCAATCAACTTTAGTAGTTCATTAAAAGCTAAAATAAAACAACACTTGTTTTTCTAATATAGACCATTTAAACTAAGGTAAGTATGGTTTAACTCTAGATTTAGAAGTTTCATAGTAGAAATTTAAACAGCGAAAACAAATTTTCGGTCGAAGTGTGAAAACAGTTATTTTCAACTTAGAAAGTGCCTACAATACATACATCTCGGGTACGTAGAGTTCGATCAAAAAAAAAAAAAAAAAAAAAAAACTTTCAAATAAACGATAAATTTCCATCATTCAAAAGAGAAGTACACTATCACTTTTGTGTAAGATAATTTGATGTAAGATGACACTATTATTCTTAACCTATTTCACACACTCCTATATATCTGTTTTAAGAAAGAATATTTGATGGTGAAATAATAGAGTTAAGCCATGTGGTTTACATACATTCGCACTTGGAGTCTTTCATTCGTTAACTTTAATCTTTAAATTGTTAAATATACTGAAATGACCAAAATACCCTTACATACGTTTTGAATTATTTAGAAAAGGAAAAAAATAGAAAATAGAACTATAAAGAAAGAGTATGCGTATTTTGGGTCATTTCAATGTAGGTAACGTTGAATTGTTATTAAAAGTTAAGGAAGGAGGCACTGAACATTTAATAACATTTGAATTTTTGGACTGTCTATATAAAAAACAAAGTTCAAGACCTAATAATGCCACTAGTACATAAATAACTTTTTGTGGCGCCACATTGTAGCGGTTTCTTGTGAAAACCGTATTAAAAGCCAAAAACGTGGGTCCAAACAAACATTTAGAAGCGGTTAAATGAAAACTGTTGTAAATTTCTTTATTTAGAATGGTTAATGTAAACCGATCCATACTTTTCATTTCCCTCCGAATAATTACTTATTATTTAGAACGCATATGGAGAAACCGTTTTTCGTTTCCTTCACTTTTTCACATCCCTTCTACCTTTTTTCACTTCCCTCCAACCTTTTATTACCTCTCTCTAAACCCACTACTTTACCAAAACCAAAAACTCCATAATTTTATCTATCTACCCATCTCCCTCCATCGCTCTTACACCGGTATATCTATAATAATTGTATTTTATCTTCATTATCATCATGTAAATGGCAAAATCATGTTTGGAATCTCTTGGTTGCTCCATCTCCATTCTTCTTTGCAAGGTTTTTCTATAATTTGTTATATTTCTATATATTATCTAACAAAAAGATAAATTATTTCATAATGTATAAATAGATTATGAAGCTTCATGAGTCACCACCAACCCAAGAGGAGATAACAACTGAGACAACACCAACCGATATATATATGCATCTCCGATACAACCAACCTGAACAAAAATATCTAGGTATTTAGTCTATTTTTGTTAAATCTACGGATTTAATTATTCTTATTTTTGGATATAAATTTTCCTCATATATGATTTTCCCCCTTTTATCTTTTTCTTTTCCAGATCTAAAACCCTAATTTCACAATCGGTGATAACTTCAAAAATGACAGAATGGATTAGAAGGGACTAGATCGATGATTGTGGATAAAGTGAAACGGAAGATTGGGAGACCGAGTGAGTATCTTTTTCCAACAAAAGATTGATGATGGCTTGTTATTTTTGTTGGGATTTTAATCACCGTAGGTGATATATTACGGATTTGAACTCATTGATTTTTCTTCTTGCATATTGTCACACCCCGTCTAAAGCGAAAATAACAAGGTGCAACGGACGAACAATCACAAAACATTGATACAGGAGAAATACACTAAATACAATCCAACAACGTGTTACGATATTGTCCGGCACAAAAGGTGACTTGTGTCGTGGTCAATCATTTCCACGATAACATAGTCATAAATAAAATAGGAATCCAAGAATCACATAAGACAAATAAGTCTAGGCAAAATACGCCCTTAAGTAACAAAACGTAGATTGTCCAAAATCGATCAAGTCTCAATGCAGCCTAGTAGTCTCACTAAGCCAGTAAGCCTCAAGCTCCTTAAGCGTTGCTATTGTTACCTGAAAAGAGATACTCGAAAATATCAACACATGGTTGGTGAGTTCGTAGGTTTAGCACAACAAAAGTATGATGTGCTGTGAAAAGTTTAAGTTAGACACATGAGTGAAATGGTGCATTGTTACACCCGAAATGATCGTTCTCGTAACGGGCACAACGGGGTTTTAAATTTATAAAAGCCGGAGACCTAAATTCTACTTACAGAGGCAAGTATAACTCAGGGTCGTTCTTAAGATCAATCGTATTGTGAAGCGGAGTTGTCTAGACAAACTATTCAATTCAGTGATGGGTTTTTGAAAAGAGTTTTGATTTGATTTTAGGTCCGTTTAAACTAAACTAATAAAACAGTAAATAAACAAAACAATATATAAAAGATAGATAGGGTTAAATCAGTAATGGAGGATAGTGCTTACTACGATTTCGTTAGCTTATGTTATGGGGTGATGTCTAGGGTTTGTGTATTGATGTGCGTGAATTATATGCAAATAAATTCATAACAAGTTTTAAATCAAAGAAATACTAAATAATACTTTATCACACAATCCAGGCAAGAATAACCTGTTCGTATAATATAGCTTTTACAAGTAAGTCCAGGTATCGAACACATGGAACGTTTATTAAAATAATTAATTTATTCCACAATTAATATTACAATTACAGTTAATTACATATAATATTACAGATAAGGGGGTACGTTTTAATTCCGTATGAATATATATATTTACTTTTGAAATCGAACTAGGATATACAAACAATTAAAGTATTAAATAATTATTTAAGCTGAATAAGGTAGATAGAAGATATATTTTATCTAGACTAGCTATGTTGTATTCAAATTCTCCTATATGTTTATCTTTGTCAGCCAATTGATCTATGTTGAAATATAAAAGTAGATAAAGGCCTTGGTCCAGCTCAATATCCTAAGATTAAGCTCTTCAACGTATTACTAAGGTTAACTAACTTCAAGGTCTCGAATGTTATTACCTAATTAATTATAGTTTAATAGTAATATTTATAACCTATCACCAAGTTCTCGTTTATCTAGGTATAATTAGAACGTTAACCTAAATTATTAATCAATATCAAGCAAAAGTTCTCTTGTCAAGAATATCATAATCATATAATTAATATAGGTATAACCTTAAGTAAACATTCATAGAATCAATTAACATAAACATATAATCAAATAATCATACAAACATCATTCATCTAAACAAATATGTTAAAGAAATAATCAATAATCATTGATAATATAAACAAGATTCCAAATACAAGTAAACAGTCATTTATCAAGTAAAAGGACTTAGAATACAAACCAAAGATATTGAATTACCATTCGTTAGGTTTGAAGGTCTTCAATCCCTAGCCTCCTAGCTTCCAAATTCGACTTAAAGTCATTCCTTAACCCTAATAATCGACTTTTACCTCTAAAATTCGTATATCCCTTAACCTAAACCGTGGCCTCTATTTATAGTTTTTAGAACAGCCAGTCCAACCGCCGGTTGGGTAATCCAACCGCCGGTTGGAGTCTTGCTTTCTAAGCCAACTTCCGTGCCTGGTAACCGCCTTAACATTATAATATTCAACCGCCGGTTGGTTAATCCAACCGCCGGTTGGGCTTGATTTCCAGAATGTTCCAACTTCGGGCTGGGCTTCTTTCTTGGGCTTCTTTTCTTCAAATACAATTTTAAACTCTTTTCTTGCCAATCTTCAATAATATGGTTCAAGTCTTCATGTTTGGATCTTCTTTTCTTCAAGTCTTCTTTTCTTCTTAGTTTTTCTTCATTTTAGCTCCTTTTTTGTTCATTTTCTTCAATCCTCGTATTTTATACCTAAATTGCAAATATGAAAGAATTAAGTATCAAAATTAATAGAAATGTAATAAAAGTATATATAAATATAGGGATAATAAGTGTATAAGTATGATGTTATTTGATGTTATCATGTATGAAAACGTCTTTTAAAGATTTGTGTCTTGCTTTTGCCTAAGTATTCGTAGTGTAAACACTAACACCCTACTGTCTGATTTCTTCGATAGTATGTCACTGGGTTGCTAGGCTATGGTGATTCTGATCAGAAGAGGCTGCTCAACTCTTCAACACTTTCCATATGGTTGAACAATGACCCTTTTTGGAATGGTATTCCTGGGTGCATGAGATAGAGTAACAGACCCACTAAAAGTTCTGACCGTTCTTCACACTACGGGGATACTAAGACTAAGTGATGCGAGCTGGCAGGTCAGGTTGCTGGAGCTCCCTCCTTATGAGGGGAGAGAACCGTCCTCGTCGTCGAAGGACTGACCGAATAGTACCGGGCTGCGATAAGTGAGTTTTAAAATTTATGTTTGCGGGGCCTAATTATACTAAAGCTATGGGTGAGTACAGCGATAGGTATGACCTAGGGTTGTTCTTCAAACTACAACGGGCATAGGATCTAGGCTTTTTGATTATCTTTTGTAATTTAGATGGTTTATCAAGAGTTGATAGGGGTTTTTGTTTTGTTTTCTAATTAATTAATTAAAACTAAGGTAAAGTAAAAGAGGTGAGGTGGCTACGAGAACTACAGATTAAACGCGTGTGTTTACTATGATAATCGTATATGCTATTTAGGGGTAGTTATTTTAGTTAAGGTATTAGTTATGATGACGGGTGCAGGATTTAACAGACGAACTTGGAATATTCACTGTAACAAAGTAATCTCACCTACAACCTTTCCATGGCTTCCACGTGTTTGTACTACACCAAAGGTGTTTCCAACGCTATACCGGGTACTGGGCTGATTTACGGTGTTTCCGTTGCTACATTAAAGATTCCTTGGTGTCTATCTTGGACTATATATTTCCTAATGAGCCACAGCTCCTAGCCTATTATCTATCTAATGTAGAGTTGTCCGCAATCAGATAAATAACATGTCACGAGGATAACAGCTATGGAATGTAAACTACACCGAAAGTTCTCCCAAATGCAGCAACCAATAAAACAACAACCATCCTCGAATCCTGTTCCCCAATCTCGGACATTTGAGATATCCGAATCATGGCATGAATTGTTGAATAAACAAAAGCTTGAACAGGGGTTTCCCACCGGAACAAGTTGGGATGGTCTGGTCTAACGGCTGATTAAATTGTTCATCATTATTTCATATAAACCATCATAACTATTCTACAAATGTTAAACTGGTGTATGCAGTCAATTCATATTTGAAAACCTAATCATGTATCCAACAGCACAAGTGATACTAGCATGCAAACCATAAAGCAACAATCAAACAAGAACATGCAGCAGAGTAGCATACAGGGATCAGTTTATTCGTGCAGAGTAACAGGATAAATGGTTAAGTCACAAATATCCCGAAAGTTCTCTCTAAAACATTTGTTATATGAAGTGAATCTAATCTATCTCTAGTCCTACGCTCCGTGTCTCCCTCCGGTGTATTTCAACCAGGAGAACACCGGCCATGTCGAGTTCAACAATCATCAGACACAGAATAATAAGCGGCGTACCACTAGTTAAGTTCTAGCAGTAAGTTACAAACCACAACATAAGTTGGATAGATAAACATTGGAGACTCAATTCATATATTCAAATATATGTCAACAGCATACAGACAGAGTAACGGCGTGATTAAAATATAACTATCCTAGCATAATGACTATCATAGCAAACACATTTTTTTAGCTAAGCATGGAAATAATTCTAGCAAGCATTTCTAAATAATCATGGCAGCAGCACAACATATTTAAAAATAACAAGATAGAGATTATAATAGAACCTGACAAAGCGTTATTACAAATCTTGCGCAATCGCAGTCTCGGAGCACCTCCGTTACAACTAAGCTTGAAGCTAATCTACTAGCTTAATTATACTAAACTAATATAATTATTTCTAGAGAGAGAGTAGAAAGAGAAATGAAAGAAAGAAAAATAACATGATGAAAATGAGGAGGTGGTGGTGAGTATTTATAGATTTGGCTCAACCGTATTCCTCAACTGTATTCCCACCTCCAAAATCTCAACCGTATTCCTCAACCGTATAAAAATCCTCCTTTATACGGGTAAGACATCAAATACGGGACGTCCAGCCGTATTTCGGGTGAGAATTGCATGATGTGGGAGAGACCCGGCCGTATACGGGTGAGACAGCCCGTATACGGCTGAGACATGGCCGTATACGGTCATGCCAGGCCGTATACGCCCTAGTCTTGGCCGTATACGGTTGAGCTTGGCCGTATACTGCTTGGCTCTCCCGTATTGTTGGTCTTCGGTTGCTTTGATTCTTCGTTTGGGCATAACTTCTTCGTCGTTTATCCTTTTTGAGTGTTCTTTATTTCCACGCGTTCGTAATTTCCTAATGAAGAAAATGATATAAATTAGAGGTCATAATTCTAAGTAGAACTCAAAAAGTGCTAAAAAGCGTGAACAAGAATGCTTATGATCGTATTAGTTGGATTTATCGTGTTTTTCGACCATTTAAGTTGATTTTTGAAAAGTTGTCTATGTTTTGGCCCAAGTGATGAGTTTTAGTAATAAATCGTTCATTTCGGATATATTCATCATGTTTTGTGCAACATTCGTTGTCATAGGCTTACCCGAGGATCGTATCTCTATCACTTAGACGGGGACGATACTAATTATCCCAGGACATTCAAGTGGGTTATATTGTGTGGTGAGGGTTAAAGGGTATGGGTGAGGGTGAGGGTAAAAAGGATTTTTAAGGGTTTTACTTATCTCATGACCTTTAAAAACTCATGAAAAATTCTATTTAGACATACTTTTTAATGAAAACGAAAAACGGATAATGATATGGGAAGAAGATAGCTATTTTGTCTTCTATCTTTTGAAAACACACGGAAGATATTATAATTTTAAGAATCGGAGTTTTCGGAAGATTTAAGCACTTAGCTTTATTCTATTTTGGCTTAGAATTTCTTGGCCAGGGAGCTTCCAAGGGTTTTTCTTTTTATTTTATTTTGCCCTGTAGACATCCTTTCTTTCTTTCATTTATTTCTTGATCCTTTGTCACTTTCGAACTTACTTGGTGTCAATTTTTCACACCACAAGGCTCTCAATTTCTTTTGAATATAAATTATGGAAACGTACGCGAGAAGTTCTTAGTAAACACGAAATTTGTGATTTTGGGGTAGAAATAAAAATTCTAAGATAAGCTTTTTGGTAGGTATGGGGATAAGTAGGTTTAAAATGTGGGTTGAGAGAAATGAAAGGCTAAGGCTCAACAGGGTTTTCTAGGTGGATCATCAACACTGAAAATAAGTGTTGGAAGGGTTTTGGGCTTGAAAGAGATATGTTGAAATGGGTTTTAATCCTAGGGAATGTCAAGGTCCTCTAATTGTACCTATGTCACGTATGACACCCGTCAATGTAATCTCGATACTTATACCTGGGGCAAGTTCTAATTCAAAAATCTGTGCACCGGTCACACACAACAAACGAACAGTGAAGCATTTAAAATGAATGCTTATAAGGCTCAAAATTCCTCACCGCAAAAATAGGTTATGTGTGTCCAGTCGTGCGATGCCCCTCTTAGATCCTCATCTTAAATTATTTGGAATCCGACATGATTCGACCTCTTTTTACCAACTTTTGAATACTTAAAAAAAAAATCTGTACTCTTTCTTACATTTGTGACTCAAAAGGTTTAAATTTTTTGAAAATTTTGGCAAAAATAAGGATTAAAAATCATTTTGAGGACGTGCATGTTTCTGAATCAACTTTATGGATATTTTAGACGAGAGATATACTGCTATCCCACACTTAAAAATAAACATTGTCCCCAATGTTTCTACACTAAGTAGGGAGAATCCCACACTTAGGGTTTTGCTTTAGGAAAAATGTGAATTTAAAAGTTTTAAGCAAGGAAGATCCCACACTTAGAGATTTAAGTGGGCATAAGCATATCTAAGTTACGTAGAAACTAGAAGAGTTTAGGAGAGGTACTTCCCTACGGTCAGTGAGCACTGGAATCAGGACCAGATTCGTGAAGGAGTGGTGGTAGTGATCGGCTAGATTGTGGACCAGTCTTTGTTTAAAGCTCATCCATTCCTTACGAAGCTAAGTTCTGCAATACCATAAATACAGTCACAATCACCAGTTCAACATTTCAACATCATAAAAGTCTAACATAAAGCAAATAAAATAAACTAAAAGTTGTCTAGAAAATCATCCATGTCTGGGTCAAATGCTGCGAGTGCGTCACTATCCGGAACGGAAGTAGGTGACATGGCAACAATGGGCCCAGGTATCATGGATGCAGCAGAGGGATCAGGATGTGTCTCAGCAGCAGTAGGAAGAGTAGGCTCTGTAGTAGGGACAGTTGGGAAGAATGACCATGGCGGGCAAGATGGTCCAGGACCTCGACCAAGTCTAATGGACTGGTCGCGAAGTCTCGGGAGTCCAACCATGTCCCTGATGTCAGAGTGAGAGTCATGCTGGATGGAGAGCTCTCGGAGAATAGCCCAATTCACAGCTGGATCTGCTGTGGTAACTCCATAGTTGAGCACTGGGGCAGACACTGGTGGAGTGATCGTCACATCATTCACATGCTCCTCTAGGGCAGTGGTCAACTTCTTCTTTCCTCTGCGATTCTTCTTCCGTTTCTGTTGAGTCTGAGCAGCGTGTCCTGAGGTCACAGCTGAAGCGTCCATCCTGAAACATAAAGAAAAACCGGTAATGCTATAGTTTATAAGTTTATACAAATGTAACAGAATCATATGACTTTTGTTAAAAGATGTTTATTTAAAAGTTTTGAGTCATCTGATTGTTTGCATTTGTATAAGTTAAATAAAACTTATCTCCGATGTATATATGTAAGAATGTGGTGTTGTCGGGTATCTAGCTTATCCTGCATTATTAGTTTAGGGATGATAATACTAAGCAAAAAATAACTAAGAAATGAAAAATAAAGCTATTCTAAGATAAGCAATGGGGTGCCTCCCATGAGCGCTTGTTTAACGAGTCATTAGCTTGACTCTTTTACCTACTTGTCGACTCAAGGGGGTTCAAAGATATAGACTTCCTCATTGGAAGGAAAGTCTTCGATGTAATGCTTTAAGCGGTGGCCATTGACTTTAAAATTACCGTCCGGTGCCTCTAGTTCGACTGCCCCGAAGGCAAATAACTTTGATATCACGAATGGTCCGCTCCACCTTGATCTGAATTTTCCTAAGAATTTCTTAAAGCGCAAATTGTAGAGAAGAACTTTATCTCCAAGTTTGAACTTAGAATACTTAAGTTTAGCATCGTGAGTATTCTTGGTTCGCTCCTTGAAATGTAGAGAACTATCATAGGCTTGGTCTCTCAATTCGGCTAGTTCGTTCAGCTACATCTTGTGATGTAATCCTGTTGTGGAAGGGTCTAGATTGCAATCTCTTAGCGCCCATTATGTCTTATATTCCAACTCTATCGGCAGATGACACGCTTTCTCATAGACTAGTCTGTAAGGCTTGGTCCCTAATGGTGACTTATATGCAGTTCTGAACGCCCACAGAGCATCGTCTAATCTATCTGCCCATCTTTCCCTATGATTCACCACTATTCGTTCTAAGATCCTTTTGAGCGCTCTGTTCGTCACTTCGGCTTGCCCATTTGTCTGCAGGTGTTAGGCCGTAGAGGTCTTATGGGTGACACCATAATATTGTAATGTCCTCATAAACTGAGCATTACAGAAGTGCGTGCCTTGATCATTGATGATCGTCTTTGGAGTTCCGAAACAAGAAAAGAGTTACTTGAGGAACTTGGTCACTACTCGTGAGTCATTGGTAGGAAATACTTGTGCCTCGGCCCATCTAGAGACATAGTCAACAACTACTAGAATGTATTCTTTTCCGAAGGACTTTGGGAATGGTCCCATGAAATCCAAACCCCATATGTCAAAGATCTCGCAAGCCTGGATGTTAGTAAGTGGCATTTCACTCCTCCGTGAGATACTTCCAAACCTTAGGCAAGCATCACAAGGTTTTACCAAGTCGTGAGCGTCTCTGAAAATGCTCCGCCAATAAAAGCCGGAATCGTATACTTTCTTTACGGTCATGCTTGCTCCATGATGTCCTCCAGTGGGTCCGTGATGACTCTGGTGAAGAATGTTCCTTGCTTCCCTCTCATCAGCGCACCTTCTAATGATTTGGTCCGGGCATACTTTGAATAAGTATGGAGCGTCCCAATAGTAATTTTTAACATCTCTGAAGAATTTGCGCTTTCTAGAGGTGGGCATTCCTTTTGGCACAATTCCTCCAACCAGATAATTAGCGTAGTCTGCGTACCAAGGGTTATAAGTGAATTGTGATCCCTTCTGATGCCCTTCGACATTCATGAGTTGTTCTTCAGAAAACTGATCTTGAATATCTCTGTCATTAAGCTTTTCCATTGATGGGTTCTCCAATCGACTGAGATGATCTGCTGCGACGTTTTCTGCTCCCTTCTTATCCTTGATTTCGATGTCGAATTCTTGGAGAAGCAAAATCCATCGAAGTAGTTTTAGTTTAGCGTCTTGCTTTTTGAAAAGATACTTCAAGGCTGAGTGATCTGTATAGACAATAGTTTTGGACAAGATTAAGTAAGAACGAAATTTATTAAAAGCAAATACTACCGCAAGCAGCTCCTTTTCTGTAGTAGTGTAATTCTCTTGAGCGTCGGTGAGTGTCTTGCTGGCATAGTATATTGGTTGAAAATGCTTATCCTTCCTTTGCCCTAAGACAGCTCCAACAGCAAAGTCACTGGCGTTACATATGATCTCAAACGGGAGACTCTAGTCAGGAGCAACCATGATCGGTGCATGTGTGAGCTGATCCTTTAGAATATTGAAAGCTTTCAGGCTAACATCTGAAAAGACAAACAGAGTGTCCTTCTCGAGAAGGTGTGTCATTGGTCAAGAAATCTTGGAGAAATCCTTAATAAAGCGACGGTAGAATCCGGCGTGACCTAGAAAACTGCGAATGGCTTTAACAGAAGTAGGTGACGGAAGTTTGGCAATAGTCTCAACTTTAGCTTTGTCAACACCGATTCCAGACTTTGATATTCGATGTCCTAGAACTACTCCTTCCTTCACCATAAAGTGGCACTTTTCGCAGTTTAAGACAAGATTCGATTCTTCACATCGGGTTAACATTCGATCGAGGTTGGAAAGACAAGAAGTGAAGGAGTCTTTAAAGACTGAGAAGTCGTCCATGAATACTTCCATACACTGTTCAATCATATCATGGAATATCGCCACCATATACCTCTGGAATGTTGTAGGTGCATTGCATAGCCCAAAAGGCATGCGTCTGTAAGCGAATGTTCCGTAAGGACATGTGAACGTCGTCTTTTCCTGGTCCTTAGGATCAAGAGGAATCTGAAAATAGCCTAAGAAACCATCAAGGAAACAATAGAACTCATTCCCAGACAATCTCTCCAACATTTGATCGATGAACGGTAGAGGGAAATGATCTTTTTGAGTGGCTTCGTTCAGCTTCCGATAGTCGATGCATACCCTCCAACCGGTGACGGTTCGTGTTGGAATAAGTTCATTACCTTTGTTAGCGATAACCGTCATTCCTCCTTTCTTGGGGACAACCTGAACTGGGCTGACCCATGGGGAATCTGAAATAGGATAGATCAAGCCAGCATCCAAGAGTTTGATAACCTCCTTCTTGACCACATCTTGAATCTTTGGGTTTACTCTCCTCTGTCTCTGTACAGAAGTTTTGAAGTCGTCTTCCATAAGTATCTTGTGCGTGCAGTAATTTGGACTAATCCCTTGTATATCAGAGATTTTCCATGCAATCGCCTTCTTTTGTGACTTCAATACTTGAATGAGTTTTGCTTTCTCTTCGGGTGTAAGACCTTTTGCAATTATAACAGGTAAGTGTGAGGTTCCTTCAAGAAAAACATACTCCAGATGAGAAGGTAGTTCCTTCAATTCTAACTCTGGTGGTTCTTCAGTGGAAGGCTTCATTCGAGCTATCTCGTCTCTTTGTAACTCATCATACACCGTTTGGAATTCTGATGCGTTTGGAGGTGAGTCGGCTGTAGTGGCTGATGCTATTTCTACTAATTCTGTCTCATTATAGAGTGCATTCTTCTTCAGCTCGTACTTGCTTGTAGATGATGAGGAGGTTGCATTGTCTACAGTAAAGATGATATCGTTGTTGTTGTCGAATGCGAACCTCTGAAATTGAGCTGTTACAGACGTACTTATGGTGATTTCTGGATTTTGTGGCGCACAACCTTCAGATAGTTGCGGCTCAGCTAAGATTTCTGATTCCATCTCCTCAAAAGATTTGAGAATTTCAGCTACTAAAGGAGATGAATCAGTTGACCCCTTTGTATGATTGGAAGAGGGATACCTTTGCCTAAGGGAACAGCAGCAAAAGAGTTGTTCGTGGGAGTGCTGTCAGGCGGTGCAAGAGGATACTTGTAAGTCCATTGTTCTAGGATCGATAACTTCGTTATCTGTAGTATTAAGGTGCGGAATCCCTCAATACGTGTTATATGTTACTATAACGAATAAGTTCGCGTTTATACGATTATCAACTAATATCCTTTGCTTTAATCTTCGATAATCAAAGCCTAGCCGTCAGTTGTTAGGTTTTCTCTGGAAACTGAATTCGCAGGTAATATGATCGCCAAAAGTTCTGATATGCAAAAGTTGTTCAAAGTTATGTTTTTCACGAAGTGAAAAACTTTAAATACTTCGGTCGACTCGCAGCCTGTGGGCTCACGAGTTGACTCGACTTGCAGTCCAAGCCCATGCCCAACTCTGCTTAACTCGCTGCTATTATTGCCGAGTTCAGTTCTCAACTCGCAAGACCAAGTCTTGCGACTTGAGTTCTCTACTCGCCAAGCCTATGACTTTAGTTCGTATTCGATATTCGTCTAACACTTTAACAAACTAATATATTTAACGAATATTAATATCAAAACTAATATCATTTATTTACAAGTCTAAACCAATACACAAACACGATAATAATTACACCAGTCCTATTTCAAGCTAGATCTGTTGTCACAATCTATGTCTCAACAATACTTTATTTCAGATAAAGGAAATAGCAGCTCCTCAGAGTGTGCTGGTTTGTCAGAGATAGCTGAGCAGAGTCCAATATCGTCCTGGCATAGTCTTCTTATAGTGATGACAGTGTTGGGAAGAGGGTCGTGATTGCTAACTGCTAGAATCTCCTCCAAATTCTTGTTGTATACTTCCTGCATGGAATCCACAAGACCAAGATCTTCTCCCACAGGTTGTTTCATCAATTTATCGACATTAAAGGTGACTTCCTCCGTTCCGACCCTCAATTTTAAAGATTTTTCATTTACGTCAATAACGGCCTTGGCAGTGTTCAGGAAAGGTCTGCCAAGGATGAGGGGAACGTGAGCATCTTCCTTAATATCCATAATGACAAAGTCAACTGGGAAGGTAAATTTACCTACTCGGACCATAATATCTTCAGCAATCCCCCGAGGGAGTTTAACTGATCTATCAGCTAACTGGATGGTCATCTGAGTGGGTAGCAGTTCACTTAATCCTAGTTTCTTATATAGAGAGTAAGGCATAAGGTTGACACCTAGGTCAGCTAAGGCATTACTAACTTGGGTATTTTGAAGGTAACAGGGAATAGTGAAATGGCCAGTATCTCCTAGTTTTGGTGGAAGGCCATGTAACATGATTGCAGAGCATTCAGCATCTAAGGGTATATTAACTATTTGCCTTAATTTTTCCTTATTTGAAAGAAGTTCTTTGAATAATTTTGCACAACTAGGCATTTCTACTAAAGCATCTAATAGTCTAACGTTTAAGTGCAGGCTTTTAAACATCTCAAGATATTTCCCAAACTGTGCTTCTTGCTTCTCCTTCTTAAGCCTACCAGGAAATGGAATTTGAGTACGCGGAATGATTTCTGGAGCTTGAGTGGACACTGGATCTTGTGTATTGACAGGGGTGTCACTAGGCACTGGATCAGCGGTTGTAGAAGTAGAAGGTTTGTTTGAAGGATTATCTGAGGTTTGTTCAACTCTGGTTTCTTTACCTCCTCTAGTAACAACTAGGATGTTGTTACCGATCGCGATTTCTCTTTGACTCTCCTCAACTTTTGAAAATAAGTGTTTAAAACTAACTTCCAGGTTTTTGATTATAAATCTTCGGAAATTCTAAGTAAAGCATCAATTTTGTCTTGAAACGCTATTACTTGTCTATTAACGTTATTTTGTTCAATCATGAAGTTAGTCAAAGTTTCGTTATAGTGTTGTTGAGAGTTGATAGAGGAATCGGATAGAGTGGTGGATAAAGTAGACATAGGTTGAATATGTGTGGGCCACTGAACAAAAAGATGTAGAATGAAAGTTTGGTTCAGGGCTTTTGACGGTTGTAACAAGAATTTCTTTCGTACCTTTACGAATGGATGATTTTTGTAAATCATTCCTTCGTTTAGGTTTAGAAGAATCTTGTAGACCTTTGAAGACTTTGGTAAGATTTTCAACTTGAGTTTGAAAAGCTTCTAGGGTTGAATCGGAAGTACTCCTTACTTCCTCAGAGGTCTCTCCAGACTCCCAGTCATGTTGGTGTATCGTCATCGTTTCAACTAGCTCCCATGCTTCTTCTGAAGTGTGTGACATGAAGTTTCCTAACGAAGCAGCATCGAGGGTTGATTTGTGGTGAGGGTTCAGACCGTTATAGAATATGCAGATAAGATTCGTCTTAACCATCTGATGATTCGGACATCTATGAAGTAATTTCTTAAATCGTTCCCATGCTGAGGATAATGATTCATCATTTCCTTGGTGGAAGTTGATGATGTCATCTTTAAGCTTGGTTTGTTTGGAAGGAGGGAAAAACTTAGCCATAAACTTAGTAGCCAACTCCTCCCAAGTATGAATCGAATTAGGTTCGAGTTCATCTAACCATGCCCGAGCACGTGAAGATAAAGAGTAGGGGAAAAGATAGAGTCGGATGACGTCTCTAGGAGTTCCTAATTGTTCATAGGAGTCAGAAAGATTGATGAATCTGTCCAAATGTAAGTTTGGATCATCAAGCGGAAAACCGTGAAATTGGCAGAAGGTTTTAAGTAATTTGATAATGGTCGGCTTAATTTCGAAGTTTCCGTCAGGTGGTAGCACGATAGGTCCTCCTCTTCCCTCCAGTAGTGGTGTGCAAGTTGATGCGAGAGTGATACGATTCGTCATGGCTGACGGAAGTTTAGGTTTGGTAGAAAAGAGAGTTTTGGAAAGGAAAGGGTACTGAAAAGGAAAGAACGGAAAAGGAACTTTCGGATGATATTGATCTTCCGAAAGGATTTCTAAATAACTAAGATAACTAAAATCCTAAATTGGTCGTTGTAGTCCCCGGCAGCGGCGCCAAAAACCTGATGCGAGGCGGCATGTCAGGTTGCTGGAGCTCCCTCCTTATGAGGGGAGAGAACCGTCCTCGTCGTCGAAGGACTGACCGAACAGTACCGGGCTGCGATCAGTTGGTTTTAAAATTTATGTTTGCGGGGCCTAAGTATACTAAAGCTATGGGTGAGTACAGCGGTAGGTATGACCTAGGGTCGTTCTTCAAACTACAACGGGCATTGGATCTAGGCTTTTTGATTATCTTTTGTAATTTAGCTAGTTTATCAATAGTTGATAGGGGTTTTTGTTTTGTTTTCTAATTAATTAATTAAAACTAAGGTAAAGTAAAGGAGGTGAGGTGGCAACGAGAACTACAGATTAAACGCGTGTGTTTACTATGATAATTGTATATGCTATTTAGGGGTAGTTATTTTAGTTAAGGTATTAGTTATGATGATGGGTGCAGGATTTAACAGACGAACTTGGAATATTCACTGTAACAAAGTATTCTCACCTACAACCTTTCCATGGCTTCCACGTGTTTGTACTACACCAAAGGTGTTTCCAACGCTATACCAGGTACTGGGCTGATTTACGGTGTTTCTGTTGCTACATGAAAGATTCCTTGGTGTCTATCTTGGACTATATATTTCCTAATGAGCCACAGCTCCTAGCCTATTATATATCTAACGTAGAGTTGTCCGCAATCAGATAAATAACATGTCACGAGGATAACAGCTATGGAATGTAAACTACACCGGAAGTTCTCCCAAATGCAGCAACCAATAAAACAACAACCATCCTCGAATCCTGTTCCCCAATCTCGGACATTTGAGATATCCGAATCATGGCATGAATTGTTGAATAAACAAAAGCTTGAACAGGGGTTTCCCACCGGAACAAGTTGGGATGGTCTGGTCTAACGACTGATTAAATTGTTCATCATTATTTCATATAAACCATCATAACTATTCTACGCATGTTAAACTGGTGTATGCAGTCAATTCATATTTGAAAACCTAATCATGTATCCAACAGCACAAGTGATACTAGCATGCAAACGCTAAAGCAACAATCAAACAAGAACATGCAGCAGAGCAGCATACAGGGATCAGTTTATTCGTGCAGAGTAACTGGATAAATGGTTAAGTCACAAATATCCAGAAAGTTCTCTCTAAAACATTTGTTATATGAAGTGAATCTAATCTATCTCTAGTCCTACGCTCCGTGTCTCCCTCCGGTGTATTTCAAGCAGGAGAACACCAGATAATAAGCGGCGTACCACTAGTTAAGTTCTAGCAGTAAGTTACAAACCACAACATAAGTTGGATAGATAAACATTGGAGACTCAATTCTTATATTCAAATATATGTCAACAGCATACAGACAGAGTAACGACGTGATTAAAATGTAACTATCCTAGCATAATGATAACATCAAATAGTACTATATTTATATACTAATATTCCCTAGTTGTTGTATACTTTTATTATAATTACTTAATAAAATATAGTTATTTCGTTCATATTTACAAAATAGGTAAAAATGGAGTTTGAATTAGAAAATGAACAGAAATAGAGTAAATAAAGTAATTTTTGTATAAAAGTTGTTTGTACCTAAATAGAGTAGGACAAAGTGGTTAAAAAAGTGATAAAAATAAATAAAATTCGTAAATATTTGAGTCCGAAAAGTTAAATGAGTTGGACCAAATAATTAGTTGGGCTGAATAATAATAATAATAATAATAATAATAATAATAATAATAATATAATATATCACCTGCGAACGCCGAGTACGAGATCCAAACGTTGTTTTCATTTAATATATTTTATGTTTTATATTTAATTAACGCAGTGTTTCGTTTTTCTTTAATAACTTTTTATATACAATGTATAAAATAATTCCGAATATATATTCATGATCAGTGTAATTTTATCTACGTTTCGACATAAATTTTATCGTCATATGTTATGTATTTAACGAAAGCATTTTTTAGTCTCGAAATCATTAGTTCACCTTTATATGTTATACTACATAAATCTAAATATACCACTATGACCAGTTTATTTTTATCTACATTCTGATATAAAAAAAAGTTGATTTCGAGACTAAAAAATGCTTTCGTTAAATACATAACATATGACGATAAAATTTATGTCGAAAAGTAGATAAAATTACACTGATCATGAATATATATTCGGAATTATTTTATACATTGTATATAAAAAGTTATTAAAGAAAAACGAAACACTGCGTTAATTAAATATAAAACATAAAATATATTAAATGAAAACAAAGTTTGGATCTCGTACTCGGCGTTCGCAGGTTGTAGGGTCGCAGGTCGCATAGTGCGACTTGCGACCGGACGGGGTCGACTCATTTTGCTTGTCTTTTATTCGGAAATCGCATGGGTCGCAGGTCGCAAAATACGGGTCGCAGGTCGCATGATGCGACCTGCGATCGGGTAGGGCAAATCGACAACTTTTTTTTTGAAGTGGCAAAACGAATTATACTCACGGAAAAAATGGCATTTTTGTTAATTTCCCTTAAAGGGAGTTGATCCAAGTCAAAATGAGTTTGGGCTGGTCAACAGGTAGCAAATTTCAATCGCAAATGTATGCTTTAAATCGGTGGAAGCTTCCAGAAACAAAGGGGGCGGCAACTCAAATGGTGAGTCGGTGAAAGGAATCTTGTAGAATAAGAAAAATCACTTTGACCGCCGGCTAATCATTTTAGCCTCCGGCTAAATTCGCGGCAGCCACGGCTATAAATAGAGGCCATATTCTGCATACTTTTTGATATATAATTCGTTTAGGGTTTTTATAATTCGACTTTAGGGGTTATATTACGAATTTTAGGGTTACTTTGGAGGCACGAGAAGCTAAGGTTGAAGCCATTTCACTTTATCTTTTTGTGATTCATTATTCGGTTTGTATCTACTTTTTATTTAATTCAATTGCAATTATGTTTTTGATATTGAATACTTTGTTTTATGCATATTTGAATATGAATTGATATAGTATTTGTGTAATAATGAAACCAATTTGATTATTGACCGATGATGTTGCACGTTGATTATGTTGTTTAATTGAAGATAGTTATGTTATCCGTAGATCCTTATTTATTGGTGGTTATTGGTTATTACTTAACGTGATTGATTGTATCATTGAGATTGATTTCTTTTGGTATTATTGATTATTGATGATTAGAATTTAGGTTTTGATCATTGCTGAATATATTGAGTTTGACAGGTTAAGAGAATAATAACTAAGTAATCTAAAATGATTAAGCTAATAAGTAATTATTAGTAGGTATTTTTGAGTCATACCGCTAGGATCAATCATAATTAATCGTGAATACTTAAAGCATAATCTAGGGAAAAGCACGCAATAGAATCATACAATTCTTGCGACATCGGATCGATGTTTAATGTTGGAACCTAGGTTATAGAAATTAGTTAGACCCGAACCGTTGGTTAATTTACATTTAACTTGAATACTTTGATTAGTAATTAAGTTAATATAAAATAAATCACAATTAAACAATTAACGTGCAATGAATCGGAATATACGAATCTGAGTGGAGTTATTTACACAATTACTTGTTCGTTCCTATTGTTCTCTATTTATTATTTTATTATTTTAATTTTACTTTTATTTAGTTTTAATTATTATTTACAAATCTTATGTTCGCACGGAATTAAAACGTTCCCCTTTATTTATAGTTTTCTAGGATAATTAGTATTTTCAATTTTAATAATAAACCACCGTGTCCTGTGTTCCTTATGTTCAACTCGGTCTTACCAAGTCTATACTTACATTCGATCAGGTATTCTTGCCTGGTTGTGTGAAAAGTATTTATTAGGTATTTACATTTCTAAATTATAAAATAAGACGAGCTTTCACACGCATCACATAACGACTATCATAGCAAACACATATTTGTTTAGCTAAGCATGGCAATAATTCTAGCAAGCATTTCTAAATAATCATGGCAGCAGCACAACATATTTAAAATCATAAGATAGAGATTATAATAGAACCTGACAAAGCGTTATTGCAAATCTTGCGCAATCGCAGTCTCGGAGCACCTCCGTTACAACTAAGCTTGAAGCTAATCTACTAGCTTAATTATACTAAACTAATATAATTATTTCTAGAGAGAGAGTAGAAAGAGAAATGAAAGAAAGAAAAATAACATGATGAAAATGAGGAGGTGGTGGTGAGTATTTATAAATTTGGCTCAACCGTATTCCTCAACCGTATTCCCACCTCCAAAATCTCAACCGTATTCCTCAACCGTATAAAAATCCTCCTTTATACGGGTAAGACATCAAATACGGGACGTCCAGCCGTATTTCGGGTGAGAATTGCACGATACGGGAGAGACCCGGCCGTATACTAGTGAGACAGGCCGTATACGGCTGAGACATGGCCGTATACTGTCATGCCAGGCCGTATACACCCTAGTCTTGGCCGTATACGGTTGAGCTTGGCCGTATACGGCTTGGCTCTCCCGTATTGTTGGTCTTCGTTTGCTTTGATTCTTCGTTTGGGCATAACTTCTTCGTCGTTTATCCGTTTTGAGTGTTCTTTATATCCACGCGTTTGTAATTTCCTAACGAAGAAAATGACATAAATTAGAGGTCATAATTCTAAGTAGAACTCAAAAAGTGCTAAAAAGCGTGAACAAGAATGCTTATGATCGTATTCATTGGATTTATCATGTTTTTCGACCATTTAAGTTGATTTTTGAAACGTTGTCTATGTTTTGGCCCAAGTGATGAGTTTTAGTAATAAATCGTTCATTTCGGATCTATTCATCATGATTTGTGCTAAAAAGGTGAGAATAATGCACGTAAAAAATTAACTTTTTACGTGTCATCACTAAGCAAAGCATTTAAGATTAAGACTTGGTTTGGTGACTGCTAACTCTATATTAATGGTCTTTGTTTAGTCCAGAGCTGTGTGGTTCAACCAGGATGTGAAACAGTCTTCAACCGACGACAGTTCCTTAGCTTCCACGTATTTGTACTCCACTTGAAGTGTTTCCAACGATATACGAAGTACTGTGCCGTTTTACGGTCTTTACGGTTATGGTCACTCTGGGCTAGTTTAACTAAGTTGGTATTAAAGCTTGACCATATATGATATAAACCCAACCCTCACTATTTAAACATATCCCAATAAAGCCCTGATTGATTCACGGTGTACTATACGATATGATTGACAGTATTTCCACAGCTACACAATTCAGACAATGTTTAAATTTGAAAACATAGATAGGTAGTTACCGGTTGGTCAAGGTTCGCGACTCCTTGTCATACAGGTTCTAACCATGTTTATTGGCGGAAAGGCGATTTTGGTTTAGAAATTCATAAATACAAAGTTAACAGTACACCGGTTTTCATTTGTGTATTTAAAGTAACATAACCCCTAACATATGTAAGCTAACTACATCACAACAAGCACATAAGAGAACTACTCACTACGCATGGCAAACAATCCTAAATCTATCATAATAATAATAGCAATCATCATAATAGAAAAGGAAAGAAGTAACCGTAGATTATGCGTAGATAGAATAATGTTGAAAGAATACACGAACGGAACCTCCGCAATATCTTTGACAATATTACAAATACGTCCCTCAGAATATTCCTACACTATTACAAAAGTATCCCCTCCGTTAGTCTAGGTTAAATATTAACCAAGAATTAACTACCTAAAACCCTAATCTAGAGAGAGAAAACTAGAGAGAGAAACTCTAGAGAGAGAGAGAGAGAGAGAGAAAGAAAGAGTGAAATGATGATGAGAGGTGTAGAATGGTGTGTGAAATGAGGAAATGAGGCCCTCTATTTATAGGCAAGCCAAGGGATCAAGGGTACAAGTCCAATGCATCAAGATACAAGCAAACGAAGCAAAACGAGATCACACCGGGGGGGTGGGGGTGCATGCCGTACACGGCCTCAACCAGGTCGTACACGGATAGTTGAGGGCCGTACACGGTCATATGGTGGCCGTGTGCTGCCCCGTGTGCTGTTTTCGGCTTTTCTCGTTGCTTAATTCGCGCGTATCTTCTTCGTTTCTTGTCCGTTTGACTTGATTCTTTCGCCTATGATCTCGTAATTCCGTTACGCTTCTAATGATGCAAATTATGAAAATTTTAGATGTCTCTAGAGTTGGCGTGTGCGGAATGCTCTAGGTTTGTGCTTAGACGGCTCCATCTTCCTCGTTCTTTATCCGATCTGCACGATTCTTGATTCTACATTCTTGGAATAACCTAAGACATCATATGAGACTAATTAAGAACTTATAACATCAGCTGATTAAAAGTATGTAAGAATCAGTGTTTAGAATAATATGCCTCGATTTGCGTGCCTTTGGATGCTTTTAGCACATTTTATAGCAATGCCTATAATTTGACCAACTTTGTGAAATTAAGTAGATAAACGTTTAATTCAAGTGTTTTCACCAAGAATTAGGTCAAATGTGCGGGAAATATGTGCATAAAAATATGACTTTTTGCTACACATCAAATATCCCACACTTAGACATTGCTTGTCCTCAAGCAAAACTCAGTTTTTATGAAAACGGTTTTAAGCAGATTTGGTGAATTCTAAGATCCTTAGGAGCAATCACCCCATATATCAGCAAACCATAATAGAAAATAAGGAATAATAAGATAGTCGTCCCAGAAACAAGGAATGACTCTCTTAGGCATACTTCCAACTCTCGTGATCTTGGAGTATACATGACCGGGCGATTCCTCACAAGGTGGTCAGTCAATTCACTAAAAGTATATCTGGTTTCCTAACATTCTAGAACAAATGAAATCGCTCAAAAGCCAGTCATGCAGCACTCATCGTCATAGGCTTGATCGAGAATCGGAACTCCACCACTAAAGTGAGGACGGTGCTAATTATCCCAAGATATTCATGAGGGTTGTAATATTTGGTGAGGGTGAAAGGGTATGGCTAATGGTTTGTTTTGGTTGTAAGGGTTTAGCTTTACCTTAGAATTTCTAAAAATAATGAAAAACTTTATTTAGAATAGTGCACATACGGAAACGGAACTAGATAGTTGTTTTTCCTTTTATCGGAACTGAAAGCACTTAGCTTTATTCTTGGACTAACTATTTTTCTTCTTTTTCTTCTTGAGAATTTCTCTGCCACGTAAAATCTAAGGGATTATTCATTCATTTTTTTTAGCTCCCTTAGAAAATCCTTTCTAACTTAACTTCTTCGCACCATGTTTTCTCTCTCCTTCATATATAACTTTGATGACTTTGGGAGAGAGGTGATTTCGAGAAAGTGGAATGTTGAATCAAGTAAAAAGGATATTCTCAAAGGCGTTTTCCATAACCTTAGAAATTCTGAGATAAGCTTTTGGGAATTTTAGGAAAGTGGGTTTTAGAAATGAGGGTTTTATGAAACGAAAGGTTTAGGCTCAACAGGGTTTACTAAGTGGATCATCGATACTAAAAATGAGCATTGGAAGTGTTTTGGGCTTGAAAAGATATGAGAAAAGGGTTTAAATCCTAGGGAATGTCAAGATCATTTAATTGAACATATACCGCGTACGGTACTCACTAATATGGTCTCGAAATGTATGTCAGGAGCAAGTTCTAATTCAGAAATGCATACATCGGCATACACAACAAACGAAAAGTGAAGCATTAAAAGTGAATGCTTATAAAGGCTCAAGATACCTCACTGCAAGTTTTTGGGTTATAAATGTCTAGTCATGCGATGCCCCTCTTAGATTATCATTTTTGTTTGAGAGATTCCTACCTTATTTTCCTTAGTTTCCAAAATAGCGTACTCATATACGGAAATGATTCCTCTTCAGAACTTTAGAATTCAAAATAGCAGAGTTAAAAACTCATACTTTTTATATTATTTTTGAAAAAAATTTAAATTCGAGTAACATTTTCTAAGTTTACTATTTGGACAAAAAGGCATAAAATCTATCCAAGGTATCTATACCTGCTATCCCACACTTAGAGGAACATTGTTCCTAAAGTTCTCTTGAGTAGGGATTTTACAAGTAAAATCCCACACTTTGAGTTTGAACATATAGAAAATGTTACTCAAGTGTTGTTTTGGGTTGGAATCCCACACTTAGTGATAAGTTTAGGATATGGCATAGATAACACACTAGACAAAACAGATTATTTATTTATTGAAAAGTGAAGAAAGGATAAGGAAACTCCCCGAATAGCGAGATGCTCAGATGCTTATGATTTGAAAATAGCTTAAATGAGAGCTGCCAGGATCCATTTATGCATTTTCTTTCGGTTTTTTCTTCGAGACGCTTGCTAGGGTATTATTGCACACTTCAAAACTTCATTTATTCAGACTCTTTCTCTTGTGAAATGATCTCGTAAGTGCGAACACATTGGATATGCCTTTTAACAAATTTATATATTTTGCAAATGATAGTGAAATCACCGTCTCAGATTTTGAAGAGATGTTTTCTATGACAAATCATTTATAAAATATTGTTTTTAAACGAGTTCGAGCATATTGCATAAAAGTAATATGCAAGTACCTCAAATGCTCGAAACAAATGAATTATTTATTTTTACTTCCTATTTTAACTGAGACAAGTGGTTTTGCAAAGTGAGTTGTTTTTTTTTTTTTTAAGAAATAATTTTGAAAATGCTTTTTAGGCATAACCAAGTGTGAAGGATAGTCGGAGATTCTGCTTCACTTATTGACACTCAATCTTCTCTTTCTATTGCACGGGTTGCCTTCCGAGAAGCGCTGCTGTTATAGTGAGAGCTCGACTTTGCCTTCCTGGAGATTAATGAGAAATGGAACCACTTGGGCCGGAAGTGCATGGTGCCCAAGTGTTGCGTGGGTATATTCGCAGAAACTGGTGAGTGATAATCTTGATGATGTTTGGAGTGTAAGATGCAAAATCAGGAAAGCTCTCAAGGTGATCTTCAGTGACTTTCTGCATATGTAGGAGATCCCAAGTGATATCTTTTACTGTTCTGGAGATAACTCCATTGGGATCAACTACAAGTACTCCGTTGATTCCATCAACTCCCGTTCTGGATGTTCTTGCTTCAACGAGTCTAAAAGTCTGAGGAATTTCTGATGGATATTTTCATGATCAGTTCGGCTAGCATTTCCTCTTATTTCTCGGATGGACTCTAGATGAGATAGGCCTGATGAGTGGAGATCGTGAGGGTAGAGTCGCGGAAGATATTGTCAACTATATCGTACACCTCGTGTAATCTATAATGAAAAATCTGGCCGTGCTCTTCTGGATGAATCTCACAGAAGATCTCCTTGATTCGGTTTGAGAGGAAGTTAGTGATAAACGCCAAAATGTACTATATTGGAGTATTAATTACCACTTTGTAAGATAGGTTCCTAATGCATTTTGTATGAATAAGATACTTATTTCGTTCATATTTGCATTTAGGAGTTTAATTGGAGGTTGGATCGAAAAGAAACGGAAAACGAGCGTATTGCGAAGAAAAGAAGCTAAGTGAGTGAATATAGGCAAGTTTGGATTGGAATAGGTGTATATGAAGCTTGAATCGGAAAAAAGAACGAAAGATGAGCTAAAAATGAAGAAAAGTGTAAAGCTGAGTTTTCGGCTATGCGTTAGTATTTTGGCCATAACTTCTTCATACGAACTCCGATTGGGGTGATTCAACTTCAAGAATTTACCTAATAGGCAGTGCTACAACTTTCCTTTTTACACCTTAGACCAGTTTTTCATCCATACGGCGTATGGATAATCCATACGGCGTATGGATTGGTCAGCCGGAATCCTTAAATTCTCATTTTGCCTCATTTTAACCCTAACTTTCACCAAAAACCCTAAGTCGACTAAGGATGGTTCCAGAGGCTTTTTGATGACATTTTGGAGGCACAAGAAGGTAGGGATCGATGCCAATTGATCCTACTTCGCGTGGTTTATGATTCGGTTTGCATATCACCTTCCGATTTCAATTTAAACATCGTCTATGTGTTTTTTTGAGATCATGAATCTGATTTTGTACAATTGAATTATAAATTAGACTTTATGCAATTTGCTTAGTTTAATAACCTTTGATTATGATTGTTAGAAGGTTATAATTGTGTTTTGAATCAATTGACTGATTGAAGATTGTTATGTTATCCATGAATCCTTGTTTATTGGTGATTGTTAGTTATTACTTAACGTGGTTAATAGTGTCATTGAGATTGAGTTCCTTTGATGTTATTGATTATTGTGCTGTTGTATATTTTCATAATCAGATCAAGAAAGCATTTTTCTTCAAGATCAGGGGAGTTTTCTGTTCACTTCTTTTCTATTCCCTATTTTACGATTCCTTGTTTTGCAATGAGGACATTGCTTTATTTTAAGTGGGGGATGGGGAAAAGAAGTTTGCTTGTCCTAAGTTATGAATTGGTAAATATTGGTAAGTTATGAATTGGTAAATATTGGTAAATTTCAAGCTAGAAGGCATTCTATGTTGGTCATTTTTCAGCCCAAATTTTTCTTTTAAAAAAATGTATTCTCTTTAAGTTTAGGAAATCTTGTAACAAATCTGGGAAATTCAAAGGACAATTTGAACTTAAATTTTAAAATATTAGATAGTTCATCATGTGATGTATCGATAGGCAATCTATGTGTAAGTTGTTGAGTTATTAAATAAAATTAATGTAAGAAGTATGCGATATTTCGAGAAGAACTTTAGCAATTTATGACTTATTCTTAATTCTTATATATGATAGCGTGTGATATGCCATAATTTTGGTATTTAATTAATATCATTTGGGGATATACTGGGTGTTGTTTCCTCTGTTGTAGGAAAGTACAGACCGGGTCTCCGCCAGTATATCTAATGAAAAAGAGCAAAAAGAGTTTAAACGAACTCAAGATTTTAAAATGTAGTCAAATTATGTCGCTTTGTTGTACTAAGGTACAGACCTGCCAGCAATGGTTTGACTAAAAAGTTATTATGCTAAACCAAAGTCAAGTTATGTCGCTCTGTTGTGTTAAGGCACAGCCATGTCACCAATGTCTTGACTTGAAAACTGATTGTTTTAATTGGATATCCATAATATGTGTAATATTAGCACGTTATATGTATAAGGGTATTTTGCTATTAAGAATCAAGGGTAAAGCTACTAAAATAATGATAAGTCAAGCTCAATTACCTAAGTATAGATTGTTTAGGTGGACAACAATATCGGTAATCATTGTGAGCTATCTGTTACGCATAATAATAATGAATGAGATAATTTGTTTTTCCTAGAAGAGTTTCTTGATAGCTAAATATTAAAGTTGAATTTTAAGCTAAAAATTTCGTTTACAAAATGCTAGCTAGTATGTAAGTCCCTCTGCGCCATTATCTGCCTACTAAATTTTGTCGTTTATAAGTTTTAATTCGACAGTCTACTTGAGGACAAGTAGAATTTAAGTGGGGGATGTTTGATAAACGCCAAAATGTACTATATTGGAGTACTAATTACCCCTTTGTTAGATAGGTTTATAATGCATTTTGTATGAATAAGATACTTATTTCGTTCATATTTGCATTTAAGAGTTTAATTGGAGCTTGGATCGAAAAGAAACGGAAAATGGCCTTATTGGGAAGAAAAGAAGCTAAGTGATTGAAGATAGGCAAGTTTGGATTGGAATAGGTGTATATGAAGCTTGAATCGGAAAAAGAACGAAAGATGAGCTAAAAATGAAGAAAAGTGTAAAGCTGAGTTTTCGGCTATGCGTTAGTATTTTAGCCATAACTTCTTCATACGAACTCCGATTGCGGTGATTCAACTTGGAAAATTTAGCTAATAGGCAGGGCTACAACTTTCATTTTCACCCCTTAGACCAGTTTTGCATTCATACGGCGTATGGATAATCCATACGGCATATGGATTGGTCGGCCAGAATCCTTAAATTCTCATTTTGCCTCATTTTAACCCTAACTTTCACCAAAAACCCTAAGTCGACTAAGGCTGGTTCCAGAGGCTTTTTGATGACATTTTGGAGGCACAAGAAGGTGGGGATCGATGCCAATTGATCCTACTTCGCGTGGTTTATGATTCGGTTTGTATATCACCTTCCGATTTCAATTTAAACATCGTCTATGTGTTTTGTTTGAGATCATGAATCTGATTTTGTACAATTGAATTATAAATTAGACTTTATGTAATTTGTTTAGTTTAATAACCTTTGATTATGATTGTTAGAAGGTTATAATTGTATTTTGAATCAATTGACTGATTGAAGATTGTTATGTTATCCATGAATCCTTGTTTATTGGTGATTGTTAGTTATTACGTAACGTGGTTAATAGTGTCATTGAGATTGAGTTCATTTGATGTTATTGATTATTGATGATTATGAATCTAGGTTTATAGTCATTGCTAAATATATCGAGTTTGATAGGTTAAGAGAATAGTAATTAATCAATCTAAAATGAGCAAGCTATTAAGAGATTATTAGTAGGTATTGTTGAGTCATACCGCGAGGATCAATCATAACAAGTTGTGAATACTTAATGCACAATCTAGGGAAAAGCACGCAATAAAGCAACATTCTTGCGATGTCGGATCGATGTTTAATGTTGGACTCTAGATTGTAGATATTAGTTAACCAGAACCGGAGACTAATATACATTTAACTTGGACTCTTTGATTAGTATCTAAGTTGATATAAAAGAAATCATAATTAGATAATCAAAACATATGAACCGGATAATATGAATCTGAGTGTGAAGACTCTGAGCAATTACATGTCTATCTCCAATTATTTATCTGTTCCTCTTATCTTGTATTATGTTGTTGGTTTGGTTAATTAGTTCATATTGAACGTTCGTACGGAACTAAAATGTAACCCCTATTTTACTGCTTTATCAATAATTCCAATTTAACTGAATAACATCGTTCCTGTGTTCCTGTGTTCGTCCTAGACTTACCATAAGCTATGCTATTCCGATCGGGTATTCTTGCCTGGTAGTGTGATAGTAGTGATTGGTATATCCTATACTTTATAAATAATAAAACTAGACGCTTTCACACGCATCAATGCCGGGGAACACTTAACCGGTTGGACTATTGTTCTGCCGGGGAACGGTTGCTTATTCGATTAAGTTGAAAAAAATTAAAAAAAATAAAAAAAATATCTTTTTAATCACGCACAATTTTATAGGCTTGATTTGCTAAACAAATATTTTTGTCTTGTATAGAAGTTGTGATGATTAATGATGTAATTAGGTTGTAAATAATTGTTTACTTGTTAATTATATGTATATGCATGTTATATAATTTATTTTTTAATGGAGCGAAGTTTTTGAATTTGGTTTGCACAGACGTTCAACTGGCGGTTGTGCGCACCAGCCGGCGGTTGGAAGGTTGTTTTTGCGAATAAATTTTTCTCTGCTCTGTTTGTATATATTATGTACTAATTATTATTGCTTATTTTCTGTACCTTATTTTAATTAGTTTTTTGTGAGTTAATATGTTAGTTTTAATTTTTAGTTATTTTATATTTTGTTTTCTTGTTCTACTTTTGGTTTTCTTTTTTGTTTTGCAGTTTCGAACTCTGTGGGTGTGTTTCCTGGAAACCCTCACGAGACTATAACTCGTCCAATCGGGATACCGAGGGGTTTAAAGGCTTATTGCATACTCTAAATGCAATCGTGATGCCTACGGAAGTGTGCTGTTGTATATTTTCATAATCAGATCAAGAAAGCATTTTTCTTCAAGATCAGGGGAGTTTTCTGTTCACTTCTTTTCTAATCCCATATTTTATGATTCCTTGTTTTGCAATGAGGACATTGCTTTATTTTAAGTGGGGGATGGGGAAAAGAATTTTGCTTGTCCTAAGTTATGAATTGGTAAATATTGGTAAGTTATGAATTGGTAAATATTGGTAAATTTCAAGCTAGAAGGCATTCTATGTTGGTCATTTTTCAGCCCAAATTTTTCTTTTAAAAAATGTATTCTCTTTAAGTTTAGGAAATCTTGTAACAAATCTGGGAAATTCAAAGGATAATTTGAACTTAAATTTTAAAATATTAGATAGTTCATCATGTGATGTATCGATAGGCAATCTATGTGTAAGTTGTTGAGTTATTACATAAAATTAATGTAAGAAGTATGCGATATTTCGAGAAGAACTTTAGCAATTTATGACTTAGTCTTAATTCTTATATATGATAGCTTGCGATATGCCATAATTTTGGTATTTAATTAATATCATTTGGGGATATACTGGGTGTTGTTTCCTCTGTTGTACGAAAGTACAGACCTGGTCTCCGCCAGTATATCTAATGAAAAAGAGCAAAAAGAGTTTAAACGAACTCAAGATTTTAAAATGTAGTCAAATTATGTCGCTTTGTTGTACTAAGGTACAGACCTGCCAGCAATGGTTTGACTAAAAAGTTATTATGCTAAACCAAAGTCAAGTTATGTCGCTCTGTTGTGTTGAGGCACAGCCATGTCACCAATGTCTTGACTTGAAAAATGATTGTTTTAATTGGATATCCATAATATGTGTAATATTAGCACGTTATATGTATAAGGGTATTTTGCTATTAAGAATCAAGGGTAAAGCTACTAAAATAATGATAAGTTAAGCTCAATTACCTAAGTATAGATTGCTTAGGTGGACAACAATATCGGTAATCATTGTAAGCTATCCGTTATGCATAATAATAATGAATGAGATAATTTGTTTTTCCTAGAAGAGTTTCTTGATAGCTAAATCTTAAGGTTGAATTGTTTTTAAGCTAAAAATTTCGTTTGCAAAATGCTAGCTAGTATGTAAGTCCCTCTGCGCCATTGTCTGCCTACTAAATTTTGTCGTTTATAAGTTTTAATTCGACAGTCTACTTGAGGACGAGTAGAATTCAAGTGGGGGATGTTTGATAAACGCCAAAATGTACTATATTGGAGTACTAATTACCCCTTTGTTAGATAGGTTTCTAATGCATTTTGTATGAATAAAATACTTATTTCGTTCATATTTGCATTTAAGAGTTTAATTGGAGCTTGGATAAAAAAGAAACGGAAAACGAGCTTATTGGGAAGAAAAGAAGCTAAGTGATTGAAGATAGGCAAGTTTGGATTGGAATAGGTGTATATGAAGCTTGAATCGGAAAAAGAACGAAAGATGAGCTAAAAATGAAGAAAAGTGTAAAGCTGAGTTTTCGGCTATGCGTTAGTATTTTGGCCATAACTTCTTCATACGAACTCCGATTGGGGTGATTCAACTTGAAGAATTTACCTAATAGGCAGGGCTACAACTTTCCTTTTTACACCTTAGACCAGTTTTTCATTCATACGGCGTATGGATAATCCATACGGCATATGGATTGGTCGGCCAGAATCCTTAATATCTCATTTTGCCTCATTTTAACCCTAACTTTCACCAAAAACCCTAAGTCGACTAAGGCTGGTTCCAGAGGCTTTTTGATGACATTTTGGAGGCACAAGAAGGTGGGGATCGATGCCAATTGATGCTACTTCGCGTGGTTTATGATTCGGTTTGCATATCACCTTCCGATTTCAATTTAAACATCGTCTATGTGTTTTGTTTGAGATCATGAATCTGATTTTGTACAATTGAATTATAAATTAGACTTTATGTAATTTGTTTAGTTTAATAACCTTTGATTATGATTGTTAGAAGGTTATAATTGTGTTTTGAATCAATTGACTGATTGAAGATTGTTATGTTATCCACGAATCCTTGTTTATTGGTGATTGTTAGTTATTACTTAACGTGGTTAATAGTGTCATTGAGATTGAGTTCCTTTGATGTTATTGATTATTGATGATTATGAATCTAGGTTTATAGTCATTGCTAAATATATCGAGTTTGATAGGTTAAGAGAATAGTAACTAATCAATCTAAAATGAACAAGCTAATAAGAGATTATTAGTAGGTATTGTTGAGTCATACCGCAAGGATCAATCATAACAAGTCGTGAATACTTAATGCATAATCTAGGGAAAAGCACGCAATAAAGCAACATTCTTGCGTCGTCGGATCGACGTTTAATGTGGGACTCTAGATTGTAGATATTAGTTAACCAGAACCAGAGACTAATATACATTTAACTTGGACTCTTTGATTAGTATCTAAGTTGATATAAAAGAAATCACAACCAGACAATCAAAACATATGAACCGGATAATGTGAATCTGAGTGTGAAGACTCTGAGCAATTACATGCCTATCTCCAATTATTTATCTGTTCCCCTTATCTTGTTTTATGTTGTTGGTTTGGTTAATTAGTTCATATTGAACGTTCGTACGGAACTAAAACGTAACCCCTATTTTACTGCTTTATCAATAATTCCAATTTAACTGAATAACATCGTTCATGTGTTCGACCTGGACTTACCATAAGCTATGCTATTCCGATCGGGTATTCTTGCCTGGTTGTGTGATAGTAGTGATTGGTATATCCTATACTTTATAAATAATAAAACTGCTTTCACACGCATCAATGCCGGGGAACACTTAACCGGTTGGACTATTGTTCTGCCGGGGAACGGTTGCTTATTCGATTAAGTTGGAAACTATAAAAAAAAAAAATCTTTTTAATCACGCACAATTTTATAGGCTTGATTTGTTAAACAAATATTTTTGTCTTGTCTAGAAGTTGTGATGATTAATGATGTAATTTGGTTGTAAATAATTGTTTACTTGTTAATTATATGTATATGCATGTTATATAATTTAGTTTTTAATGGAGCGAAGTTTTTGAATTTGGTTTGCAAAGACGTTCAACCGGCAGTTGTGCGCACCAGCCGGCGGTTGGAAGGTTGTTTTTGCGAATAAATTTTTCTCTGCTCTGTATGTATATATTATGTACTAATTATTATTGCTTATTTCCTGTACCTTATTTTATTTAGGTTTTTGTGTGTTAATATGTTAGTTTTAATTTTTAGGTATTTTATATTTTGTTTTCTTGTTCTACTTTTGGTTTTCTTGTTTGTTTTGCAGTTTCGAACTTTGTGGGTGTGTTCCCTGGAAACCCTCACGAGACTATAACTCGTCCAATCGGAATAACGAGGGGTTTAAAGGCTTATTGCATACTCTAAATGCAATCATGATGCCTACGGAAATGTGCTGTTGTATATTTTCATAATCAGATCAAGAAAGCATTTTTCTTCAAGATCAGGGGAGTTTTCTGGTCACTTCTTTCCTATTCCCTATTTTACGATTCCTTGTTTTGCAATGAAGACATTGCTTTATTTTAAGTGGGGGATGGGGAAAAGAAGTTTGCTTGTCCTAAGTTATTGATATCGCGTAAAAAGTCACGTTTTTACTACCGATATCTCTCTCATTCTGGAATGATTCTTGGCATTTTAAACTCTAAAACAGTACAAATCAATAGTATTATGCCAAGATGGTCAAAACAAGGTTGCACGAGAAAAATCAAGCAAAACGGATATAAAACGAAGATTCCACACACGTTTGAAGATTCAAGACATCGAAAAGAGATTTCAAGACTAAAGTGCCCATCACCAACATCCATTATTTCCAAGATGTTCGTTTTCAAAATACGAATCCAACAGAAGAAGAATCAACTAAAACGGAGAAAGAACGAAGATTCTACGCCCGCCGGAAGATTCAAATGATTCGTACGCAATATCTGGAGCTAGGGACCTCATCTCAATGCCTATCTTATGTCAAAATCTTCGTTTTTGAATTACGAATTCAACAAAAAAAGAATCGACGCAAACGGACGCATAATGAAGGAAATACGCGCAAATTAAGCAACGCAGCGAAACGGGGCGGGTAGCCGCAGGCCGCCGCCGGTTGCTACAGTGCCGCCGCCGGCTACAGTACCCCCGTCTCAGTTTCCGTTTTTGATAACTTTTGGTACCTGATGCGCCTACTTTTCGCGTTGTACAGTACCCGGTGCCCCTACTTTTCGTGTTGTACGGTACCTGGTGCACCCTTTTGGCTTCCTTTTTCTAACATGCACCACTTGATGTTAATGTGAGCCAAAGCTCACCTATAAATAGAAGGCTTGGGTTTCATTTGCAACAAACCATTCTTTCCACATTTTGAAAGATACACTTTCTCTCTAGCTTTTCTTTCTTTGTTTATTTTCTTACTTTAAAATAGTATTAGGCTAGTTAGAATAGAAGCAAGGAACGTGTTTGTAGTCTTTGGTGAGGAACGAATTTGTAATCTTTGGTGTACGCTTAGAGCAACTCTAATTAATTCAAGCCTATTCTCTCACATTTAATCTCGGTTATTTCTATCCTTATCTATCTTAATTAATTACGTTTATATTGATTATGCTAGATTTAGTTATTGCCATGATTAGAGAGTAGTACGCTTGTTGTGTTTGCTTGCGATGTAGTTAGTTAATTATGGGATGATTTATAATTAAATATTAAAGATCGGTAGTATTACCTTGATCGTCTTATTGCATGTTCTTGTTTGATTGTTGCCTTAGGATCATCATAGTAGTAAAATATAAATGGTCTTAATTATCGTGAAATAATATGACGACCCCTATTCGACTGTTACTCGATATAGTACTGGAAACACTTCAAGGTGGAGTACAAATGTATGGAAGTCAAGGAACGACTGAAGGTAGTCATATTACGAAACGGTATAATATTATGAAGTAATATCATGGCCCCTATTCGACTGTTACTCAATATAGCGCTGGAAACACTTTAGGTGTAGTACAAATACGTGGAAGCGGCGTAACGACCGAAGGTAGTTATATTACAGACTAATATATATAAAATGAGAAACCTAGTTTAATTAACCTTTGTAAATAGACTTTTAAACTTCAAATTAATCTATCGCCTTTCCACCAATAAACGTGATTACAATACCTTTTTACGACGTCCAATTAACAGGTAGTCAATTATCTGTGTCAATATAATTTGTCAAAGGTATAAAACTATGGAACCGCAAGGCTACATGGGGGATTATCATAGGACAATACATGGCCAAGGTTTAAAGCGGTGGAACCACATAAAGTGAGGAACGCTATGAATAACTAGGGGATTTATTGGGTAGTCTTAAGCAAGGGCTGGTTTTAAGTCATAAATGAACTGTTTACATATACAAATCTGTTAGGATGACGAGGAATCGTTATATGATTCAGTTATGTCTAGTACCTTAAGATTTCGTTCCCGTTCATATGAAAGTATTATTAAACCATAATTAAGATTTTGCTTATTATTCTAAATACTTTGTAATGTTATCATAACCTAGCTCCCGGTGTGACATGCTAATGGAATTTCAATTAGTAGGGAATCTAGTGTTTACATACAAGTATTCAAGAATGATAATTAACTAATATCTTTCAAAACAGTTTCTCCAAATATCATCCCATAACTTAATTAACGAAATCTCAGCAAACACTATCTTTATTTTATCTGCTTTACGTTTTACTTTTATTTCGCTTTTAATTATTTACTTGCCTAAGTTAGTTAATATAAAAACCAAAACCCCCACTATTTTATAAACCATTCACTAGTTTGAAAGCCCTCATCTGCCTCGCCTTAGTTTCAATTCAGTCGGTTTGAAGAACGACTCTAGGTCATACCTACCACTTGCTCACCCTTAGGATTAGCATTGTTAGGGAAAACTTAGGCCCCGCAATTACAAATTTAAAACACCCACTGCTGGTGCCCGGTTAGTAATCGTTAACGACACCGACCTGATCGGGCGCCAACAAGTTTTTGGCGCCGCTGCCGGGGAACCAACTGTACGATCCTTAGGCGTTTAGACGAACTTACTTACTAGTGAACCTTTAGAATTCCTTAAACCCCTACGTTTTTCTTTTTCTTTCATTTTACTACTTTTAGAAATTATCACCCCTGTCCATTCAACTTGTCAACCACCTGCCAACGAGACTATGACAGCTACACGTATAACTCTCGCTGAAGACTCTAAACCTTTGATTGAAGGCCGAGGAGGACCAATTGTCTACTCGGAAATTGGTAGAGGATCATTCGAGTTAAAACCACACGTTGTTCAGTTAGTCCAAAACCTCTATCAATTCCATGGCCTACCAAATGATGATCCCAACTCACACCTTGACAAGTTCATTTCCTTATCCAACTCTTTAAGCCGATTGGGGTTAACCAAGACATAGTTTATCTATACCTATTTCCCTATTCACTCACTCTCAATGCAAAAACCTGGTTTGAGGGACTAGAAATTAACTCTATAACCTCTTGGGTAGAATTAGCAACCAAATTTTTGGCCAAATATTTCCCCCCATCAAAACAAGCCACGTGTAGGACCAACATCATAAACTTCCGTCAAGTGCATGATGAATCAATCTACGATGCATGGGAACGCTTTAAGAAATTGCTTAAGAAATGTCCAAATCATCGTTTTGAGCGTTCAGACCAGTTGCGCATTTTCTACAATGGTCTCTTCCCACATCACCGTCCTTTACTTGATACCGCCTCTCAAGGTAGTTTCATAGACTGTACGGCAAATGAAGCTTGGAGCCTTATTGAGAAAATGACAATACACAACCATGACTGGAAGAGTGAAAATCACCCCTCGCTAGTGAATTCACCTACTACAATCGGGAATGAAGCTATCAAAACCCTCACTCAGCAAGTGGCAGACCTAACCAAGGAGATTAAGGAATTGAAAAGTCAACAACAACAAGTCTGCCAAGTTCAAACCTGCCTTAATTGTGCTAATATGAACCACTCAGCCCAAATTCCTCAGTCTCATCTAACTCCGCCCATTGCTAACCTGTAACACCCGCCAAATTAGGACTAGTAATTAGTGCCTAATCATATGTTAATACATGTAATTAGTTCTGTGTTAGGCTAATTTATGTATCAAAATATATATATTGTTGAATATATACGAAAATGCGATTTGATTAAATCGTACGCAATTTAAATCGAATGTATTTCGGTTCCATAAATACGGACGTTGGTGACACAATTTATATTTAAGTATAAAACATTATCTGAAAACATTACTGGGTTCAAACTACTGTTTAAATTTTATTCCCAAAGTTGTCCCGCTTCGTACAATTAAAACTTACTTAATTAACAACAAAATACGCAAATTATTTAAGTCACGTTTTAAATCTTTAAATTATTAGATAATTGGTAAAACAATTTAATTAAATTATTAAACAAAAGTCGTATTTCAAAATAGATAATTAACGCGTGAAATTTTCATTAAAACGTTAAATGACGGAGAAAACGAACACCACGCGGAGCGCGGGGCGAAGACTGAGAAGTGGAGGATAACCTCCCACTTCCCATCTTTTTCCCCCATTTCTTTCTTATCTCTCTCTTACTCTCTTTTACTCTCATTTCTCCAAAACCACCAAACCACCAACATCACACTAATCCATCAAATAACACCACGAAACGCACTCGGATCATCAAGATTTTTAGAGATTAACGACCACCTCGCAACGATCTACACTTCTATCTTTCCGGATTTCCATTTCGACACTTTGTAGGTTTCCGAAAAAATCCCGAAACCACTCGATTCTTAGTATTTTCACTTGATAGTCGTTTATATAACTTATATATGTCCATTACAAAGAGTAGAACACGGTTTTATAGCTTAAAAATGAGTTTGAATTGGGTTTTGGCCGGAAAAATCTCGGCAGTCGAAACTTTCTGGGCTGGTGTTCTTCAATGCGACACAATCCTTGTGTCGCATGTTATGTCGTATTTTGCCTGTTCTGTCGTATTTTGTGCCGTATGAAGCCAGTTATGTCGTATCCTATGCGACACAATATTGTGTCGTACCTTATGTCGCAAATACCATGCGACACAACCCTTATGTCGCTATTGATTTAGCATCGGACGCTTATGCGACACAACCCTTGTGTCGCTAAGCTCTCGTGTCGCATTCCTATGCGACACAACCCTTGTGTCGCATGACAAATTTTTGTGTCGCACGTTGTGTCGAAAACACAGAAAACTCAGTTTTGACACTAAGTGTTGGACTAGTAAAACTTTAAACTTTAAACTACACGACTTCGGAAATACAGTGGTATATATATAGGATACAAGCAAGATACTTTGAAAAACAAGATAATAATGTTGAGATTAATACTATAAACCTGCCACCAACGGGCCGTACACGTTTGCAAAACATAAATCCAATAATCAACCAAATCGTAGTAATTTGGACATATATAGTTGTGTAACAACTACAAGGGTGATCTTTTGAGATACCCAATCATGTTTATAACCATCGCGTGTCGTGGACACCCTCAGGTTACAAGTCTTTGGACTTCAATACTCGGCTAATCAAGTCAAGTTTATTAAGTTAAACTCACAAGACTCAGGTGAGTCTCATAGCCCCTCTTTTTACTGTTTTACTCAGGGGTGTGATACAATGCTTATTTTTAACATGTGAACGCAAGTACAACTTTTATACCGTCAACTATATTAATTTACAACAATTAATAATTCACTTATCACATTGGAATATTCGGCTCCTATTCCAATTATTTCACTAATTCAAACAATATTATTTCCAAACACATTTAAATACTAATTTAAATCAAGAAATAATATATAAACAACTAGGTTCATTTCGAGGATGTTACATGAACGCAAGTACAACTTTTATATACTACATGAGTTTTACACACTGATCATTTAAAGTCCTCCGTCAGCATAGTTGTTAATACGTTGTAGCGTGAATATTAGTATATGGTACCATATAGGATTGACCCTCCTCGTTCGGGTTAGCAAGCACTAACCGGGTAAACGGACGTACTAATATTTGGGAAGACGAATGTTGATTAGGCATTCATGGAGGCACCTCGCCCGGAATTCTCTATAGGGGACCCGGCCCTCGAGTTAAGCTCAACTATGTGCTCATGGCTGTATACACGATTATTATCATTTTATTTGCTGGATGCAAATCATTATTAAATCTTGCGGTTCATACTATATTACTTGATTTCAAACCTGTGAGCTCACCAGCTTTAGCTGACCCATTTAGCATGTATCGCAGGTACCAAGCAATAGGTTGTTTCGGCTTCAGGACTTTTAGCTCGAGTCAGCATAGAGATGTTTGAGATTTTCTTGCATTAGTATATTTTGTACAAGTACTTATGTACTGAAATCTCCTTTTATTTAAACTCGAGCTATGTAAAGCTATAAATGTTGTAAACATTTCAATATTAATATATTTTGTTAAAACGACGTATATAGAGTCGTTTACTATATATCTTTGTGCTTTGTTATTGATTAGTAACACCCAAATCGTGCTTCCGCAAATCATCAAATTTGGGGGTGTTACAGATTGGTATCAGAGACTAAGGTTATAGTGAACTAGGTTGCATTTAGTGGGCCTAGACTATGACCATTAGGCAGTATTCCTTATTAGGTATAACTGGTTCAGTGATTACGTCATACGAGTTTAATTTAACATAGCCTGATCAACTATGTACAATTAAGCAAAGATGATGTAAGACCTGAAAGTAGTTATGGCTGAACAGGGTACACTAGAAGACTCTGACCTCGAGAGGACCGAGACTTAAACATGTTTGTGCTAGACACTCAATAGGCTATATTATATAGGAACTATATGAATATAGGCCTCACTTTTACTAACGCTTTGTCTCAGAAATGGCAAACACACCGTCCAATTCATCGCGCTCTCAATCCGGGTCACAGAACCCAAGGGTAGCAAGGAGGAACGTCAGGTTGCCTCGAGCTGGCCCGTACCCCACTAACTTCACCTTGTCGGCCTTAGCCGCTAGGGTGAACCAACACGAGCAGTGACTTCGCACCATGGATGTCGTGTTGCAGGAAACGAACGAAAACTGGAGACTTACATCTCTCGAACGCATCGAACAAGTCTCCTAGGATCACGAAACCACCGTTAACAATGTAGACATTCTTTTCAAAAAAGTGGTGGAGATAAGCGTAGAAACCGCCCTTTTGAAACACCGGCTTGAAGAGTGTGAGCAACGCTCACGGGAAACGGAAGAATATGCCCGTAGATTGGCACAGCGACTAGCCTTGGCTGAAGACAATGCCCGACAGGCCAGCAGACTTGCAAATACTGTGGATCTTCTCATTGAAATGATGGAGCAGATTAATCTACGTTAAGACTAGTGTAGTTATTGTCTTGTAATCTATCTTGTAATTTACTAACTATCTAAACGCTACTCTATAATTCGGTCGGATGTAACAATTCCCGACACCTTTTGTAATACATCCGTGGGATGTAACCTTCAAATTCGTATTTCTATCAGATATTCCTTGCTGTTTCTACTTATACTAATTGCCATATTTCTTCTTCTTATTGATGTTATGTATTACCGCCTTTATACATGTACATCTGAGATAAATACATTTTTCTTACAAAATCTCATGTATCTTCATTTCTTTTATTGAAGAATCATGCCGCCAAAGACAAGACCATACACCGATGCTCAACTTACATCACTCATAACCCAGGCTGTGACTGAAGCCTTGGCTCGGAATACTCCACAGAATTCCGCGAGAAACAGCGATGCTGCTGAAACCCCCGCTACTAAACCTTGTTCTTACAAGGACTTTCAGAGCTACAAACCCTTAAGTTTCAAGGGTACTGAAGGAGCCATCGGACTGATCAGATGGTTCGAAAAGATGGAAACTGTTTTCCGCGTCAACAAATGCGCGGAAAACGACAAAGTTAATTTCGCCACCTGCTCTCTCGAAGATGATGCCCACTCTTGGTGGAACTCATATTCCCAATCAGTGGGTGCTGACACTGCCTACCAACTCTCTTGGGAGGACTTGAAAGCAAAACTCACCGCCAAATACTGTTCGATCGATAAACTCCAAAAGCTGGACGAGGAGTTCTGGAACCTAAAGGTTCAGGGTGGTGATATAGATGGTTATACCACCAGGTTCCAGCAACTCGCTGCCCTCCGCCCAGCCATGGTAAGCATAGAAGCTGATAAAATCAGGAAGTACATCCTTGGTCTTCCAAAACCTGTTCGAGGGCACGTCGCCTCTTCAAACCAAACCACCATTGACGGTGCAATCCTACTGGCCCAAGACCTGATGGCAATGAGCCAAGATTCTGAACCACCCACTTCATCCTCCCACAACAACAAAAGAAAGTGGTCCGACTACCACAACAACCACCCAAACCAACAAAACAAGAAATCCGACACCACCAAAGCCTACAACACCACCACAGACATCAAACGGGGCTACACTGGGAGCAAACCCTATTGTTCCAAGTGCAGCCTCCACCACGAAGGTTCTTGTGGCTCCTTTTGCAGCAATTGCAAGAGGCATGGTCACCTCACCCCGGATTGCCGTTCCCCTACCAACAACAACTCTAACAACACCAGAACACCCAAAGTCTGCTTTGAATGTGGGAACCCCGGGCACTTCAGGGACACGTGCCCAAAGCTGAAGAACAACAACAACAACAGCAGCAACAACCGCAACAACAACAACAACACCCGAAGTAGAGCCTTCGTCATCAACTCCGGGGACGCCCGCCAAGACCCAAATGTGGTCTCGGGTTTGTTCCTCCTCAACAACTTAACCGCTTCTGTTCTATTTAATACTGGTGCTGATAGAAGCTTTATCTCTGATGACTTTTGCCCACTACTTGACATCACTCCTATTGCCTTAGATGTTAAGTACACTGTAGAGCTAGCAAATGGGAAACTTACAGAAACCAATAGTGTGATACCTAATTGCACTTTAAACCTAGCTGATGAAACCTTTTCAATCGATCTTGTACCCATCGAAATCGGAAGTTTCGACGTCATCATTGGAATGGACTGGTTGTCCAAACACCGAGCCGAAATCGTTTGTTACGATAAGATCGTCCGTATCCCACTCGTCGTCGGTAGAACCTTAATAATACAGGGGGAGACCGGTGGGACGAGACTCAATATCATCTCTTGCTTTAAAAAACCCGAAAATTTATGAGAAAGGGTTACCCTGCAATACTCGCACACATCACAGAGAATAAGTCAGAGGAGAAGCGACTTGAGGATGTGCCAATTGTCAGAGACTTTCCCAAAGTCTTTCCGGAAGAACTACCTGGTCTACCTCCACCTAGACAGGTTGAGTTCTCAATTGATCTCGTGCCGGGTGCCGCACCAGTGGCCCGTGCACCGTACCGTTTAGCCCTATCCGAACTTCAGGGGTTGTCCACCCAGTTACAGGAACTCCTGGATAGAGGATTCATTAGACCGAGTTCTTCACCTTGGGGAGCTCCGGTCTTATTTGTTAAAAAGAAGGACGGTTCATTCCGAATGTGCATCGACTATCGAGAGTTGAACAAATTGACCGTCAAAAACCGATACCCACTTCCTCGTATTGATGATCTATTCGACCAACTTCAAGGTTCAAGTTTCTACTCAAAAATCGACCTGCGATCAGGATATCATCAGTTACGGGTTCGCGACACCGATATTCCAAAAACTGCTTTCAGAACTCGTTACGGGCACTACGAATTCCAAGTGATGCCCTTTGGATTGACCAATGCACCAGCTGTATTCATGGACCTCATGAACCGGGTGTGTAAACCTTACCTCGACAAGTTTGCCATTGTCTTTATCGATGACATACTCATTTACTCGCGCAACGAGCAAGAACATGCGCAACACCTCAAAACCATCCTAGAAGTACTTAGACACGAACAACTGTATGCTAAATTCTATAAGTGTGAGTTCTGGATAAAAACCGTTCAATTCCTTGGTCACGTGATCGACAGTCAGGGAATTCATGTTGACCCTTCGAAAATCGAGGCTATCAAAGACTGGCAAGCTCCCACCACTGCAACTGAAGTACGTCAATTCTTGGGTCTTGCTGGGTACTATCGGCGATTTATCGAAAATTTCTCCAAAATAGCTCAACCACTCACGGTACTGACTCAGAAGGACAAAAGGTTCGATTGGACCGATAAACAAGAGTCAGCGTTACAACTTCTGAAACAAAAGCTTTGCAGTGCTCCAATTCTATCACTACCCGAAGGCACCGATGACTTCGTGGTATACTGCGATGCTTCTCATCAAGGTCTCGGTTGCGTGTTAATGCAACGAGACAAGGTCATTGCTTATGCCTCACGACAACTCAAAATTCACGAAAAGAACTACACCACTCATGACCTTGAACTTGGAGCTGTCGTGTTCGCTCTCAAAATCTGGAGACATTATCTCTACGGCACTAAGTGCACAATCTTTACCGATCATAAAAGTCTCCAACATATATTCGATCAGAAGGATCTCAATATGAGGCAACGTCGATGGGTCGAGTTGCTTACCGATTACGATTGCGAGATCAAGTACCATCCAGGGAAGTCTAATGTTGTAGCCGATGCCCTCAGTCGAAAGGAACGACCGAAACCACTTCGAGTCCGAGCCCTCAGTATGACCATTCACAACGATCTTACCATTCAGATTCATACCGCTCAGATCGAAGCCCTGAAACCTGAAAACATCAAAAACGAAGCCTTACGGGGTATTGACAAACGATTCGAAACCAGACCTAACGGGATTAGGTATTTCTCAAACCGAATCTGGTTGCCTAGTTTCGGGAACCTTTGAGACTTGGTGATGGATGAAGCTCACAAGTCTAAATATTCTATCCATCCGGGATCCGATAAGATGTACCACGACATCAAGGAATTTTATTGGTGGCCGAACATGAAAGCCGAAATCGCCACTTATGTCAGCAAGTGTCTTACTTGCTCGAAAGTCAAAACCGAGCATCAGAAACCTTCCGGCTTACTCCAACAACCTGAAATCCCTGAATGGAAATGGGAACAAATTGCCATGGATTTCATAACCAAACTACCCAAGTCTTCGAACGGTTGCGATACCATTTGGGTGATCGTTGATCGCCTCACCAAATCTGCTCATTTCCTGGCAATCAAGGAAAACGATAAAATGGAGCGCCTTGCACAAATCTACATTAAGGAAATCGTTTCTCAACACGGTGTTCCAATCTCGATCATCTCTGACAGAGATGCCCGCTTCACCTCTCACTTTTGGCAGTCACTTCAAAAAGCATTGGGTACTCGTCTCGATATGAGCACCGCGTACCATCCTCAAACCGATGGCCAAAGTGAACGAACCATTCAGACACTGGAAGATATGCTACGCGCCTGCGTAGTTGATTTCGGTACAAACTGGGAAAGACACCTACCGTTGTGCGAATTCTCGTACAATAACAGCTATCATGCCAGCATTAAGGCTACACCTTTTGAGGTACTGTACGGTCGTAAGTGCCGATCACCGATCTGTTGGACTGAAGTGGGAGATAGTCAACTCACTGGTCCTGAACTCATACACGCCACCACTGAGAAAATTGTGGAAATCCAAAACAGACTCAAAGCCGCACGTGATCGTCAGAAAAGTTATGCTGACGTGAGATGCAAACCACTCGAGTTCTAAGTTGGGGATCGAGTAGTCTTAAAAGTATCGCCTTGGAAAGGCGTCATCCGTTTTGGCAAACGCGGGAAGTTAAATCCCAGATACATCGGGCCTTTTGAGATCCTCGAACGGATTGGCCCCGTAGCTTATCGATTGCAGCTGCCATCCGAACTCAGCAGCGTGCACCCTACTTTTCACATTTCTAACTTGAAGAAATGTCTGTCTGATGAGACGCTAATTATCCCACTCGATGAAATTCGTATTGACGACAAACTTCATTTTGTTGAGGAACCTGCCGAAATCATGGACCGTGAGGTCAAACAACTAAAACAAAGTCGTATTCCCATCGTCAAAGTCAGATGGAATTCGCGGCGCGGTCCGGAATTCACTTGGGAACGGGAAGACCAAAAGCGACTCAAGTATCCTCAGCTATTCACCGATTCTACATCAACCACGACCTCGAGCAAAATTTCAGGACGAAATTCTCCTAACAGGGGGAGAATGTAACACCCGCCAAATTAGGACTAGTAATTAGTGCCTAATCATATGTTAATACATGTAATTAGTTCTATGTTAGGCTAATTTATGTATCGAAATATATATATTGTTGAATATATACGAAAATGCGATTTGATTAAATCGTACGCAATTTAAATCGAATGTATTTCGGTTCCATAAATACGGACGTTGGTGACACAATTTATATTTAAGTATAAAACATTATCTGAAAACATTACTGGGTTCAAACTACTGTTTAAATTTTATTCCCAAAGTTGTCCCGCTTCGTACAATTAAAACTTACTTAATTAACAACAAAATACGCAAATTATTTAAGTCACATTTTAAATCTTTAAATTATTAGATAATTGGTAAAACAATTTAATTAAATTATTAAACAAAAGTCGTATTTTAAAATAGATAATTAACGCGTGAAATTTTCATTAAAACGTTAAATGACGGAGAAAACGAACACCACGCGGAGCGCGGGGCGAAGACTGAGAAGTGGAGGATAACCTCCCACTTCCCATCTTTTTCCCCCATTTCTTTCTTATCTCTTTCTCTTACTCTCTTTTTCTCTCATTTCTCCAAAACCACCAAACCACCAACATCACACTAATCCATCAAATAACACCACGAAACGCACTCGGATCATCAAGATTTTTAGAGATTCACGACCACCTCGCAACGATCTACACTTCTATCTTTCCGGATTTCCATTTTGACATTTTGTAAGTTTCCGACAAAATCCCGAAACCACTCGATTCTTAGTATTTTCACTTGATAGTCGTTTATATAACTTATACATGTCCATTACAAAGAGTAGAACACGGTTGTATAGCTTAAAAATGAGTTTGAATTGGGTTTTGGCCGGAAAAATCTCGGCAGTCGAAACTTTCTGGGCTGGTGTTCTTCAATGCGACACAAGCCTTGTGTCGCATGTTATGTCGTATTTTGCCTGTTCTGTCGTATTTTGTGTCGTATGAAGCCAGTTATGTCGTATCATATGCGACACAATATTGTGTCGTACCTTATGTCGCAAATACCATGCAACACAACCCTTATGTTGCTATTGATTTAGCATCGGACGCTTATGCGACACAACCCTTGTGTCGCATTCCTATGCGACACAACCCTTGTGTCGCATGACAAATTTTTGTGTCGCACGTTGTGTCGTAAAACACAGAAAACTCAGTTTTGACACTAAGTGTTGGACTAGTAAAACTTTAAACTTTAAACTACACGACTTCGGAAATACAGTGGTATATATATAGGATACAAGCAAGATATTTTGAAAAACAAGATAATAATGTTGAGATTAATACTATAAACCTGCCACCAACGGGCCGTACACGTTTGCAAAACATAAATCCAATAATCAACCAAATCGTAGTAATTTGGACATATATAGTTGTGTAACAACTACAAGGGTGATCTTTTGAGATACCCAATCATGTTTATAACCATCGCGTGTCGTGGACACCCTCAGGTTACAAGTCTTTGGACTTCAATACTCGGCTAATCAAGTCAAGTTTATTAAGTTAAACTCACAAGACTCAGGTGAGTCTCATAGCCCCTTTTTTTACTGTTTTACTCAGGGGTGTGATACAATGCTTATTTTTAACATGTGAACGCAAGTACAACTTTTATATACTACATGAGTTTTACACACTGATCATTTAAAGTCCTCCGTCAGCATAGTTGTTAATACGTTGTAGCGTGAATATTAGTATATGGTACCATATAGGATTGACCCTCCTCGTTCGGGTTAGCAAGCACTAACCGGGTAAACGGACGTACTAATATTTGGGAAGACGAATGTTGATTAGGCATTCGTGGAGGCACCTCGCCCGGAATTCTCTATAGGGGACCCGGCCCTCGAGTTAAGCTCAACTATGTGCTCATGGCTGTATACACGATTATTATCATTTTATTTGCTGGATGCAAATCATTATTAAATCTTGCGGTTCATACTATATTACTTGATTTCAAACCTGTGAGCTCACCATCTTTAGCTGACCCATTTAGCATGTATCGCAGGTACCAAGCAGTAGGTTGTTTCGGCTTCAGGACTTTTAGCTCGAGTCAGCATACAGACGTTTGAGATTTTCTTGCATTAGTATATTTTGTACAAGTACTTATGTACTGAAATCTCCTTTTATTTAAACTCGAGCTATGTAAAGCTATAAATGTTGTAAACATTTTAATATTAATATATTTTGTTAAAACGACGTATATAGAGTCGTTTACTATATATCTTTGTGCTTTGTTATTGATTAGTAACACCCAAATCGTGCTTCCGCAAATCATCAAATTTGGGGGTGTTACATAACCCTTCTCCTAACCCACCTAGAAACAGCCCACTAACTTACCAACCCCAACCTTTGGAATCCTCTTCCTTACAAACCTCTAGTTTTGATGACACCATGATACAAGTCATTCAAGGAATCTCGGCTAGACAAGACCAAGCTGATCTCATCTTAGGAGATCAACTAACTTTGTTAAAAGCTTTCGAATCCCAGTTAGGACAATTAGCACAACGTATTAACGCTAAACCTCAGGATAGTCCAACTAGTCACCATAAGGAGGTTTCTCATATTCTAGACTCTCAGGTAGCACATAGCCCACCTTTGGTTTCTTCTCCGGTGAAGGAACCACCTATTGTCCCATCGACAATGGATTTAGAGTCTACACCAAATAGGAAAATCCAATTTCCGGTTCGTCTTAAACAACGACCCGACAAGCTTAAGTCTTTTCAGCTTGATAGGAAATTCCTAGATACCGCCTCTCAAATTCACTCCAAAAAGTACTTCAGAAAACTTCTTACAACCAAGGATAAGGTACCCGAAGTACCCAATGTCCCGCTGAACGAGGAATGTTCAGCTATCTTGAAAAATATCATTCCTCAAAAACTCGGAGACACCGGACGTTTTACTCTCCCTATTTCCATCTACAATTCAGGCATTATCTGTTCTCTCGCCGATTTAGGAGCTAGTGTTAATCTTATGCCATACTCGCTTTTCAAGAGGCTTGAATTAGAAAATCTTCGACCTACCAAAATGACAATACAGCTTGCTGACCACTCGGTCAAGTACCCTAGGGGAATAGCTGAAAATGTTTTAGTTAGGATTGACAAATTTCTTTACCCAATAGATTTTGTAGTAATGGATATGCAGGAAGATGTACACATCCCAATCATACTAGGAAGACCTTTCATGAATACGGCCAAGGCAATCATCAACGTCTTCGCACAAACCATCAGCTTGCAGTCTCAGGGAGAAACCATCACTTTCCATATCAACAATCCAAATGCTGGAGAGCAAGCCGATATGTACATGATCTCCATGTAGACCGCCAAAGATGAAGAAACTGCAAAGTCAATAAGTGAAAGAAACTCTAGCAAGGAAATGGCAATCACGCCATATTTACCGATTGACCTCCGACGAATAGGACAAGAGATGAAAAACGCATCTCCATCAGCAAACAACCCAACGATGGAAGAAATTGGGATGAAAGAGATAGAAGAAGAAAACAAAAGAAGCAGACCGCCACTGAACCTATTTAACACTGATGAAATGGCGGGAAGTAACCACAACCATCCCATGAGAAGAGAAACACTAGAGGAATATTCCAAACGCACAAGATACCAACCGCAAACCATCATAGATCACAAAGTGCTCGAAGAATTCATCAAAAGATTTGACAAAGTAGTAGGAGGAATTAGCAACGCAGTCAACTTGCTTACTCTTTCCCCTACTGAGCTGCAATTCTGTCGACAACAGAAACGGACATATACTAGGATCTATAATGCCCTTAAAAGATCTAGTATCTCATTCACCTCAACACAATGGGAGATATTAGGATCCATTAGAGCCCATATGAAAGAAACTACTGGACATCCAAGCAGTCGTGCCAACATCTTGACAATGAATGACCTCACATCATTGCTTGACTTGCTAAATAGAGAAGATCACCTTAGTTCCAAAGAAAGCGGATCTATGGTTATCAACTCCACTATTGAAAAACATGTTGAGTCACCGATTGAAGAACTTAGTGATCTTGTTTCGGAGGAATCAAGGCGCAAACGACCCTTTAGGATTACATATGAATCACCACTTGATATCGCTACTTCTGTTACGATCCATCTAAGGGAGATTCAACAACGGAAAAGTAACTCCAGAACGAAGTTCATATTCTACTCAGGATGCAAGGAGATACTTCGTCAGCTTATTCTAGTTTTCTCAGAATCCGGCTTTCCATTCAATAACCATCAGCACCGGCAAATAGAGGACCTGTGCACGTCCATCAGAAGATTCAACGGAGACCCAAGACCGAGAATTATGAAGGCATAAAACTGCAATTCTTGGCGTTTGTTTGCTATCTCTAGCAAAACCCACCGCCAAGAGAGGTTGTTAAGACAGACACAACCACCATGACCGACCCTAGTGGGACTGTCACTAAAGCAGTCGACTACATCACCTTCGGACTTCACGGACTTGCAAGGACAACTTCAGAGCATCTTCTGAACTACAAGGAAACATCGAGAGATAGTCCACTTGAATTGATTACGATAATAGTCAATCATTTCATGAGAATCTATCCACCTCGATACACTTTTCCGCAACCTAGGGCCCACAACATCAACAAAGGGGATCCCACGGATGCATCCATCTCCATCTAGATAGAAGAGAAGAAGTCGAGCTCTCGACTTTAAAAGAGCGCTTCCCGGGAGGCAACCCGTGTTTTACATTCCCACAATTTCACATTCCAAGAAGTGATGAAGTCTCCGACTATCTTTCACACTTGGATATACGAATAAGTTTCTGCCTGACGCATCAAGTCTTTGACGCCGCACATCAAAGAAAGTATATCCAACGTGTTCACACCTACGAGACCAATCACAAGAAGACTTGATCAAGAGTGAACCCAGCAAGATGAAGTTCGGCAAACGCATACCATGGAGCACTGCAACAACTGGGAAGTACTTCTAAACCGTCTCTTTCATTCGTTTTAAATATACCATATCCATTATGCTTATCACTAAGTGTGGGATTCAAACCCAACACACATTGAAAGAATGAGTCTTAGATGTTTAAAACCCTAAGTGTGGGATTTTACCCCATTCAGAGCTTAACATAACATCGAGGACGATGTTCCTTTAAGTGTGGGATAGCAGTAGTCGCACTACTGTAAAATGGATAATGGTATATGCTTGATTCTAAACTCGTTGCTCTTTATAAGACCATGCTTCTCAATAAAAGTAAACAAAATTTTCAAAATTGAGTTAAAAATATGTTGAAAATGAAAAAATTTAAACAAAGAATGATTTACTTTGGGGAAGAAGGAAAAATAAAATACAAATTCTTTTGAAAAACAAGTTTAGTAATCCCATAAAGAGCATCGCATGACTAAGCACACAACAACCCAACTTTCGATTCGTGAGGTATCTTGAGCCATATGAAAAGTATTCACTTTTAATGCTTCACTTTTTCGATTCTTAAGTGTGCCGATGTATGCGTTTAGAATCAGAACTTGCTCTTGCTATGCATTTCGAAACCGAACTGGTGAGTAAAAAGGAGATCGAATCACATCATTCTTGAACCCTTCTATACACCCCAAAATAAGTACGTTACCCCTTTACCTACTTAAAAAGCATCCCTCAAACTTCATAGAAAGTTCCAAAGATGAAAAAGAGAAGTATCAAGGATATGACATCGAAGAAAGAAAAATTACCAAGAAAATTTGAAGTAGAGAAAGTCGAATGGAGAAAGAAGACTCTGCCCAAAATAGAAAAAAAAGGCGCCAATCCTCCCAAAAATTCAAAAATTTCAGCTTTCCGGTTCACCAAAAAGAAAACCTATGAAAAACCAACACAACCCCCTCTCATACCACCAACACTCCACTCCACAAACCCTACATCACTTCCCTTAGAATGATTGTGGCTAGATCGACTTCGCGCTCACTTAAAAGGTAACGATTTGATACTCGATCAAGCCTATGACGATAAATGATACAAGACTGGCGTTCTGAGCGATTGACATAATAAAATAGGAAACCCTAAACACTTTGAGTGATTTGAGTGACCACCTTGAGAGGATCGCCTAGTCATGTATCCAAGATCAAAGATCACAAGCATGCTCCTAAAGATTACAATCATTCCTTTTCAAAGAACAAGTACTTTATTTTTTTCCAAAACCCCCTTAGTAAAAAGTTCCGCCTTAAAATTTTGCATTATCTTCTTATCTTTAACTATGATTGAAAACGAGTTTGCTTGAGGACAAGCAAAGTTCTAAGTGTGGGATACTTGATATCGCGTAAAAAGTCACGTTTTTACTACCGATATCTCTCTCATTCTGGAATGATTCTTGGCATTTTAAACTCAAAAACAGTACAAATCAATAGTATTATGCCAAGATGGTCAAAACAAGGTTGCGCGAGAAAAATCAAGCAAAACGGATGTAAAACAAAGATTCCACACACGTTTGAAGATTCAAGACATCGAAACGATATTTCAAGACTAAAGTGCCCATCACCAACATCCATTATTTCCAAGATGTTCTTTTTCAAAATACGAATCTAACAGAAGAAGAATCAACTAAAACGGACAAAGAACGAAGATTCTACGCCCGCCGGAAGATCCAAATGATTCGTACGCAATATCTGGAGCTAGGTACCTCATCTTAGGGCCTATCTTATGTCAAAATCTTCGTTTTTGAATTACGAATCCAACAAAAAAAGAATCGACGCAAACGGACACATAACGAAGAAAATACGCGCAAATTAAGCAACGCAGCGAAATGGGGCGGGTAGCCGCCGGCCGCCGCCGGTTGCTACAGTGCCGCCGCCGGCTACAGTACCCCCCCGTCTCAGTTTCCATTTTTGGTAACTTTTGGTACCTGGTGATGTAACAACCGGCAAATTAGGACTAGAATTAGTGCCTAATTCTTTGTAAATACATGTAATTAGTTCTGTGTTAGGCTAATTTATGTATCGGATTATATATTGGTGAATATATACAACCTTGCGATTTGGCTTAAATCGTATGAAACTTAAATAGAATGAAATTCTATTCGGTTAACACGGACGTTGGTGAACAAAGGTTTATAAACTAAAATAACGCAACTATGACCGAAATGCTATTTTATAACAATTAGTAACTGCCTCGTATTACACGATTAAAACTTACACGATTTAATAACAAAAGTAATTAAATTTAATTTAAACTATTAAAGATTTAAGGAAATAATTTAAATAAATTATTTAAACAAGATTTGTGATTTTATAAATATAATTAAACGCGTGAAATAAATATTTAATGCGTAAACGACGGAGCAAACGAACACCGCACGTGGAGCGGGGACTGAAAAGTGGAGGTAAAACCCCCACCTCCCTTCCCTTTTCTTTCATTCTCTTCCACTCACTCTCTCTCCTTCCTCTCTCTTTTCCTTTTTCTCTCATCACCACCAACTCCAAAAACCTCACTAAATCGACAAATAAACGTACTAAACGACCTTGGATTGCACTACTCATTTGGAAGAAAACGTTCACCATCACACGATCTACATTCCTATCTTTTCGGATTCTCAATCCGACACTTTGTAAGTTTCCGACAAATCCCGACATCTCTCGTTTTTGATCATTTTTACTAGTTTATGGTTTATATAGGCTTAATATGTTCATATGAGGGTTGGGTAAAAGAATCAGACCAAACGGAAACCCGAAAACATGTTTTTGGCTCGAAATCCGTCGATCAGCCGATAGTGTCGCATAGATGAACCCAGATATGCGTCACTTATAGCGACACTTCCTTAGTGTCGCTATACTATCTACCCGACACTACTTAAGTGTCGCCCTATGTCCGATACCGACACTTCTTAAGTGTCGCCTGTTACCTTTTGTGATCTTTACCCGTCACTACGTTAGTGACGCCTATACTTATACTTACCGACACTTCCTTAGTGCCGCTAGACCTTATTACCCGACACTTCCGAAGTGTCGCATATTATTGAAACTACCACTTATACGACACTAATCTAGTGCCGCAGCTATCCTAATACCGACACTGCTTGAGTGCCGCTATTGTTACGGAACCCGTCACTTCTTAAGTGACGCACAATATGTTACACGACACTTCGTTAGTGACGCATGACCTGAATACCTGACACTTCACCCGACACTGTCTTAGTGTCGCACGATCAACCTGAGTGACGCTATGAAGTGTCGCATAAAACAGCAGCTTTTCAACCATTTTTACACTAAGTGTCGAACTTATACAACATCAAATACTTATACCATATGACTTAACAAACATAATAAAACATACTTTCTATTACAATTGCACTAAATTGCGTTACAAATGATAAACTTTAATTGTAACAAATCACCAACGGGCCGTATATCTCTTGAAACAAACGCGAACAAACCAACATTTAAACACAACGGGTTGTATGAACAACTAGCCTAGATGGTCTTGCGAGACATCTACTTACTTAACCTTATGTGTTTAGGCACTAGAAGGTTACGGGTTCGGAGAACCTACTTGCTTTACTACTATTTGCTAATTACCACTGCTCGACTCAGGTGAGTCTTACAGCCCCACTTTTACTGTTTTATACTTTGGGGTGAGATACTTAGCAACTGTTTTACGTATGAACACAATGTACTGAACTAAAAACATTACTGATTACAAACAAACGCATGAGTTACTTTTATCCACTGAAAGCCTCCTAATCGTAAGTTGTTAGTTATGGACTTAAGCGCGATTACTAATAGATAGATCCATTTGGGACTGACAATCCCTGTCTGGGGTGGTAGCGCCACCACGTACTGATTTACACGTAGAAACAGACATATTAGTATTTGTTACATATGAGTGTGCGGATAGCACTCACGGGGGTACGTGATATATTCACACTACACGGTTAAGCTTCAACTTATGAGCTCATGGCACTGTACTGATTTACTGATTTACTTACTTTGCTTGATAGCAATACGGGTACATACTTGTGGTTGATAACACTTACTTATTACTAAACCTGTGAGATTCACCAACCTTTTTGGTTGACACTTTTTAGCTTTGTATCTCAGGTACACTTACGGAGTAGGGTCACTCCAGGATTACTAGCTAGAGTCGCATGATTTTACAAACTGCATTTAACGGAGATTCTTTGGCATTATCTTTTGTAACTATGGTTATGTAATAGAATCTCCCGCTTTACGCGTGGGCTCTAGGGAATTACATTTTGTATACGAAAACCTTCGGTTTTCAAACGATTATTAATTATGAAATGTAACTATTTTACAAACGTCTCATTTAGAGGTCGTTTGCTATTAATCTTGTGCTTTGTATATTGATTAGTAACACCCAATGTATGCTTCCGCAAATCGTTAAATTTGGGGGTGTTACAGATTGGTATCAGAGCCTAAGGTTGTAGTGAACTAGGTTGCATTTAGTGAGCCTAGACTATGACCATTAGGCAGTATCCCTTATTAGGTATAACCGGTTCAGTGATTACATCATACGAGTTTAATTTAACATAGCCTGATCAACTATGTACAATTAAGCAAAGACGATGTAAGATCTGAAAGGGGTTATGGCTGAACAGGGTACAATAGAAGACTCTGACTTCGAGAGAACCGAGACTTAAACATGTTTATGCTAGACACTCAATAGGCTATATTATATAGGGACTATATGAATATAGGCCTCAATCTTACTAACGCTTTGTCTCAGAAATGGCAAACATCCCATCCTATTCATCTCGTTCTCAATCCGGGTCGCAGAACCCAAGGGTAGCAAGGAGGAACAACAGGTTGCCTCGAGCTGGCCCGTACTCCACTCACTTCACCTTGCCGGCCTTAGCTGCTAGGGTGAACCAACACGAGCAACGACTTCGCACCATGGATGTCGTGTTGCAGGAAACAAACGAAAACTGGAGACTTACAGCACTTGAGCGCATCGAACAAGTCTCTGAGGATCACGAAACCACCGTTAATAATGTGGACGTTCTTCTCAACAAAGTGGTGGAGATAAGCGTGGAAACCACTCTTTTGAAACACAGACTTGATGAGTGTGAACAACGCTCACGGGAAACGGAAGAATATACCCGTGGATTGGTACAGCGACTAGCATTAGCTGAAGACAATGCTCGACAAGCCAGCAGACTTGCAAATACTGTGGATCGTCTCATCGAAATGATGGAGCAGATTAACCTACATTAAGACTAGCTTAGTCTTTGTTTTGTAAACTATCCTGTAATCTAGTAACTATCTAAGCACTACTCTATGTTCCAGTCGGATGTAACAATTCCCGATGTCTTTTGTAATACATCCGTAGGATGTAACCTTTGAACTCGCATCATCTATCAAATATTACTTGCTGCTTCGACTCATATTAATTGCCATAATTCTTTTCATAATGATGTTATGTATTACCACCTTTATACATGTACATCTAAAATAAATACAACTTTCTTACAAAATCTCATGTATCTTCATTTCTTTTATTGAAGAGTCATGCCGCCAAAGTCAAGACCTTATACTGATGCTCAGATCACGTCACTCATAACCCAGGCTGTTACTGAAGCCTTGGCTCGGAATACTCCACCAGGTTCCACAAGAAACAGCGATGCCGCTGAAACCTCTGCTGCTAAACCTTGTTCATACAAGGATTTTCAAAACTGCAAACCCTTGAGCTTTAAGGGGACCGAAGGAGCCATCAGACTTATCAGATGGTTCGAAAAGATGGAATCCATTTTCCGCATCAGCAAATGTGCGGAGGACGACAAAGTCAAATTCTCCACCTGCACCCTCGAAGATGGTGCCCTCTCGTGGTGGAATTCCTATACCCAGTCCGTGGGGATTGACACCGCTTATCTACTCCCTTGGGAGGATCTGAAGAAAATGCTCACTGATGAGCATTGCCCGTCCGAACAACTTCACAAGCTGGACGAAGAGTTCTGGAACTTAAAAGTGCAAGGAACTGATATCGTTGGATACACCACCAGATTCCAACAACTCACCGTTCTTCGCCCAGCTATGGCAGGTACTGGGCCCGACAAGATTAAGAAATACATCCGCGGCCTCCCGGAACCCGTCCGGGGAAATGTCGCCTCATCAAACCAAACCACTCTTCATGGTGCCATTCGGTTGGCCCATGAACTTCTAGCTATGAACGAGGACCCAGAACTACCCACTCCATCCTCCAACAGCAATAAACGAAAATGGTCCGACAACCACAACAACCACCAAACCAAGAAACCTGAGACCATTAAAGCCTACACCTCCAGTTCTGATGACAAGGGAGCGTACAAGGGAACCAAGCCCTATTGCTCAAAGTGTCAACGACACCACTATGGTTCGTGTCCCTGTAGCAAGTGTAAGAGGTTTGGACACTTGGCTAAGGACTGTAGATCAAACACCACTGACACCAACACCTCTGCACCAAAGACTTGTTATGGGTGCAAAGGTACGGGGCATTTCAAGAAAGACTGCCCGAAACTGAACAACAACAACAACAAGAACAACAACAATGCTCGAGGAAGAGCTTTTGTGCTGAAATCTGGGGAAGCCCGTCAAGACCCGAATGTGGTCACGGGTACGTTTCGTATCAACAACTTGACTGCATCTGTATTATTTGATACTGGTGCCGATAAGAGCTTTATTTCTGATGAGTTTTATCCACTACTTGACACCACACCTATTGCCTTAGATTCTAAGTACACTGTAGAATTGGCAAACGGAAAACTTATTGAGGCCGACAGTGTGATACCTAATTGCACTCTAAACCTAGCTAACGAGCTCTTTTCCATTGACTTGATACCTGTCGAAATCGGCAGCTTTGACATCATCGTCGGCATGGATTGGTTGTCTAAGCACCGAGCCGAAATCGTTTGTTTTGAGAAACTTGTACGCATTCCTCTCGTCACCGGTGGGACTTTGAGCATACAAGGGGAGACCGGTGAGACGAGAATAAACATCATTTCTTGCATGAAAACCCGAAAATACTTGAGAAAAGGGTACCAAGCAATCCTCGCGCACGTTATGGAGAAAAAGTCGGTGGAGAAGCGACTTGAGGATGTGCCTATTGTTCGAGACTTCCCAGAAGTCTTTCCTGAAGACTTGCCTGGCCTACCGCCAACTAGACAAGTCGAATTCTCTATTGATCTTGTGCCCGGCGCAGCACCCGTGGCCCGAGCCCCTTACCGACTAGCCCCATCCGAACTTCAGGAGTTGTCTACTCAGTTACAGGAACTCCTGGACAAGGGATTTATTCGACCAAGTTCCTCACCTTGGGGAGCTCCGGTCCTGTTTGTGAAAAAGAAAGACGGTTCTTTCCGTATGTGCATCGACTACCGTGAACTCAACAAATTAACTGTCAAGAACCGTTACCCACTTCCTCGCATCGATGACCTGTTCGACCAACTTCAGGGGTCGAGTTTCTACTCAAAGATCGATCTACGGTCAGGTTATCACCAACTCCGAGTTCGTGACGATGACATCCCAAAAACTGCTTTCCGAACTCGATACGGGCATTATGAATTCCAAGTGATGCCATTCGGCTTAACCAACGCACCGGCTGTATTCATGGACCTTATGAATAGGGTGTGCAAACCTTACCTCGACAAGTTTGTCATTGTTTTTATCGATGACATCCTTATCTATTCGCGAAACGAACTGGAACACGCACAACACCTGAAAACTATCCTAGAGCGTCTCAAACACGAAGAGTTATACGCCAAATTCTCTAAGTGTGAGTTCTGGATGCAAACCGTTCAATTCCTTGGACACGTCATTGACAATCAAGGGATTCATGTCGATCCTTCAAAAATCGAGGCTATCAAGTGTTGGCAAGCACCTACAACACCAACCGAGGTACGCCAATTCTTAGGACTCGCCGGATACTACAGGCGGTTCATTGAGAATTTTTCAAAAATAGCCCTACCTCTCACTACACTGACTCAAAAAGAAAAGAAGTTCGATTGGACTGACAAACAGGAGTCAGCTTTTCAGCTACTAAAACAGAAACTCTGCAGTGCACCTATCTTATCTTTACCCGAAGGCAACGATGACTTCGTGGTATACTGTGATGCTTCACACCAAGGTCTTGGTTGCGTACTGATGCAACGGGACAAAGTCATCGCTTACGCCTCTCGACAACTCAAGGTCCACGAAAAGAATTACACAACTCATGACCTAGAGTTGGGAGCTGTTGTATTCGCTCTGAAAATCTGGAGACACTACTTATACGGTACCAAGTGTACAATCTTTACTGACCATAAAAGTCTCCAACATATCTTTGATCAAAAGGATCTCAACATGAGGCAACGTTGATGGGTCGAGTTGCTTACTGATTACGACTGCGAAATCCGCTATCATCCGGGCAAGGCAAATGTTGTTGCCGATGCCTTAAGCAGAAAAGAACGAGTGAAACCACTTCGAGTTCGAGCTCTCGGTATGACCATTCACAACGACCTCATCAATCAAACTCTCATCGCTCAACTCGAAGCACTCAAACCAGAAAACTTGATAAACGAGGCCTTGCGGGGCATGGACAAACAATTTGAAACCAAACCTAACGGGGCCAAATACTTCTCGAATCGAATCTGGTTGCCAAGTTTTGGGAACCTGCGAGACTTGGTGATGGATGAAGCTCACAAGTCTAAATACTCGATACACCCCGGTGCCGACAAAATGTATCACGGCATCAAGGAAATGTATTGGTGGCCCAACATGAAAGCTGACATTGCAACCTATGTTGGCAAGTGTCTTACTTGTTCCAAAGTTAAAGCTGAACACCAGAAACCCTCCGGTTTGCTACAACAACCCGAAATACCACAATGGAAATGGGAGCAGATCACCATGGATTTCATTACTAAACTCCCGAAAACTTCTAACGGTTGCGATACCATTTGGGTGATTGTTGACCGACTCACTAAATCTGCTCATTTCCTAGCCATCAAGGAAACTGACAAGATGGAACGTTTGACACGGATCTACCTAAAAGAAATCGTGTCAAGACACGGAGTACCCATCTTAATCATCTCCGACCGAGATGCTCGATTTACTCTCCGCTTCTGGCAGTCACTGCAGAAATCTCTTGGTACTCGTCTGGATATGAGTACGGCTTACCATCCTCAAACCGATGGCCAGAGCGAACGAACCATACAAACACTGGAGGACATGCTACGAGCCTGCGTAGTTGACTTCGGTAAAAACTGGGAAAGTCACTTACCGTTGTGCGAATTATCGTACAACAACAGTTATCACACCAGCATAAAGGCTGCACCCTTCGAGGCACTGTACGGTCGTAAGTGCCGGTCACCTATCTGTTGGACTGAGGTGGGGGATACACAACTCACCGGTCCAGAAATCATACATGAAACAACTGAAAAGATCGTCGGCATACAAAACCGACTAAAAGCCGCGCGTGATCGTGAGAAAAGCTATGCTGACGTGAGGCGCAAACACCTTGAGTTCCAAGTAGGGGACAAGGTACTTCTCAAAGTGGCACCGTGGAAAGGTGTCATTCGATTCGGAAAACGAGGCAAACTAAACCCTAGATACATCGGACCATTCGAAATCCTTGAAAAGATTGGTCCAGTGGCATACCGCCTGCAACTTCCTGCTGAGCTTAGCAGCGTTCACAACACCTTCCACATTTCTAATCTGAAGAAATGTCTGTCTGACGAGACACTGATTATACCGCTCGATGAAATTCAGATCGATGATAAACTTCATTTTGTCGAGGAACCTATGGAAATCATGGACCGCGAGGTCAAACAACTAAAACAGAGTCGTATTCCCATCGTTAAAGTCAGGTGGAATTCTAGACGTGGTCCTGAATTCACCTGGGAACGGGAAGACCAAATGCAACAGAAATACCCACATCTCTTCCCAGACAACGCATCGAGCTAATTTCGGGACGAAATTCTTTTAACAAGGGGAGAATGTAACAACCGGCAAATTAGGACTAGAATTAGTGCCTAATTCTTTGTAAATACATGTAATTAGTTCTGTGTTAGGCTAATTTATGTATCGGATTATATATTGGTGAATATATACAACCTTGCGATTTGGCTTAAATCGTACGCAACTTAAATAGAATGAAATTCTATTCGGTTAACACGGACGTTGGTGAACAAAGGTTTATAAACTAAAATAACGCAACTATGACCGAAATGCTATTTTATAACAATTAGTAACTGCCTCGTATTACACGATTAAAACTTACACGATTTAATAACAAAAGTAATTAAATTTAATTTAAACTATTAAAGATTTAAGGAAATAATTTAAATAAATTATTTAAACAAGATTTGTGATTTTATAAATATAATTAAACGCGTGAAATAAATATTTAATGCGTAAACGACGGAGCAAACGAACACCGCACGGGGAGCGGGGACTGAAAAGTGGAGGTAAAACCCCCACCTCCCTCCCCTTTTCTTTCATTCTCTTCCACTCACTCTTTCTCCTTCCTCTCTCTTTTCCTTTTTCTCTCATCACCACCAACTCCAAAAACCTCACTAAATCGACAAATAAACGTACTAAACGACCTTGGATTGCACTACTCATTTGGAAGAAAACGTTCACCATCACACGATCTACATTCCTATCTTTTCGGATTCTCAATCCGACACTTTGTAAGTTTCCGACAAATCCCGACATCTCTCGTTTTTGATCATTTTTACTAGTTTATGGTTTATATAGGCTTAATATGTTCATATGAGGGTTGGGTAAAAGAATCAGACCAAACGGAAACCCGAAAACATGTTTTTGGCTCGAAATCCGTCGATCAGCCGATAGTGTCGCATAGATGAACCCAGATATGCGTCACTTATAGCGACACTTCCTTAGTGTCGCTATACTATCTACCCGACACTACTTAAGTGTCGCCCTATGTCCGATACCGACACTTCTTAAGTGTCGCCTGTTACCTTTTGTGATCTTTACCCGTCACTACGTTAGTGACGCCTATACTTATACTTACCGACACTTCCTTAGTGCCGCTAGACCTTATTACCCGACACTTCCGAAGTGTCGCATATTATTGAAACTACCACTTATACGACACTAATCTAGTGCCGCAGCTATCCTAATACCGACACTGCTTGAGTGCCGCTATTGTTACGGAACCCGTCACTTCTTAAGTGACGCACAATATGTTACACGACACTTCGTTAGTGACGCATGACCTGAATACCTGACACTTCACCCGACACTGTCTTAGTGTCGCACGATCAACCTGAGTGACGCTATGAAGTGTCGCATAAAACAGCAGCTTTTCAACCATTTTTACACTAAGTGTCGAACTTATACAACATCAAATACTTATACCATACGACTTAACAAACATAATAAAACATACTTTCTATTACAATTGCACTAAATTGCGTTACAAATGATAAACTTTAATTGTAACAAATCACCAACGGGCCGTATATCTCTTGAAACAAACGCGAACAAACCAACATTTAAACACAACGGGTTGTATGAACAACTAGCCTAGATGGTCTTGCGAGACATCTACTTACTTAACCTTATGTGTTTAGGTACTAGAAGGTTACGGGTTCGGAGAACCTACTTGCTTTACTACTATTTGCTAATTACCACTGCTCGACTCAGGTGAGTCTTACAGCCCCACTTTTACTGTTTTATACTTTGGGGTGAGATACTTAGCAACTGTTTTACGTATGAACACAATGTACTGAACTAAAAACATTACTGATTACAAACAAACGCATGAGTTACTTTTATCCACTGAAAGCCTCCTAATCGTAAGTTGTTAGTTATGGACTTAAGCGCGATTACTAATAGATGGATCCATTTGGGACTGACAATCCCTGTCTGGGGTGGTAGCGCCACCACGTACTGATTTACACGTAGAAACAGACATATTAGTATTTGTTACATATGAGTGTGCGGATAGCACTCACGGGGGTACGTGATATATTCACACTACACGGTTAAGCTTCAACTTATGAGCTCATGGCACTGTACTGATTTACTGATTTACTTACTTTGCTTGATAGCAATACGGGTACATACTTGTGGTTCATAACACTTACTTATTACTAAACCTGTGAGATTCACCAACCTTTTTGGTTGACACTTTTTAGCTTTGTATCTCAGGTACACTTACGGAGTAGGGTCACTCCAGGATTACTAGCTAGAGTCGCATGATTTTACAAACTGCATTTAACGGAGATTCTTTGGCATTATCTTTTGTAACTATGGTTATGTAATAGAATCTCCCGCTTTACGCGTGGGCTCTAGGGAATTACATTTTGTATACGAAAACCTTCGGTTTTCAAACGATTATTAATTATGAAATGTAACTATTTTACAAACGTCTCATTTAGAGGTCGTTTGCTATTAATCTTGTGCTTTGTATATTGATTAGTAACACCCAATGTATGCTTCCGCAAATCGTTAAATTTGGGGGTGTTACAGGTGCGCCTACTTTTCGCGCTGTACAGTACCCGGTGCGCCTACTTTTCGTGTTGTACAGTACCTGGTGCACCCTTTTGGCTACCTTTTTCTAACATGCACCACTTGATGCTAATGTGAGCCAAAGCTCACCTATAAATAGGAGGCTTGGGTTTCATTTGCAACACAACATTCTTTCCACACTTTGAAAGATACACTTTCTCTCTAGCTTCTAGCTTTTCTTTCTTTCTTTATTTTCTTACTTTAAAATAGTATTAGGCTAGTTAGAATAGAAACAAGGAACGTGTTTGTAGTCTTTGGTGAGGAACGAATTTGTAATCTTTGGTGTACGCTTGGAGCAACTCTAATTAATTCAAGTCTATTCTCTCGCATTTAATCTCGGTTATTTCTATCCTTATCTATCTTAATTAATTACGTTTATATTGATTATGCTAGATTTAGTTATTGCCATGATTAGAGAGTAGTACGCTTGTTGTGTTTGCTTGCGATGTAGTTAGTTAATTATGAGATGATTTATAATTAAATATTAAAGATCGGTAGTATTACTTTGATCGTCTTATTGCATGTTCTTGTTTGATTGTTGCCTTAGGATCATCATAGTAGTAAAATATAAATGGTCTTAATTATCGTGAAATAATATGACGACCCCTATTCGACTGTTACTCGATATAGTACTGGAAACACTTCAAGGTGGAGTACAAATGTATGGAAGTCAAGGAACGACCTAATATGATGGCCCCTATTCGACTGTTACTCAGTATAGCGTTGGAAACACTTTAGGTGTAGTACAAATACGTGAAAGCTGCGTAACGACCGAAGGTAGTTATATTACGGACTAATATATATAAAATGAGAAACCTAGTTTAATTAACCTTTCTAAATAGACTTTTAAACTTCAAATTAATCTATCGCCTTTCCACCAATAAACGTGATTACAATACCTTTTTACGACGTCCAATTAAAAGGTAGTCAATTATCTGTGTCAGTATAATTTGTCAAAGGTATGAAACTATGGAACCGCAAGGCTACATGGGGGATTATCATAGGACAAGACATGGCCAAGGTTTAAAGCGGTGGAACCACTTAAAGTGAGGAACGCAGTGAATAACTAGGGGATTTATTGGGTAGTCTTAAGCAAGGGCTGGTTTTAAGTCATAAATGAACTGTTTACATATACAAATCTGTTAGGATGACGAGGAATCGTTATATAATTTAGTTATGTCTAGTACCTTAAGATTTCGTTCCCGTTCATATGAAAGTATTATTAAACCATAATTAAGATTTTGCTTATTATTCTAAATACTTTGTAATGTTATCATAACCTAGCTCCCGGTGTGACATGCTAATGGAATTTCAATTAGTAGGGAATCTAGTGTTTACATACAAGTATTCAAGAATGATAATTAACTAATATCTTTCAAAACAGTTTCTCCAAATATCATCCCATAACTTAATTAACGAAATCTCAGCAAACACTATCTTTATTTTATCTGCTTTACGTTTTACTTTTATTTCGCTTTTATTTATTTACTTGCCTAAGTTAGTTAATATAAAAACCAAAACCCCCACTATTTTATAAACCATTCACTAGTTTGAAAGCCCTCATCTGCCTCGCCTTAGTTTCAATTCAGTCGGTTTGAAGAACGACTCTAGGTCATACCTACCACTTGCTCACCCTTAGGATTAGCATTGTTAGGGAAAACTTAGGCCCCGCAATTACAAATTTAAAACACCCACTGCTGGTGCCCGGTTAGTAATCGTTAACGACACCGACCTGATCGGGCGCCAACAGTTATGAATTGGTAAATATTGGTAAGTTATGAATTAGTAAATATTGGTAAATTTCAAGCTAGAAGGCATTCTATGTTGGTCATTTTTCAGCCCAAATTTTTCTTTTAAAAAAATGTATTCTCTTTAAGTTTAGGAAATCTTGTAACAAATCTAGGAAATTCAAAGGATAATTTGAACTTAAATTTTAAAATATTAGATAGTTCATCATGTGATGTATCGATAGGCAATCTATGTGTAAGTTGTTGAGTTATTAAATAAAATTAATGTAAGAAGTATGCGATATTTCGAGAAGAACTTTAGCAATTTATGACTTAGTCTTAATTCTTATATATGATAGCGTGCGATATGCCATAATTTTGGTATTTAATTAATATCATTTGGGGATATACTGGGTGTTGTTTCCTCTGTTGTACGAAAGTACAGACCTGGTCTCCACCAGTATATCTAATGAAAAAGAGCAAAAAGAGTTTAAACGAACTCAAGATTTTAAAATGTAGTCAAATTATGTCGCTTTGTTGTACTAAGGTACAGACCTGCCAGCAATGGTTTGACTAAAAAGTTATTATGCTAAACCAAAGTCAAGTTATGTTGCTCTGTTGTGTTGAGGCACAGCCATGTCACCAATGTCTTGACTTGAAAAATGATTGTTTTAATTGGATATCCATAATATGTGTAATATTAGCACGTTATATGTATAAGAATATTTTGCTATTAAGAATCAAGGGTAAAGCTACTAAAATAATGATAAGTCAAGCTCAATTACCTAGGTATAGATTGTTTAGGTGGACAACAATATCGGTAATCATTGTGAGCTATCTGTTACGCATAATAATAATGAATGAGATAATTAGTTTTTCCTAGAAGAGTTTCTTGATAGCTAAATCTTAAAGTTGAATTGTTTTCAAGCTAAAAATTTCATTTGCAAAATGCTAGCTAGTATGTAAGTCCCTCTGCGCCATTGTCTGCCTACTAAATTTTGTCGTTTATAAGTTTTAATTCGACAGTCTACTTGAGGATAAGTAGAATTCAAGTGGGGGATGTTTGATAAACGCCAAAGTGTACTATATTGGAGTACTAATTACTCCTTTGTTAAATAGGTTTCTAATGCATTTTGTATGAATAAGATACTTATTTCGTTCATATTTGCATTTAAGAGTTTAATTGGAGCTTGGATAAAACAGAAACGGAAAACGAGCTTATTGGGAAGTGATAAACGCTCAAAAGTACTATATTTTAGTAGTATTTTACCCCTATTCTTGGATGTTTTTATTGCATTTATTTAAGAATAGATATTGATTTCGTTCATATTTGCAATTAGATGTGGAAATCGAGCGTTTATGAAGTAAGAAATGGAAAACAGTCAATAAACGAGCTAAATGATGCATATCTGAAGAATAAAGTGAAGCCGATGTTGATGAAAAGAATAAATGAAGAAAAATGAAGAAACCAGCTGGAAATTGCATCCATACGCCGTATGAAAATCCATACGCCGTATGGATTGCAGCGGTGGAGGCCCAGGTTACGCGCACTTGGGCTGGGCTTGAAATCAATCCATACGCCGTATGGATCAAAATCACAGAAATATAAAAACGCGTAAAAAACCCTAAAATCATAGTTTTCGAGTTGTTTTCGTTTCCAGACGATAGTTTTCGGTTTTTAGGTTTAGTTTACGAATTTATTTAGCATTTTGGAGGTACAAAGGCTCGGGATTGAAGTTTATTCATTGCGGATCTTTGTAGTTCGTCTTTATAATTCGATATACTTCTTTTATTTCGATTTCATTGAAGAATTTGATGTTGAATAAACTGAGTTTTACTGTTTTATGATGAATTTAATATTCAAAGTGATTGTGTAATTGATTGAACTCGGATTATGATTGTTGAACGATTATTATTGAGTATTGGCTAAGTTATTTAATTGAAAACGGTTATATTACTCGTGAATCTTGTTTATTGGTAACTGGTAGTTATTAGTTCTCAACGTGGTATATAGAATTGATGAGATTGATTTCCTTTGATTTTATTAATTATTGATGGTTATAATCTTAGGGTTTTAACTATTGCTAAATAGATTGAGTTTGATAGGTTGAGAAAGTAATAATTATTCACTTTAAAATGAACGAGACAATAAGTTAATTATTGGGTATTGTTGAGTCATACCAATAGAGTTAATTTTAATTAGTTGTGAATGTTTATTGCATGATTTAGGGAAAGGCACACAATTGACTGATCATCTTGTGACATTGGAACCAATGTTTTATGTTGGACCCTAGATTGTAGGAATTAGTTGGACCCGAACCGTTGGCTAGTTCACATTCAATTTAATATCATTGAAGAATTTGGTGTTAAGTTGATCTAAAAGAATCACAATTAGATAATCAATACGTAATGAATTAGGAAATATGAATCTGAGTGACATTAATTATACAATTACTTATTCCTTCCATTCAGTATTTATTATTATTTATTTATTATTTTTAAATTAAGTTTTTATTTAAGTTTAATTATCTTAATTTAATGTTTTCTAAACAAATGTTCCCACGGAACTAAAACACCCCCCGTATTTACTGCTTTCTAGTTAATTATTAATTTCTATTTATAATAAATCCGCCGATCCCTGTGTTCGAATCTGACTTACCAAATCTATATTTACATTCGATCGGGTATTCTTGCCTGGTTGCTTGAAAGTATTTATTAGGTATTTCTATTTATAAATTATAAAACAAGACGCGCTTTCAAAGCACATCAAGTTTTTGGCGCCGCTGCCGGGGAAACGGTTGCGTTGTTTATTTAAATAGGAATTATTAATTGTAAATTCTTTTTAATTCTAAATTGGTTAAATAGATTTTTTGTAAATTTGTTTAAGTAGATTGATTTATCGTGATTAAAAGTTGTTTTTCATTAACTGGTTGAAATAAATTACCCTTTAATTGGTTAAACTTTTGGGGATTTAGTTTCAACCGGCGGATGGAAATCCGTCCGCCGATTGGAGTTCCAATTATGTAATTTTGTATATGTTATTTAGTTTTTGATTATTTTGTTTGAACTAACTTGTTTTTCACTAGTGGTGTTTTGTATTTCAGATTTATTTTTATTTAGGTAAATCCAATGGCAAGAAGCTTTGAAAGTGATGCAAACGATAATAACATGGTTAAGAGAGATCAGTCTGCTAAATCTGATACTAGTTCCACTAAGATAGTGCCTCCCTATACTCACTTAGGCCGCATTCCCGTTCCTATTGTTTCATCTTGTTAGGGGTTGCTATTGGCACTTGAGGAGTTTAGAGGAGATATTCCCTTCAGTTCAGAGATTATTAGGAGGTCCACAGTTGATTTTACTGATAATCAACAAGCATTGGTCGATGACGTGTTAGAGGAAGCTTTGATTGAGAGTCAGTATGGGATTGATAGGCAATTCTATATTTCCCTTACTACTTTTGGGGAATCTCTAGAAATTAGGATTAAGGAGGAAGAGAAATTTTACACTGCTCAGAAGAAAAGATACACGGAGATTTATGAGATTATGAGGCATTCTGCATTTCCATACTCGGCAAATCAAACCACGTGTCTTGGTCGTATGATTAGGGCTTTGTATGAGGTAACTGGTCATCCTAGTGCAGAAGCAGATAAAGAATTCAGGTTTGGGTTAAGAGAATTGGTTCGATTGCTACATTCAGATGACCATTTGATGGATATTACACCTCATCGATTCATAGTGACGCATACTATTCATTACTATCTTCAAGAAATGGTGACGAAAGTGGATCATCTAACTAAGGAAGAATTAGATAGGCCTCATCCGGATTTCATTCATCCGCATAGTGAGATTGATTTGGCTAGTTACTTGGGAATTCACTTAGATGTTCTGATTGACAAGAGTAAGGTCTCAACCCCTTGGGAACATTTCAATCATGGAATGATGGAGATTTATACTAAGCTGGTTAATATTTTCAAACATTCGGGGCTAGACCTTAGCAATAGACAAGAGGTAGTTCTTCAAAAGATAGAAAGACGAGTGAGGTGCTTGAGGAAAAGTCTATTGATGAGGAACCATTATGGAATAACTGAGGCATGTTTGGACTTTATAAGTGAGTTAGAGGATAACCATCCTGAACGTGAGTACAAATTGGAAGATGATAAATTGGTGTTGGCACCTGAGGGAGTAAATAATAGGGCAATTAATGAAATCAGTTGGGACTTGGTTTATCTTCAGCACGTGGTTAATGAACACTTGTCTAATCTCTTTAGTTTTGGTCATGGGATCATTAACGTCATTCCCATAATCACTGAGCGTTTCCTTGCTCTCTATCCTAAGCAGTGACTCTAATCATCTCTTTTATTTCTTATGCTATTGGATTAATTCTGACATTTTGGTTATTTCTTATTATGTTTGACTTTGTTTATTTTGGATTTTAGTATTGTTTGTGTGTTTGGATTTTGAACATTTAATTAGTTTGTGTGTTTGGTTTTTAATATTATTTATTTCATTTAAGTTTGTTAATTTTTGTTATTTATTTATATTGTGTGGAATTATGAAGATTTTGAAGTCATGATTATCCTCCAGGTTTGGTATTTAATATTATTGAATAAGTGTTGGATTTTGGTTAAAAAATGGTTTGAAAAACGTTTTTGAAAAATTCTGATTTTTCAATCCATACGCCGTATGGAATCCATACGCCGTATGGATCGGTTTGGGCCACTGGGCCGAGAGTTTGACTGGGTTAAGTGAAGTTGACCTGGGCCTTTTTAATCCATACGTCGTATGGATCAAAAAGAGGCAAAACCGCCAGCAGCCTCACTTTCTTCCTCATTTGAAACCTAAACCATCACCATCACCACCCACGGCTGTCACCACCACACCACCCAAACACAAATTCCGGCCACGCATTTCTCCCCATGTTTGCGTATTCGTGTTACACGCACTTTCCTCTACAAGGTATAACTCCCGGTTTTAATTTTTGTTAGTTAAATTTCGTATTTGGAAGTTAGGGTTTATGTTAGTAATTTGGGTATTTTGAATTTGAGTATGATTATTGGCATATGTTAATTGATTTATGTTCTTGTTAATATATATATTGCAATGTCATGCTCGTTTTTCTAATATGTTACATATATTGTGTGATTCGATTTATCCGTTTGTGTTTAAAGAATGTGAATATGATGAACTCAATTTTGCTATGTTTTGATTTAGTACTTATTAATTTTCTGACCACATGATGATTAATGCAAATGGTTGTTTGGTACACAAGTATTTGTGATTACGGTTATGTGATAAATTGTTATTTTGATTAAATGTGTTTATAATGATTCATTGTGAGAATGTAAGGATGTTTGCTAGTTACTAAATGCTCGAGTTTAGTGATTGTGCAAATTCGTATCTTCATGATGGTACCAAATTATTGTAGTGCATTTGATTGGACAATTGTCATGAATATTTAATTGAGTATATTTATGTATGCAATTTGAGTAATTCTATTTAGTGATGCAATTTAGGTTTATGAAATTGATTATTGCGGTAGTTTTAGGCTAAACCAAAATGGTGGATTATTCCATATTTAGCAGAAATGCTGCCGAAATTTTTATTAACCTTTTTGCAGTAACTGCTTATTTGGTGTTATTAACAATTGTTTTGTTTAGCAGTTATCATGTCTAATAGGAGAACATGAGGTGGTCAAACTTTGAGAAACCCGTTGGTTAGAGCCCATAGATATCTCACTTTTCATGGGTCATATTCTGAGACCACCAGATTTCAGTTTGGAGAGCGTCTGGCTTCTAATATTGGCCAGTCAATTGAGGTTTTTGATGCTGTCAACTGGAATGTTTTGGAGCATGTGATAGCTAGAGAGGGGTTTACTAATGGTGCTGAGGCTATTAGGAATTTGCTTGCTATTCCGTACGTACTTGAGGATGGAAACATTGGATTTGTTTCTTACGCTTGGTCTCCGTTGTTCAGTATCAGGGAGGATATCTACAGAGAGTTAGTTGTAGAGTTCTATAGCACCTTTAGGTTTGAGTACAGGTCAACTCAATGGACTGAGAACTCCATTTTCTTTCAGCTAGGGGGACAGCATAGACAGATGACTTTGGTTCAGTTTGCTTTGGGGATGGGGCTTTATGAGCCCAACGGGCTGGATAATCCTCACTTTTTAAATCACATTTTTGCAGGTGCTGTGAAGAAGCTCACTGACTTGGAAGTTAAGCAGGAGTGGCAGTTTATTGCCCAGGGTAACTATGGAGGTTCGACACCTTCTTACACGCGTATTCGAGATCCCCGTCATCGACTCATCCACAGATTGTTAACTTACACCATCGTTGGTCGCAAGGAGGGGCCTGAGAAAGATTCTAGGCCTGATTTGTTTTATTTGAGCTCGATTATTAGGAAGAGGTTAGTGAATGTGCCTTGGAGATTGGCGAAGTGGATGTCTAAGAGAGCTACTGGTACTAGAGATGGGAGTAGTTTGTGTGGAGGTCACTTTGTTACACTGTTGGCTAGATATTTTGGTTTGGCTACCCAGGATGAGATGGGGTCATGCACGATTGTTCAGCCTAGCGTGGGTTGGTTGACTGCATGCCGGTTGGAGGCTTTTGCTCTTATTGAGCCGTGCATTATTTATGGTGGTCCTGCGGATATGTATTATTGAGTTCCGACTACTCCGGTTGGACAGATTTTGCAGTCGAGGCAGGCTAGAGCCAGAGGAGATACTAGTGGCAGTGATAGAGGTCGAGGTACGGCACGAGGCCGTAACAGAGGTTATGCTACGGAGTTTGATCAGCTATCTCAGCAGTTGCACCAGATGGAGTTACACCAGACTCAGAGGTTTGATCAGATAGATCTTATGCCGAGACAGCATTTCCATCAGACCAGTGCACACTTGGACTACCAGGATGGCTTGTTTGAGTTGCTGTTTGGTCAGTATCCTTCTGGACCTGATTATCAGCCATTCCAGTACCAGATGCCACAAGAGTTCATGCCACGACCACCACCACCACAGCCAGATCATGGAGGGCCTTCTCATCAGTACCGGTACCAGCGAGAGGATGATAGTGATTAGGATGATGTTCATCCTGAGTGGTTTATGATTCCAAACACTATTATTATTTTTACTATTATTATGACTGTTTCATTTGTAGGATTATTAATTGTTATGTTGGATTTGTAGTTTTAAGATTTGGCATTGTTTATTTTTAATTAGGTTGTTTAAATCTGGTATTGTTTAATTCTGTTTGTTGATTGTTCCCTCAGAATTGTGTTGTGAGTACGTGTTATGCTGGCAGTAAGTTCAGCGCAACAAAATTGAATTGAGAGGATGTGGGAAATTCATAGCATCCTTGTCATGCTCATTAAACTGCACATTATTCCAGGGGAGTTTTTCTGTTCTAAGTTCTTTTCTCTTTTTCCCGTTTTAGTATTTCATTTTTTGTACAATGAGGGCATTGTACATCTTTAAGTGGGAGATGGGAGAGAAAAGAGTTAAGTTTCCACATAATTGTCCTATAAATGAGTATATGATTTTGTAATTTGGTTAACTGTTATCTTATTAAGATAAGTAACTAAGAGGTTATAAGTTGCCCGTTTTTCAACCAAATTTTTGAGTTTAAATTTTTGTTTTTTTTAGAGATAATTATTTTGTAACTATGTAGGTTATTTTGAAAAATTTTCTACACTTTTAATTAAATATTAAATTGTGAAAAATGTTATTTAGCTTCATTATATGATGTATTGATAGGTAATTTATATGAGAATTTTTGAGCTTTTAAGAAATGAAATTAAGGAGTAGATGTTACCTTTTAGATGAACTTTAGCTGTGTATGTCGTATGTCTTAATTTTCATATGAGTAATGTGTGATATGCCATAATTTTGGAAATTTAATTGATATCATTTGGGGATATAATGGGCGTTGTTTCCTCTGTTGTACGAAAGTACAGACCTGGTCTCCGTCAGTATATCTAATGAAAAAGAGCAAAAGAGTTTAATAACTCATGATATTAAAATGTAGTCGAATTAAGTCGCTTTGTTGTACTAAGGTACAGACCTGCCACCAATGGTTTGACTAAAAGTTTTATATTGCTAAACTAAAATCAAGTTATGTTGCTCTGTTGTGTTGAGGCACAGACCTGTCACCTCTGTCTTGATTTGAAAAATGATTGTTTTGATTAGAATTTCAAGATATGTAATATTGGCATATTATGAGTACGAAAGTATATAGTTTTTGGGAGTTTAAGTGAATATTTACGTGGATAATAATAAGTTGAGCTCAGTGATTTGAATATAGATTGTTTAAGTGAACAACAATATCAATAATCATCGTGAACTAATTAATGTTTAAAGAACAATAACTTCATGTGTAGACCATTTTTATAATCTCGTAGTTTCTTAATATTTGTTTTTAGAATTAACAGATTTTTAAATTTAAACGTTTGAGTTGAAGATGGGTGATGTTGTGTAATTCCTTAGTTAGTTATTTAGATTAATGGAGATGACTGTTTTTTAAGAATTTGATTTTTGAATCGATAGTCTACTTAAGGACAAGTAGGATTCAAGTGGGGGATGTTTGATAAACGCTCAAAAGTACTATATTTTAGTAGTATTTTACCCCTATTCTTGGATGTTTTTATTGTATTTATTTAAGAATAGATATTGATTTCGTTCATATTTGCAATTAGATGTGGAAATGGAGCGTTTATGAAGAAAGAAATGGAACACAGTCAATAAACGAGCTAAATGTGTAAGTCCCCTAGTTTTAGGATCGATAACTTCGTTATCTGTAGTATTAAGGTGCGGAATCCCTCAATACGGTGTTATCTTACTAACAACGAATATGTTCGTATTGCGTATACTAATACTTAGCTTTAAACGATAATACGTCAAAGCCTAGCCGTTAGGTTTGTTTTCTCTGGGTTATTCGAATTCGCAGGTTCAGAATATGCAAAAAGTGTTAACGATTTCATAAGGAAAATCGTTTAAATAGTTCTGTCTAGCTCGGCTCGCATGGGCCGGCGAGTTCGGTCCAACTCGCAACCCAAGCCCAGTATAGAGCTCGGCTCGCCAGTCTGATACCTCACGAGTTCAGGTCTCACCTCACAGCTCGACTCGCTGCGACCTGAGATCTCGACTCGCCTCGCATCAAACGTCTATTTCTTTATTTCGTATTTAACATTCGTTTAACTTAGCACAATAATATGTTTAACGAATATTACTAACAAAACAAATATTTATTTACAAATCTAAACCAATATACAAACATAATAATAATTACACTAGTCCTATTTCAAGCTAGATCTGTTGTCACAATCTATGTCTCAACAGACTCCCCCTTGACAATAGCTCTAGCGTCTTTATCTTCACGCTTTGTCTTTGGTCTTCATTTGTAAATCTTACTACCTGCATAAATCTTCATCTTGATACAAGTTTTAACCATCAACTGATAATCTCTTGCTAAATCAGCCCATTCAATAGTCGTCAAAATTCTGTTCTCATTCAACTTTAACAGATCCTTTCTCGACATATTCATCAGGTGTCGATGATCATAAACTCTGAAGATTTCTCTTTCACCACCTTCAACCTCATCATCAGCTTCAACCATAACAGCTTCTCCAGTTCCTGAATCCACGTGCCAACTATTCATATTTCCCAGAATATCTTGTGGCATTGTCTTCAGTGGAATCTGCTGTATGCATCTAACAGCTGGATAAACTTTCTTCCTTCTTCTTCTTCCTGTTCTTTGACTTCTCTCTTGTAATTTCACAGTCTTTCCCTTTCTTGGCTTAATCTGAATAAAATTATTCGTACCAACCTCATGTCTAATGATTCTTTCAACACGATCAGCATAATCATCACGACTTGGGTTGTTAATCTCTAATCTAGCCAAATCACGTATTTCATAACGTGGTAGAGAACTAAAAACTGCAAGCTTTCTTTCAAAATATTGAACTCCGTCAAACCTTTTGATCGCAAAAAGCTTTAGTTCTGAGTCAAAGTACCAACCAATAATCCCTTTACGTGGTACACGCTTTTTCGTAACATCAACTTCAGAAATTCCAATCTTCTTCTTCTTCTTTGGAAGTTTCCTAAGTACAACAGCAGGATTCTTGGTTTGAACAAGAACTTCTTCTTCTTCATCAGAGGTTGAATCATCAATATCTTCATCTATATCGACAATTGTTGGACCTTGTTCATTTTCAATAACAACTTCTGTCCTAGATGGGCTCACATGGTGTTCATCAATGTTTGCATCTAGATCTACACCCATGTCTTGCACATTCTCAGGTACAGCAGTCCAATCTGTAGGTGGTTGAAATTCTCCATCCTCAAGATCAAAATCAATGTCTTCATCTATCTCATCAAAAATATCATCTTCCGATTCAGATAGATCAAGCATCTCCAATCCTAGAGAAAAACATAAATACAAATATATTAATAATTCAAATTCTTCATTGATTTCCCTGAACCAATCTAAGAATTTCTTTATTAATTCTTTTGTATATTTTAACCTAACATATAAACGCAATTTACATACAACTTATAAAATCTTTTATTGATTACCCTGAATCAATCCAAGATTTCTTAAGTCTACTTAACAAATATTAATTAATTTTAAATTCTAATGCATTGTGAATAATCACCAAACATTTAAATTTACTATTAATTAACTTATATAATTTCCAAGTGTTAATTGATCTCATTCATTATCAATTTAACCTTTAAATTATATATCATTTGTCTAGTTAATACGAATACATTTTTAACTTGTTAATTACTTATATACCTTACGGTCTTAAGTCCATAATCAAGTCTAAAATGCATATGTTATCATAAAATTTTGACCGCCGAAATTAATCGGAACACGTCGCTCGACTACTCAATGAGTCAGAAGACTTTCGATCACTATTTTATCTTAACATAATTATATAAACTTAAATTACATAAAACATATTTTACTTAAAATAATAATAACTTTAAGCCAAATATATTTACACAATAATATTAAGTTTTACAATTGTTCACAAATACTAACTACAGTCTATACTAAAGTCAAGCTAATGTCTCACCAGCTTCATCTTCAGTCTGACCTGTACCAGTACCAGAACCACTTGCACCAGCATTACCACCAGACTCCCCCTGAATAGTAGCTTGCTCACCAGTCTTTGAAGGACCAGTCTGCTCACCACTCGGTGCATTGGGATCATCGTCCTTGTCTGAATCTCTCTTCCTCTTCAACTCATTTTCTCTGCAAGACTCCAGATATACCAATATCTCCCCCTGAGTAGACTGTCCTGAATGCGATCTCAAGACCAGACTCTCTAAAGAAGATAACTTCAGTCTCTGTACGTTGAAGTCCGCAAGCAAAGTCTCATGATTCTTCATCAACAGATTGTACGATTCACTCTGCTTGAGAATCTGTTGTGAAAGAAGAAGATTGCTCGACACCAGCTCTGGAATCTGAGAAGTAAGCTTCTCCAAATCCTTTACCCTCGACTCTAAGGATGTAATCCTTTCTGCATCAGTCGTTGGAGTAACATGTATCGTTCTTGGTCCAGGCGGTGTAAGAGACTCAATATGCCAGTCTCTGGTAAGCGGTGTATGAGGTTGAGACAAAGCTTGCGTAAGCAAACTTGTCGCAAATCAAGCTGCTTTGTTCGTCGGAAAATTAGCTCCACGAACTAGATCAGCAACCTCATGCTGAAGCGGTAAAGATATCGATTCAGTAACCACCGGTGCATCCATCTCCACCTGTGGTGTATCCTGAGCAACTTCTCGAATAGTAAGCGTTCTCGGACGCTTCATCAAAGAAATCTCAACTTCCTCAGTACCTTCCTCCAAAATACTCTTACCTTTTCTCTTCCTTTCAGAAGCAGATGGAGGAGGAGAAGATGTATTGTCAGAAACTTCATCTGAAGCCGTCTCACCATCACGACCTCTAGATGATCTAACAGTCTCCTCAGTCGGTACTTCAACTGATCTATCAAGCTGTATCTGCTCATCCTCTAGTAATATAACTTCGGGATTTGCAGCCTCAGCTTCAGCATCCTCAGGTGGTGCTAAATAACTCTCAATGTCTTGAAGCAAAGGATTTGTCGCATCATCATTTTGCTCCAAAACCTCTTGCACAACCTGTGCAGCAACCTCTGGATTCACTTGCTGATCAACCTGACCAGCCTGAATAAGAACATCCTCAAGGAGCCCTTGTGGATCTTCAGGTTGAGCTTCCTCAGCTGCAGGTTCTGGTACAACATCAGCAATAGCAGCAACAGCAGGAACAACGTCCAACCACCCATGATTTGGCGGCGTCACATAAGCAGGATCAACAATATAGCCAAAGAGATCACGAGTCTCCGGCTTGACATATTCCTCCCGCCGAATAGTCTGCTGAAACATCGCGTTGTATCCTCTGAGCGCGATAGTATCTACACGTAAGTGTGGCTCAGGGATAACAATATCCGGAAGATGAGCACGGATAATCATCATACAGAACCTCGGGTAGATCATAAATCTAGATCTAACAGAACCCGATATCTGTCTTACCATCTCGCCAAAAATATAATCACAAAAACTGTATGGTTTATTGTAAACCAGTGACAGTACCGCCGATACAAGAGCAGGGCTCAACTCATCAAAACCACCCTTCTTCGGTCCAAAAACTGTGACTATAACGTGCCATAAGAATCTCCATTGCCCAATAACAAGTGCCTTGAGGAATTGACGTCCTCTTCTCTCATCAGTATAACCCATGCGACCTAACGCACCCTCGATAAAATCACTGGAGTACTCAGTAGGACCATCTTCTTGGTCTACTGTACCCAGATGTAAAATCTGACGAAGGTCAGAAGCAGCAAAAATAATCGGTTGTTGATTTACCGATGCGCGAATAACCGGTGGGTTAACCGATTCATCATACTGAATGTCCGTCCAAAAATCGTTCAGTATAGTCTGAGAGATCTGTGGAGACTCTGTAAGCGTATATCTAATACGTGAACGTGCAAAGAAGGTCAGCACTTGAGCTACTTTGCTAGCTCCCTTTGCTGATAGACCAAGATCCACAAGAATATTGTGACCCTTATCGAATTGTCTCGCCATATCTGTACAAGAAACACAAATGACAAAAACAGTTAATGCACGTTAGTAAGTTATAAACTATAATGTTTATGAATCAAAATGATCATCTAACATCTTAGTTCTTAACATATTAAACACATATATAACTTATAACTAATAAGTCGTAAGTCCAATATGTAAAATCCGTTAATTACTTGTTAATAAGAAATCCTCAAGTCGTTAACGTTTTATAAAACCAATATATATATTATACCGCTAACAAAAATTAGGACACGCCACTCGATTACATTGTGAATCGGTAGACTTTCGATATATATATACATACATTGTCATAGGAATCCAAAATAGACTAGTTATTACTTAAAAAGTCTTAACTCTCATAAAAACCCTTTTTTAAAAAAAATTTTTAGCTTAGTTCGGAACTCGCATAAGACACCTATGCGAATCGAGTTCAACTCGTTTCGCTTATCAACTCGCGATTGGATATGCAGCCAAGTGGACTCGCTAATCATGTCGATCTGCAGGTCAACTCGCTGGTCGATCCGCTAGTCAACTCGCTGCGAGTTGAATCGAAGGTTCAACTCGTTCGATGAACAGCCGTCGCGAATTTTCAAGTAAACTCGATTCATCTGTTGATTTTAACATGATCTATCGATTGATTTACGTTTATTAACATCCATTTAACATAAACCACAAGGATTCGTGTTCTAATAGTCATTTAATATACGTGAATCATTCGAATTATAAACCGAAACCCTAAGTTTATTAAAGCTTCGATTTCGAGTGATTTAAACGGTGAAATCCGTTGATTTATACCTCAAAATGTTCGCAAAGAAGTCTTGAATATAATCTACGGATTCAAAAACTCGTTCCCGTACTTGTAAAATCGAAATCAAACGAAAACAATAAATCGCCTCGTTTCGCCTTTTTGACGGACTCACAAGCTCTACTGAACTCGCGAAGATTTGTGGGTTCGGTGGGTGAGCTTGACTCGTTTGACCCCCTTTATACTTTTATCCGATTGGCGAGATTTAAGTGGACTCGCAAGTTGATGCCAACTCGCAGAAACAATTAAAAACGCGAATTTAATTCTAAGTATAAATGAAAACCCGATATTTTACAAGTCTAAATTATAATTAATTTTCACTTGTATTTGTCACGTTTTGTTCAACTCAAAAACATTCAATATAATTTAATTCCGAAGGGTAAACATAATTAACACAAAAATTAAAAACAGATAAAAATAAGATAAAAATACAACTATATAAACATTGGTATCAAGTACCATTTTATTAAATACTTTAAACAAAGTAAATATACATACTAAATAAGATTTTATCTGCTTAGGGATCATATTAGAAAGAATAAGCAATTAAGTATTTATTAAAAAGTCTAAGTAGATTGGTAGTATACATACCGCATGAAATTTAAATAAATTACTATAAAATTACAACTAAATTTATCATTTATGCATTTATATTTATAAAACTATATCTTAGGTACCTTTATCCACATAGCATAATTAATAAATGCATTACTCACATAAAGTGAATATTTTAATTATAGATAATTCAAGACGATTACCGGTATTATGATCCACATAAACAAATTAGACTCAATTTTCTAAGCAAACTCTTTATTATTAGAATGAGTATTATCAAGTGCTTCCTATTATATGATATACTGAAGAATTCAAGTAAAACACATAACACTGTATCATTAAATTTTCAAGGTAGCGGTTACTAAATGATGTATCTTTTCGAAACATATAACATACACTTGAATTTTTAAGGTTAGACAAATATCAAACATACTTTAAATATGCTATGTTATCTAAGTCTGTACGTAGTACAACAGAAGATCCCTTCTAGCATAATTCAAAATATATTTGAGAATATTAATTTAATTAAAGGTTTCAGTTCTGTACTTAGTACAACAGAGTTACCAGTAATTAAGTTAATACCCATATTGCTACTATTTGTCAATTCAAATTAATATGTATGATAACAGTGTAAGGCAATACCATCATTCAACAATTAAGACTTAATGTCATACATCATAGAATAGTAACACAAAATAATAAACAAGTAGTTAATTAACTTCTTAAGGCTTAGAAAATTTCATATAATTTGCCTACCAGTACATCATATGATGAAGCCATCTAAAGATTTAATAAAAATAGACAAATTATAACTTGTGGATATAGGTGTATAATCAAATAAATATAAACACATACCTGATAGAACCGCTGTAGTTCTAAAGCAACTTTATTTGAACCTACTACCATATCATACTTAGGACTTAAGCTTATTATTGTAAAGCTTATTCTCCTAATGTACTATCATATCCCTTAGTTTTTTCAAATAAAAACTCAAATGAAGGCGATTCCCCTTAGGTAACAAGCAAATGAATGCCATACGCCTTTTTTTTTTTTTTTTTTTAAAGAACACATGAATACTAACTATTACAAAAATACCCTTGGAAGACTAATCACTCTGGATTTCTCATTCCGTTTAGTTGAACCAACGTCTCAAATCTTGCTCTGTCGAACGCCTTTGTGTATAAGTCTGCTAAGTTATCCAATGATGGAACCTTAACTAACTTTATCAATTTCTTCTCAGCACAATCTCTAATAAAATGATGTCGAATATCAATATGCTTAGTTTTACTGTGCTTCACCGGATTATTGGTGATCGACATAGTAGATTCGTTATCAATCATCATAGGAGTATTGGTTATATTTAACCCGTAATCCCGCAGTTGCTGTTGAATCCAAAGTACTTGCGAGCAACAGCTGCCAGCTGCAACATACTCAGCTTCACATGTAGAAATGGCTACCGAGGTTTGCTTCTTGCACTGCCAGGATACTAATCTACCTCCTAGAAATTGACATCCTCCGGTCGTAGATTTCCTATTTTGATTGCATCCTCCATAATCCGAATCAGTATAAGCTACGAGATCTAAGTCTCCATCAATCGGATACCAAAGACCCAGCTTAGGTTTCCCTTTGAGGTAACGAAAGATTCGTTTAACAGCTTGCATGTGTGACTCTGTCGGATTAGCCTGATATCTTGCGCATAAACAAACAGCAAACATTATGTCAGGCCTAGAGGCTGTAAGATACATTAGTGATCCGATCATGGCTCTATAAAGAGTTGGATCCACATCGCTATCACTCGATGTATCTGGACCTAGTCCATGATTGACTGGAATTGGAGTATTGTAGACCTTACTTTCATCCATCTTAAAGCGTTCTAATAGCTCATATGTATATTTAGATTGATGAATAAAGAATCCATCCTTCTTTTGATCAACTTGTAATCCTAAGAAGAAGTTCAACTCTCCCATTGCAGACATTTCAAACCTTTTTCTCATGACTTTCTCAAATTCTTGACACATCTTTTCATCAGATGATCCAAAGATAATGTCATCAACATAAACTTGCACGAGAAGAAAATCTTTCTTTTTCCATTTCACAAACAGTGTACTATCAATCGATCCTCTTGTAAATCCATTCTCAAGTAGATACGTTGATAGTGTTCCATACCATGCCCTAGGTGCTTGATGTAATCCATATAGAGCCTTATTCAATCGATATACTCTATCTGGATACTCAGGATCAGCAAACCCTGGCGGTTGTGAAACATACACCAATTCTTCCACTTTGCCATACAAAAAGGCACTCTTAACATCCAACTGATAAACTTTTATACCAAAATAAGATGCGAATGCTAAGAACACTCTAATTGCTTCTAGCCTAGCAACTGGTGCAAACACTTCATTGTAGTCAATACCTTCTTGTTGATTAAAACCTTGAACCACTAGACGAGCTTTATTGCGAGTAACGATTCCCTTATCATCTCTCTTGCACTTAAATACCCATCTAGTACCAATTGGATATTCTCCCTTCGGTAGGTCAACCAACTCCCATACTTGTAATTTAGAGAACTGAGATAGTTCTTCTTGCATTGCTTCTACCCACGAGCTTTCTTTTAAAGCCATTTGAACATTTTTAGGCTCGACTTGTGAGATAAAGCATGAATATAGACATTGATTAGGAATCCCTGTCTCTTTCATTGCAGTATACAAGCTTTGGTATTCAGAATTCTCAGACGTACTAGTTCTGGATTGATGCCTGGTTTGAACCGGAGTATTAATATCACCGATGATGTTTTCAACGGGATGATTCTTACTCGTTCTAGTTGTAGTAACTGGTTCAACCGGTATATCATCTTCTAAATTAGTACCAATCTCTTCCAATTCAGGTACATCTTCCGTACGTGCTGAAGATATTCTTAAATGTTTCAAAGGAGTAAGTATCTCATCAAACTTTGTAGAGAGTTCATCAGGATCTACTGTTTCTTGAGACTTATCCTCTGAAGGTTGTTGTGACTCACTTGTGGAAGCTTTATCTGAGTCAACATTAGTCTTAATTCCAGACTGCTTAACACTTGATGTTGAAGCGGGACCAATATTCTCATCTTCAAACAATAAATGTTCAGCTATCTCTGAATCACTGACATAGTCACTAATAGGAACTTTAAATGATGCAAAAAGATCAGAATAGTCAAATTGCCAATCTAAGCCCTTATGAACATCAGGTGAGTAGCTCGTAACCTCAATATTATAAACTACCTCCAAACGTCCTGTGACTTTATTAAAGACTCTCTTGTTTGGCGAATTGGGCATATAACCTAGGAAAAATCCTTCGTCAGCCTTCTCACCAAATTTAGCTTGATGTCCAGTCTTTAATATGGTGCATGAAACTCCAAAGGGTTCAAACCCTTTTAAGTTAGGTTTCTTATTGTTCAAAAGCTCATAACAAGTCTTGTTATGTCTCTTAACCGTAAGAACTCTATTAAGAACATAACATGCTGTATTCACTGCTTCTGCCCAAAAGATGACAGGAAGCTTTGAATCAGCAAGCATTGTTCTAGCAGCTTCAATCAACGTTCTATTTTTCCTTTCAGCAACACCATTCTGTTGAGGTTCATAAGGTGCACTGAATTGATGTAATATCCCTTTGCTTAAGCAATAGATATTCAACGTTGAATTCTTAAATTCTGTTCCATTGTCACTACGAATACTCTTAACTCTCCTTTTATAGACATTCTCTACTAGATCAAAGAACTCAATTAGAATTCCAGGAGTCTCATCCTTTGATCCCAAAAAGAATACCCAAGAAAATCTAGAATAATCATCTGTGACAACCAAACAATACCATTTGCCACCTAGACTTCTTTTGCTTATAGGGCCGAAGAGGTCCATATGTAGCAATTCAAATGGCGAGGATATAGGGTTTTCAGTCTTAGGTCTGTGTGGTTTCTTGTGCTGCTTTCCTTTCATGCAAGGAACACACTTATCCTCAGACTCGAAACGTTTTTGTGGTACACCTAGAACCAAACCATTTTTGGTTATATAATTCATCTTTCTCCAGTTCAGATGTGCCATTCTCCTATGCCATAACAATGCGTCTGTTTCCGAAGCCTTGGATAATAAACATGTAGACACCATTGAAGAGTTAGGAACACCCATGTTGATAGCATAGATGTCCTTCTTCCTTGGCGCCCTCATCAATATCCATTTATCAGGAATTGTGAAACCTGGCTTCAGGACTAAGGCCTCCTTTTCATTAAAATAAACTGGGTGACCTTTATCACAGACTTGGGAAACACTCACTAGGTTGTGAGTAAGTTCTTCAACATAGTTCACATCCTCAAGAGTCAAAGTTCCATTTGAAACTTTTCCTTTTCCCGAAATTACTCCTCCTTTATCTCCTGCAAAATTTACCTTTTGCTTGAGACTCTCCTTGAAGTCCTTCAGTAGACTTCTTTCTCCAGTCATGTGTCTTGAGCATCCACTGTCTACATACCACCAGCTGTCCTTATTCACAGCATGCTCCTTCACATAACACAAGATACGATCAGTTATCAAGAGGGACCCAAGCCATTACGGTCTTGGTTTGTCCCTTATCATCAACAAACTTAAGCTCTTTAAAATAACCATCCTTCCCATCAGGAGCTTTGGTCACTTTCGAAGTAGCTTGAGTTTGTGGACGATCAGCCTTAAGAGGTGAATTTGAGGAGAACCTCTTAGGCACATAATTATGAGCTCTATTATAATAATTATAATTAAACTCATGTGATCGTGAAGTAGTACCACTCTCATAATGACTATGGCCTCTACTTGTAGTTCTAAACCTCGACGGTGTCACATCCCTAGACTTATGGACAGAATTATCACCTTGAGTATATGGCCGTTTAGGTTTAGGAGGGGAGACACTATGCTTACCATCTCTTTTAAGAATGTTAACAGGTTTATTACCTAACTTAGGTTTGGCATCTAACCCGTCTACAGTCATACTAGAGTCGGTCTGTGTCTTTTCATCCATCACAAGCTTATGTGGTGTTTCAGGCTTTTTGTTAGGACAACACGAAGCCACGTGTCCCTTTTGATGACACTTGAAACATGACATCTGCTTGCGCGATTTACTCACTTTTGCTTTCTCATCCGGAGTCTTAGGCACTAAAGGTTTAAGCTGTTCCTTATTAACTTTATCATCAGTCTTAGCATCGTTAATCACTCCACCCGATACAAATTGTATTTTGGTGAACTGAGAAGCCTTGCTATTATCTAATGATACGTTCTTAATAACATCTTTCTGTGCCTCTGACTGTTCAGGTTTATCAGCTACTGAAATCTCAGGACTAACTTTAGTCATCTCAGAATCTTCAGGAATAGGAGTGTAATTGGCATTAAAAGGCAGGGATACATCATTGTAACCTAACCCAGTCTTGTCCTTTACACTACGTTGAGCATCTAACATTTTATCCATTTGAGATGTCCTATAGTTCTCAAGTTTACGGTTTTGCTCAATTAACCTTAAGTTAAGGTTCACTATTTCCTGATCCTTACTAGCAATCGTCTCATTTAAGTCTTTAATATTCATATAGAGACCATCTATGATAACAGATTTTTCACTTATGGTATCTCTAAGTTTTGTTCTATCCGAAGCATCAGACTTAATTTTATCTTTTAAGACATGTTTATCATCACTTAATCTGCGAATATCCATAATAGCTTGATCAAGTTCAGATCTAACAGTCTTATAGGATTCCTTATCCATATTTAATTGAGATGACAAATTGCTATTTGACACAGTTAAGACACTATTCTGAGATTGTAAATCAGTAACTAAGTAACAAACATCAGCAAGATTAAGAATATCTAAACATACCTTCTTCTTGTCAGTTTGTAATTCAGCCATACGTGCCACTAATTCATCAGGACTCATATCTGGAGCTGAATCCATATATAGCACGTCATCATCACTTGCCTTCACTTCAGACTCAGGCACCTCTACTCTCTATTCCATATCAGTAAGCATATAGGAAACTGATCCAGCAGTTGTCTCTTCAATCTCGGCCATCAAGGCTTCCTCAGATTGAGCTTGCCAATCATAAGAGCCATCCAACTGCTTCACCACTAACGCTTTGGAAGCAAGAGTACTTCCCGAACCTTGTTTTCCTTGTGCTTCTACTTTAGGTCTTTGGCATTCTCTAGCAAAATGACCAATACCCTAACAGTTAAAGCATCTGACCTTGGTTTTATCAAACCCTGATCTATTGCCCAACACCTTTCTACCAGTTCTCCTGAGGAAATTCTTCACCTTTCTAGAAATCAACGCAAGTTGATCTTGAAGCTCCAATTCCTCAAGATAATCAGAATCTATATGCTCATAATCCTCATCAAACAGAATAGGATCATTGATCTTTCCCTCTATATAGTTTTCATATGATGCCACAAAGGAAGCAAGAACAGACAATTGCTGTTCAGCAGATTTCACACTCATCGGCATCTTCTGATGCTCTTGAGGTGACTTCTCAGAATTCTTTCCCTTTGTCTCATCACCAGAGGAAGAAATAAAGCACAGATCTTCAGAAATCAGTTCTCCATTTTCATTAGTATCACCAACTAACAGTGCAGTGGTCGAACTAGATGACGCAGTCGAAAGACTTGACTTTCCATGATACAACCCAGGGTTCTGAACCTGATCAGAATCACTATCTCTTGACTTCTTGGAGAAATCATAACCTTTCAGCTTGTCAATGACTTGCTCTAAGGTCATAGTAGAATACCTAGTTTCGTTATCCTTAATCATAACGCCATACATTTCCCATTTAGAAGGCAAACCCTCAAGAAACTTGTCGGTTTTGGAAACTTCTTCTTCAACAATTTCATGGTATTCTAATTCACTTAGCAGATGGTAGAATCGTGTGACATATGCATCAAGATCTTCTCCTTTTAAAGCTTTAAACATAGTAAACTGCTTTTTAAGAAGACTCCTCTTGCCAGCTCTCACCTGTGGACTTCCCTCACCTCTTTTCTCTAGAGCTTCCCAGAGTGTTCTAGCAGTATGAAAAGACTTGAGTTGATGAGCAATCTCTTTAGGAAGACACATCTTTATGCATGAATGTGATTTATTCTCATTTCTGTAAGCTTCCTTCTCTTGATCACTCATGTTCGCATAGGTAAGAACTACAGTAGCATTTTGAACAGTTTGAGTAGGTGGGGTGTATCCACTCTTGATACACATCCAGATAGACAGGTCATGGAATCTACAGTAAGATTCGAATCTGTCCTTCCAATTGTAGTAATCCTCGATTCTTAACAACTTAGGTGGAACATTTGACTTTCCCACCTCGTGGTCCATTTCGATCATTCTACTTAAGTCAGACATCTTAAAAATGTAAAATTAAACTGTTTCAGCGAATTCAGAAAACTCAACTCGCAAGACTCAGCTCGACTCGCAGAATTCGTCGATTCGCAAGCCTAAGTTCGGATTGCTAAAAGATGTCGATTCGCAAGTGATGTCGATTCGCGAGGGATCTCGGTTCGACTCGCAAGCCTCAGTTCGACTCGCTAGTTCAACTCGGTTCGCAGGCGACGCTGGAACCCTAATCTCGACTCGCGAAACGGCTGTTAAACCCGAAAAACGAAAATTTAAGGTATTTTTACGAACGAAACAGAGAATTTCGACTGTAAACTAACCCTAAAACTTCCAGAGAATGATTTTGATCGTTAGTATTGCAAGTATGCACGTAAAAACGACCCGAATCAAAAATGCAATATCACTAAAACTTATGAACACACTCGTATTTAGCCCGAAAGCTCTGATACCAGATGTAAGTCCCCTAGTTTTAGGATCGATAACTTCGTTATCTGTAGTATTAAGGTGCGGAATCCCTCAATACGGTGTTATCTTACTAACAACGAATATGTTCGTATTGCGTATACTAATACTTAGCTTTAAACGATAATACGTCAAAGCCTAGCCATTAGGTTTGTTTTCTCTGGGTTATTTGAATTCGCAGGTTCAGAATATGCAAAAAGTGTTAACGATTTCATAAGGAAAATCGTTTAAATAGTTCTGTCCGGCTCGGCTCGCATGGGCCGGCGAGTTCGGTCCAACTCGCAGCCTAAGCCCAGTATAGAGCTCGGCTCGCCAGTCTGATACCTCACGAGTTCAGGTCTCACCTCACAGCTCGACTCGCTGCGACCTGAGATCTCGACTCGCCTCGCATCAAACGTCTATTTCTTTATTTCGTATTTAACATTCGTTTAACTTAGCACAATAATATGTTTAACGAATATTACTAACAAAACAAATATTTATTTACAAATCTAAACCAATATACAAACATAATAATAATTACACTAGTCCTATTTCAAGCTAGATCTGTTGTCACAATCTATGTCTCAACAAAATGATGCATATCTGAAGAATAAAGTGAAGCCGAAGTTGATGAAAAGAATAAATGAAGAAAAATGAAGAAACCGGCTGGAAATTGCATCCATACGCCGTATGAAAATCCATACGCCGTATGGAGTGCAGCGGTGGAGGCCCAGGTTACGCGCACTTGGGCTGGGCTTGAAATCAATCCATACGCCGTATGGATCAAAATCACAGAAATATAAAAACGCGTAAAAAACCCTAAAATCATAGTTTTCGAGTTGTTTTCATTTCCAGACGATAGTTTTCGGTTTTTAGGTTTAGTTTACGAATTTATTTAGCATTTTGGAGGTACAAAGGCTCGGGATTGAAGTTTATTCATTGCGGATCTTTGTAGTTCGTCTTTATAATTCAGTATACTTCTTTTATTTCGATTTCATTGAAGAATTTGATGTTGAATAAACTGAGTTTTACTGTTTTATGATGAATTGAATATTCAAAGTGATTGTGTAATTGATTGAACTCGGATTATGATTGTTGAACGATTATTATTGCGTATTGGCTAAGTTATTTAAATGAAAACGGTTATATTACTCGTGAATCCTTGTTTATTGGTAACTGGTAGTTATTAGTTCTCAACGTGGTTTATAGAATTGATGAGATTGATTTCCTTTGATTTTATTAATTATTGATGGTTATAATCTTAGGGTTTTAACTATTGCTAAATAGATTGAGTTTGATAGGTTGAGAAAGTAATAATTATTCACTTTAAAATGAACGAGACAATAAGTTAATTATTGGGTATTGTTGAGTCATACCAATAGAGTTAATTATAATTAGTTGTGAATGTTTATTGCATGATTTAGGGAAAGGCACACAATTGACTGATCATCTTGTGACATTGGAACCAATGTTTTATGTTGGACCCTAGATTGTAGGAATTAGTTGGACCCGAACCGTTGGCTAGTTCACATTCAATTTAATATCATTGAAGAATTTGGTGTTAAGTTGATCTAAAAGAATCACAATTAGATAATCAATACGTAATGAATTAGGAAATATGAATCTGAGTGACATTAATTATACAATTACTTATTCCTTTCATTCAGTATTTATTATTATTTATTTATTATTTTTAAATTAAGTTTTTATTTAAGTTTAATTATCTTAATTTAATGTTTTCTAAACAAATGTTCCCACGGAACTAAAACGCCCCCCGTATTTACTGCTTTCTAGTTAATTATTAATTTCTATTTATAATAAATCCGCCGATCCCTGTGTTCGAATCTGACTTACCAAATCTATATTTACATTCGATCGGGTATTCTTGCCTGGTTGCTTGAAAGTATTTATTAGGTATTTCTATTTATAAATTATAAAACAAGACGCGCTTTCAAGGCACATCAGGAAGAAAAGAAGCTAAGTGATTGAAGATAGGCTAGTTTGGATTGGAATAGGTGTATATGAAGCTTGAATCGGAAAAAGAACGAAAGATGAGCTAAAAATTAAGAAAAGTGTAAACCTGAGTTTTCGGCTATGCGTTAGTATTTTGGCCATAACATCTTCATACGAACTCCGATTGGGGTGATTCAACTTGGAGAATTTAGCTAATAGGCAGGGCTACAACTTTCATTTTTTCCCCTTAGACCAATTTTGCATCCATACGGCGTATGGATAATCCATACGGCGTATGGATTGGTCGGCCAGAATCCTTAAATTCTCATTTTGCCTCATTTTAACCCTAAATTTCACCAAAAACCCTAAGTCGACTAAGGATGGTTCCAGAGGCTTTTTGATGACATTTTGGAGGCACAAGAAGGTGGGGATCGATGCCAATTGATCCTACTTCACGTGGTTTATGATTCGGTTTGCATATCACCTTCCGATTTCAATTTAAACATCGTCTATGTGTTTTGTTTGAGATCATGAATCTGATTTTGAACAATTGAATTACAAATTAGACTTTATGTAATTTGCTTAGTTTAATAACCTTTGGTTATGATTGTTAGAAGGTTATAATTGTATTTTGAATCAATTGACTGATTGAAGATTGTTATGTTATCCATGAATCCTTGTTTATTGGTGATTGTTAGTTATTACTTAACGTGGTTAATAGTGTCATTGAGATTGAGTTACTTTGATGTTATTGATTATTGATGATTATGAATCTAGGTTTATAGTCATCGCTAAATATATTGAGTTTGATAGGTTAAGAGAATAGCTAATAATCAATTTAAAATGAGCAAGCTAATAAGAGATTATTAGTAGGTATTGTTGAGTCATACCGCGAGGATCAATCATAACAAGTCGTGAATACTTAATGCACAATCTAGGGAAATGCACGCAATAAAGCAACATTCTTGCGACGTCGGATCGATGTTTAATGTGGGACTCTAGATTGTAGATATTAGTTAACCAGAACCGGAGACTAATATACATTTAACTTGGACTCTTTGATTAGTATCTAAGTTGATATAAAAGAAATCACAATCAGACAATCAAAACATATGAACCGGATAATATGAATCTGAGTGTGAAGACTCTGAGCAATTACATGTCTATCTCCAATTATTTATCTGTTCCTCTTATCTTGTTTTATGTTGTTGGTTTGGTTAATTAGTTCATATTGAACGTTCGTACGGAACTAAAACGTAACCCCTATTTTACTGCTTTATCAATAATTCCAATTTAACTGAATAACATCGTTCCTGTATTTGACCTGGACTTACCATAAGCTATGCTATTTATAACACCCTTCCAATTCCAAGGCATTTTTTTTTATAATAATACGGAAGCGTATATAAAATCAGTGCAATCAAGATTGCATATATTACATTTGAAAATGTGCAACCCAATTACATGCAATAGTTAATACCAAGTCATCATTACAAGTATTAATACAAACTTAGGTGTTATATTAAAATCCATAACATAATTGTTTTGAACCCAAAATATTTCAAGCACAATCAGAGAGCGGTGCCAAACATTCCTTCAAACAACTTCTAGTACCCACAATCAAAAGCTAAACCTGCAAGAAGTTGGGGAAGAGGGATTAGCACAAAGCTAAGTGAACAAATCCAGGGTTCACAATCTAACTTAGCATAACAAGTAACTACAACTAGCACATCGAAAGTAACATAGAAGGATCGGTGGTCCTTGAGGTACCTTCATACCGCGGTGGTTCCCCAAGTAACACTTATAACCAACTGAAGGCCAAACAGTGGTTAAACCGATAGTTTTAGTACTAATACTACATACAACGTAATTTCAGTGCCCAACACATGTACAGATCAATTACGTTGTCCAAATTAATAGTACCCAAACCCAACACATTAGTTGACCCTCACCAAATCAAATAGTCCAACTATCATAGCATATAGGACACCAATAAATCGTTCAAGGGATAACCGTCATGGCAATATAATATTAAAGCAATCATTGCAATAAACCTAATTACCCATTGTAACCACGTTGTTACAACTAACTTAGACTGAGAGTCCAAGATCCACTCACCCTTGTCGATCGTAGTCTCCACTCAAATGTCTTATCTTATTGAGTCTTCGGTTTATCTGAGAACACAATCAAAACGGAATTAGATTCTCGTATCAAGTTTATTACAATCTAATCATGCATATAATGTCAATTAATTACTTACTCTATACTTCCATTACTAGTTAAATAACATAAGTACTCAAGTCACAAGTTGTCAAATTAAAACTGACAAACGCGATCCGGGTAAGGTGTGGCTGGATCGCGTTCCATAACACCAAAACATTATGTTACCAAAACACACTATCAAACGCGATCCAGATCAATGGGGCTGGATCGCGTTCTGAAGAACAAAACCAATCCGACTCAATTTTACAAAGGCTAACGCGATCCGGACATCATGGGGCTGGATCGCGTTCCGAAGAACAATTTTGACCTGTGACTCTTTATAACTATGAAACGCGATCCTGATCAAAGGCCGGGATCGCGTTCATGCGATTTCCAGCAACATCACAGACCTATAACCTTATATGCACAAACACAAAACCCAAATTTCACAAATGCTGATGCAATACTCGATTTTAACCAAAGAATAGCCACATTCATCAACTACCAACATGTTATAACAACACATAAACATCATCAAACCCTAAATCCTAAACATGCATCATCAATTTAACCTTATTTAACCAAATCAAGCAAGAACACATAATGGGGCATAGTTTAGCTTACAATGGAGATGATGATCAGATGGAGAAGATGAAGATGAAATGTTAGATCCAAAATCACAGCTACAATTGTTTATGGGGATGATTTCTCTTGAAATACATTAAGTGTGAGTGTGTGTTCTTGGTAGTTTTAGAGCAAAATCAGGAAATGAAGAAATAAGAGTCGACTGACTGATTTAACCCAAACTCACAACAGTGTAATATTATACCCGTCCTAAATCTATTGTCTGGAACCTAAAAACCATTTGCGAGAAATAAGTTTTATTACACCGTCAACCAAATTAATTTAAAACAATTAATAATTTATTTATCACAATAAGTCTCTTGACCATTTGACCTATTTATTTTAGTTATCAAATACACCAAGTATTTCTATATATATTTAAATACGAAATAAATAAAGGAATTACCGTATTTCTACCAAGCCCAAATCGAGGATGTTACAAATCTTCCCTCCTTAAGGATATTTCGTCCCCGAAATCTCTTCACGCACAAAAAGACTAGGATAACGCCTCCTCATGCTAGACTCGGTCTCCCACGTAAGGTTTGGACCCAAACTATGATTCCACTTAACCAACACCATGGGGATATCCTTCTTACGAAGTTTAGTCACTTTACGATCTAAAAGTTCCACAGGCTCTTCTACAAGTCTCTGGCTCAAGTCCACACGTAGGTCTTGCAATGGAAGAACTTGGGATTGGTCCTCCACATTGCATTTTCTTAAGTAGCACACATTAAAGGTATTATGAATACCCGCCAATTCCGGTGGAAGATCGAAGGAAACAGTTTGGTCATTGACTACTTGTCGAATTTTAAATGGCCCTATGTATCTAAGAGCTAGTTTACCACGTTTTCTAAACTGGATAACACCCTTCCAAGGTGAAACCTTCAAGTAAACCAACTCACCTTCTACAAAAGAAACGGGTCTACGACGTGGATCGGCATATTGCTTTTGCCTATCACGAGCCCCTTTCAATCTATCACGGGCTATGGCTACCTTATCGGTGGTAATTTGAACTAAGTCGGGGCTCGAAAACTGTTTCTCGCCCGCCTCTAACCAACATGTGGGCGTTCTACACTTACGACCATATAACAACTCATAAGGTGGCATACCTATACTAGAGTGATATGAATTATTATAAGCGAATTCGACCAAGGGCAAATGAGAATCCCATGACCCACCATATTCTAATACACATGCCCACAACATATCCTCCAAAGTTTGAATGGTGCACTCTGACTGACCATCCGTTTGAGGGTGATAAGCCGTACTCAAATTAATTCTGGTACCCAATTCACGCTGCAAACTCTGCCAAAAACCCGATACGAACCGAGAATCTCTGTATGAAACAATCGATAATGGAATACCATGTCTAACCACAATTTCATTGATGTACAACTGTGCCAACTTACTCAACGATGCCGACTCGCAAGTAGCAAGGAAATGAGCACTTTTGGTTAATCTATCTACAACCACCCAAATCATACCGTTACCCTTGACCGTCCGAGGCAACTTGGTCACAAAATCCATGGTAACATGCTCCCATTTCCACTCGGGAATCTCAAGCTGTTTCAAAGTTCCATAGGGTTTCTGATGTTCGGCTTTTACTTGAGAACAAATATGGCATGATTCAACAAACCGAGCAACATCCAATTTCAAGGTAGGCCACCAATACAATGGTTTCAAATCCTGATACATCTTGGTGCTACCTGGATGGACTGACAATCTAGACTTATGAGCTTCTAAGAAGATCACATCTCGAAGACCACCAACCAAAGGAACCCAAACTCTATTCTGAAAAGTCTTTAACCCACGAGAGTCATCAATCATCAAATCCTTTCTTTTATATATAGCCTCAGATTTCAAGTTATGCTCCAACAATGCCTCCATTTGAGCTGATTTCAAACTATCAATCAAATCTGAAGAAACCTCCAATCGCATAAAACAAACTTTTTCTGGTTTCCCTTTTCGACTCAAAGCATCCGCCACAACATTGGCTTTACCCGGGTGATAGCGAATCTCACAATCATAGTCTTTGATCAATTCCAACCATCTCCTTTGACGCATATTAAGCTCCTTTTGAGAAAACATGTATTGAAGGCTCTTGTGATCCGTGCAAATAACACATTTAGTACCGTACAAATAATATCTCCAGATTTTCAAAGCAAAAACCACAGCCACTAACTCCAAGTCGTGGGTAGGGTAATTTGTCTCACGAGGTTTCAATTGTCGCGAAGCATAGGCAATAACACGGTCACGTTGCATCAAAACACAACCTAACCCCGCAGACGAAGCATCACAATACACAATGAAATCATCGGACCCGTCAGGCAATGCTAAAACCGGAGCCTGACACAACAACTGTTTTAAATTCTAAAAAGCCGATTCTTGTTGATCACCCCATAGAAATTTCACATCCTTACGAGTTAACTTAGTGAAAGGACCCGCGAGCTTAGAAAAATCTTTAATGAACTTTCGGTAATACCCAGCTAATCCAAGGAAACTCTTAATTTCAGAAGGAGATTTAGGCGCTTGCCAATTCATGACTGCTTCAATTTTAGATGGATCCACCTTAACTCCATCCTCACAAATGATGTGACCCAAAAACTGCACCTCACGCAACCAAAACTCGCACTTGGAAAATTTAGCATACAATTGCTCCTTTCTTAAGGTATCAATAACCAAACGTAAATGCATATCATGATCAGTCTCCGACTTAGAATATACCAAGATATCATCAATGAAGACTATCACAAACTTATCGAGATAAGGTCGACAAACTCTATTCATCAAATCCATGAAGATTGCCGGAGCATTAGTCAACCCAAAAGGCATAACAAGAAATTCATAATGCCCATATCTAGTGCGAAAAGCTGTCTTAGGAATATCCTCCTCACAAACCCGCACTTGGGGATAACCCGATCTCAAGTCGATTTTAGAAAAGTATGAAGTCCCTTGCAATTGGTCAAACAGCTCATCAATTCGGGGCAAAGGGTACTTATTCTTTATGGTTCTCTTATTCAACTCCCTATAGTCAATACACATCCGAAGGGTGCCATCCTTCTTTTTCACAAACAACACAGGCGCACCCCAAGGAGAGGAACTAGGTCTAACAAAACCCTTATCTAGCAACTCTTGAATTTGACTAATCATTTCGCGAATTTCAGAAGGAGCTAGTCTATAAGGAGCCCTAGCTACGGGAGAAGAACCAGGGATCAATTCAATTCTATACTCTACATCTCTAATAGGAAGCAAGCCGGGCAATTCATCGGGAATAACATCCGAGAATTCCGAAACCACTCGGACGTCCGTGACCTTTTTCTTTTCTAGTTTAGCGTTAACAACATAAGCCAAATATGATTCACACCCCTTAGCTAGAGATTTTCTAGCTTTCATCATCGAAATTAAAGGAATACTACCATTTACCCGCACACCCCGAGCCATGACATACGACTCATCCGAGGTAGGAAGTCTTATTAGCTTTCTATGGCAATCAATGTTGGCCTTATTTTGACTCAACCAGTCCATACCCAAAACCACATCAAATCCCGGAATGGGCATCAAAAGAAAAGAGACAGGAAAATTATGGCCTTCAATCAAAATACTAGCCCCAGTCACTGATGTAGTAACTGGAACCATTTTACCATTCGCTACTTCAACCTCAATAGGATTTGTAATAACAGAGGGAGTCAATTTCAATTTATCACAAAAGGTCATGGATATAAACGAACAATTAGCTCCAGAATCAAATAAAACGCATGCCAGTATAGAATTAACAAGAAAAGTACCAGTGATGACGTCCTCCGTCCTAACAGCTTCATCGGCTGTCATTTGGAAAGCCCTGCCCGTTGCCAAAGGTGGATTCTTTCTTTTCTGGCCAGAAGATGAAGAACCTCCTACCGTACCCGTCCTCTGTCTCTCAGTCTCCGAACACAAACCCTAACGGTGACCTTCCTTGCGACAGTTCCAACACACCGGCTTAGGGAAAGTACAATCCTTGATATCATGGCCAAACTGCCCACACTTAATGCACCTAGCCGTTTGAGGAGTACAAGGACCCGTGTGCTTTGATTTACAATTAGTGCACCAGTTCGATTTATCCACTACAGCACTACCACTCGAACCTTGTCCTTTACCACGAGAAGAACCATGCCACTTTTTCTTTCCCGGACTACCCAAAGACTCACCCTTGGGTTTCATTTGAGGCTTGTCATTCACATCCAATCCCTGAGCCCTAACATCACCATCCACCGAACGAGCTAACTCAAATGCTTGGTTAAGAGAACCCGCAAGTCTAACAGTCATCCGATAAGCATGGGGCAACATACCAACAAAGTGATCGATTTTGGTCCTCTCATCCGGCACCCAATGCTGCACAAACCTCAATTTTTCAGAAAATTGGGCAATAAGGTCATCCATTGTCATTTTATCCGTCAATTGCATATCCAAAAATTCACGTCTAATACGGGTCGTATCATATCCCGAACAATACTTTTTGCAAACCTCATTATAAAAATCAGTCCACCTGATAGAACCCCGCTGCTGTGGCGACAGATGTGAAGTAATAGAGTCCCACCAACCTATAGCCGGACCTTTGAGAAGTTGCACTGCATAAGGGACCTTAACCTCATCCTCACAACGACAAACTTCAAATTTCCTTTCAACATCCCTCAACCAATCCAAAGTCACGGAGGGATTAGAACTGCCATAATAGTCTGATGGTCCACTAGATTTAAATGGCTTAAATGAACAAAGCTTATGTTGATACGGTGGGGGAAATAACGGAATTTGATAACCTGAAGGCCCGGAAGAGAAAGGGGCCGATGTTTGATAATTACCATCATGCTGCTGTTGATGATAAGGAGGCATAGATGTAGGAATCTGTGATGTTACCACAGTAGGCGGTACCATGCTGTAGACTGGTGGTGAAGTCCGAGGAATCTGCTGAGATAACCGGGCTTGTTGTTCCAAAAACTGTTGCTCAATAGCTTTAAGTCTAACATTTTCTCCTTCTAAGTGCAACAGATAATCCTCTTGGGTCATATCCTCAGCCGAGAAGGAAGTTCCGGTTTGCCCTTGGATAACATGTTGGGTTTCAGGAGGAGAGACATCGGATACCGGAAGGTTAATGAAAGTAACGGTCGGGTTCTCATTGTCTGCTATATCCTGCACAACCACATCTCACAACTTGTTAATTGTTAGTACCTACATACTAAGCAGTTATTCTATCATAGCTAAATCCCGCACCCTGGAATGTTTGACTGACATAATAGATTTGGGATTGAACACTTACAATTGTCCAATTCACCCAAACCTATGCTCTGATACCAACTTATAAGACCCTTCTAATTGCAAGGCATTTTTTTTATAATAATACGGAAGCGTATATAAAATCAATGCAATCAAGATTGCATATATTACATTTCAAAATGTGCAACCCAATTACATACAATAGTTAATACCAAGTCATCATTACAAGTATTAATACAAACTTAGGTGTTATATTAAAATCCATAACATAATTGTTTTGAACCCAAAATATTTCAAGCACAATCAGAGAGCGGTGCCAAACATTCCTTCAAACAACTTCTAGTACCCACAATCAAAAGCTAAACCTGCAAGAAGTTGGGGAAGAGGGATTAGCACAAAGCTAAGTGAACAAATCCAGGGTTCACAATCTAACTTAGCATAACAAGTAACTACAACTAGCACATCGAAAGTAACATAGAAGGATCGGTGGTCCTTGAGGTACCTTCATACCGTGGTGGTTTCCCAAGTAACACTTATAACCAACTGAAGGCCAAACAGTGGTTAAACCAATAGTTTTAGTACTAATACTACATACAACGTAATTTTAGTGCCCAACACATGTACAGATCAATTACGTTGTCCAAATTAATAGTACCCAAACCCATCACATTAGTTGACCCTCACCAAATCAAATAGTCTAACTATCATAGCATATAGGACACCAATAAATCGTTCAAGGGATAACCGTCATGGCAATATAATATTAAAGCAATCATTGCAATAAACCTAATTACCCATTGTAACCACGTTGTTACAACTAACTTAGACTGAGAGTCCAAGATCCACTCACCCTTGTCGATCATAGTCTCGACTCAAATGTCTTATCTTATTGAGTCTTCGGTTTATCTGAGAACACAATCAAAACGGAATTAGATTCTCGTATCAAGTTTATTACAATCTAATCATGCATATAATGTCAATTAATTACTTACTCTATACTTCCATTACTAGTTAAATAACATAAGTACTCAAGTCACAAGTTGTCAAATTTGTCAAATTAAAACTGACAAACGCGATCCGGGTAAAGTGTGGCTGGATCGCATTCCATAACACCAAAACATTCTGTTACCAAAATACACTATCAAACGCGATCCGGATCAAGGGGCTGGATCGCGTTCCGAAGTACAAAACCAATCCGACTCAATTTTACAAAGGCTAATGCGATCCGGACATCATGGGGCTGGATCGCGTTCCGAAGAACAATTTTGACCTGTGACTCTTTATAACTATGAAACGCGATCCGGATCAAAGGCCGGGATCGCGTTTGTGCGATTTCCAGCAACATCACAGACCTATAACCTTATATGCACGAACACAAAACCCAAATTTCACAAATGCAGATGCAATACTCGATTTTAACCAAAGAATAGCCACATTCATCAACTACCAACATGTTATAACAACACATAAACATCATCAAACCCTAAATCCTAAACATGCATCATCAATTTAACCTAATTTAACCAAATCAAGCAAGAACACATAATGGGGCATAGTTTAGCTTACAATGGAGATGATGATCAGATGGAGAAGATGAAGATGAGATGTTAGATCCAAAATCACAGCTACAATTGTTTATGGGGATGATTTCTCTTGAAATACATTAAGTGTGAGTGTGTGTTCTTGGTAGTTTTAGAGCAAAATCAGGAAATGGGGAAATAAGAGTCGACTGACTCATTTAACCCAAACTCACAATAGTGTAATATTATACCCATCCTAAATCTATTGTCTGGAACCTAAAAACCATTTGCGAGAAATAAGTTTTATTACACCGTCAACCAAATTAATTTAAAACAATTAATAATTTATTTATCACAATAAGTCTCTTGACCATTTGACCTATTTATTTTAGTTATCAAATACACCAAGTATTTCTAAATACAATTTAAATACGAAATAAATAAAGGAATTACCGTATTTCTACCAAGCCCAATCGAGGATGTTACACTATTCCGATCGGGTATTCTTGCATGGTTGTGTGATAGTAGTGATTGGTATATCCTATACTTTATAAATAATAAAACTAGATGCTTTCACACGCATCAATGCCGAGGAACACTTAACCGGTTGGACTATTATTCTGCCGGGGAACGGTTGCTTATTCGATTAAGTTGGAAAATATAAAAAAAATAAAATAATATCTTTTTAATCGCGCACAATTTTATAGGCTTGATTTTCTAAATAAATATTTTTATCCTGTCTAGAAGTTGTGATGATTAATGATGTAATTTGGTTGTAAATAATTGTTTACTTGTTAATTATATGTATATGCATGTTATATAATTTAGTTTTTAATGGAGTGAAGTTTTTGAATTTGGTTTGCACAGACGTTCAACCGGCGGTTGTGCTCACCAGCCGGCGGTTGGAAGGTTGTTTTTGCGAATAAATTTTTCTCTGCTCTATTTGTATATATTATGTACTAATTATTATTGCTTATTTCCTGTACCTTATTTTATTTAGGTGTTTGTGTGTTAATATGTTAGTTTTAATTTTTAGTTATTTTATATTTTGTTTTCTTGTTCTACTTTTGGTTTTCTTGTTTGTTTTGCAGTTTCGAACTTTGTGGGTGTGTTCCCTGTAAACCCTCACGAGACTATAACTCGTTCAATCGGGATACCGAGGGGTTTAAAGGCTTATTGCATACTCTAAATGCAATCGTGATGCCTACGGAAGTGTGCTGTTGTATATTTTCATAATCAGACCAAGAAAGCATTTTTCTTCAAGATCAGGGGAGTTTTCTGTTCACTTCTTTTCTATTCCCTATTTTACGATTCCTTGTTTTGCAATGAGGACATTGCTTTATTTTAAGTGGGGGATGGGGAAAAGAAGTTTTCTTGTCCTAAGTTATGAATTGGTAAATATTGGTAAGTTATGAATTGGTAAAAATTGGTAGATTTCAAGCTAGAAGGCATTCTATGTTGGTCATTTTTCAGCCCAAAATTTTCTTTTAAAAAACCTATTCTCTTTAAGTTTAGGAAATCTTGTAACAAATATGGGAAATTGATGCAGCGCAAAAAGTCACGTTTTTACCTACATTATTGACCCCATATTTAGGCGTTTTATAACAAAAACATTCTTAAAACATCATTATTGATCATATTTTGTTATAAAGGTGAAAACTTGATGGACTTTCCAAAACTATACGAAAAGGGCTGAAAATACACTAAAATGGGCACCAAATTGAGCCAAACCATAAATCTATTGTAAACTCCATACCAAGACCTCACATTTATCTTATTTTGTAGCTATGGAGATTATGAGAACGTGGATATAAGGATTACTCAAAACGGATCAAGGACGAAAAAGTTATGCTAGATAAAGCGCGGTCGAAAGCTACAAAACGTATTATGGACACGCCTGGGCCCCACACATCCAATTTCTACCAAATTGGCATCATTAGAAGCGTAACGGAATTACGAAGCCGTAGGCGAAAGAATCAAGTCAAACGGACACGAAACGAAGAAGATACGGCCTTCCGAAATTGCGAGAAAAGTCAGAAAAATCACACAGCCTAGCACACGGCCACCACAGGGCCGTACACGGCCTATACAGAGCCGTACACGGCCTATACAGAGCCGTACACGGCCTATACAGAGCCGTACACGGCCTTTATAGGGCCGTACATGGCCTACTGTTTTTGCTTCGTTGGCTTGTACGTGTGCTTATGGACTTGTACTCTTGAATCCATGGCTTGCCTATAAATAGTGGTCTCATTCACCTCATTCCAAACACCAATTCTTCAATAAGAATTCTCACTTTCTCTCTCACACACTCTCTCTCTACTTTCTCTCTCTAGCACTACTCGTAGGAGTTAGAGGAGAAGTAGAAAGGGTAGCTAATTAGCGTAGCGGTAGTTGTAGCGTCTGTACGGAGTTACTCCGAGAATTTTGGTCACGAGGATTTGTCTGTAATACTTATTCAGGTTATATTTATATCTCTTTTCTTTATTTCGTAAATATGATTTGCTTATATTGTGTTTACGTTGTATTGCAAACTAGAGATGCCATGCTAGGCTAGACAAATGTGTGTTTGCTATGATAATGGTTATGCTTAAGTAGTTATGATTTAATATGCAATTGGGATGACACCATTATGAAACAACGGAGGTAACGTTATACGGCTTTCATTTGTATAGCGCTGGAACCATCACGAATGTGTGTAGTACGGAACGTGGAAGCTATGAAAGTTGTGGGCACAATCCGTTGTGGAAATAATGATTCCAATTGTAACATGCTGTTACTCTGTCTGTGTGAATATTAAACTGTATATGAATTTATGAATTGAATCTCAATTGTTTACCTATCCAACTTATGCTGTGGTTAGAAACTTCTTGCTAAAACCTGGCCAGTTATTAGTGGTACGTACTCTACCTATTCTATGTATGATGAAGCATTTGAACTCGACATGGCTGTATTCTCTAGATTGAAACTATATCATAAGAGATACGGAGCATAGGATTAGAGATAGGTTAGATTCAAGCTCATATATTAAATATCTTTGAGAGACCCTTCGGGATATTTATGATCCGATCATCTGGTTATGTGAAATGGTATGAAATAGGAATAGTTATCTGTGTGCCTTTCTATTGCATGTTCTTGTTTGATTGTTGCCTTAGGAATGCTGCATGCTAGAACTGAACCTCCGATTACTATATGTAACTGCATGAATAGGGTTTTCAGATATAAGTTAATGTTTATACAGTAGAGTGATGTGTATGTAAAAGTTATGGTGATTTATATGATTAATGATGAACAATTCAATTGACCGTTAGACAAGTTAATCCAACCTATTCCGTAGGGTAACTCATGTTCACATTATTTTTTATTCAAAAATTCGTGCCATGATACCGACACACATTTGTCAGAGATTGGGGAAGAGGATTAGAGAATAACTGTGGATTGAATTGATCAGTACATTTGGAAGAACTTCTTGTGTATCTGACACTATATAATTGCTATCCATGTGACATATTATTTATCTGATTGTAGAGACCTTTACGTTAGATATTTGATAGGATCATAATTATACGTCATTAATAATATAGGGTATCCAATGAGCAAACTGGCAGTTTGAATCAATGCTATGGAAAAACCATAAAACGGCACAGTACTTCGTATAGCGTTTAAATACGTGGGAAAAGCTAAGGAACTGCCGTAGGTATAATACTTGGTGTTAATTTAAGTTCCTGGTTACTCAACGGATTAATCATCATAACTAGTGGCCTTAACACCCATAACTACTAATTCAAAGCATATACCAGCATCATAGTAAACACACTCGTATCCACTGTTCTTTGAGCCTCCGTACAAACATCTTTTCCTTTCCTGCATTTATTTCAATAGATTAGTTATAAAACCAAACCAAATCAAATCTTATTTTAAACCCTAGCTAGATTACAAAAGATAATTAGAACGCCTAAGATCTCATGCCCGTTGTAGTATAAGAACGACACCTGAGTCAACATACTGCTTACTACCCTAGTAACCTAATTAGGGCTGAAAGTAGTATTAGCTTAGGATTTCCCCAGCTCTATAAATTTAAAACAACCCACTGTTGTGCCCGCTTCGCAAACGACCGTTGCGGAAGCATCAAAGTTTTTGGTGCCGCTGCCGGGGACTACAACGACCGATTTTAGGTATTTTAGTTATCTTAATTATTTAACGATCCTTTCGGAAGATCAAAATCATCCGTAAGTTACTTTTTCTGTCTTTAGGTTAGATTTCCTTTTCCGTTTTTAGATTAGTTAAAACCCATCCTTTCCAAAACTCTACTTTCTGCCAACAAGCTATGACGAATCGTATCACTCTCGCCTCATCAATCAAGCCACTGCTAGAGGAACGTGGAGGACCAATCGTATCATCTGCTGACGAAAACCTTGAAATTAAGCCACACTTCATTAAAATGATTAAATCTCAGTGTCAATTTCATGGTCTTTCGGTTGAAAATCCAAACTCTCATCTTAACAAATTCATCAACCTTTCTGACTCCTTCGAACAAACGGGATCCAGTAATGAAGTTACCCGACTTCACCTGTTTCCCTATTCTTTAGCTTCTCGAGCACAAATATGGTTTTATGAACTCGAACCCAATTCGATTCATACATGGGAGGAGATGGCTACCAAATTCATGGCTAAATATTTCCCTCCATCCCTACAAACCAAGCTTAAAAATGATATAACTAACTTTCTCCAAAAGAATAATGAATCATTAAGCTCTGCTTGGGAACGCTTTAAGAAATTGCTCGGGAGATGTCCGAATCATCAGTTTGCTGAAACGAATCTGGTCTGCACATTCTACAATAGTTTGAATCCTCATCATCAACAAACCCTCGTTGCTGCTTCATCCGGAAATTTCATGCTACATATTTCAGACGAAGCGTGGAAGTTGATTGAGACGATGCCGATGCATCAACATGTCTTGGAGCAAGATGAATCAACTTCGGAGGAAAGGAGTACTTCTAATGCCATGGACACTTTAAAAGTTCAAATTGAATCAATCTCTAAAATTGTCAAGGACATGCAAGAACCATCTAAACCCAAACACGAGAAGAAACCTCAAAGGCTATTCTCAAGCCAAAGGTTCAAATAAGACATTCTTGCCACTACTAGTGAAACCTCTAATCAAGCCCATCATTCAAAATCTTTCATTCAGAGGCCAACCAGTAGACCTTCCTCTTAATTGTTAGTTCTTTCTTCACCCTCTACTTCTTCTCATTTGACTTGTCGTCTAAACACCGAAATTTTCAATAACTTCATGGTTAATCAAAATAATATTAATAAACAAATTGTTGATTTTCAAAACCAAATTGATAGTTTGCTTAGAATTTCAAACGATTTAGTTAAGAACATGGAGGATAATGTAAAAAAGTTGTTTTTGAAAATTGATGAGAAGCAAAGGGAAGAAGCGATTAGCAAAACTATTCATCATTCATCTTAGGATTATGATGATATCCTTGTGGTCACTAGAGGAGGAAAAGAGACTAAGAATGAGAAATCGATAGATATTCCGACAAACGAACCTTCTATTTCTTCACCTCCCACTGACTCAGTACCAGTTAAGACTTCTGTCACTTCTCCTGAGACAACACCTTCTAAAGCCCCAGAAGTTATTATTGTACCTTTCCCTGGTAGGCCTAAGAAAGAGAAACAAGAAGCTCAGTTTGGAAAATATCTAGAGATGTTTAAAAGCTTACACTTAAATGTCAAACTTTTAGATGCTTTAGTTGAGATGCCTAGTTGTGCCAAATTCTTTAAAGAACTCTTATCAGATAAAGAAAATCTTAGACAAATAGTTAACTTGCCTTTAGATGCAGAGTGCTCTTTGATCATGCAACAAGGACTGCCGCCAAAGCTAGGAGATACTGGCCGTTTCACTATACCTTGTTATCTACAGGATGTTCAAATAAGTAACGCCTTAGCCAACTTAGGAGCTAGTGTAAACCTTATGCCGTATACCCTCTATAGGAAATTAGGATTAAGCAAACTTTTACCGACTCGTATGACCATCCAATTAGCCGATAGATTAGTTAAACTCCCTCGTGGAATTGCTGAAGATATTATGGTACGTGTTGATAAATTCGTCTTTCCTGTGGATTTTGTTGTCATGGACATTGAGGAAGGCACCGAAGTTCCACTCATCCTTGGCAAACCTTTCCTAAACACTGCCAAGGCCGTCATTGACGTAAATGAAAAATCTTTAAAACTTCGAGTCAGAACTGATGAGGTCACCTTCAATGTTGACAAGCTAATGAAACAACCTGTAAGAGAATACCTTGGTCTTGTAGACTTTATGCAGGAAATAATTGAAGAACACCTGGAAGAGATCCTCGCAGTAAGCAACAATAACTATCTTCCAAACACGGTCATCACTACCAGAAGACTTTGCCAAGAAGATGGAGGTCTATGCTCAGCTATCTCGGATCCACCAACTGCATCTAAGGAAGTACTATTTCCTTTAAAGAAATCCAGCAATCAGCTTAACAGTTCTATCACCGCTATTCCGCTTGGATCTGGCACACCTGTCACTCTCTTAAGAAGAAACCTTACTCCTGAAGTACCTGATTCATCTCTCACAAAAGACCAAATTCTGAAGACTCTCGAAGAGATGGAGTCAATGCTTAAACCACCTTCTTCACAATCTGAAAGATCAAATCCAGAGATCACTATCAGCACATCTTCTTCTGCTCAATTCCAGAGATTTGCATTCACGGAGAACAACGATACCATAATTACTGAAGACAATGCAGTCTCTCACTCTTCAATAGCAAAATACAAGCTAAGAAAAGATGAGCTCTCCGATAAACCAGAATGGGTTGAAATAGTATCAGCCGACAGTCCAGAGATCCCTGCAGAAGATTCAGAATTTCAAACGAAGTTCGACGAGCTTAAAAGAGACGAAATTGCAAGGATGAAACCTTCCATAGAAAAAACCACCAGAATTGGAGCTGAAAGAACTACCCTCACACCTTGAATACGCTTTTCTCGAAGGACCTTCACACTTACCAGTTATCATATCAAAATACCTAAAGCCAGAAGAGAAAGCAAAACTTATTGAAGTTTTGAAGTCACATAAGAAAGCAGTTGCTTGGAAGATTTCTGACATTCGAGGTATCAGTCCGAACTATTGCACTCACAAGATCTTAATGGAAAACGACTTCAGACCATCAGTACAAAGGCAGAGGAGAGTCAACCCGAAGATTCAAGAAGTGGTTAAGAAGGAAGTTATCAAACTCTTGGACGCTGGCCTGATTTACCCTATTTCAGATTCCCCTTGGATCTGCCCAGTTCAAGTTGTCCCAAAGAAAGGAGGAATGACGGTTATCGCTAACGAAAACAACGAATTAATTCCAACACGAGCCGTCACCGGTTGGAGGGTGTGTATTGATTACCGAAAACAAAATCAAGCCACTCGCAAAGATCACTTCCCTCTACCGTTCATTGATCAGATGCTGGAGAGACTATCAAGAAATGAATTCTACTGTTTTCTTGATGGATTCTCCGGATATTTTCAGATTCCTCTCGATCCAAAGGACCAAGAAAAGAAAACATTCACATGTCCATATGGAACTTTCGCTTACCGACGTATGCCATTTGGCTTATGTAATGCGCCCGCTACATTTCAGCGATGCATGGTGGCAATTTTTCATGACATGATCGAACAATGCATGGAGGTATTCATGGACGACTTCTCAGTCTTTGGAGATTCCTTCTCTACTTGTCTTTCCAACTTGGATCGGATGCTTGCCCGATTTGAAGAATCAAACCTCGTTCTGAATTGGGAAAAATGCCATTTCATGGTAAAAGAAGGAATAGTTTTAGGGCACCGCATATCAAAAGCCGGAATTGAAGTTGACAAAGCTAAAGTTGAAACTATCTCGAAACTTCCTCCACCTACTTCTGTTAAAGCCATCCGAAGTTTTCTAGGTCACGCCGGATTCTACCGTCGCTTCATTAAGGATTTCTCCAAGATCTCTCGACCTATGACTCATCTTCTCGAAAAAGATACTCCGTTTGCCTTTACAGATGAATGTCTCCAAGCTTTTAACTACCTGAAAGATCAGCTTGTACATGCACCGATAATGATTGCCCCAGATTGGAGCCTTCCATTTGAAATCATGTATGATGCCAGTGATTTCGCAGTTGGAGCTGTATTGGGACAGAGGAAGGATAAACACTTTCAACCAATATACAATGCCAGCAAAACGCTCACGGACGCTCAAGAAAATTACACAACCACAGAAAAGGAGCCGCTTACGGTAGTATTTGCTTTCGATAAATTTCATTCGTATCTTATGTTGTCCAAAACTATTGTCTATACAGATCATTCAGCCTTGAAGTATCTTTTCAAAAAGCAAGATGCAAAGCCTAGACTGCTAAGATGGATTCTACTCCTATAAGAATTCGATATCGAGATCAAAGATAAGAAATGAGCAGAAAACGTTGCAGCAGATCATCTAGGCCGATTAGAAAATCCTACACTAGAGCAGCTTAATGAAAAGGATATTCAAGACCAGTTTCCTGAAGAACAACTCATGCACATCGGCAAATACCATCAAGGATCCACAACCAAAGATCCTTCGTATGCTAATCATGCTAATTTCCTGGTAGGAAACATAATACCCAAAGGAATGCCGACATCTCAAAGACGAAGATTCTTCCGCGACATAAAGAATTACTATTGGGACGATCCTTTCCTCTTTAAGGTTTGCCCTGATCAGATCATTAGAAGATGCGTCGATGGGAAGGAAGCAGATTAAATCCTTCGACAAAGCCACCATGGACCTACTGGAGGACATCACGCAGTTAACCTAACAGCACGAAAGGTGTATGATTCTGGCTTTTATTGGCCAACCATATATCGAGATACTTATGACCTGGTGAAATGCTGCGACATTTGCCAAAGACAAGGCAATGTGTCAGCAAGGAACGAAATGCCGCTCACTAATATCCAGGCTTGTGAGATCTTTGATATATGGGGGTTAGATTTTATGGGACCTTTCCCTAAATCTAATGGAAATGAGTACATCCTACTTGTTGTCGATTATGTCTCCAGGTGGGCCGAAGCACAAGCTTTCCCTACAAATGATGCCAGAGTAGTGACAAAGTTTCTCAAACAACTATTCTGTCGATTCGGAACTCCAAGAGCTATCATAAGTGATCGTGGCACTCACTTCTGCAACACTCAATTCATGAAGGTTATGCAGCAGTATGGCGTCACTCACAAGATATCCACCACCTATCATCCACAAACAAATGGACAAGCTGAGATCATGAACAGAGCTTTAAAGAGAATCTTGGAGCGAACAGTCGGAAATCATGGGGATAAGTGGGCTGACAAATTAGACGATGCATTGTGGGCATTCAGAACTGCTTACAAAACACCTTTAGGTACCACACCATATCGTCTGGTTTATGGCAAGGCATGTCACCTACCAGTAGAGTTGGAATACAAAGCATACTGGGCGCTGAAGAACTGCAATCTGGACACTTCTATCACAGGTTCCCATCGGAGAATGCAACTAAATGAATTGGTCGAATTAAGAAATCAAGCATATGAAAGCTCCCTGAACTACAAAGATAGAAACAAAAGGATTCATGATTCCAAGCTTAAACTCTCAAGGTTCAAACCAGGAGATAAAGTGATTCTCTTTAATTCGCGCTTCAAAAAGTTCTCTGGAAAATTCAAGATCAGGTGGACCGGACCATTCATAATCTCAAAGGTATTCACTTATGGTGCAGTCAAACTCGAATCACCAGAAGGTAATTTTAAGGTAAATGGTCATCGGTTAAAGCATTACATCGAAGACTTCCCCATTCGTGAGGATGTCTTTATCTTCAAACCACCTTGAGTCAGCCAGAAAGGTACAAAAGTCAAGCTAAAAGACTCTTTAAACAAAGCGCTCTTGGGAGGCACCCCAAGCTTATCTTAGTTTTCCTGTCCTTTTTATTTCTTAGTTTATTTTTAATCTAGTATTGTTATCACTGATCTAATATATGCAGGCTTGCAACTTATCAGACAATCAAATAGCTTTATCTAAGATAAGTTTTATTTACACAAGTGCAAAAAGTTCAGATGACATTTCATCTGTCCTTTCTGCATTTGTTCACTTTCTATCTAGCATTACCTGTTTTATGTTTATTTCAGGATAGACGCTCGGATCGAGACTAAGGATCATGTTGCTGAGAGGCAACCTAGACAGAGGAGACGACACAGACCCAGACAGAGGAGACACCCCAGACACAGGAGAGCGTTACATGCTATCCCTGAGGAGGGACTTGTAGATGTTCAGCTAGAGCATGAGGAGGAGGCCACATCACCTGCAGCCCAGCCTGTGCCACCACAGACTACTCCAGCGATCAGACAGCCACTTACACTTGAGTATGGCATTACCTTGTATGATCCCGCTGCTACTTGGGCCTTGTTCCAGACCTTCACTGCACATCATCAGATCCTTTCAGCACTGTGTGAGGTAGCCGGATTACCGAGACCTGCGGGACCACTTTTCAGGTTGGAACCAGACCCAGGACCATCTCGACCACCCTGGTCTTTCTTCCCTGCTGCTGGATCTTTTGTTGGACCTGCTGTTGGACTATCTACTGGACACCCTATTACTCCTGCTGCTGAGCCTGCTGCCTCTGGGACCTCTGTATCTATGGATCCAGTTCTTCGTGAGCAGCTTTATGCCATGCTTGATGTTTCAAGCCCAGCTCCTGAACCAGTCTATGACAGGACTGCAGAGGATGAGTTTGATCCAGATAGCGATGACTTGCTAGATGACTATTATTAGTTTACTTTATCTTTATTTTATCTTTATTTTATTTCATGTTATTACTCTGTACTTATGTTTTGACTACTGAGACGCGATACTCTGATGAGGTTGTTATTACTGCAGAACTAGCTTCGTATGGAATGGCTGAGCCTAAACTTCTGAAATCATTTGCACCACTTCTGCACGAACCTGGTCCAACTCCAGTAACCACTATTTATAGGGAAGTTCCTTTTCAGTATTTTCATTTTAAATATTTTGCCATGACCCCCATTTCAAACTCTAAGTGTGGGATTAACAACCCCATTCTTAGAAAATACTTGAAACTAAAAATTGTTCAATAAAATCATTAAAACTCTAAGTGTGGGATTCTCCCTACTTAGTGGCAAAAACATTGAGGACAATGTTTATTTTTAAGTGTGGGATAGCAATATACCCTACTTCGTATAATAAGCTTAAATTTTTTCAAAAATGTCCTCAAAATTTTCAACTTGTTCTCGCATGAAGCCAATATGTCATCACTTTACCCTAAACTTTCAAAACCATTTTGAGTCAACAATATGTAAGGCTACAAAATTTTCAAATAAACTCAAAGGTTAAGAAGAAAGAGGTAGAATCACGTCAGATTCCAACTTTTTCTTAATGAAAGTCTAAGAGGGGCATCACATGGCTTGGCACATACAACCCTATAAACTTGCAGTGAGGTATCTTGAGCCTAATAGCATTCATTTTTAATGCTTCACTTTTCGTTTGTTGTGTATGACCGGTGCATGCGTTCTGAATTAGAACTTGCTCCTGACATGCGTTTCGAGACCACATTGACAGGTGCCATACGTGGCATAGGTGCAATTAAATGACCTGGACATTTTTAGGAATAACCCCTTTTTCTCATATCTTTTCAAGCCAACCCTTTTCCGACACTTTTAGTGTTGAAGATCCCCTAGAAAACCCTGTTGAGCCTAAGCCTTTTCGTTTCTTTCAAAACCCTAAAAAACCACATTTCCACTCACCACCAAAATGTCTTGATAAAAGAAATTTATGAGGAAGTGAGAAACAGCTATTTAGATGTCCTTACCCACTCGAGCAATTGCTCCCTCAGGTCATAAATTCCTGGGGACGAACTTCAAAAAAAGAATATCAAAAGAAATCACCCAAAGCTCCCAAAAGAATCATTCATGGAGCTGTGAAAATTATCTTGAAGAAACTGCAAAAGCAAAAAGAGGATGAGACATCTAAAATAAAAAAAGCAAAAGAAAAAGAAAATAGAAAAAGAAAATGCCTCAAGAAAATACAAAAAAAAAAAGAATAAAAGATCCAAGGAAGTTCAAGAATCATCCAAAAAGAAGAAATTCTCGGTGGATTCCCCTTTCTATAGGATTCAGTCAAATAAAAGTTTCTCACGACCTTAAGAGTTTCTGGAGTCAAGATCAGTCCTTCCTTCCATACCCTACCTTTCCTTTTCAAAATACTTCCCTTTCTACCCCTAAAATACAACCCAATCAAATGTCCTGGGATAATTAGTGCCGTCCCTGTCTAAGTGGTGGAGATTCGATTCTCGATCAAGCCTATGACGATGAATGCTGCATGACTGGTATTATGAGCGATTTCGTTTGATCTAGATTATTAGGAAACCCGATACACTTGTGTGAATTGAGTGACCACCTGGTGAGGAATCGCCCAGTCATGTATATTCCAAGATCACGAGAATTGAAAGCATGCCTAAGATGATCATTCTGAAAAAGTTGGATACGTCGTGTGCATATCACCTATGTTACACCTGAGGGATTATTTGATTATTTTCGTATTTTTACTTATATTTATGACTCCCGTAAAAAAAAATTTCAAAAAAAGTTTCTGGGTGAAGTTGACAGGCGGAATTGCTTGAGGACAAGCAAAACTCTAAGTGTGGGATATTTGATGTAGCGCAAAAAGTCACGTTTTTACCTACATTATTGACCCCATATTTAGGCCTTTTATAACAAAAACATTCTTAAAACATCATTATTTATCATATTTTGTTATAAAGGTGAAAACTTGACGGACTTTCCAAAACTATACGAAAAGGGCTGAAAATACACTGAAATGGGCACCAAATTGAGCCAAACCTTAAATCTACTGTAAACTCCATACCAAGACATCACATTTATCTTATTTTGTAGCTATGGATATTACGAGAACGTGGATATAAGGATTGCTCAAAATGGATCAAGGACGAAAAAGTTATGCAAGATACAGCACAGCCGAAATCTACAAAACGTATTCTGGACACGCCTGGGCCCCACACAACCAATTTCTACCAAATTGGCATCATTAGAAGCGTAACGGAAATACGAAGCCGTAGGCAAAAGAATCAAGTCAAACGGACGCGAAACGAAGAAGATACGGCCTTCCGAAGTTGCGAGAAAAGTCGGAAAAATCACACGGCCTAGCACACGGCCACCACAGGGCCGTACACGGCCTATACAGAGCAGTACACGGCCTATACAGAGCCGTACATGGCCTGTATAGGGCCGTACATGGCCTACTTTGGTCTCACACAGCTTCGTTTTTGCTTCGTTGGCTTGTACGTGTGCTTATGGACTTGTACTCTTGAATCCAAGGCTTGCCTATAAATAGTGGCCTCATTCACCTCATTCCAAACACCAATTCTTCAATAAGAATTCTCACTTTCTTCTCACACACTCTCTCTCTCTACTTTCTCTCTCTAGCACTACTCTTAGGAGTTAGAGGAGAATTAGAAAGGGTAGCTAGTTAGCGTAGCGGTAGTTGTAGCGTCTGTACGGAGTTACTCCGAGACTTTGGGTCACGAGGATTTTTCTGTAATACTTATTCAGGTTATATTTATATCTCTTTTCTTTATTTCGTAAATATGATTTGCTTATACTGTGTTTACGTTGTATTGCTTACTAGAGATGCCATGCTAGGCTAGACAAATCTGTGTTTGCTATGATAATGGTTATGCTTAAGTAGTTATGATTTAATATGCAATTGGGATGACACCATTATGAAACAACGGAGGTAACGTTATACGGCTTTCATTTGTATAGCGCCGGAACCATCACGAATGTGTGTAGTACAGAACATGGAAGCTATGAAATTCGTGGGCACAATCCGTTGTGGAAATAATGATTCCAATTGTAACATGCTGTTACTCTGTCTGTGTGAATATTAAACTGTATCTGAATTTATGAATTGAATCTCAATTGTTTACCTATCCAACTTATGCTGTGGTTAGAAACTTCCTGCTAAAACCTAGCCAGTTATTAGTGGTACGTACTCTACCTATTCTATGTATGATGAAGCATTTGAACTCGATATGGCTGTATTCTCTAGATTGAAACTATATCAAAAGAGATACGGAGCATAGGATTAGAGATAGGTTAGATTCAAGCTCATATATTAAATATCTTTGAGAGACCTTTTGGGATATTTATGATCCGATCATCTGGTTATGTGAAATGGTATGAAATAGGAATAGTTATCTGTGTGCCTTTCTATTGCATGTTCTTGTTTGATTGTTGCCTTAGGAATGCTGCATGCTAGAACTGAACCTCCGATTACTATATGTAAATGCATGATTAGGGTTTTCAAATTTAAATTAATGTTTATACAGTAGAGTGATGTGTATGTAATAGTTATGGTGATTTATATGATTAATGATGAACAATTCAATTGACCGTTAGACAAGTTAATCCAACCTATTCCGTAGGATAACTCCTGTTCACATTATTGTTTATTCAACAATTCGTGCCATGATACCGACACACATTTGTCAGAGATTGGGGAATAGGATTAGAGAATAACTGTTGATTGAATTGATCAGTACATTTGGGAGAACTTCTTGTGTATCTGACACTATATAACTGCTATCCAAGTGACATATTATTTATCTGATTGTAGAGACCTTTACGTTAGATATTTGATAGGATCGTCATTATACGTCATTAATAATATAGGGTATCCAATGAGCAAACTGGCAGTTTGAATCAATGCTAAGGAAAAACCATAAAACGGCACATTACTTCGTATATCATTTAAATACGTGGGAAAAGCTAAGGAACTGCCGTAGGTATAATACTTCGTGTTAATTTTAGTTCCTGGTTACTCAACGGATTAATCATCATAACTAGTGGCCTTAACACCCATAACTACTAATTCAAAGCATATACCAGCATCATAGTAAACACACTCGTATCCACTGTTCTTTGAGCCTCCGTACAAACATCTTTTCCTTTCCTGCATTTATTTCAATAGATTAGTTATAAAACCAAACCAAATCAAATCTTATTTTAAACCCTAGCTAGATTACAAAAGATAATTAGAACGCCTAAGATCCCATGCCCGTTGTAGTATAAGAACGACACCTGAGTCAACATACCGCTTACTACCCTAGTAACCTAATTAGGGCTGAAAGTAGTATTAGCTTAGGATTTCCCCAGCTCTATAAATTTAAAACAACCCACTGTTGTGCCCGCTTCGCAAACGACCGTTGCGGACACATCAAAGTTTTTAGCGCCGCTGCCGGGGACTACAACGACCGATTTTAGGTATTTTAGTTATCTTAATTATTTAGCGATCCTTTCGGAAGATCAAAATCATCCGTAAGTTACTTTTTCCGTCTTTAGGTTAGATTTCCTTTTCCGTTTTTAGATTAGTTAAAACCCATCCTTTCCAAAACTCTACTTTCTGCCAACAAGTTATGACGAATCGCATCACTCTCGCCTCATCAATCAAGCCACTGCTAGAGGAACGAGGAGGACCAATCGTATCATCTGCTAACGAAAACCTTGAAATTAAGCCACACTTCATTAAAATGATTAAATCTCAGTGTCAATTTCATGGTCTTTCGGTTGAAAATCCAAACTCTCATCTTAACAAATTCATCAACCTTTCTGACTCCTTCGAACAAACGGGATCCAGTAATGAAGTTACCCGACTTCACCTGTTTCCCTATTCTTTAGCTTCTCGAGCACAAATATGGTTTTATGAACTCGAACCCAATTCGATTTATACATGGGAGGAGATGGCTACCAAATTCATGGCTAAATATTTCCCTCCATCCCTACAAACCAAGCTTAAAAATGATATAACTAACTTTCTCCAAAAGAATAATGAATCATTAAGCTCTGCTTGGGAACGCTTTAAGAAATTGCTCGGGAGATGTCCGAATCATCAGTTTGCTGAAACGAATCTGGTCTGCACATTCTACAATAGTTTGAATCCTCATCATCAACAAACCCTCGTTGCTGCTTCATCCGGAAATTTCATGCTACATACTTCAGACGAAGCGTGGAAGTTGATTGAGACGATGCCGATGCATCAACATGTCTTGGAGCAAGATGAATCTACTTCGGAGGAAAGGAGTACTTCTAATGCCCTGGACACTTTAAAAGCTCAAATTGAATCAATCTCTAAAATTGTCAAGGACATGCAAGAACCTTCTAAACCCAAACACGAGAAGAAACCTCAAAGGCTATTCTGAAGCCAAAGGTTCAAATAAGACATTCTTGCCACTACTAGTGAAACCTCTAATCAAGCCCATCATTCAAAATCTTTCATTCAGAGGCCAACCAGTAGACCTTCCTCTTAATCGTTAGTTCTTTCTTCACCCTCTACTTCTTCTCATTTGACTTGTCGTCTAAACACCGAAATTTTCAATAACTTCATGGTTAATCAAAATAATATTAATAAACAAATTGTTGATTTTCAAAACCAAATTGATAGTTTGCTTAGAATTTCAAACGATTTAGTTAAGAACATGGAGGATAATGTAAAAAAGTTGTTTTTAAAAATTGATGAGAAGCAAAGGGAAGAAGCGATTAGCAAAGCTATTCATCATTCATCTTAGGATTATGATGATATCCTTGTGGTCACTAGAGGAGGAAAAGAGACTAAGAATGAGAAATCGATAGATATTCCGACAAACGAACCTTCTATTTCTTCACCTCCCACTGACTCAGTACCAGTTAAGACTTCTGTCACTTCTCCTGAGACAGCACCTTCTAAAGCCCCAGAAGTTATTATTGTACCTTTCCCTGGTAGGCTTAAGAAAGAGAAACAAGAAGCTCAGTTTGGAAAATATCTAGAGATGTTTAAAAGCTTACACTTAAATGTCAAACTTTTAGATGCTTTAGTTGAGATGCCTAGTTGTGCCAAATTCTTTAAAGAACTCTTATCAGATAAAGAAAAGCTTAGACAAATAGTTAACTTGCCTTTAGATGCAGAGTGCTCTTTGATCATGCAACAAGGACTGCCCCCAAAGCTAGGAGATACTGGCCGTTTCACTATACCTTGTTATCTACAGGATGTTCAAATAAGTAACGCCTTAGCCTACTTAGGAGCTAGTGTAAACCTTATGCCGTATACCCTCTATAGGAAATTAGGATTAAGCAAACTTTTACCGACTCGTATGACCATCCAATTAGCCGATAGATTAGTTAAACTCCCTCGTGGAATTGCTGAAGATATTATGGTACGTGTTGATAAATTCGTCTTTCCTGTGGATTTTGTTGTCATGGACATTGAGGAAGGCACCGAAGTTCCACTCATCCTTGGCAGACCTTTCCTAAACACTGCCAAGGCCGTCATTGACGTAAATGAAAAATCTTTAAAACTTCGAGTCGGAACTGATGAGGTCACCTTCAATGTTGACAAGCTAATGAAACAACCTGTAAGAGAATACCTTGGTCTTGTAGACTTTATGCAGGAAATAATTGAAGAACACCTGGAAGAGATCCTCGCAGTAAGCAACAATAACTATCTTCCAAACACGGTCATCACTACCAGAAGACTTTGCCAAGAAGATGGAGGTCTATGCTCAGCTATCTCGGATCCACCAACTGCATCTAAGGAAGTACTATTTCCTTTAAAGAAATCCAGCAATCAGCTTAACAGTTCTATCACCGCTGTTCCGCTTGGATCTGGCACACCTGTCACTCTCTTAAGAAGAAACCTTACTCCTGAAGTACCTGATTCATCTCTCACAAAAGACCAAATTCTGAAGACTCTCGAAGAGATGGAGTCAATGCTTAAACCACCTTCTTCACAATCTGAAAGATCAAATCCAGAGATCACTATCAGCACATCTTCTTCTGCTCAATTCCAGAGATTTGCATTCACGGAGAACAACGATACCATAATTACTGAAGACAATGCAGTCTCTCACTCTTCAACAGCAAAATACAAGCTAAGAAAAGATGAGCTCTCCGATAAACCAGAATGGGTTGAAATAGTATCAGCCGACAGTCCAGAGATCCCTGCAGAAGATTCAGAATTTCAAACGAAGTTCGACGAGCTTAAAAGAGACGAAATTGCAAGGATGAAACCTTCCATAGAAAAAACCACCAGAATTGGAGCTGAAAGAACTACCCTCACACCTTGAATACGCTTTTCTCGAAGGACCTTCACACTTACCAGTTATCATATCAAAAGACCTGAAGCCGGAAGAGAAAGCAAAACTTATTGAAGTTTTGAAGTCACATAAGAAAGCAGTTGCTTGGAAGATTTCTGACATTCGAGGTATCAGTCCGAACTATTGCACTCACAAGATCTTAATGGAAAATGACTTCAGACCATCAGTACAAAGGCAGAGGAGAGTCAACCCGAAGATTCAAGAAGTGGTTAAGAAGGAAGTTATCAAACTCTTGGACGCTGGCCTGATTTACCCTATTTCAGATTCCCCTTGGATCAGCCCAGTTCAAGTTGTCCCAAAGAAAGGAGGAATGACGGTTATCGCTAACGAAAACAACGAATTAATTCCAACACGAGCCGTCACCGGTTGGAGGGTGTGTATTGATTACCGAAAACTAAATCAAGCCACTCGCAAAGATCACTTCCCTCTACCGTTCATTGATCAGATGCTGGAGAGACTATCAAGAAATGAATTCTACTGTTTTCTTGATGGATTCTCCGGATATTTTCAGATTCCTCTCGATCCAAAGGACCAAGAAAAGAAAACATTCACATGTCCATATGGAACTTTCGCTTACCGACGTATGCCATTTGGCTTATGTAATGCGCCCGCTACATTTTAGTGATGCATGGTGGCAATTTTTCATGACATGATCGAACAATGCATGGAGGTATTCATGGACGACTTCTCAGTCTTTGGAGATTCCTTCTCTACTTGTCTTTCCAACTTGGATCGGATGCTTGCCCGATGTGAAGAATCAAACCTCGTTCTGAATTGGGAAAAATGCCATTTCATGGTAAAAGAAGGAATAGTTTTAGGGCACCGCATATCAAAAGCCGGAATTGAAGTTGACAAAGCTAAAGTTGAAACTATCTCGAAACTTCCTCCACCTACTTCTGTTAAAGCCATCCGAAGTTTTCTAGGTCACGCCGGATTCTACCGTCGCTTCATTATGGATTTCTCCAAGATCTCTCGACCTATGACTCATCTTCTCGAAAAAGATACTCCGTTTGCCTTTACAGATGAATGTCTCCAAGCTTTTAACGACCTGAAAGATCAGCTTGTACATGCACCGATAATGATTGCCCCAGATTGGAGCCTTCCATTTGAAATCATGTACGATGCCAGTGATTTCGCAGTTGGAGCTGTATTAGGACAGAGGAAGGATAAACACTTTCAACCAATATACAATGCCAGCAAAACGCTCACGGACGCTCAAGAAAATTACACAACCACAGAAAAGGAGCCGCTTACGGTAGTATTTGCTTTCGATAAATTTCGTTCGTATCTTATGTTGTCCAAAACTATTGTCTATACAGATCATTCAGCCTTGAAGTATCTTTTCAAAAAGAAAGATGCAAAGCCTAGACTGCTAAGATGGATTCTACTCCTACAAGAATTCGATATCGAGATCAAAGATAAGAAATGAGCAGAAAACATTGCAGCAGATCATCTAGGCCGATTAGAAAATCCTACACTAGAGCAGCTTAATGAAAAGGATATTCAAGACCAGTTTCCTGAAGAACAACTCATGAACATCGGCAAATACCATCAAGGATCCACAACCAAAGATCCTTGGTATGCTAATCATGCTAATTTCCTGGTAGGAAATATAATACCCAAAGGAATGCCGACATCTCAAAGACGAAGATTCTTCCGCGACATAAAGAATTACTATTGGGACGATCCTTTCCTCTTTAAGGTTTGCCCTGATCAGATCATTAGAAGATGCGTCGATGGGAAGGAAGCAGAACAAATCCTTTGACAAAGCCACCATGGACCTACTGGAGGACATCACGCAGTTAACCTAACAGCACGAAAGGTGTATGATTCTGGCTTTTATTGGCCAACCATATATCGAGATACTTATGACTTGGTGAAATGCTGCGACATTTGCCAAAGACAAGGCAATGTGTCAGCAAGGAACGAAATGCCGCTCACTAATATCCAGGCTTGTGAGATCTTTGATATATGGGGGTTAGATTTTATGGGACCTTTCCCTAATTCTAATGGAAATGAGTACATCCTACTTGTTGTCGATTATGTCTCCAGGTGGGCCGAAGCACAAGCTTTCCCTACAAATGATGCCAGAGTAGTGACAAAGTTTCTCAAACAACTATTCTGTCGATTCGGAACTCCAAGAGCTATCATAAGTGATCGTGGCACTCACTTCTGCAACACTCAATTCATGAAGGTTATGCAGCAGTATGGCGTCACTCACAAGATATCCACCGCCTATCATCCACAAACAAATGGACAAGCTGAGATCATGAACAGAGCTTTAAAGAGAATCTTGGAGCGAACAGTCGGAAATCATGGGGATAAGTGGGCTGACAAATTAGACGATGCATTGTGGGCATTCAGAACTGTTTACAAAACACCTTTAGGTACCACACCATATCGTCTGGTTTATGGCAAGGCATGTCACCTACCAGTAGAGTTGGAATACAAAGCATACTGGGCGCTGAAGAACTGCAATCTGGACACTTCTATCACAGGTTCCCATCGGAGAATGCAACTAAATGAATTGGTCGAATTAAGAAATCAAGCATATGAAAGCTCCCTGAACTACAAAGATAAAAACAAAAGGATTCATGATTCCAAGCTTAAACTCTCAAGGTTCAAACCAGGAGATAAAGTGATTCTCTTTAATTCGCGCTTCAAAAAGTTCTCTGAAAATTCAAGATCAGGTGGACCGGACCATTCATAATCTCAAAGGTATTCACTTATGGTGCAGTCAAACTCGAATCACCAGAAGGTAATTTTAAGGTAAATGGTCATCGGTTAAAGCATTACATCGAAGACTTCCCCATTCGTGAGGATGTCTTTATCTTCAAACCACCTTGAGTCAGCCAGAAAGGTACAAAAGTCAAGCTAAAAGACTCTTTAAACAAAGCGCTCTTGGGAGGCACCCCAAGCTTATCTTAGTTTTCCTGTCCTTTTTTTTTCTTAGTTTATTTTTAATCTAGTATTGTTATCACTGATCTAATATATGCAGACTTGAAACTTATCAGACAATCAAATAGCTTTATCTGAGATAAGTTTTATTTACACAAGTGCAAAAAGTTCAGATGACATTTCATCTGTCCTTTCTGCATTAGTTCACTTTCTATCTAGCATTACATGTTTTATGTTTATTTCAGGATAGACGCTCGGATCGAGACTAAGGATCATGTTGCTGAGAGGCAACCTAGACAGAGGAGACGACACAGACCCAGACAGAGGAGACACCCCAGACACAGGAGAGCGTTACATGCTATCCCTGAGGAGGGACTTGTAGATGTTCAGCTAGAGCATGAGGAGGAGGCCACATCACCTGCAGCCCAGCCTGTGCCACCACAGACTACTCCAGCGATCAGACAGCCACTTACACTTGAGTATGGCATTACCTTGTATGATCCCGCTGCTACTTGGGCCTTGTTCCAGACCTTCACTGCACATCATCAGATCCTTTCAGCACTGTGTGAGGTAGCCGGATTACCGAGACCTGATGGGACCACCTTTCAGGTTGGAACCAGACCCAGGACCATCTCGACCACCCTGGTCTTTCTTCCCTGCTGCTGGATCTTTTGTTGGACCTGCTGCTGGACTATCTACTGGACACCCTATTACTCCTGCTGCTGAGCCTGCTGCCTCTGGGACCTCTGTATCTATGGATCCAGTTCTTCGTGAGCAGCTTTATGCCATGCTTGATGTTTCAAGCCCAGCTCCTGAACCAGTCTATGACAGGACTGCAGAGGATGAGTTTGATCCAGATAGCGATGACTTGCTAGATGACTATTATTAGTTTACTTTATCTTTATTTTATCTTTATTTTATTTCATGTTATTACTATGTACTTATGTTTTGACTACTGAGACGCGATACTCTGATGAGGTTGTTATTACTGCAGAACTAGCTTCGTATGGAATGGCTGAGCCTAAACTTCTGAAATCATTTGCACCACTTCTGCACGAACCTGGTCCAACTCCAGTAACCACTATTTATAGGGAAGTTCCTTTTCAGTATTTTCATTTTAAATATTTTGCCATGACCCCCATTTCAAACTCTAAGTGTGGGATTAACAACCCCATTCTTAGAAAATACTTGAAACTAAAAATTGTTCAATAAAATCATTAAAACTCTAAGTGTGGGATTCTCCCTACTTAGTGGCAAAAACATTGAGGACAATGTTTATTTTTAAGTGTGGGATAGCAATATACCCTACTTCGTATAATAAGCTTAAATTTTTTCAAAAATGTCCTCAAAATTTTCAACTTGTTCTCGCATGAAGCCAATATGTCATCACTTTACCCTAAACTTTCAAAACCATTTTGAGTCAACAATATGTAAGGCTACAAAATTTTCAAATAAACTCAAAGGTTAAGAAGAAAGAGGTAGAATCACGTCAGATTCCAACTTTTTCTTAATGAAAGTCTAAGAGGGGCATCACATGGCTTGGCACATACAACCCTATAAACTTGCGGTGAGGTATCTTGAGCCTAATAGCATTCATTTTTAATGCTTCACTTTTCGTTTGTTGTGTGTGACCGGTGCATGCGTTCTGAATTTGAACTTGCTCCTGACATGCGTTTCGAGACCACATTGACAGGTGCCATACGTGGCATAGGTGTCATGTATATTCCAAGATCACGAGAATTGAAAGCATGCCTAAGATGATCATTCTGAAAAAGTTGGATACGTCGTGTGCATATCACCTATGTTACACCTGAGGGATTATTTGATTATTTTCGTATTTTTACTTATATTTATGACTCCCGTAAAAAAAATTTCAGAAAAAGTTTCTGGGTGAAGTTGACAGGCGGAATTGCTTGAGGACAAGCAAAACTCTAAGTGTGGGATATTTGATGTAGCGCAAAAAGTCACGTTTTTACCTACATTATTGACCCCATATTTAGGCCTTTTATAACAAAAACATTCTTAAAACATCATTATTTATCATATTTTGTTATAAAGGTGAAAACTTGACGGACTTTCCAAAACTATACGAAAAGGGCTGAAAATACACTAAAATGGGCACCAAATTGAGTCAAACCTTAAATCTACTGTAAACTCCATACCAAGACATCACATTTATCTTATTTTGTAGCTATGGATATTACGAGAACGTGGATATAAGGATTGCTCAAAACGGATCAAGGACGAAAAAGTTATGCAAGATACAGCACAGCTGAAATCTACAAAACGTATTCTGGACACGCCTGGGCCCCACACAACCAATTTCTACCAAATTGGCATCATTAGAAGCGTAACGGAAATACGAAACCGTAGGCGAAAGAATCAAGTCAAACGGACGCGAAACGAAGAAGATACGGCCTTCCGAAGTTGCGAGAAAAGTCGGAAAAATCACACGGCCTAGCACACGGCCACCACAGGGACGTACACGGCCTATACAGAGCAGTACACAGCCTATACAGAGCCGTACATGGCCTGTATAGGGCCGTACATGGCCTACTTTGGTCTCACACGGCTTCGTTTTTGCTTCGTTGGCTTGTACGTGTGCTTATGGACTTGTACTCTTGAATCCAAGGCTTGCCTATAAATAGTGGCCTCATTCACCTCATTCCGAACACCAATTCTTCAATAAGAATTCTCACTTTCTCTCTCACACACTCTCTCTCTCTACTTTCTCTCTCTAGCACTACTCTTAGGAGTTAGAGGAGAATTAGAAAGGGTAGCTAGTTAGCGTAGCGGTAGTTGTAGCGTCTGTACGGAGTTACTCCGAGACTTTGGGTCACGAGGATTTGTCTGTAATACTTATTCAGGTTATATTTATATCTCTTTTCTTTATTTCGTAAATATGATTTGCTTATATTGTGTTTACGTTGTATTGCTTACTAGAGATGCCATGCTAGGCTAGACAAATCTGTGTTTGCTATGATAATGGTTATGCTTAAGTAGTTATGATTTAATATGCAATTGGGATGACACCATTATGAAACAACGGAGGTAACGTTATACGGCTTTCATTTGTATAGCGCCGGAACCATCACGAATGTGTGTAGTACAGAACATGGAAGCTATGAAATTCGTGGGCACAATCCGTTGTGGAAATAATGATTCCAATTGTAACATGCTGTTACTCTGTCTGTGTGAATATTAAACTGTATCTGAATTTATGAATTGAATCTCAATTGTTTACCTATCCAACTTATGCTGTGGTTAGAAACTTCCTGCTAAAACCTAGCCAGTTATTAGTGGTACGTACTCTACCTATTCTATGTATGATGAAGCATTTGAACTCGATATGGCTGTATTCTCTAGATTGAAACTATATCAAAAGAGATACGGAGCATAGGATTAGAGATAGGTTAGATTCAAGCTCATATATTAAATATCTTTGAGAGACCTTTTGGGATATTTATGATCCGATCATCTGGTTATGTGAAATGGTATGAAATAGGAATAGTTATCTGTGTGCCTTTCTATTGCATGTTCTTGTTTGATTGTTGCCTTAGGAATGCTGCATGCTAGAACTGAACCTCCGATTACTATATGTAACTGCATGATTAGGGTTTTCAAATTTAAATTAATGTTTATACAGTAGAGTGATGTGTATGTAATAGTTATGGTGATTTATATGATTAATGATGAACAATTCAATTGACCGTTAGACAAGTTAATCCAACCTATTCCGTAGGATAACTCCTGTTCACATTATTGTTTATTCAACAATTCGTGCCATGATACCGACACACATTTGTCAGAGATTGGGGAATAGGATTAGAGAATAACTGTTGATTGAATTGATCAGTACATTTGGGAGAACTTCTGGTGTATCTGACACTATATAACTGCTATCCAAGTGACATATTATTTATCTGATTGTAGAGACCTTTACGTTAGATATTTGATAGGATCGTCATTATACGTCATTAATAATATAGGGTATCCAATGAGCAAACTGGCAGTTTGAATCAATGCTAAGGAAAAACCATAAAACGGCACATTACTTCGTATATCATTTAAATACGTGGGAAAAGCTAAGGAACTGCCGTAGGTATAATACTTCGTGTTAATTTTAGTTCCTGGTTACTCAACGGATTAATCATCATAACTAGTGGCCTTAACACCCATAACTACTAATTCAAAGCATATACCAGCATCATAGTAAACACACTCGTATCCACTGTTCTTTGAGCCTCCGTACAAACATCTTTTCCTTTCCTGCATTTATTTCAATAGATTAGTTATAAAACCAAACCAAATCAAATCTTATTTTAAACCCTAGCTAGATTACAAAAGATAATTAGAACGCCTAAGATCCCATGCCCGTTGTAGTATAAGAACGACACCTGAGTCAACATACCGCTTACTACCCTAGTAACCTAATTAGGGCTGAAAGTAGTATTAGCTTAGGATTTCCCCAGCTCTATAAATTTAAAACAACCCACTGTTGTGCCCGCTTCGCAAACGACCGTTGCGGACACATCAAAGTTTTTAGCGCCGCTGCCGGGGACTACAACGACCGATTTTAGGTATTTTAGTTATCTTAATTATTTAGCGATCCTTTCGGAAGATCAAAATCATCCGTAAGTTACTTTTTCCGTCTTTAGGTTAGATTTCCTTTTCCGTTTTTAGATTAGTTAAAACCCATCCTTTCCAAAACTCTACTTTCTGCCAACAAGTTATGACGAATCGCATCACTCTCGCCTCATCAATCAAGCCACTGCTAGAGGAACGAGGAGGACCAATCGTATCATCTGCTAACGAAAACCTTGAAATTAAGCCACACTTCATTAAAATGATTAAATCTCAGTGTCAATTTCATGGTCTTTCGGTTGAAAATCCAAACTCTCATCTTAACAAATTCATCAACCTTTCTGACTCCTTCGAACAAACGGGATCCAGTAATGAAGTTACCCGACTTCACCTGTTTCCCTATTCTTTAGCTTCTCGAGCACAAATATGGTTTTATGAACTCGAACCCAATTCGATTTATACATGGGAGGAGATGGCTACCAAATTCATGGCTAAATATTTCCCTCCATCCCTACAAACCAAGCTTAAAAATGATATAACTAACTTTCTCCAAAAGAATAATGAATCATTAAGCTCTGCTTGGGAACGCTTTAAGAAATTGCTCGGGAGATGTCCGAATCATCAGTTTGCTGAAACGAATCTGGTCTGCACATTCTACAATAGTTTGAATCCTCATCATCAACAAACCCTCGTTGTTGCTTCATCCGGAAATTTCATGCTACATACTTCAGACGAAGCGTGGAAGTTGATTGAGACGATGCCGATGCATCAACATGTCTTGGAGCAAGATGAATCTACTTCGGAGGAAAGGAGTACTTCTAATGCCCTGGACACTTTAAAAGCTCAAATTGAATCAATCTCTAAAATTGTCAAGGACATGCAAGAACCTTCTAAACCCAAACACGAGAAGAAACCTCAAAGGCTATTCTGAAGCCAAAGGTTCAAATAAGACATTCTTGCCACTACTAGTGAAACCTCTAATCAAGCCCATCATTCAAAATCTTTCATTCAGAGGCCAACTAGTAGACCTTCCTCTTAATCGTTAGTTCTTTCTTCACCCTCTACTTCTTCTCATTTGACTTGTCGTCTAAACACCGAAATTTTCAATAACTTCATGGTTAATCAAAATAATATTAATAAACAAATTGTTGATTTTCAAAACCAAATTGATAGTTTGCTTAGAATTTCAAACGATTTAGTTAAGAACATGGAGGATAATGTAAAAAAGTTGTTTTTAAAAATTGATGAGAAGCAAAGGGAAGAAGCGATTAGCAAAGCTATTCATCATTCATCTTAGGATTATGATGATATCCTTGTGGTCACTAGAGGAGGAAAAGAGACTAAGAATGAGAAATCGATAGATATTCCGACAAACGAACCTTCTATTTCTTCACCTCCCACTGACTCAGTACCAGTTAAGACTTCTGTCACTTCTCCTGAGACAGCACCTTCTAAAGCCCCAGAAGTTATTATTGTACCTTTCCCTGGTAGGCTTAAGAAAGAGAAACAAGAAGCTCAGTTTGGAAAATATCTAGAGATGTTTAAAAGCTTACACTTAAATGTCAAACTTTTAGATGCTTTAGTTGAGATGCCTAGTTGTGCCAAATTCTTTAAAGAACTCTTATCAGATAAAGAAAAGCTTAGACAAATAGTTAACTTGCCTTTAGATGCAGAGTGCTCTTTGATCATGCAACAAGGACTGCCCCCAAAGCTAGGAGATACTGGCCGTTTCACTATACCTTGTTATCTACAGGATGTTCAAATAAGTAATGCCTTAGCCGACTTAGGAGCTAGTGTAAACCTTATGCCGTATACCCTCTATAGGAAATTAGGATTAAGCAAACTTTTACCGACTCGTATGACCATCCAATTAGCCGATAGATTAGTTAAACTCCCTCGTGGAATTGCTGAAGATATTATGGTACGTGTTGATAAATTCGTCTTTCCTGTGGATTTTGTTGTCATGGACATTGAGGAAGGCACCGAAGTTCCACTCATCCTTGGCAGACCTTTCCTAAACACTGCCAAGGCCGTCATTGACGTAAATGAAAAATCTTTAAAACTTCGAGTCGGAACTGATGAGGTCACCTTCAATGTTGACAAGCTAATGAAACAACCTGTAAGAGAATACCTTGGTCTTGTAGACTTTATGCAGGAAATAATTGAAGAACACCTGGAAGAGATCCTCGCAGTAAGCAACAATAACTATCTTCCAAACACGGTCATCACTACCAGAAGACTTTGCCAAGAAGATGGAGGTCTATGCTCAGCTATCTCGGATCCACCAACTGCATCTAAGGAAGTACTATTTCCTTTAAAGAAATCCAGCAATCAGCTTAACAGTTCTATCACCGCTGTTCCGCTTGGATCTGGCACACCTGTCACTCTCTTAAGAAGAAACCTTACTCCTGAAGTACCTGATTCATCTCTCACAAAAGACCAAATTTTGAAGACTCTCGAAGAGATGGAGTCAATGCTTAAACCACCTTTTTCACAATCTGAAAGATCAAATCCAGATATCACTACCAGCACATCTTCTTCTGCTCAATTCCAGAGATTTGCATTCACGGAGAACAACGATACCATAATTACTGAAGACAATGCAGTCTCTCACTCTTCAACAGCAAAATACAAGCTAAGAAAAGATGAGCTCTCCGATAAACCAGAATGGGTTGAAATAGTATCAGCCGACAGTCCAGAGATCCCTGCAGAAGATTCAGAATTTCAAACGAAGTTCGACGAGCTTAAAAGAGACGAAATTGCAAGGATGAAACCTTCCATAGAAAAAACCACCAGAATTGGAGCTGAAAGAACTACCCTCACACCTTGAATACGCTTTTCTCGAAGGACCTTCACACTTACCAGTTATCATATCAAAAGACCTGAAGCCGGAAGAGAAATCAAAACTTATTGAAGTTTTGAAGTCACATAAGAAAGCAGTTGCTTGGAAGATTTCTGACATTCGAGGTATCAGTCCGAACTATTGCACTCACAAGATCTTAATGGAAAATGACTTCAGACCATCAGTACAAAGGCAGAGGAGAGTCAACCCGAAGATTCAAGAAGTGGTTAAGAAGGAAGTTATCAAACTCTTGGACGCTGGCCTGATTTACCCTATTTCAGATTCCCCTTGGATCAGCCCAGTTCAAGTTGTCCCAAAGAAAGGAGGAATGACGGTTATCGCTAACGAAAACAACGAATTAATTCCAACACGAGCCGTCACCGGTTGGAGGGTGTGTATTGATTACCGAAAACTAAATCAAGCCACTCGCAAAGATCACTTCCCTCTACCGTTCATTGATCAGATGCTGGAGAGACTATCAAGAAATGAATTCTACTGTTTTCTTGATGGATTCTCCGGATATTTTCAGATTCCTCTCGATCCAAAGGACCAAGAAAAGAAAACATTCACATGTCCATATGGAACTTTCGCTTACCGACGTATGCCATTTGGCTTATGTAATGCGCCCGCTACATTTCAGCGATGCATGGTGGCAATTTTTCATGACATGATCGAACAATGCATGGAGGTATTCAAAGACTTCTCAGTCTTTGGAGATTCCTTCTCTACTTGTCTTTCCAACTTGGATCGGATGCTTGCCCGATGTGAAGAATCAAACCTCGTTCTGAATTGGGAAAAATGCCATTTCATGGTAAAAGAAGGAATAGTTTTAGGGCACCTCATATCAAAAGCCGGAATTGAAGTTGACAAAGCTAAAGTTGAAACTATCTCGAAACTTCCTCCACCTACTTCTGTTAAAGCCATCCGAAGTTTTCTAGGTCACGCCGGATTCTACCGTCGCTTCATTAAGGATTTCTCCAAGATCTCTCGACCTATGACTCATCTTCTCGAAAAAGATACTCCGTTTGCCTTTACAGATGAATGTCTCCAAGCTTTTAACGACCTGAAAGATCAGCTTGTACATGCACCGATAATGATTGCCCCAGATTGGAGCCTTCCATTTGAAATCATGTACGATGCCAGTGATTTCACAGTTGGAGCTGTATTGGGACAGAGGAAGGATAAACACTTTCAACCAATATACAATGCCAGCAAAACGCTCACGGACGCTCAAGAAAATTACACAACCACAGAAAAGGAGCCGCTTACGGTAGTATTTGCTTTCGATAAATTTCGTTCGTATCTTATGTTGTCCAAAACTATTATCTATACAGATCATTCAGCCTTGAAGTATCTTTTCAAAAAGCAAGATGCAAAGCCTAGACTGCTAAGATGGATTCTACTCCTACAAGAATTCGATATCGAGATCAAAGATAAGAAATGAGCAGAAAACGTTGCAGCAGATCATCTAGGCCGATTAGAAAATCCTACACTAGAGCAGCTTAATGAAAAGGATATTCAAGACCAGTTTCCTGAAGAACAACTCATGCACATCGGCAAATACCATCAAGGATCCACAACCAAAGATCCTTGGTATGCTAATCATGCTAATTTCCTGGTAGGAAACATAATACCCAAAGGAATGCCGACATCTCAAAGACGAAGATTCTTCCGCGACATAAAGAATTACTATTGGGACGATCCTTTCCTCTTTAAGGTTTGCCCTGATCAGATCATTAGAAGATGCGTCGATGGGAAGGAAGCAGAACAAATCCTTCGACAAAGCCACCATGGACCTACTGGAGGACATCACGCAGTTAACCTAACAGCACGAAAGGTGTATGGTTCTGGTTTTTATTGGCCAACCATATATCGAGATACTTATGACCTGGTGAAATGCTGCGACATTTGCCAAAGACAAGGTAATGTGTCAGCAAGGAACGAAATGCCGCTCACTAATATCCAGGCTTGTGAGATCTTTGATATATGGGGGTTAGATTTTATGGGACCTTTCCCTAAATCTAATGGAAATGAGTACATCCTACTTGTTGTCGATTATGTCTCCAGGTGGGCCGAAGCACAAGCTTTCCCTACAAATGATGCCAAAGTAGTGACAAAGTTTCTCAAACAACTATTCTGTCGATTCGGAACTCCAAGAGCTATCATAAGTGATCGTGGCACTCACTTCTGCAACACTCAATTCATGAAGGTTATGCAGCAGTATGGCGTCACTCACAAGATATCCACCGCCTATCATCCACAAACAAATGGACAAGCTGAGATCATGAACAGAGCTTTAAAGAGAATCTTGGAGCGAACAGTCGGAAATCATGGGGATAAGTGGGCTGACAAATTAGACGATGCATTGTGGGCATTCAGAACTGCTTACAAAACACCTTTGGGTACCACACCATATCGTCTGGTTTATGGCAAGGCATGTCACCTACCAGTAGAGTTGGAATACAAAGCATACTGGGCGCTGAAGAACTGCAATCTGGACACTTCTATCACAGGTTCCCATCGGAGAATGCAACTAAATGAATTGGTCGAATTAAGAAATCAAGCATATGAAAGCTCCCTGAACTACAAAGATAGAAACAAAAGGATTCATGATTCCAAGCTTAAACTCTCAAGGTTCAAACCAGGAGATAAAGTGATTCTCTTTAATTCGCGCTTCAAAAAGTTCTCTGGAAAATTCAAGATCAGGTGGACCGGACCATTCATAATCTCAAAGGTATTCACTTATGGTGCAGTCAAACTCGAATCACCAGAAGGTAATTTTAAGGTAAATCGTCATCGGTTAAAGCATTACATCGAAGACTTCCCCATTCGTGAGGATTTCTTTATCTTCAAACCACCTTGAGTCAGCCAGAAAGGTACAAAAGTCAAGCTAAAAGACTCTTTAAACAAAGCGCTCTTGGGAGGCACCCCAAGCTTATCTTAGTTTTCCTGTCCTTTTTATTTCTTAGTTTATTTTTAATCTAGTATTGTTATCACTGATCTAATATATGCAGGCTTGCAACTTATCAGACAATCAAATAGCTTTATCTGAGATAAGTTTTATTTACACAAGTGCAAAAAGTTCATATGACATTTCATCTGTCCTTTCTGCATTTGTTCACTTTCTATCTAGCATTACCTATTTTATATTTATTTCAGGATAGACGCTCGGATCGAGACTGAGGATCATGTTGCTGAGAGGCAACCTAGACAGAGGAGACGACACAGACCCAGATAGAGGAGACACCCCAGACACAGGAGAGCGTTACCTGCTATCCCTGAGGAGGGACTTGTAGATGTTCAGCTAGAGCATGAGGAGGAGGCCACATCACCTGCAGCCCAGCCTGTGCCACCACAGACTACTCCAGCGATCAGACAACCACTTACACTTGAGTATGGCATTACCTTGTATGATCCCGCTGCTACTTGGGCCTTGTTCCAGACCTTCACTGCACATCATCAGATCCTTTCAGCACTGTGTGAGGTAGCCGGATTACCAAGACCTGCGGGATCACCTTTCAGGTTGGAACCAGACCCAGGACCATCTCGACCACCCTAGTCTTTCTTCCCTGCTGCTGGATCTTTTGTTGGACCTGCTGCTGGACTATCTACTGGACACCCTATTACTCCTGCTGCTGAGCCTGCTGCCTTTGGGACCTCTGCATCTATGGATCCAGTTCTTCGTGAGCAGCTTTATGCCATGCTTGATGTTTCAAGCCCAGCTCCTGAACCAGTCTATGACAGGACTGCAGAGGATGAGTTTGATCCAGATAGCGATGACTTGCGATGACTACCCTAGTAATCTAATTAGGGCTGAAAGTAGTATTAGCTTAGGATTTCCCCAGCTCTATAAATTTAAAACAAGCCACTGTTGTACCCGCTTCGCAAACGACCGTTGCGGACGCATCAGAAATTCAAAGGATAATTTGAACTTAAATTTTAAAATATTAGATAGTTCATCATATGATGTATCGATAGGCAATCTATGTGTAAGTTGTTGAGTTATCAAATAAAATTAATGTAAGAAGTATGCGATATTTCGAGAAGAACTTTAGCAATTTATGACTTAGTCTTAATTCTTATATATGATAGCGTGCGATATGCCATAATTTTGGTATTTAATTAATATCATTTGGGGATATACTGGGTGTTGTTTCCTCTGTTGTACGAAAGTACAGACCTGGTCTCCGCCAGTATATCTAATGAAAAAGAGCAAAAAGAGTTTAAACGAACTCAAGATTTTAAAATGTAGTCAAATTATGTCGCTTTGTTGTACTAAGGTACAGACCTGCCAGCAATTGTTTGACTAAAAAGTTATTATACTAAAACAAAGTCAAGTTATGTCGCTCTGTTGTGTTGAGGCACAGCCATGTCACCAATGTCTTGACTTGAAAAATGATTGTTTTAATTGGATATCCATAATATGTGTAATATTAGCACGTTATATGTATAAGGGTATTTTTCTATTAAGAATCAAGGGTAAAGCTACTAAAATAATGATAAGTCAAGCTCAATTACCTAAGTATAGATTGTTTAGGTGGACAACAATATCGGTAATCATTGTGAGCTATCTGTTACGCATAATAATAATGAATGAGATAATTTGTTTTTCCTAGAAGAGTTTCTTGATAGCTAAATCTTAAAGTTGAATTGTTTTTAAGCTAAAAAGTCCATTTGCAAAATGCTAGCTAGTATGTAAGTCCCTCTGCGCCATTGTTTACCTACTAAATTTTGTCGTTTATAAGTTTTAATTCGACAGTCTACTTGAGGACAAGTAGAATTCAAGTGAGGGATGTTTGATAAACGCCAAAATGTACTATCTTGGAGTACTAATTAACCCTTTGTTAGATAGGTTTCTAATGCATTTTGTATGAATAAGATACTTATTTCGTTCATATTTGCATTTAAGAGTTTAATTGGAGCTTGGATAAAAAAGAAACGGAAAACGAGCTTATTGGAAAGAAAAGAAGCTAAGTGATTGAAGATAGGCAAGTTTGGATTGGAATAGGTTGTGAAAACGTATGATCGTTTAAGCTCAAGACTTTTTAGGTCTTTGATCTAGGATACAACGATAACAATGATAATAATTTGCAGCAGAATAATAATAAGAACAATGTTATCAACCAAATCCCTAATCTTATTAATTAATCAACAAGACGGATACCCTTTAGTATCGGGGTTACAAGAACCTTAGGGATAACAAAGAACTTTAGACGTCTACATCTTTTCTAGGTGCACACCTTTTACCTACACCCAATATCTCTTTATATACTAGAGATACTAGGTTTACAAGAAACCCTAATCGTAGGAGAATAATAATTAAACAATTTACAATTTTAGTCCCTCATCTTTAATTATTTTGTATCATCAAATTAAAATATCCTAACAATCTTCCCCTATTTGATGATGACAAAATAAACATCTTCTCGCACAAACTTCCCCTTAGTTCTTGATTTCTTGTAAACATGTCATGCATAATAAGCTGCAAATCTTGACCTTCGAATCTTCTTCCCCTTTTTGTCATAATCCAATAGGGGTCTTCAAAAAGATAAGCAACTTCAAACATTTACAACCACTTGCTATATAATACACCACTAATCCAATTTTCTAATAACTCAAATTACCCTCCATGACGCATAATAAGAATAATGAATTTGAGTAGTAGAAAATTACACTAGCAGTAGTAATATGCAACTAGCAGTAGTAATAAATCCTTTTACCTCAAACAATGCATGAACATCTTCTGATGGTTAAACACTTTGTTAATAAGCTTCCCCTCAAATCAATATGTTAACCATCTCTTGACCAAAAGCAATAGAAACAATCATAAGAACTGTACGGATAACTAACCAACAATAGCAACGAATACCATGTAGTACCATCCATGACGAGCATCACTAATTCCGCTAGTGTTTGAAAAATGACTAACAGTAGTAATCGGTACCAAGTAGCAGTCATAACGAACAGTACAAACGATTAATACTCTAACAGGCATAACTTTTGTCAAGCAGTAGTAAATTCCTTAGAATAATACTAGCAGTTGTAACCACTTTCCAATAACAGTGTTAACCGTTTTTAACTAACAGTTTTAACTATTTTTAACTAACAGTGGTAATATTCTCTCAAAATCCACAAACAGTTTTAACTGCTTTTCAAATCCAAGAGCAGTGGTAATTATCAAACCAACAGTGGTAATCGCATGACTAACAGTGGTAATTACTCCCAAAAACAAATAAACAGTGGTAATCTCCAACAAACAGTGCTAACTTTATTTTTCCACTGACCGTTTTAATTTTAACACCCTTTTCACATGCCATGCTCTGAGCATAGATCGCTAGCACCAATCTGATAGTCTTATCTCTAGCACTAACATGTGCTAATCTGACTTTCTCTAAACCAATAACAGCTGCTAGCACGTATCAACCTCTTTACCCATTCTGTTGCATCATTTGACAAGATCAACAAAAAAAATATATATATATATATATACTCCTAATCGCATCCCATGTAAGAATCACACATAAAATATAGGGTAAAACTCTTCTTCTCAAATTTCTGAGTCTGTAGTACAAGCTGCTCTTTATCTCGATCACAGTACAAATATGGAAACCCAAACGAATTTTAAATCTTTAACAAACTTGAAACCCTGAACTCGCCAGAAAATAAATTCCGCACCACTTCTAAAGTAATATACCCAATCGATCAATCAATACTTCAAAACAGATCCATACAAATTCGTATTAGAATCACAACCCAGAAAATCAATCCGTCTTCGGTCAAAATTCCAATGATCAATTAGAATATTAAATATATCTGAGATGGATCCAACCGGCTAGCAATTAAATATGATCAATATATTTGACTTGCTTGATCAAATAAGAATAAACGTGTAGCCCAAGAAGATGCTGCCGTATTGAATATAATCAATCATCTAACAATGAATTAAAATAATCCAATGTCGGCTAAGAAGATCCCTGAATTAATCGATTTACTAATCGATTAAAATATGACTTCATGAAGATTATATGTCGTCAATGATAACACGTTCTATGAATAAAAAAATCTCCATAACACATTCATGAAGCAAAAGTTTTGGCCACTCAGAATAATAAATCAATATGTCAGCTAGAGTCAAATTCAAATGACGCAATATGTCGGCAAAATGAAGCAAGATCATGTGATAGATTAAAGCCACATATGCAATAAAGAAAAAACGAAACTTAAACCCTTAAATTAATATTCGTAAGTCTAAGAATTACGAAATCGATTTAATGAGAAGGGTTAAAAATCGCTTTTGTAAATCCTAGATCATGAGCCACCTTGCTCTGATACCAATTGTGAAAACGTATGATCGTTTAAGCTCAAGACTTTTTAGGTCTTTGATCTAGGATACAACGATAACAATGATAATAATTTGCAGCAGAATAATAATAAGAACAATGTTATCAACCAAATTCCTAATCTTATTAATTAATCAACAAGACGGATACCCTTTAGTATCGGGGTTACAAGAACCTTAGGGATAACAAAGAACTTTAGACGTCTACATCTTTTCTAGGTGCACACCTTTTACCTACACCCAATATCTCTTTATATACTAGAGATACTAGGTTTACAAGAAACCCTAATCGTAGGAGAATAATAATTAAACAATTTACAATTTTAGTCCCTCATCTTTAATTATTTTGTATCATCAAATTAAAATATCCTAACATAGGTGTATATGAAGCTTGAATCGGAAAAAGAACGAAAGATGAGCTAAAAATGAAGAAGAGTGTAAAGCTGAGTTTTCGGCTATGCGTTAGTATTTTGGCCATAACTTCTTCATACGAACTCCGATTGGGGTGATTCAACTTGGAGAATTTAGCTAATAGGCAGGGCTACAACTTTCATTTTTACCCCTTAGACCAGTTTTGCATCCATACGGCGTATAGATAATCCATACGGCGTATGGATTGGTCGTCCAGAATCCTTAAATTCTCATTTTGCCATATTTTAACCCTAACTTTCACCAAAAACCCTAAGTCGACTAAGGCTGGTTCCAGAGGCTTTTTGATGACATTTTGGAGGCACAAGAAGGTGGGGATCGATGTCAATTGATCCTACTTCGCGTGGTTTATGATTCGGTTTGCATATCACCTTCCGATTTCAATTTAAACATCGTCTATGTGTTTTGTTTGAGATCATGAATCTGATTTTATCAATTGAATTATAAATTAGACTTTACGTAATTTGTTTAGTTTAATAACCTTTGATTATGATTGTTAGAAGGTTATAATTGTGTTTTGAATCAATTGACTGATTGAAGATTGTTATGTTATCCATGAATCCTTGTTTATTGGTGATTGTTAGTTATTGCTTAACGTGGTTAATAGTGTCATTGAGATTGAGTTCCTTTGATGTTATTGATTATTGATGATTATGAATCTAGGTTTATAGTCATTGCTAAATATATCGAGTTTGATAGGTTAAGAGAATAGTAACTAATCAATCTAAAATGAGCAAGCCAATAAGAGATTATTACTAGGTATTGTTGAGTCATACCGCGAGGATCAATCATAACAAGTCGTGAATACTTAATGCACAATCTAGGGAAAAGGCCCTAAATAAAGCAACATTCTTGCGACGTCGGATCGATGTTTAATGTGGGACTCTAGATTTTAGATATTAGTTAACCAGAACCGGAGACTAATATACATTTAACTTGGACTCTTTGATTAGTATCTAAGTTGATATAATAGAAATCACAATCAGACAATCAAAACATATGAACCGGATAATATGAATCTGAGTGTGAAGACTCTGAGCAATTACATGTCTATCTCCAATTATTTATCTGTTCCTCTTATCTTGTATTATGTTGTTGGTTTGGTTAATTAGTTCATATTGAACGTTCGAACGGAACTAAAATGTAACCCCTATTTTACTGCTTTATCAATAATTCCAATTTAACTGAATAACATCGTTCCTGTGTTCCTGTGTTCGACCTGGACTTACCATAAGCTATGCTATTCCGATTGGGTATTCTTGCCTGGTTGTGTGATAGTAGTGATTGGTATATCCTATACTTTATAAATAATAAAACTAGACGCTTTCACACGCATCAATGCCGGGGAACACTTAACCGGTTGGACTATTGTTCTGCCGGGGAATGGTTGCTTATTCGATTAAGTTGGAAAATATTAAAAAAAAATTAAAAAAATATCTTTTTAATCACGCACAATTTTATAGGCTTGATTTGCTAAACAAATATTTTTGTCTTGTATAGAAGTGGTGATGATTAATGATGTAATTTGGTTGTAAATAATTGTTTACTTGTTAATTATATGTATATGCATGTTATATAATTTAGTTTTTAATGGAGCGAAGTTTTTGAATTTGGTTTGCACAGACGTTCAACTGGCGGTTGTGTGCACCAGCCGGCGGTTGGAAGGTTGTTTTTGCGAATAAATTTTTCTCTGCTCTGTTTGTATATATTATGTACTAATTATTATTGCTTATTTCCTGTACCTTATTTTATTTAGTTTTTTGTGTGTTAATATGTTAGTTTTAATTTTTAGTTATTTTATATTTTGTTTTCTTGTTCTACTTTTGGTTTTCTTTTTTGTTTTGCAGTTTCGAACTTTGTGGGTGTGTTCCCTGGAAACCCTCATGAGACTATAACTCGTCCAATCGGGATACCGAGGGGTTTAAAGGCTTATTGCATACTCTAAATGCAATCGTGATGCCTATGGAAGTGTGCTGTTGTATATTTTCATAATCAGATCAAGAAAGCATTTTTCTTCAGGATCAGGGGAGTTTTCTGTTCACTTCTTTTCTAATCCCATATTTTACGATTCCTTGTTTTGCAACGAGGACATTGCTTTATTTTAAGTGGGGGATGGGGAAAAGAATTTTGCTTGTCCTAAGTTATGAATTGGTAAATATTGGTAAGTTATGAATTGGTAAATATTGGTAAATTTCAAGCTAGAAGGCATTCTATGTTGGTCATTTTTCAGCCCAAAATTTTCTTTTAAAAAATGTATTCTCTTTAAGTTTAGGAAATCTTGTAACAAATCTGGGAAATTCAAAGGATAATTTGAACTTAAATTTTAAAATATTAGATAGTTCATCATGTGATGTATCGATAGGCAATCTATGTGTAAGTTGTTGAGTTATTAAATAAAATTAATGTAAGAAGTATGCGATATTTCGAGAAGAAATTTAGCAATTTATGACTTAGTCTTAATTCTTATATATGATAGCGTGCGATATGCCATAATTTTGGTATTTAATTAATATCATTTAGGGATATACTGGGTGTTGTTTCCTCTGTTGTACGAAAGTACAGACCTGGTCTCTGCCAGTATAACTAATGAAAAAGAGCAAAAAGAGTTTAAACGAACTCAAGATTTTAAAATGTAGTCAAATTATGTCGCTTTGTTGTACTAAGGTACAGACCTGCCAGCAATGGTTTGACTAAAAAGTTATTATGCTAAACCAAAGTCAAGTTATGTCGCTCTGTTGTGTTGAGGCACAGCCATGTCACCAATGTCTTGACTTGAAAAATGATTGTTTTAATTGGATATCCATAATATGTGTAATATTAGCACGTTATATGTATAAGGGTATTTTGCTATTAAGAATCAAGGGTAAAGCTACTAAAATAATGATAAGTCAAGCTCAATTACCTAAGTATAGATTGTTTAGGTGGACAACAATATCGGTAATCATTGTGAGCTATCTGTTATGCATAATAATAATGAATGAGATAATTTGTTTTTCCTAGAAAAGTTTCTTGATAGCTAAATCTTAAGGTTGAATTGTTTTTAAGCTAAAAATTTCGTTTGCAAAATGATAGCTAGTATGTAAGTCCCTCTGCGCCATTGTCTGCCTACTAAATTTTTTTGTTTATAAGTTTTAATTCGACAGTCTACTTGAGGACAAGTAGAATTCAAGTGAGGGATGTTTGATAAATGCCAAAATGTACTATATTGGACTACTAATTACCCCTTTGTTAGATAGGTTTCTAATGCATTTTGTATGAATAAGATACTTATTTCATTCATATTTGCATTTAAGAGTTTAATTGGAGCTTGGATAAAAAAGAAACGGAAAACGAGCTTATTGGAAAGAAAAGAAGCTAAGTGATTGAAGATAGGCAAGTTTGGATTGGAATAGGTGTATATGAAGCTTGAATCGGAAAAAGAACGAAAGATGAGCTAAAAATGAAGAAAAGTGTAAAGTTGAGTTTTCGGCTATGCGTTAGTATTTTGGCCATAACTTCTTCATACGAACTCCGATTGGGGTGATTCAACTTGGAGAATTTAGCTAATAGGCAGGGCTACAACTTTAATTTTTACCCCTTAGACCAGTTTTGCATCCATACGGCGTATGGATTGGTCGTCCAGAATCCTTAAATTCTCATTTTGCCTCATTTTAACCCTAACTTTCACCAAAAACCCTAAGTCAACTAAGGCTGGTTCCAGAGGCTTTTTGATGACATTTTGGAGGCACAAGAAGGTGGGGATCGATGCCAATTGATCCTACTTCGCGTGGTTTATGATTCGGTTTGCATATCACTTTCCGATTTCAATTTAAACATCGTCTATGTGTTTTGTTTGAGATCATGAATCTGATTTTATCAATTGAATTATAAATTAGACTTTACGTAATTTGTTTAGTTTAATAACCTTTGATTATGATTGTTAGAAGGTTATAATTGTGTTTTGAATCAATTGACTGATTGAAGATTGTTATGTTATCCATGAATCCTTGTTTATTGGTGACTGTTAGTTATTACTTAACGTGGTTAATAGTTTCATTGAGATTGAGTTCCTTTGATGTTATTGATTATTGATGATTATGAATCTAGGTTTATAGTCATTGCTAAATATATCGAGTTTGATAGGTTAAGAGAATAGTAACTAATCAATCTAAAATGAGCAAGCTAATAAGAGATTATTAGTAGGTATTGTTGAGTCATACCGCGAGGATCAATCATAACAAGTTGTGAATACTTAATGCACAATCTAGGGAAAAGCACTCAATAAAGCAACATTCTTGCGACGTCGGGTCGATGTTTAATGTGGGACTCTATATTGTAGATATTAGTTAACCAGAACCGGAGACTAATATACATTTAACTTGGACTCTTTGATTAGTAGCTTAGTTGATATAAAAGAAATCACAATCAGACAATCAAAACATATGAACCGGATAATATGAATCTGAGTGTGAAGACTCTGAGCAATTACATGTCTATCTCCAATTATTTATCTGTTCCTCTTATCTTGTATTATGTTGTTGGTTTGGTTAATTAGTTCATATTGAACGTTCGTACGGAACTAAAACGTAACCCCTATTTTACTGCTTTATCAATAATTCCAATTTAACTGAATAACATCGTTCCTATGTTCGACCTGGACTTACCATAAGCTATGCTATTCCGATCGGGTATTCTTGCCTGGTTGTGTGATAGTAGTGATTGGTATATCCTATACTTTATAAATAATAAAACTAGACGCTTTCACACGCATCAATGCCGGGGAACACTTAACCGGTTGGACTATTGTTCTGCCGGGGAACGGTTGCTTATTCGATTAAGTTGGAAAATATTAAAAAAAAAATTAAAAAAATATCTTTTTAATAACGCACAATTTTATAGGCTTGATTTGCTAAACAAATATTTTTGTCTTGTATAGAAGTTGTGATGATTAATGATGTAATTTGGTTGTAAGTAATTGTTTACTTGTTAATTATATGTATATGCATGTTATATAATTTAGTTTTTAATGGAGCGAAGTTTTTGAATTTGGTTTGCACAGACGTTCAACTGGCGGTTGTGTGCACCAGCCGGCGGTTGGAAGGTTGTTTTTGCGAATAAATTTTTCTCTGCTCTGTTTGTATATATTATGTACTAATTATTATTGCTTATTTCCTGTACCTTATTTTATTTAGTTTTTTGTGTGTTAATATGTTAGTTTTAATTTTTAGTTATTTTATATTTTGTTTTCTTGTTCTACTTTTGGTTTTCTTTTTTGTTTTGCAGTTTCGAACTTTGTGGGTGTGTTCCCTGGAAACCCTCACGAGACTATAACTCGTCCAATCGGTATACCGAGGGTTTAAAGGCTTATTGCATATTCTAAATGCAATCGTGATGCCTACGGAAGTGTGCTGTTGTATATTTTCATAATCAGATCAAGAAAGCATTTTTCTTCAAGATCAGGGGAGTTTTCTGTTCACTTCTTTTCTAATCCCATATTTTACGATTCCTTGTTTTGCAACGAGGACATTGCTTTATTTTAAGTGGGGGATGGGGAAAATAATTTTGCTTGTCCTAAGTTATGAATTGGTAAATATTAGTAAGTTATGAATTGGTAAATATTGGTAAATTTCAAGCTAGAAGGCATTCTATGTTGGTCATTTTTCAGCCCAAATTTTTCTTTTAAAAAATGTATTCTCTTTAAGTTTAGAAAATCTTGTAACAAATCTGGGAAATTCAAAGGATAATTTGAACTTAAATTTTAAAATATTAGATAGTTCATCATGTGATGTATCGATAGGCAATCTATGTGTAAGTTGTTGAGTTATTAAATAAAATTAATGTAAGAAGTATGTGATATTTCGAGAAGAACTTTAGCAATTTATGACTTAGTCTTAATTCTTATATATGATAGCGTGCGGTATGCCATAATTTTGGTATTTAATTAATATCATTTGGGGATATACTGGGTGTTGTTTCCTCTGTTGTACGAAAGTACAGACCTGGTCTCCGCCAGTATATCTAATGAAAAAGAGCAAAAAGAGTTTAAACGAACTCAAGATTTTAAAATGTAGTCAAATTATGTCGCTTTGTTGTACTAAGGTACAGACCTGCCAGCAATGGTTTGACTAAAAAGTTATTATGCTAAACCAAAGTCAAGTTATGTCGCTCTGTTGTGTTGAGGCACAGCCATGTCACCAATGTCTTGACTTGAAAAATGATTGTTTTAATTGGATATCCATAATATGTGTAATATTAGCACGTTATATGTATAAGGGTATTTTGCTATTAAGAATCAAGGGTAAAGCTACTAAAATAATGATAAGTCTAGCTCAATTACCTAAGTATAGATTGTTTAGGTGGACAACAATATCGGTAATCATTGTGAGCTATCTGTTATGCATAATAATAATGAATGAGATAATTTGTTTTTCCTAGAAAAGTTTCTTGATAGCTAAATCTTAAGGTTGAATTGTTTTTAAGCTAAAAATTTCGTTTGCAAAATGCTAGCTAGTATGTAAGTCCCTCTGCGCCATTGTCTGCCTACTAAATTTTGTCGTTTATAAGTTTTAATTCGACAGTCTACTTGAGGACAAGTAGAATTCAAGTGAGGGATGTTTGATAAACGCCAAAATGTACTATATTGGACTACTAATTACCCCTTTGTTAGATAGGTTTCTAATGCATTTTGTATGAATAAGATACTTATTTCATTCATATTTGCATTTAAGAGTTTAATTGGAGCTTGGATAAAAAAGAAACGGAAAACGAGCTTATTGGAAAGAAAAGAAGCTAAGTGATTGAAGATAGGCAAGTTTGGATTGGAATAGGTGTATATGAAGCTTGAATCGGAAAAAGAACGAAAGATGAGCTAAAAATGAAGAAAAGTGTAAAGCTGAGTTTTCGGCTATGCGTTAGTATTTTGACCATAACTTCTTCATACGAACTCCGATTGGGGTGATTCAACTTGGAGAATTTAGCTAATAGGCAGGGATACAACTTACATTTTTACACCTTAGACCAGTTTTGCATCCATACGGCGTATGGATAATCCATACGGCGTATGGATTGGTCGTCCAGAATCCTTAAATTCTCATTTTGCCTCATTTTAACCCTAACTTTCACCAAAAACCCTAAGTCGACTAAGGCTGGTTCCAGAGGCTTTTTGATGACATTTTGGAGGCACAAGAAGGTGGGGATCGATGCCAATTGATCCTACTTCGCGTGGTTTATGATTCGGTTTGCATATCACCTTCCGATTTCAATTTAAACATCGTCTATGTGTTTTGTTTGAGATCATGAATCTGATTTTATCAATTGAATTATAAATTAGACTTTACGTAATTTGTTTAGTTTAATAACCTTTGATTATGATTGTTAGAAGGTTATAATTGTGTTTTGAATCAATTGACTGATTGAAGATTGTTATGTTATCCATGAATCCTTGTTTATTGGTGACTGTTAGTTATTACTTAACGTGGTTAATAGTGTCATTGAGATTGAGTTCCTTTGATGTTATTGATTATTGATGATTATGAATCTAGGTTTATAGTCATTGCTAAATTTATCGAGTTTGATAGGTTAAGAGAATAGTAACTAATCAATCTAAAATGAGCAAGCTAATAAGAGATTATTAGTAGGTATTGTTGAGTCATACCGCGAGGATCAATCATAACAAGTCGTGAATACTTAATGCACAATCTAGGGAAAAGCATGCAATAAAGCAACATTCTTGCGACGTCGGATCGATGTTTAATGTGGGACTCTAGATTGTAGATATTAGTTAACCAGAACCGGAGACTAATATACATTTAACTTGGACTCTTTGATTAGTATCTAAGTTGATATAAAAGAAATCACAATCAGACAATCAAAACATATGAACCGGATAATATGAATCTGAGTGTGAAGACTCTGAGCAATTACATGTCTATCTCCAATTATTTATCTGTTCCTCTTATCTTGTATTATGTTGTTGGTTTGGTTAATTAGTTCATATTGAACGTTCGTACGGAACTAAAACGTAACCCCTATTTTACTGCTTTATCAATAATTCCAATTTAACTGAATAACATCGTTCCTGTGTTCCTGTGTTCGACCTGGACTTCCCATAAGCTATGCTATTCTGATCGGGTATTCTTGCCTGGTTGTGTGATAGTAGTGATTGGTATATCCTATACTTTATAAATAATAAAACTAGACGCTTTCACACGCATCAATGCCGGGGAACACTTAACCGGTTGGACTATTGTTCTGCCGGGGAACGGTTGCTTATTCGATTAAGTTGGAAAATATTAAAAAAAATTAAAAAATATATTTTTAATCACGCACAATTTTATAGGCTTGATTTGCTAAACAAATATTTTTGTCTTGTATAGAAGTTGTGATGATTAATGATGTAATTTGGTTGTAAATAATTGTTTACTTGTTAATTATATGTATATGCATGTTATATAATTTAGCTTTTAATGGAGCGAAGTTTTTGAATTTGGTTTGCACAGACGTTCAACTGGCGGTTGTGCGCACCAGCTGGCGGTTGGAAGGTTGTTTTTGCGAATAAATTTTTCTCTACTCTGTTTGTATATATTATGTACTAATTATTATTGATTATTTCCCGTACCTTATTTTATTTATTTTTTTGTGTGTTAATATGTTAGTTTTAATTTTTAGTGAATTTATATTTTGTTTTCTTTTTCTACTTTTGGTTTTTTTGTTTTGTTTTGCATTTTTGAACTTTGTGGGTGTGTTTCCTGGAAACCCTCACGAGACTATAACTCGTCCAATCGGGATACCGAGCGGTTTAAAGGCTTATTGCATACTCTAAATGCAATCGTGATGCCTACGGAAGTGTGCTGTTGTATATTTTCATAATCAGATCAAGAAAGCATTTTTCTTCAAGATCAGGGGAGTTTTCTGTTCACTTCTTTTCTAATCCCATATTTTACGATTCCTTGTTTTGCAATGAGGACATTGCTTTATTTTAAGTAGGGGATGGGAAAAAGAATTTTGCTTGTCCTAAGTTATGAATTGGTAAATATTGGTAAGTTATGAATTGGTAAATATTGGTAAATTTCAAGCTAGAAGGCATTCTATGTTGGTCATTTTTCAGCCCAAATTTTTCTTTTAAAAAATGTATTCCCTTTAAGTTTAGGAAATCTTGTAACAAATCTGGGAAATTCAAAGGATAATTTGAACTTAAATTTTAAAATATTAGATAGTTCATCATGTGATGTATCGATTGGCAATCTATGTGTAAGTTGTTGAGTTATTAAATAAATTTATTGTAAGAAGTATGCGATATTTCGAGAAGAACTTTAGCAATTTATGACTTAGTCTTAATTCTTATATATGATAGCGTGCGATATGCCATAATTTTGGTATTTAATTAATATCATTTGGGGATATACTGGGTGTTGTTTCCTCTGTTGTACGAAAGTACAGACCTAGTCTCCGCCAGTATATCTAATGAAAAAGAGCAAAAAGAGTTTAAACGAACTCCAGATTTTAAAATGTAGTCAAATTATGTCGCTTTGTTGTACTAAGGTACAGACCTGCCAGCAATGGTTTGACTAAAAAGTTATTATGCTAAACCAAAGTCAAGTTATGTCACTCTGTTGTGTTGAGGCACAGCCATGTCACCAATGTCTTGACTTGAAAAATGATTGTTTTAATTGGATACCCATAATATGTGTAATATTAGCACGTTATATGTATACGGGTATTTTGCTATTAAGAATCAAGGGTAAAGCTACTAAAATAATGATAAGTCAAGCTCAATTACCTAAGTATAGATTGTTTAGGTGGACAACAATATCGGTAATCATTGTGAGCTATCTGTTACGCATAATAATAGTGAATGAGATAATTTGTTTTTAATAGAAGAGTTTCTTGATAGCTAAATCTTAAGGTTGAATTGTTTTTAAGCTAAAAATTTCGTTTGCAAAATGCTAGCTAGTATGTAAGTCCCTCTGCGCCATTGTCTGCCTACTAAATTTTGTCGTTTATAAGTTTTAATTCGACAGTCTACTTGAGGACAAGTAGAATTCAAGTAGGGGATGTTTGATAAACTCCAAAATGTACTATATTGGACTACTAATTACCCCTTTGTTAGATAGGTTTCTAATGCATTTTGTATGAATAAGATATTTATTTCGTTCATATTTGCATTTAAGAGTTTAATTGGAGCTTGGATAAAAAAGAAACGGAAAACGAGCTTATTGGAAAGAAAAGAAGCTAAGTGATTGAAGATAGGCAATTTTGGATTGGAATAGGTGTATATGAAGCTTGAATCGGAAAAAGAACGAAAGATGAGCTAAAAATGAAGAAAAGTGTAAAGCTGAGTTTTCGGCTATGCGTTAGTATTTTGGCCATAACTTCTTCATACGAACTCCGATTGGGGTGATTCAACTTGGAGAATTTAGCTAATAGGCAGGGCTACAACTTTAATTTTTACCCCTTAGACCAGTTTTGCATCCATACGGCGTATGGATAATTCATACGGCGTATGGATTGGTCGTCCAGAATCCTTAAATTCTCATTTTGCCTCATTTTAACCCTAACTTTCACCAAAAACCCTAAGTCGACTAAGGCTGGTTCCGGAGGCTTTTTGATGACATTTTGGAGGCACAAGAAGGTGGGGATCGATGCCAATTGATCCTACTTCGCGTGGTTTATGATTCGGTTTGCATATCACCTTCCGATTTCAATTTAAACAACGTCTATGTGTTTTGTTTGAGATCATGAATCTGATTTTATCAATTGAATTATAAATTAGACTTTATGTAATTTGTTTAGTTTAATAACCTTTGATTATGATTGTTAGATGGTTATAATTGTGTTTTGAATCAATTGACTGATTGAAGATTGTTATGTTATCCATGAATCCTTGTTTATTGGTGATTGTTAGTTATTACTTAACGTGGTTAATAGTGTCATTGAGATTGAGTTCCTTTGATGTTATTGATTATTGATGATTATGAATCTAGGTTTATAGTCATTGCTAAATATATCGAGTTTGTTAGGTTAAGAGAATAGTAAATAATCAATCTAAAATGAGCAAGCTAATAAGAGATTATTAGTAGGTATTGTTGAGTCATACCGCGAGGATCAATCATAACAAGTCGTGAATACTTAATGCACAATCTAGGGAAAAGCACGCAATAAAGCAACATTCTTGCGACGTCGGATCGATGTTTAATGTGGGACTCTAGATTGTAGATATTAGTTAACCAGAACCGGAGACTAATATACATTTAACTTGGACTCTTTGATTAGTATCTAAGTTCTATAAAAGAAATCACAATCAGACAATCAAAACATATGAAACGGATAATATGAATCTGAGTGTGAAGACTCTGAGCAATTACATGTCTATCTCCAATTATTTATCTGTTCCTCTTATCTTGTATTATGTTGTTGGTTTGGTTAATTAGTTCATATTGAACGTTCGTACGGAACTAAAACGTAACCCCTATTTTACTGCTTTATCAATAATTCCAATTTAACTGAATAACATCGTTCATGTGTTCCTGTGTTCGACCTGGACTTCCCATAAGCTATGCTATTCTGATCGGGTATTCTTGCCTGGTTGTGTGATAGTAGTGATTGGTATATCCTATACTTTATAAATAATAAAACTAGACGCTTTCACACGCATCAATGCCGGGGAACACTTAACCGGTTGGACTATTGTTCTGCCGGGGAACGGTTGCTTATTCGATTAAGTTGGAAAATATTAAAAAAAATTAAAAAATATCTTTTTAATCACGCACAATTTTATAGGCTTGATTTGCTAAACAAATATTTTTGTCTTGTATAGAAGTTGTGATGATTAATGATGTAATTTGGTTGTAAATAATTGTTTACTTGTTAATTATATGTATATGCATGTCATATAATTTAGTTTTTAATGGAGCGAAGTTTTTGAATTTGGTTTGCACAGACGTTCAACTGGCGGTTGTGCGCACCAGCCGGCGGTTGGAAGGTTGTTTTTGCGAATAAATTTTTCTCTGCTCTGTTTGTATATATTATGTACTAATTATTATTGATTATTTCCCGTACCTTATTTTATTTAGTTTTTTGTGTGTTAATATGTTAGTTTTAATTTTTAGTTATTTTATATTTTGTTTTCTTGTTCTACTTTTGGTTTTCTTTTTTGTTTTGCAGTTTCGAACTTTGTGGGTGTGTTCCCTGGAAACCCTCACGAGACTATAACTCGTCCAATCGGGATACCGAGGGTTTAAAGGCTTATTGCATACTCTAAATGCAATCGTGATGCCTACGGAAGTGTGCTGTTGTATATTTTCATAATCAGATCAAGAAAGCATTTTTCTTCAAGATCGGGGGAGTTTTCTGTTCACTTCTTTTCAAATCCCATATTTTACGATTCCTTGTTTTGCAACGAGGACATTGCTTTATTTTAGGTGGGGGATGGGGAAAAGAATTTTGCTTGTCCTAAGTTATGAATTGGTAAATATTGGTAAGTTATGAATTGGTAAATATTGGTAAATTTCAAGCTAGAAGGCATTCTATGTTGGTCATTTTTCAGCCCAAATTTTTCTTTTAAAAAATGTATTCTCTTTAAGTTTAGGAAATCTTGTAACAAATCTGGGAAATTCAAAGGATAATTTGAACTTAAATTTTAAAATATTAGATAGTTCATCATGTGATGTATCGATAGGCAATCTATGTGTAAGTTGTTGAGTTATTAAATAAAATTAATGTAAGAAGTATGCGATATTTCGAGAAGAACTTTAGCAATTTATGACTTAGTCTTAATTCTTATATATGATAGCGTGCGATATGCCATAATTTTGGTATTTAATTAATATCATTTGGGGATATACTGGGTGTTGTTTCCTCTGTTGTACGAAAGTACAGACCTGGTTTCCGCCAGTATATCTAATGAAAAAGAGCAAAAGGAGTTTAAACGAACTCAAGATTTTAAAATGTAGTCAAATTATGTCGCTTTGTTGTACTAAGGTACAGACCTGCCAGCAATGGTTTGACTAAAAAGTTATTATGCTAAACCAAAGTCAAGTTATGTCGCTCAGTTGTGTTAAGGCACAGCCATGTCACCAATGTCTTGACTTGAAAAATGTAACACCCCCGAAATTCACTGTTTTGCGGAAGCATAGTTTGGGGTGTTACTAATCAAATATCACAGCACAAAGATAAAGCAAACGACATCTATATGCAACGTTTGTAAATTAGTTACATTCCATAGATATAATGTTTGAAAACTTAGTGTTTTCGTATACAAAATGTAGTTTCCCCTAGAGTCCACGCGTATAGCGGGAGATTCTATTACATAATCGTAATATACAAAAGATAATGCTAAGAATCTCCGTTAATGCAGTTGTGTTGAAATCATGCGACTCTAGCTAAAATCCTGGAGTAATCCTACTCCATCCGGGTACCTGAGAAACATGCTAAAAAGTGTCAACCAAAAGGTTGGTGAATCTCACAGGTTTGTAAGTAATATCAGCTTTGAACACGAGATTTCATCAGTAATGCCCGCAGGCGTAAAATCAGCAATTTCAATCCAGAAATCGTAAACCAGTATTTGCAATCCCGCAAATGTAAGTAAGTAAGTTTATACCGTTGCCATGAGGCTCATAATCGAAGCTTAACCCGTAAGTAATAAGTTTGCTCCCGTGACATGCTCGTAGTTGAGCAAGCATCAGTAACGAATAATTAGTCACCCGTTTCTACGTGTAAATCAGTACGTGGCAGCGCTACTGCCCCGGGTGGGGAGGGTCATTTCCCTAATGGATCCATTAACTAGTGTTCGCGCTTAAGTCCATAACTAACGATATATGATGGAGAGACTTCTGTTTGTAAGTAAACTCATGCAATTCCGTTTGGTACAGTAAACAGTTTAGTACTTGTGTTCAAGGAAAATAGTAGTAGCATGTATCTCCCCCAATAAGATAAAACAGTAAAAGTGGGGCCGTAAGACTCACCTGAGTCTTGTAGTAATCAGTTGCAATTAGCAAGTAGTAAGTAAAGCAAGTAGGTTCTCTGAACCTGTAACCTTCAAATGCCTAATCATATGAAGTTATGTAAGTATGCGTCTCACGAGACGTTTCGTTTAGATGTACACAACTAGTATATCCAGTGTTTGTCCGTATGTTTGTAATTGTTTGTTTGTTGGAAAACATGTTTGGCCCGTTGGTGACGGTTTGTAGCAAAAATTCTAAAATGTTGACTTTGCTACAGTAGATTTGCTACAGTACTGCTACAGTAAAATTTGACTTTTTTTGTACAGTAACTTTGACTTTAAAATTCTGGTTTTCTGTGTTTTTGCGACACAATCTGCGACACTAAAGTTTGGTATGCGACACAGTGGTTGTGTCGCATAAAGTGCGACACAAGAGCTCTGCGACACAGTGGTTGTGTCGCAAAAAGCTTGCGATGCTAATTCAATAGCGACAGAACGGTTGTGTCGTATTAAATACGACATAGTATGCGACATAGAGTGCGACACAATATTGTGTCGCAAAGGTTACGACACTAAAGGAGTGGTACGACACAAGGTGCGACACAAACGGGTTTATGCGACACAGCATGCGACACAAGGCTTGTGTCGCATGTATGAACACCAGCCCAGAAACTTTCGGGTTTCAAGAATTTTCGACCAAAAACGCAAATCTAACCCATTTTTGAGCTATAAAATCGTGTATTCTTCATGTATTAGGTTATATCTAAGTTGTGTACACATCAAAACATTACACCAATTTGGAATAGATCTAAGATTTTAGGAATTTCTTACTTTTGCAAATCGAGCTAAATGGAGGATGAAATGGTGAAAACGATCTTGATATTCTTGCTCCACTCGTGATGGTGATTCCGAATATGTAATTTTTGTGGGTCGGTTTGTACTCCGAAATTTGGGTGTGAATTGAGGTTGAGAGGGTTTGGTTTGTGTGTGTTTTGGTGATAATGAAAATGAAAGAGGGAGAAGTGGGTGGGGGTTGGGGTTGGCTGATCCAAGGGCAAGGGAGGGGAAAACATCCCTCAAAACACGGTATTTACTCCGTGTCCTAATCGGTTAATCACTAGTTTTTAATATTTAACAAAACGTTTATATAACTGGAGTATTTAAATAAAAATACTTTGAACTTAATAGTAAAAACAACTGTCGCAATATTTAAATTATTAAGTCGCGTTTATTACGTTTTGTTGCGTTAGTTAAAATGTCGTCGCGATAATATATAAATAATGCTCGTTCGGTTGCGTATTTTACATAACAAAATACATTCCCATTATTTAAGTAAATTTTCTGTCACCAACGTCCAAATAACCGTGTCGGACTCCGTCTGGTTAATTCGTACGATTTATCCAAATCGCGTAAGTACACACATATATATATATAAATCATCTTATATATATATACAAATAGAGCCTGTAATTAGTCCTATTACATACTAATTACAACTAGTTACAAACAATTAGGCATAATTAATTATCCTAATTATGCAGTTGTTACAAAAAATGATTGTTTTAATTGGATATCCATAATATGTGTAATATTAGCACGTTATATGTATAAGGGTATTTTGCTATTAAGAATCAAGGGTAAAGCTACTAAAATAATGATAAGTCAAGCTCAATTACCTAAGTATAGATTGTTTAGGTGGACAACAATATCGGTAATCATTGTGAGCTATCTGTTACGCATAATAATAATGAATGAGATAATTTGTTTTTCCTAGAAGAGTTTCTTGATAGCTAAATCTTAAGGTTGAATTGTTTTTAAGCTAAAAATTTCGTTTGCAAAATGCTAGCTAGTATGTAAGTCCCTCTGCGCCATTGTCTGCCTACTAAATTTTGTCGTTTATAAGTTTTAATTCGACAGTCTACTTGAGGACAAGTAGAATTCAGGTGGGGGATGTTTGATAAACGCCAAAATGTACTATATTGGACTACTAATTACCCCTTTGTTAGATAGGTTTCTAATGCATTTTGTATGAATAAGATACTTATTTCGTTCATATTTGCATTTAAGAGTTTAATTGGAGCTTGGATAAAAAAGAAACGGAAAACGAGCTTATTGGAAAGAAAAGAAGCTAAGTGATTGAAGATAGGCAAGTTTGGATTGGAATAGGTGTATATGAAGCTTGAATCGGAAAAAGAACGAAAGATGAGCTAAAAATGAAGAAAAGTGTAAAGCTGAGTTTTCGGCTATGCGTTAGTATTTTGGCCATAACTTCTTCATACGAACTCCGATTGGGGTGATTCAACGTGGAGAATTTAGCTAATAGGCAGGGCTACAACTTTAATTTTTACCCCTTAGACCAGTTTTGCATCCATACGGCGTATGGATAATTCATACGGCGTATGGATTGGTCGTCCAGAATCCTTAAATTCTCATTTTGCCTCATTTTAACCCTAACTTTCACCAAAAACCCTAAGTCGACTAAGGCTGGTTCTGGAGGCTTTTTGATGACATTTTGGAGGCACAAGAAGGTGGGGATCGATGCCAATTGATCCTACTTCGCGTGGTTTATGATTCGGTTTGCATATCACCTTCCGATTTCAATTTAAACAACGTCTATGTGTTTTGTTTGAGATCATGAATCTGATTTTATCAATTGAATTATAAATTAGACTTTATGTAATTTGTTAAGTTTAATAACCTTTGATTATGATTGTTAGATGGTTATAATTGTGTTTTGAATCAATTGACTGATTGAAGATTGTTATGTTATCCATGAATCCTTGTTTATTGGTGATTGTTAGTTATTACTTAACGTGGTTAATAGTGTCATTGAGATTGAGTTCCTTTGATGTTATTGATTATTGATGATTATGAATCTAGGTTTATAGTCATTGCTAAATATATCGAGTTTGTTAGGTTAAGAGAATAGTAAATAATCAATCTAAAATGAGCAAGCTAATAAGAGATTATTAGTAGGTATTGTTGAGTCATACCGCGAGGATCAATCATAACATGTCGTGAATGCTTAATGCACAATCTAGGGAAAAGCACGCAATAAAGCAACATTCTTGCGACGTCGGATCGATGTTTAATTTGGGACTCTAGATTGTAGATATTAGTTAACCAGAACCGGAGACTAATATACATTTAACTTGGACTCTTTGATTAGTATCTAAGTTGATATAAAAGAAATCACAATCAGACAATCAAAACATATGAAACGGATAATATGAATCTGAGTGTGAAGACTCTGAGCAATTACATGTCTATCTCCAATTATTTATCTGTTCCTCTTATCTTGTATTATGTTGTTGGTTTGGTTAATTAGTTCATATTGAACGTTCGTACGGAACTAAAACGTAACCCCTATTTTACTGCTTTATCAATAATTCCAATTTAACTGAATAACATCGTTCCTGTGTTCCTATGTTCGACCTGGACTTCCCATAAGCTATGCTATTCTGATCGGGTATTCTTGCCTGGTTGTGTGATAGTAGTGATTGGTATATCCTATACTTTATAAATAATAAAACTAGACGCTTTCACACGCATCAATGCCGGGGAACACTTAACCGGTTGGACTATTGTTCTGCCGGGGAACGGTTGCTTATTTGATTAAGTTGGAAAATATTAAAAAAAATTAAAAAATATCTTTTTAATCACGCACAATTTTATAGGCTTGATTTGCTAAACAAATATTTTTGTCTTGTATAGAAGTTGTGATGATTAATGATGTAATTTGGTTGTAAATAATTGTTTACTTGTTAATTATATGTATATGCATGTTATATAATTTAGTTTTTAATGGAGCGAAGTTTTTGAATTTGGTTTGCACAGACGTTCAACTGGCGGTTGTGCGCACCAGCCGGCGGTTGGAAGGTTGTTTTTGCGAATAAATTTTTCTCTGCTCTGTTTGTATATATTATGTACTAATTATTATTGATTATTTCCCGTACCTTATTTTATTTAGTTTTTTGTGTGTTAATATGTTAGTTTTAATTTTTAGTTATTTTATATTTTGTTTTCTTGTTCTACTTTTGGTTTTCTTTTTTGTTTTGCAGTTTCGAACTTTGTGGGTGTGTTCCCTGGAAACCCTCACGAGACTATAACTCGTCCAATCGGGATACCGAGGGTTTAAAGGCTTATTGCATACTCTAAATGCAATCGTGATGCCTACGGAAGTGTGCTGTTGTATATTTTCATAATCAGATCAAGAAAGCATTTTTCTTCAAGATCGGGGGAGTTTTCTGTTCACTTCTTTTCTAATCCCATATTTTACGATTCCTTGTTTTGCAACGAGGACATTGCTTTATTTTTAGTGGGGGATGGGGAAAAGAATTTTGCTTGTCCTAAGTTATGAATTGGTAAATATTGGTAAGTTATGAATTGGTAAATATTGGTAAATTTCAAGCTAGAAGGCATTCTATGTTGATCATTTTTCAGCCCAAATTTTTCTTTTAAAAAATGTATTCTCTTTAAGTTTAGGAAATCTTGTAACAAATCTGGGAAATTCAAAGGATAATTTGAACTTAAATTTTAAAATATTAGATAGTTCATCATGTGATGTATCGATAGGCAATCTATGTGTAAGTTGTTGAGTTATTAAATAAAATTAATGTAAGAAGTATGCGATATTTCGAGAAGAACTTTAGCAATTTATGACTTAGTCTTAATTCTTATATATGATAGCGTGCGATATGCCATAATTTTGGTATTTAATTAATATCATTTGGGGATATACTGGGTGTTATTTCCTCTGTTGTACAAAAGTACTGACCTGGTCTCCGCTAGTATATCTAATGAAAAAGAGCAAAAGGAGTTTAAACGAACTCAAGATTTTAAAATGTAGTCAAATTATGTCGCTTTGTTGTACTAAGGTACAGACCTGCCAGCAATGGTTTGACTAAAAAGTTATTATGCTAAACCAAAGTCAAGTTATGTCGCTCAGTTGTGTTAAGGCACAGCCATGTCACCAATGTCTTGACTTGAAAAATGATTGTTTTAATTGGATATCCATAATATGTGTAATATTAGCACGTTATATGTATAAGGGTATTTTGCTATTAAGAATCAAGGGTAAAGCTACTAAAATAATGATAAGTCAAGCTCAATTACCTAAGTATAGATTGTTTAGGTGGACAACAATATCGGTAATCATTGTGAGCTATCTGTTACGCATAATAATAATGAATGAGATAATTTGTTTTTCCTAGAAGAGTTTCTTGATAGCTAAATCTTAAGGTTGAATTGTTTTTAAGCTAAAAATTTCGTTTGCAAAATGCTAGCTAGTATGTAAGTCCCTCTGCGCCATTGTCTGCCTACTAAATTTTGTCGTTTATAAGTTTTAATTCGACAGTCTACTTGAGGACAAGTAGAATTCAAGTGGGGTATGTTTGATAAACGCCAAAATGTACTATATTGGACTACTAATTACCCCTTTGTTAGATAGGTTTCTAATGCATTTTGTATGAATAAGATACTTATTTCGTTCATATTTGCATTTAAGAGTTTAATTGGAGCTTGGATAAAAAAGAAACGGAAAACGAGCTTATTGGAAAGAAAAGAAGCTAAGTGATTGAAGATAGGCAAGTTTGGATTGGAATAGGTGTATATGAAGCTTGAATCGGAAAAAGAACGAAAGATGAGCTAAAAATGAAGAAAAGTGTAAAGCTGAGTTTTCGGCTATGCGTTAGTATTTTGGCCATAACTTCTTCATACGAACTCCAATTGGGGTGATTCAACTTGGAGAATTTAGCTAATAGGCAGGGCTACAACTTTCATTTTTACCCCTTAGACCAGTTTTGCATCCATACGGCGTATGGATTGGTCGTCCAGAATACTTAAATTCTCATTTTGCCTCATTTTAACCCTAACTTTCACCAAAAACCCTAAGTCGACTAAGGCTGGTTCCAGAGGCTTTTTGATGACATTTTGGAGGCACAAGAAGGTGGGGATCGATGCCAAATTATCCTACTTCGTGTGGTTTATGATTCGGTTTGCATATCACCTTCCGATTTCAATTTAAACATCGTCTATGTGTTTAGTTTTAGATCATGAATCTGATTTTATCAATTGAATTATAAATTAGACTTTACGTAATTTGTTTAGTTTAATAACCTTTGATTATGATTGTTAAAAGGTTATAATTGTGTTTTGAATCAATTGACTGATTGAAGATTGTTATGTTATCCATGAATCCTTGTTTATTGGTGACTGTTAATTATTACTTAACGTGGTTAATAGTGTCATTGAGATTGAGTTCCTTTGATGTTATTGATTATTGATGATTATGAATCTAGGTTTATAGTCATTGCTAAACATATCGAGTTTGATAGGTTAAGAGAATAGTAACTAATCAATCTAAAATGAGCCAGCTAATAAGAGATTATTAGTAGGTATTGTTGAGTCATACCGCGAGGATCAATCATAACAAGTCGTGAATACTTAATGCACAATCTAGGGAAAAGCACACAATAAAGCAACATTCTTGCGACGTCGGATCGATGTTTATTGTGGGACTATATATTGTAGATATTAGTTAACCAGAACCGGAGAATAATATACATTTAACTTGGACTCTTTGATTAGTAGCTTAGTTGATATAAAAGAAATCACAATCAGACAATCAAAACATATGAACCGGATAATATGAATCTGAGTGTGAAGACTCTGAGCAATTACATGTCTATCTCCAATTATTTATCTGTTCCTCTTATCTTGTATTATGTTGTTGGTTTGGTTAATTAGTTCATATTGAACGTTCGTACGGAACTAAAACGTAACCCCTATTTTACTTCTTTATCAATTATTCCAATTTAACTGAATAACATCGTTCCTGTGTTCCTGTGTTCGACCTGGACTTACCATAAGCTATGCTATTCCGATCGGGTATTCTTGCCTGGTTGTGTGATAGTAGTGATTGGTATATCCTATACTTTATAAATAATAAAACTAGACTCTTTCACACGCATCAATGCCGGGGAACACTTAACCGGTTGGACTATTGTTCTGCCGGGGAACGGTTGCTTATTCGATTAAGTTGGAAAATATTAAAAAAAATAAAAAAATATCTTTTTAATCACTCACAATTTTATAGGCTTGATTTGCTAAAAAAATATTTTTGTCTTGTATAGAAGTTGTGATGATTAATGATGTAATTTGGTTGTAAATAATTGTTTACTTGTTTATTATATGTATATGCATGTTATATAATTTAGTTTTTAATGGAGCGAAGTTTTTGAATTTGGTTTGCACAGACGTTCAACTGGCGGTTGTGCGCACCAGCCGGCGGTTGGAAGGTTGTTTTTGCGAATAAATTTTTCTCTGCTCTGTTTGTATATATTATGTACTAATTATTATTGATTATTTTCCGTACCTTATTTTATTTAGTTTTTTGTGTGTTAATATGTTAGTTTTAATTTTTAGTTATTTTATATTTTGTTTTCTTTTTCTACTTTTGGTTTTCTTTTTTGTTTTGCAGTTTCGAACTTTGTGGGTGTGTTCCCTGGAAACCCTCACGAGACTATAACTCGTCCAATCGGGATACCGAGGGGTTTAAAGGCTTATTGCATACTCTAAATGCAATCGTGATGCCTACGGAAGTGTGCTGTTGTATATTTTCATAATCAGATCAAGAAAGCATTTTTCTTCAATATCAGGGGAGTTTTCTGTTTACTTCTTTTCTAATCCCATATTTTACGATTCCTTGTTTTGCAACGAGGACATTGCTTTATTTTAAGTGGGGGATGGGGAAAAGAATTTTGCTTGTCCTAAGTTATGAATTGGTAAATATTGGTAAATTTCAAGCTTGAAGGCATTCTATGTTGGTCATTTTTCAGCCCAAATTTTTCTTTTATAAAATGTATCCTCTTTAAGTTTAGGAAATCTTGTAACAAATCTGGGAAATTCAAAGGATAATTTCTACTTAAATTTTAAAATATTAGATAGTTCATCATGTGATGTATCGATAGGCAATCTATGTGTAAGTTGTTGAGTTATTAAATAAAATTAATGTAAGAAGTATGCGATATTTCGAGAAGAACTTTAGCAATTTATGACTTGGTCTTAATTCTTATATATGATAGCGTGCGATATGCCATAATTTTGGTATTTAATTAATATCATTTGGGGATATACTGGGTGTTGTTTCCTCTGTTGTATGAAAGTACAGACCTGGTCTCCGCCAGTATATCTAATGAAAAACAGCAAAAGTAGTTTAAACGAACTCAAGATTTTAAAGTGTAGTCAAATTATGTCGCTTTGTTGTACTAAGGTACAGACCTGCCAGCAATGGTTTGACTAAAAAGTTATTATGCTAAACCAAAGTCAAGTTATGTCGCTCTGTTGTGTTGAGGCACAGCCATGTCACCAATGTCTTGACTTGAAAAATGATTGTTTTAATTGGATATCCACAATATGTGTAATATTAGCACGTTATATGTATAAGGGTATTTTGCTATTAAGAATCAAGGGTAAAGCTACTAAAATAATGATAAGTCAAGCTCAATTACCTAAGTATAGATTGTTTAGGTGGACAACAATATCGGTAATCATTGTGAGCTATCTGTTACACATAGTAATAATGAATGAGATAATTTGTTTTTCCTAGAAGAGTTTCTTTATAGCTAAATCTTAAGGTTGAATTGTTTTTAAGCTAAAAATTTCGTTTGCAAAATGCTAGCTAGTATGTAAGTCCCTCTGCGCCATTGTCTGCCTACTAAATTTTGTCGTTTATAAGTTTTAATTCGACAGTCTACTTGAGGACAAGTAGAATTCAGGTGGGGGATGTTTGATAAACGCCAAAATGTACTATATTGGACTACTAATTACCCCTTTGTTAGATAGGTTTCTAATGCATTTTGTATGAATAAGATACTTATTTCGTTCATATTTGCATTTAAGAGTTTAATTGGAGCTTGGATAAAAAAGAAACGGAAAACGAGCTTATTGGAAAGAAAAGAAGCTAAGTGATTGAAGATAGGCAAGTTTGGATTGGAATAGGTGTATATGAAGCTTGAATCGGAAAAAGAACGAAAGATGAGCTAAAAATGAAGAAAAGTGTAAAGCTGAGTTTTCGGCTATGCGTTAGTATTTTGGCCATAACTTCTTCATACGAACTCCGATTGGGGTGATTAAACTAGGAGAATTTAGCTAATAGGCAGGGCTACAACTTTTATTTTTACCCCTTCGACCAGTTTTGCATACATACGGCGTATGGATAATCCATACGGCGTATGGATTGGTCGTCCAGAATCCTTAAATTTGCCTCATTTTAACCCTAACTTTCACCAAAAACCCTAAGCCGATTAAGGCTGGTACCAGAGGCTTTTTGATGACATTTTGGAGGCACAAGAAGGTGGGGATCGATGCCAATTGATCCTACTTCGCGTGGTTTATGATTCGGTATGCATATCACCTTCCGATTTCAATTTAAACATCATCTATGTGTTTTGTTTGAGTTCATGAATCTGATTTTATCAATTGAATTATAAATTAGACATTATGTAATTTGTTTAGTTTAATAACCTTTGATTATGATTGTTAGATGGTTATAATTGTGTTTTGAATCAATTGACTGATTGAAGATTGTTATGTTATCCATGAATCCTTGTTTATTGGTGATTGTTAGTTATTACTTAACGTGGTTAATAGTGTCATTGAGATTGAGTTCCTTTGATGTTATTGATTATTGATGATTATGAATCTAGGTTTATAGTCATTGCTAAATATATCGAGTTTGATAGGTTAAGAGAATAGTAACTAATCAATCTAAAATGAGCAAGCTAATAAGAGATTAGTAGTAGGTATTGTTGAGTCATACCGCGAGGATCAATCATAACAAGTCGTGAATACTTAATGCACAATCTAGGGAAAAGCACGCAATAAAGCAACATTCTTGCGACGTCGGATCGATGTTTAATGTGGGACTCTAGATTGTTGATATTAGTTAACCAGAACCGGAGACTAATATACATTTAACTTGGACTCTTTGATTAGTATCTAAGTTGATATAAACGAAATCACAATCAGACAATCAAAACATATGAACCGGATAATATGAATCTGAGTGTGAAGACTCTGAGCAATTACATGTCTATCTCCAATTTTTTATCTGTCCCTCTTATCTTGTATTATGTTGTTGGTTTGGTTAATTAGTTCATATTGAACGTTCGTACGGAACTAAAACGTAACCCCTATTTTTTTGCTTTATCAATAAATCCAATTTAACTGAATAACATCGTTCCTGTGTTCCTGTGTTCGACCTGGACTTACCATCAGCTATGCTATTCCGATCGGGTATTCTTGCCTGGTTGTGTGATAGTAGTGATCGGTATATCATATACTTTATAAATAATAAAAGTAGACGCTTTCACACGCATCAATGCCGGAGAACACTTAACCGGTTGGACTATTGTTCTGCCGGAGAACGGTTGCTTATTCGATTAAGTTGGAAAATATTAAAAAAAATAAAAAAATATCTTTTTAATCACGCACAATTTTATAGGCTTGATTTGCTAAACAAATATTTTTGTCTTGTATAGAAGTTGTGATCATTAATGATGTAATTTGGTTGTAAATAATTGTTTACTTGTTAATTATATGTATATGCATGTTATATAATTTAGTTTTTAATGGAGCGAAGTTTTTGAATTTGGTTTGCACAGACGTTCAACTGGCGGTTGTGCGCACCAGCCGGCGGTTGGAAGGTTGTTTTTGCGAATAAATTTTTCTCTGCTCTGTTTGTATATATTATGTACTACTTATTATTGCTTATTTCATGTACCTTATTTTATTTAGTTTTTTGTGTGTTAATATGTTAGTTTTAATTTTTAGTTATTTTATATTTTGTTTTCTTGTTCTACTTTTGGTTTTCTTTTTTGTTTTGCAGTTTCGAACTTTGTGGGTGTGTTCCCTGGAAACCCTCACGAGACTATAACTCGTCCAATCGGGATACCGAGGGGTTTAAAGGCTTATTGCATACTCTAAATGAAATCGTGATGCCTACGGAAGTGTGTTGTTGTATATTTTCATAATCAGATCAAGAAAGCATTTTTCTTCAAGATCAGAGGAGTTTTCTGTTCACTTCTTTTCTAATCCCATATTTTACGATTCCTTATGTTGCAACGAGGACATTGCTTTATTTTAAGTGGGGGATGGGGAAAAGAATTTTGCTTGTCCTAAGTTATGAATTGGTAAATATTGGTAAGTTATGAATTGGTAAATATTGGTAAATTTCAAGCTAGAAGGCATTCTATGTTGGTCATTTTTCAGCCCAAAATTTTCTTTTAAAAAATGTATTCTCTTTAAGTTTAGGAAATCTTGTAACAAATCTGGGAAATTCAAAGGATAATTTGAACTTAAATTTTAAAATATTAGATAGTTCATCATGTGATGTATCGATAGGCAATTTGTGTGTAAGTTGTTGAGTTATTAAATAAAATTAATGTAAGAAGTATGCGATATTTCGAGAAGAACTTTAGCAATTTATGACTTAGTCTTAATTCTTATATATGATAGCGTGCGATATGCCATAATTTTGGTATTTAATTAATATCTTTTGGGGATATACTGGGTGTTGTTTCCTCTGTATGTACGAAAGTACAGACCTGGTCCGCCAGTATATCTAACGAAAAAGAGCAAAAGGAGTTTAAACGAACTCAAGATTTTAAAATGTAATCAAATTATGTCGCTTTGTTGCACTAAGGTACAGACCTGCCAGCAATGGTTTGACTAAAAAGTTATTATGCTAAACCAAAGTCAAGTTATGTCGCTCTGTTGTGTTGAGGCATAGCCATGTCACCAATGTCTTGACTTGAAAAATGATTGTCTTAATTGGATATCCATAATATGTGTAATATTAGCACGTTATATGTATAAGGGTATTTTGCTATTAAGAATCAAGGGTAAAGCTACTAAAATAATGATAAGTCAAGCTCAATTACCTAAGTATAGATTGTTTAGGTGGACAACAATATCGGTAATCATAGTGAGCTATCTGTTACGCATAGTAATAATGAATGAGATAATTTGTTTTTCCTAGAAGAGTTTCTTGATAACTAAATCTTAAGGTTGAATTGTTTTTAAGCTAAAAATTTCGTTTGCAAAATGTTAGCTAGTAAGTAAGTCCCTTTGCGCCATTGTCTGCCTACTAAATTTGGTCGTTTATAAGTTTTAATTCGACAGTCTACTTGAGGACAAGTAGAATTCAAGTGGGGGATGTTTGATAAACGCCAAAATGTACTATATTGGACTACTAATTACCCCTTTGTTAGATAGGTTTCTAATGCATTTTGTATGAACAAGATACTTATTTCGTTCATATTTGCATTTTAGAGTTTAATTGGAGCTTGGATAAAAAAGAAACGGAAAACGAGCTTATTGGAAAGAAAAGAAGCTAAGTGATTGAAGATAGGCAAGTTTGGATTGGAATAGGTGTATATGAAGCTTGAATCGGAAAAAGAACGAAAGATGAGCTAAAAAAGAAGAAAAGTGTAAAGCTGAGTTTTCGGCTATGCGTTAGTATTTTGGCCATAACTTCTTCATACGAACTCCGATTGGGGTGATTCAACTTGGAGAATTTAGCTAATAGGCAGGGCTACAACTTTTATTTTTACCCCTTCGACCAGTTTTGCATCCATACGGCGTATGGATAATCCATACGGCGTATGGATTGGTCGTCCAGAATCCTTAAATTTGCCTCATTTTAACCCTAACTTTCACCAAAAACCCTAAGTCGACTAAGGCTGGTTCCAGAGGCTTTTTGATGACATTTTGGAGGCACAAGAAGGTGGGGATCGATGCCAATTGATCCTACTTCGCGTGGTTTGTGATTCGGTATGCATATCACCTTCCGATTTCAATTTAAACATCGTCTGTGTGTTTTGTTTGAGATCATGAATCTGATTTTATCAATTGAATTATAAATTAGACATTATGTAATTTGTTTAGTTTAATAACCTTTGATTATGATTGTTAAAAGGTTATAATTGTGTTTTGAATCAATTGACTAATTGAAGATTGCTATGTTATCCATGAATCCTTGTTTATTGGTGATTGTTAGTTATTACTTAACGTAGTTAATAGTGTCATTGAGATTGAGTTCCTTTGATGTTATTGATTATTGATGATTATTAATCTAGGTTTATACTCATTGCTAAATATATCGAGTTTGATAGGTTAAGAGAATAGTAACTAATCAATCTAAAATGAGCAAGCTAATAAGAGATTACTAGTAGGTATTGTTGAGTCATACCGCGAGGATCAATCATAACAAGTCGTGAATACTTAATGCACAATCTAGGGAAAAGCACGCAATAAAGCAACATTCTTGCGACGTCGGATCGATGTTTAATGTGGGACTCTAGATTGTAGATATTAGTTAACCAGAACCGTAGACTAATATACATTTAACTTGGACTCTTTGATTAGTATCTAAGTTGATATAAAAGAAATCACAATCAGACAATCAAAACATATGAACCGGATAATATGAATCTGAGTGTGAAGACTCTGAGCAATTACATGTCTATCTCCAATTATTTATCTGTTCCTCTTATCTTGTATTATGTTGTTGGTTTGGTTAATTAGTTCATATTGAACGTTCGTACGGAACTAAAACGTAACCCCTATTTTACTGCTTTATCAATAATTCCAATTTAACTGAATAACATCGTTCCTGTGTTCCTGTGTTCGACCTGGACTTACCATAAGCTATGCTATTCCGATTGGGTATTCTTGCCTGGTTGTGTGATAGTAGTGATTGGTATATCCTATACTTTATAAATAATAAACTAGACGCTTTCACACGCATCAATGCCGGGGAACACTTAACCGGTTGGACTATTATTCTGCCGGGGAACGGTTGCTTATTCGATTAAGTTGGAAAATATTAAAAAAAATAAAAAAATATCTTTTTAATCACGCACAATTTTATAGGCTTGATTTGCTAAACAAATATTTTTGTCTTGTATAGAAGTTGTGATGATTAATGATGTAATTTGGTTGTAAATAATTGTTTACTTGTTAATTATATGTATATGCATGTTATATAATTTAGTTTTTATTGGAGCGAAGTTTTTGAATTTGGTTTGCACAGACGTTCAACTGGCGGTTGTGCGCACCAGCCGGCGGTTGGAAGGTTGTTTTTGCGAATAAATTTTTCTCTGCTCTGTTTGTATATATTATGTACTAATTATTATTGCTTATTTCCCGTACCTTATTTTATTTAGTTTTTTGTGTGTTAATATGTTAGTTTTAATTTTTAGTTATTTTATATTTTGTTTTCTTGTTCTACTTTTGGTTTTCTTTTTTGTTTTGCAGTTTCGAACTTTGTGGGTGTGTTCCCTGGAAACCCTCACGAGACTATAACTCGTCCAATCGGGATACCGAGGGGTTTAAAGGCTTATTGCATACTCTAAATGCAATCGTGATGCCTACGGAAGTGTGCTGTTGTATATTTTCATAATCAGATCAAGAAAGCATTTTTCTTCAAGATCAGGGGAGTTTTCTGTTCACTTCTTTTCTAATCCCATATTTTACGATTCTTTGTTTTGCAACGAGGACATTGCTTTATTTTAAGTGGGGGATGGGGAAAAGAATTTTGCTTGTCCTAAGTTATTAATTGGTAAATATTGGTAAGTTATGAATTGGTAAATATTGGTAAATTTCAAGCTAGAAGGCATTCTATGTTGGTAATTTTTCAGCCCAAAATTTTCTTTTAAAAAATGTATTCTCTTTAAGTTTAGGAAATCTTGTAACAAATCTGGGAAATTCAAAGGATAATTTGAACTTAAATTATAAAATATTAGATAGTTCATCATGTGATGTATCGATAGGCAATCTATGTGTAAGTTGTTGAGTTATTAAATAAAATTAATGTAAGAAGTATGCGATATTTCGAGAAGAACTTTAGCAATTTATGACTTAGTCTTAATTCTTATATATGATAGCGTGCGATATGCCATAATTTTGGTATTTAATTAATATCATTTGGGGATATACTGGGTGTTGTTTCCTCTGTTGTACGAAAGTACAGACCTGGTCTCCGCCAGTATATCTAATGAAAAAGAGCAAAAAGAGTTTAAACGAACTCAAGATTTTAAAATGTAGTCAAATTATGTGGCTTTGTTGTACTAAGGTACAGACCTGCCTGCAATGGTTTGACTAAAAAGTTATTATGCTAAACCAAAGTCAAGTTATGTCGCTCTGTTGTGTTGAGGCACAGTCATGTCACCAATGTCTTGACTTGAAAAATGATTGTTTTAATTGGATATCCATAATATGTGTAATATTAGCACGTTATATGTATAAGGGTATTTTGCTATTAAGAATCAAGGGTAAAGCTACTAAAATAATGATAAGTCAAGCTCAATTACCTAAGTATAGATTGTTTAGGTGGACAACAATATTGGTAATCATTGTGAGCTATCTGTTACGCATAATAATAATGAATGAGATAATTTGTTTTTCCTAGAAGAGTTTCTTGATAGCTAAATCTTAAGGTTGAATTGTTTTTAAGCTAAAAATTTCGTTTGCAAAATGCTAGCTAGTATGTAAGTCCCTCTGCGCCATTGTCTGCCTACTAAATTTTGTCGTTTATAAGTTTTAATTCGACAGTCTACTTGAGGACAAGTAGAATTCAAGTGGGGGATGTTTGATAAACGCCAAAATGTACTATATTGGACTACTAATTACCCCTTTGTTAGATAGGTTTCTAATGCATTTTGTATGAATAAGATACTTATTTCGTTCATATTTGCATTTTAGAGTTGTTGGGACATAGATTGTGACAACAGATCTAGCTTGAAATAGGACTAGTGTAATTATTATTGTGTTTGTATATTGGTTTGGATTTGTAAAAGAATATTTGTTTTGTTAGTGATATTCGTTAAACATATTGTTTTGTTAAGTTAGACGAATAATTAAATACAAAATAAATAATAGACGTTTGATGCGTAGCGAGTCGAGATATCAGGTCGCAGCGAGTCGAGCTGTGAGGTGAGATCTGAACTCGTGAGGTATCAGTCTGGCGAGCCGAGCTCTGTGTTGGGCTTGGGCTGCGAGTTGGACTGAACTCGCAGGCCCATGCGAGCCGAGACGACTGGACGTATATATTGTTTTTTACTCCGTGAAAAACATAACTTTTTGATACTTTTGCGATTCTGCGAACTCAACAAATCCAGAGAAAACTAAACCTAAAGGCTAGGCTTTGACAATTCGTTGTTTAAAGCTAAGTCTTACTAAACGCAATACGAACATATTCGTTGTTAGTAAGATAACACCTTATTAAGGGATTCCGCACCTTAATACTACAGATAACGAAGTTATCGATCCTAAAACTAGGGGACTTACATCTGGTATCAGAGCTTTCGGGCTAAATACGAGTGTGTTCGTGAGTTTTAGTGTTATTGCGTTTTTGATTCGGGTCGTTATTACGTGCATTCTTGTAAAACTAACGATCAAAATCATTCTCTGGACATTTTAGGGTTTGTATACAGCCGAAATTTTAAGTTTCAGTCGTAAAAATACCTTAAAAATTCGTTTTCGGGTTTAACAGCCGTTTCGCGAGTCGAGATTAGGGTCCCAGCGTCGCCTGCGAACCGAGTTGAACTAACGAGTCGAACTGAGGCTTGCGAGTCGAACCGAGATCCCTCGCGAATCGACATCACTTGCGAATCGACATCTTTTAGCAATCCGAACTGAGGCTTACGAATCGACGAATTCTGCGAGTTGAGCTGAGATTGCGAGTTGAGCTGAGTCTTGCGAGTCGAGTTTTCTGAATTCGCTGAAACAGTTTAATTTTATGGTTTAAGATGTCTGACTTAAGTAGAATGATCGAAATGGACCACGAGGTGGGAAAGTCAAACGTTCCACCTAAGTTGTTAAGAATCGAGGATTACTACAATTGGAAGGACAGATTTGAATCTTACTGTAGATTCCATGACCTGTCAATCTGGATGTGTATCAAGAGTGGATACACCCCACCTACTCAAACTGTTCAAAATGCTACTGTGGTTCTTACCTATGCGAACATGAGTGATCAAGAGAAAGAAGCTTACAGAAATGAAAATAAATCACATTCTTGCATAAAAATGTGTCTTCCTAAAGAGATTGCTCATCAACTGAAATCCTTTCATACTGCTAGAACGCTCTGGGAAGCTCTAGAGAAAAGAGGTGAAGGAAGTCCACAGGTGAGAGCTGGCAAGAGGAGTCTTCTTAAAAAGCAGTTTACTATGTTTAAAGCTTTAAAAGGAGAAGATCTTGATGCCTATGTCACGCGTTTCTACCATCTACTAAGTGAATTAGAATACCATGAGATTGTTGAAGAAGAAGTATCTAAAACCGACAAGTTTCTTGAGGGTTTGCCTTCTAAATGGGAAATGTATGGTGTTATGATTAAGGATAACGAAACTAGGTATTCTACTATGACCTTAGAGCAAGTCATTGACAAGCTGAAAGGTTATGATTTCTCCAAGAAGTCAAGAGATAGTGATTCTGATCAGGTTCAGAACCCTGGGTTGTATCATGGAAAGTCAAGTCTTTCGACTGCGTCATCTAGTTCGACCACTGCACTGTTAGTTGGTGATACTAGTGAAAATGGAGAAATGATTACTGAAGATCTGTGTTTTATTTCCTCCTCTGGTGATGAGACAAAGGGAAAGAATTCTGAGAAGTCACCTCAAGAGCATCAGAAGATGCCGATGAGTGTGAAATCTGCTTAACAACAACTGTCTGTTCTTGCTTCCTTTGTGGCATCATATGAGAACTACATAGAGGGAAAGATCAATGATCCTATTCTGTTTGATGAGGATTATGAGCAGATAGATTCTGATTATCTTGAGGAATTGGAGCTTCAAGATCAACTAGCGTTGATATCTAGAAAGGTGAAGAATTTCCTCAAGAGAACTGGTAGAAAGGTGTTGGGCAATAGATCAGGGTTTGACAAAACCAAGGTCAGATGCTTTAACTGTCAGGGTATTGGTCATTTTGCTAGAGAATGCCAAAGACCTAAAGTAGAAGCACTAGGAAAACAAGGTTCGGGAAGTACTCTCGCTTCCAAAGCCTTAGTGGTGAAGCAGTTGGATGGCTCTTATGATTGGCAAGCTCATTCTGATGAAGCTTTGATGGCCGAGATCGAAGAAACAACTACTGGATCAGTTTCCTACATGCCCACTGATATGGAACAGAGAGTAGAGGTGCCTAAGTCTGAAGTGAAGGCAAGTGATGATGACGTGCTATATATGGATTCAGCTCCAGATATGAGTCCTGAAGAATTCGTGGCACGCATGGCTGAATTACAAACTGACAAGAAGAAGGTATGTTTAGATATTCTTAATCTTGCTGATGTTTGTTACTTAGTTACTGATTTACAATCTCAGAATAGTGTCTTAACTGTGTCAAATAGCAATTTGTCATCACAATTAAATATGGATAAGGAATCCTATAAGACTGTTAGATCTGAACTTGATCAAGCTATTATGGATATTCGTAGATTAAGTGATGATAAACAGGTCTTAAAAGATAAAATTAAGTCCGATGCTTCGGATAGAACAAAACTTAGAGATACCATAAGTGAAAAATCTGTTGTCATAGATGGTCTCTATATGAATATCAAAGACTTAAATGAGACGATTGCTAGTAAGGATCAGGAAATAGTGAACCTTAACTTAAGGTTAATTGAGCAAAACCGTAAACTTGAGAACTATAGGACATCTCAAATGGATAAAATGTTAGATGCTCAACGTAGTGTAAAGGACAAGACTGGGTTAGGTTACAATGATGTATCCCCGCCTTTTAATGCCAATTACACTTCTATTCCTGAAGATTCTGAGATGACTGAAGTTAATCCTGAGATTTCAGTAGCTGATAAACCTGAACAGTCAGAGGCACAGAAAGATGTTATTAAGAACGTATCATTAGATAATAGCAAGGCTTCTCAGTTCACCAAAATACAGTTTGTATCGGGTGGAGTGATTAACGATGCTAAGACTGATGATAAAGTTGATAAGGAACAGCTTAAACCTTTAGTGCCTAAGACTCCGGATGAGAAAGCAAAAGTGAGTAAATCACGCAAGCATATGTCTTGTTTCAAGTGTCATCAAAAGGGACACGTGGCTTCGTGTTGTCCTAACAAAAAGCCTGAAACACCACATAAGCTTGTGATGGATGAAAAGACACAGACCGACTCTAGTATGACTGTAGATGGGTTAGATGCCAAACCTAAGTTAGTTAATAAACCTGTTAACATTCTTAAAAGAGATGCTAAGCATAGTGTCTCCCCACCTAAACCTAAACAGCCATATACTCAAAGTGATAATGTTATCCATAAGTCTAGGGATGTGACACCGTCGAGGTTTAGAACTTCAAGTAGAGGCCATAGTCATTATGAGAGTGGTACTACTTCACGATCACATGAGTTTAATTATAATTATCATAATAGAGCTCATAATTATGTGCCTAAGAGGTTCTCCTCAAATTCACCTCTTAAGGCTGATCGTCCACAAACTCAAGCTACTTCGAAAGTAACCAAAGCTCCTGATGGGAAGGATGGTTATTTTAAAGAGCTTAAGTTTGTTGATGATAAGGGACAAACCAAGACCGTAATGGCTTGGGTCCCTCTTGATAACTGATCGTATTTTGTGTTATGTGCAGGAGCATGCTGTGAACAAGGACAGCTGGTGGTATGTAGACAGTGGATGCTCAAGGCACATGACCGGAGAACGAAGTCTACTGAAGGACTTCAAGGATAGTCTCAAGCAAAAAGAAAATTTTGCAGGAGATAAAGGAGGAATAATTTCGGGAAAAGGAAAAGTTTCAAATGGAACTTTGACTCTTGAGGATGTGAACTATGTTGAAGAACTTACTCACAACCTAGTGAGTGTTTCCCAAGTCTGTGATAAAGGTCACCCAGTTTATTTTAATGAAAAGGAGGCCTTAGTCCTGAAGCCAGGTTTTAAAATTCCTGATGAATGGATATTGATGAGGGCACCAAGGAAGAAGGACATCTATGCTATCAACATGGGTGTTCCTAACTCTTCAATGGTGTCTACATGTTTATTATCCAAGGCTTCGGAAACAGACGCATTGTTATGGCATAGGAGAATGGCACATCTGAACTGGAGAAAGATGAATTATATAACCAAAAATGGTTTGGTTCTAGGTGTACCACAAAAACGTTTTGAGTCTGAGGATAAGTGTGTTCCTTGCATGAAAGGAAAGCAGCACAAGAAACCACACAGGCCTAAGACTGAAAACTCTATCTCTTCGCCATTTGAGTTGCTACATATGGATCTCTTCGGCCCTATAAGCAAGAGAAGTATAGGTGGCAAATGGTACTGTTTGGTTGTCACAGATGATTATTCTAGATTCTCATGGGTATTCTTTTTGGGATCAAAGGATGAGACTCCTGGAATTCTAATTGAGTTCTTTGATCTAGTAGAGAATGTCTATAAAAAGAGAGTTAAGCGTATTCGTAGTGACAATGGAACAGAGTTCAAGAATTCAACGTTGAATATCTATTGCTTAAGCAAAGGGATATTACATCAATCCAGTGCACCTTATGAACCTCAACAGAATGGTGTTGCTGAAAGGAAAAATAGGACGTTGATTGAAGCTGCAAGAACAATGCTTGCTGATTCAAAGCTTCCGGTCATCTTTTGGGCAGAAGCAGTGAATACAGCATGTTATGTTCTTAATAGAGTTCTTACGGTTAAGAGACATAACAAGACTTGTTATGAGCTTTTGAACAATAAGAAACCTAACTTAAAAGGGTTTGAACCCTTTGGAGTTTCATGCACCATATTAAAGACTGGACATCAAGCAAAATTTGGTGAGAAGGCTGACGAAGGATTTTTTCTAGGTTATATGCCCAATTCGCCAAACAAGAGAGTCTTTAATAAAGTCACAGGACGTTTGGAGGTAGTTTATAATATTGAGATTACGAGCTACTCACCTGATGTTCATACGGGCTTAGATTGGCAATTTGATTATTCTGATCTTTTTGCATCATTTAAAGTTCCTATTAGTGACTATGTCAGTGATTCAGAGATAGCTGAACATTTATTTTTTGAAGATGAGAATATTGGTTCTGCTTTAACATCAAGTGTTAAGCAATCTGGAATTAAGACTAATGTTGACTCAGATAAAGCTTCCACAAGTGAGTCACAACAACCTTCAGAGGATAAGTCTCAAGAAACAGAAGATCCTGATGATCTTTCTACAAAGTTTGATGATATACTTACTCCTTTGAAACATTTAAGGATATCTTCAGCACGTACGGAAGATGTACCTGAATTGGAAGAGATTGGTACTAATTTGGAAGATGAGATACCAGTTGAACCAGTTACTACAACTAGAACGAGTAAGAATCATCCCGTTGAAAACATCATCGGTGATATTAATACTCCGGTTCAAACTAGGCATCAATCCAGAGCTAGTACGTCTGAGAATTCTGAATACCAAAGCTTGTATACTGCAATGAAAGAGACAGGGATTCCTAATCAATGTCTATATTCATGCTTTATCTCACAAGTCGAGCCTAAAAATGTTCAAATGGCTTTAAAAGAAAGTTCGTGGGTAGAAGCAATGCAAGAAGAACTATCTCAGTTCTCTAAAAAAAAGTATAGAAGTTGGTTGACCTACCAAAGGGAGAATATCCAATTGGAACTAGATGGGTATTTAAGTGCAAGAGAGATGATAAAGGAATCGTTACTCGCAATAAAGCTCGTCTGGTAGTTCAAGGTTTTAATCAACAAGAAGGTATAGATTACAATGAAGTGTTTGCACCAGTTGCTAGGCTAGAAGCAATTAGAGTATTTTTAGCATTCGCATCATATTATGGTATAAAGGTCTATCAGTTGGATGTTAAGAGTGCCTTTTTGTATGGCAAAGTGGAAGAATTTGTGTATGTTTCACAACCGCCAGGGTTTGCTGATCCTGAGTATCCAGATAGAGTATATCGTTTGAATAAGGCTCTATATGGATTACATCAAGCACCAAGGATGTGGTATGGAACACTATCAACGTATCTACTTGAGAATGGATTTACAAGAGGATCGATTGATAGTACACTGTTTGTGAAATGGAAAAAGAAAGACTTTCTTCTCGTGCAAGTTTATGTTGATGACATTATCTTTGGATCATCTGATGAAAAGATGTGTCAAGAATTTGAGAAAGTCATGAGAAAAAGGTTTGAAATGTCTGCAATGGGAGAGTTGAATTTCTTCTTAGGATTACAAGTTGATCAAAAGAAGGATGGATTCTTTATTCATCAATCTAAATATACATATGAGCTATTAGAACGCTTCAAGATGGATGAAAGTAAGGTCTACAATACTCCAATTCCAGTCAATCATGGACTAGGTCCAGATACATCTAGTGATAGCGATGTGGATCCAACTCTTTATAGAGCCATGATCGGATCACTAATGTATCTTACAGCCTCTAGGCCTGACATAATGTTTGCTGTCTGTTTATGCGTAAGATATCAGGCTAATCCGAAAGAGTCACACATGCAAGCTGTTAAACGAATCTTTCGTTACCTCAAAGGGAAACCTAAGCTGGGTCTTTGGTATCCGATTGATGGAGACTTAGATCTCGTAGCTTATACTGATTCGGATTATGGAGGATGCAATCAGAATAGGAAATCTACGACCGGAGGATGTCAATTCCTAGGAGGTAGATTAGTATCCTGGCAGTGCAAGAAGCAAACCTCGGTAGCCATTTCTACATGTGAAGCTGAGTATGTTGCAGCTGGCAGCTGTTGCTCACAAGTTCTTTGGATTCAACAGCAACTGCGGGATTACGGGTTAAATATAACCAATACTCCTATGATGATTGATAACGAATCTACTATGTCGATCACCAATAATCCGGTGAAGCACAGTAAAACTAAGCATATTGATATTCGACATCATTTTATTAGAGATTGTGCTGAGAAGAAATTGATAAAGTTAGTTAAGGTACCATCATTGGATAACTTAGCAGACTTATACACAAAGGCGTTCGACAGAGCAAGATTTGAGACGTTGGTTCAACTGAATGGAATGAGAAATCCAGAGTGATTAGTCTTCCAAGGGTAATTTTGTAATAGTTAGTATTTATGTGTTCATTAAAAAAAAAAAAAAAAAAAAAAAAAAAAAAAAAAAAAGGCGTATGGCATTCATTTGCTTGTTACCTAAGGGGAATCGCCTTCATTTAAGTTTTTATTTGCAAAAAACTAAGGGAAATGATAGTACATTAGGAGAATAAGCTTCACAATAATAAGCTTAAGTCCTAAGTATGATATGGTAGTAGGTTCAAATAAAGTTGCTTTAGAACTACAGCGGTTCTATCAGGTATGTGTTTATATTTATTTGATTATACACCTATATCCACAAGTTATAATTTGTCTATTTTTATTAAATCTTTAGATGGCTTCATCATATGATGTACTGGTAGGCAAATTATATGAAATTTTCTAAGCCTTAATAAGTTAATCAACTACTTGTTTATTATTTTGTGTTACTATTCTATGATGTATGACATTAAGTCTTAATTGTTGAATGATGGTATTGCCATACACTGTTATTATACATATTAATTTGAATTGACAAATAGTAGCAATATGGGTATTAACTTAATTACTGGTAACTTTGTTATACTAAGTACAGAACTGAAACCTTTAATTAAATTAATATTCTCAAATATATTTTGAATTATGCTAGAAGGGATCTTCTGTTGTACTAAGTACAGACTTAGATAACATAGCATATTCAAAGTATGTTTGATATTTGTCTAACCTTAAAAAATTCAAGTGTATGTTATATGTTTCGAAAAGATACATCATTTAGTAACCGCTACCTTGAAAATTTAATGATGCAGTGTTATGTGTTTTACTTGAATTCTTCAGTATATCATATAATAGGAAGCACTTGATAATACTCATACTAACAATAAAGAGTTTGCTTAGAAAATTGAGTCTAATTTGTTTATGTGGATCATAATACCGGTAATCGTCTTGAACTATCTACAATTAAAATATTCACTTTATGTGAGTAATACATTTATTAATTATGCTATGTGGATAAAGGTACCTAAGATATAGTTTTATAAATATAAATGTATAAATGATAAATTTAGTTGTAATTTTACAGTGATTCACTTGAATTTCATGAGGAATGTATACTACCAATCTGCTTAGACTTTTTAATATATAATTAATTGCTTATTCTTACTAATATGATCCCTAAGCAGATAAAATCTTATTTACATTGTATATTTACTTTGTTTCAAAGTGATTAATAAAATGGTACTTGATACCAATGGTTATGTAATTTTGTTTTATCTTATTTTTAATTTTTTTTTAATTTTTGTATTAATTATGTTTACCCTTCGGAATTAAATTATACTGTATATTTTTGAGTTGAACAACGTGACAAATACAAGTTAAAATTAATTATAATTTAGACTTGTAAAATATCGGGTTTTTATTTATACTTAGCATTAAATTCGCGTTTTTAATTGTTTCTGCGAGTTGGCATCAACTTGCGAGTCCACTTAAATCTCGCGAATCGGATATGTAGTATAAAGGGGGTCAAACGAGTCAAACCAACCCACCGAACCCACACATACTTCGCGAGTTCAGTAAAGCTTGCGAATCCATCAAAAAGGCGAAACGAGGCGATTTTCTTTTTTCGTTTGATTTTGAATTTTAGAGTACGAGAACGAGTTATTCAATCCGTAGACTTTATACACCTTCATATTACGAACATTTTGAGGTATAAACCAACGGATTTCACCGTTTAAATTACTCGAAATCGAAGTTTTAATAAGCTTAGGGTTTCGGTTTATAATTCGAACGATTCACGTATATTAAAGGACTATTAGAACACGAATCCTTGTGGTTTATGTTAAATGGATGTTAATAAACGTAAATCAATCGATAGATCATGTTAAAATCAACAGATGAATCAATTTTAATTGGAAATTCGCGACGGCAGTTCATCGAACGAGTTGACAATGTGAATCAACTCGCAGCGAGTTGACTAGCGAATCCATGAGATTAGCGAGTTCACTTCAATAGCTGCTTGATAAGTTTAGCGAGTTGATAACTTTAGCGAGTTGATCAATGTAGCGAGTTGTTGAGTATAGCGAGTTGATAAGCAAAAAAAGTTGACCTCACCTCGTTAGGCCAGTTTATGCGAGTCCGGAATTTACAAACATTTTTTTTTTGTAATAACTTTTATCTAATTAATTTAAATTAGACTTAAGACTTTTAGTTATAAGTTAAATTTTTATATACGACTTGAGACTATTTTTGTAACAAGTTATATATAATTTCAATTTTAAATTAAGATGTTTGATGAATCTCGATTCATAATACGTAATAGTTTAAATATTTTTAATCGTGCATTAAATTATATCTATTGTTTGTGTTTATTTTACAGATATGGCTAGAGCATTTGATAAGGGTCACAATATTTTGGTTGATCTGAATCTTGAAGCCAAGCGGGCTGACAGGGTTGCTGATATTTTACGTTTTCTAGCACGATCAAGGATTAGATACGCCATTACGGCCAATCCTCCGATTTCTCAGGCTATTCTGAACGACTTTTGGACAGATATAGTATACGACGAATCTGTCACCCCACCTGAGATTCGAGCTACGGTTAGTGGACGACCTGTTACCTTTTCAGCTGGTAATCTTCGTGAGATTTTGCAGCTAGGTACCGTAGAACAGGAGAACGGGGATACTGAGTATCCTATGGATTTTATTGAGGGCGCGATAGGGCGTATGGGATATACAGGAGACAGACGTGGACGTCAGTTCCAGAAGCCTCTGGTTATTGGTCAGTGGAGGTTTCTTTGGCATGTGATGAATATAGTCTTCGCAGCGAAGAAAGGTGGATTTGATGAGTTGAGTCCTGCGATTCTATCGGCTGCACTGTCACTGGTTTATAATAAACCATACAGTTTTTGTGATTATCTTTTTGGTGAGATTGCGAAACAGATATCGGGGTCTGTTAGATCAAGATTTTTGGTTTACCCGCGATTTTGCATGCTGATTATCCGTGCACGTCTACCGGATTTGGCTATACCTGAACCACATCTAGTGGTTAATACGATTGACCATCGTGGGTATAACGCCATGTTCATGCAGACAGTCAGGAAGGAAGGAGTGGTGAAACCGGAAGTTAGACCACTTTTTGGATATGTTGTTGATCCGAACTACGTTGCACCGCCAAATCATGGATGGTTAGACGTAGCTCCTGCTGCTGTTGCTGCTCCTGCTATTGCTGATGTTGTACCAGAACCTGCGGCTGAGGAAGCTCAACCTGAAGATCCACAAGGGCTCCTTGAGGATGTTCTTATTCAGGTTGGTAAGGTGGATCAGCAAGTGAATCCAGATGTTGCTGCACAGGTTGTGCAAGAGGTTTTGGAGCAGAATGATGATGCGACAAATCCTTTGCTTCAAGACATTGAGAGTTATTTAGCACCATCTGCGGTAATCTTTTATTTATGTAATAATATAGATGCTTAGTTGATAGATTGTTTTATTAATCATAGATGCATAATATTATTATATAATGATTCTGATATTAGATATTTAGTAAATTGGATATTATTTCTGATTTTAAAATATAAATATCATTACATGAACAGGAAGCTGAAGCTGAGGCTGCAAATCCCGAAGTTATATTACTTGAGGATGAGCAGATACAGCTTGATAGATCAGTTGAAGTACCAACTGAGGTATTATATCTGATTAATCTTAAATATATAGAACTTGTATGATAGAGCTTACGCTAATCATAAATGTTTAATATATTTAAACTTTAGGATCCTGTTAGATCATCTGGAGGTCGTGATGGTGAGACGGCTTCAGATGAAGATTCTGATAATACACCTTCTCCTCCTCCATCTGCTTCTGAAAGGAAGAGAAAAGGAAAAGATATTCTGGAGGAAGGTACTGAGGAAGTTGAGATTCCTTTGATGAAGCGTCCGAGAACGCTTATTATTCAAGAAGGTTAGTATTGATTATAAAAGTTAAATAATCTTAACTTGTTGTTTATCAGGAGTTGAACTGAGACAGTTAATTCTGTATACAGTTGCTCAGGATACACCACAGGTGGAGATGGATGCACCGGTGGTTACTGAATCGATATCTTTACTGCTTCAGGAATGAGATATAAGTTCTATAACTATGAGTGTTATGCAATTAATTAGAGTTTGAGACAGAGTAATCTGTAACAATAACTGATTTTAATTGTGTTTAACTTTACAGCATGAGGTTGCTGATCTAGTTCGTGGAGCTAATTTTCCAACGAACAAAACAGCTAGATTTGCGACAAGTTTGCTTACGCAAGCTTTGTCTCAACCTCATACACCGCTTACCAGAGACTGGCATATTGAGTCTCTCACACCGCCTGGACCAAGAACGATACCTGTTACTCCGACGACTGATGCAGAAAGGATTACATCCTTAGAGTCGAGGGTAAAGGATTTGGAGAAGCTTACTTCTCAGATTCCAGAGCTGGTGTCGAGCAATCTTCTTCTTTCACAACAAAGCAGAGTGAATCGTACAATCTGTTGATGAAGACTCATGAGACTTTGCTTGCGGACTTCAACGTACAGAGATTGAAGTTATCTTCTTTAGAGAGTCTGGTCTTGAGATCGCATTCAGGACAGTCTACTCAGGGGGAGATATTGGTATATCTGGAGTCTTGCAGAGAAAATGAGTTGAAGAGGAAGAGAGATCAAGACAAGGACGATGATCCCAATGCACCGAGTGGTGAGCAGACTGGTCCTTCAAAGACTTGTGAGCAAGCTACTATTCAGGGGGAGTCTGGTGCTGGTGCTAGTGGTTCTGGAGTGGATACAAGTGCAGATAAGACTGTACCGGGTGATACTGAAGCTGGTAAGATAGCTTAGTATTATCATAGTACTGTAATATTTGTAATAGTTTGTAGTGAACAAATGTAAACTTAATTATTGTGTAAATATATTTGGCTTAGGGTTATTATTATTTTAAGTAAAATATGTTGGGTAATTTAAGTTTATATAATTATGTTAAGATAAAATAGTGATCGAAAGACTTCCGACTCATTGAGTAGTCGAGCGGCGTGTTCCGATTAATTTCGGCGGTCAAAATTTTATGATAACATATGCTTTTTAGATTTGATTATAGACTTAAGACCGTAAGGTATATAAGTAATTAACAAATTAAAAATGTATTCGTATTAACTAGACAAAAGATATATAATTTAAAGGTTAAATTGATAATGAATTAGATCAATTAACACTTGGAAATTATATAAGTTAATTAATAGTAAATTTAAATGTTTGGTGATTATTCACAATGCATTAGAATTTTAAATTAATTAATATTTGTTAAGTAGACTTAAGAAATTTTGGATTGATTCAGGGTAATCAATAAAAGATTTTATAAGTTATATGTAAATTGCGTTTATATTTTAGGTTAAAATATACAAAAGAATTAATAAAGAGATTCTTAGGTTGATTCAGGGAAATTGATAAGAGAATTTTAATTATTAATATTTATTTGTATTTATGGTTTTCTCTTAGGATTGGAGATGCTTGATCTATCTGATTCGGAAGATGATATTTTTGATGAGATAGATGAAGACATTGATTATGATCTTGAGGAAGGAGAATTCCAACCACCTACTGATTGGACTGCTGTACCTGAGAATGTGCAAGACATGGGTGTAGATCTAGATGCAAACATTGATGAACACCATGTGAGTCCATCTAGGACAGAAGTTGTTATTGAAAATGAACAAGGTCCAACAATTGTCGATATAGATGAAGATATTGATGATTCAACCTCTGATGAAGAAGAAGAAGTTTTTGTTCAAACCAAAAATCCTGCTGTTGTACTTAGGAAACTTCCAAAGAAGAAGAAGAAGATTGGAATTTCTGAAGTTGATATTACGAAAAAGCGTGTACCACGTAAAGGGATTATTGGTTGGTACTTTGACTCAGAACTAAAGCTTTTTGCGATCAAAAGGTTTGACGGAGTTCAATATTTTGAAAGAAAGCTAGCAGTTTTTAGTTCTCTACCACGTTATGAAATACGTGATTTGGCTAGATTAGAGATTAACAATCCAAGTCGTGATGATTATGCTGATCGTGTTGAAAGAATCATTAGACATGAGGTTGGTACAAATAAGTTTGTTCAGATTAAGCCAAGAAAGGGAAAAACTGTGAAATTACAAGAGAGAAGTCAAAGAACAGGAAGAAGAAGAAGGAAGAAGATATATCCAGCTGTTAGATGCATACAGCAGATTCCACTGAAGACAATGCCACAAGATATTCTGGGTAATATGAAGAGATGGCATGTAGATTCAGGAACTGGAGAAGCTGTTATGGTTGAAGCTGATGATGAGGTTGACGGTGGTGAAAGAGAAATCTTCAGAGTCTATGACCATCGACACCTAATGAACATGTCGAAGAAAGATTTGATTAAGTTGAATGAAAATAGAATCTTGACGACAGATGCATGGGGTGATTTGGGACGAGATTATCAGATGATGGTTAAGACGTGTATCAAGATGAAGATTTAAGCAGGCAGTAAGATTTACAAATGAAGACCAAAGACAAGCGTGAAGATAAAGACGCTAGAGCTATTGTCAAGGGGGAGTCTGTTGGGACATAGATTGTGACAACAGATCTAGCTTGAAATAGGACTAGTGTAATTATTATTGTGTTTGTATATTGGTTTGGATTTGTAAAAGAATATTTGTTTTGTTAGTGATATTCGTTAAACATATTGTTTTGTTAAGTTAGACGAATAATTAAATACAAAATAAATAATAGACGTTTGATGCGTAGCGAGTCGAGATATCAGGTCGCAGCGAGTCGAGCTGTGAGGTGAGATCTGAACTCGTGAGGTATCAGTCTGGCGAGCCGAGCTCTGTGTTGGGCTTGGGCTGCGAGTTGGACTGAACTCGCAGGCCCATACGAGCCGAGACGACTGGACGTATATATTGTTTTTTACTCCGTGAAAAACATAACTTTTTGATACTTTTGCGATTCTGCGAACTCAACAAATCCAGAGAAAACTAAACCTAAAGGCTAGGCTTTGACAATTCGTTGTTTAAAGCTAAGTCTTACTAAACGCAATACGAACATATTCGTTGTTAGTAAGATAACACCGTATTAATGGATTTCGCACCTTAATACTACAGATAACGAAGTTATCGATCCTAAAACTAGGGGACTTACAAGAGTTTAATTGGAGCTTGGATAAAAAAGAAATGGAAAATGAGCTTATTGGAAAGAAAAGAAGCTAAGTGATTGAAGATAGGCAAGTTTGGATTGGAATAGGTGTATATGAAGCTTGAATCGGAAAAAGAACGAAAGATGAGCTAAAAATGAAGAAAAGTGTAAAGCTGAGTTTTCGGCTATGCGTTAGTATTTTGGCCATAACTTCTTCATACCAACTCCGATTGGGGTGATTCAACTTGAAGAATTTAGCTAATAGGCAGGGCTACAACTTTCATTTTTACCCCTTATACCAGTTTTGCATCCATACGGCGTATGGATAATCCATACGGCGTATGGATTGGTCGTCCAGAATCCTTAAATTCTCATTTTGCCTCATTTTAACCCTAACTTTCACCAAAAACCCTAAGTCGACTAAGGCTGGTTCCAGAGGCTTTTTGATGAAATTTTGGAGGCACAAGAAGGTGGGGATCGATGCCAATTGATCCTACTTCGCGTGGTTTATGATTCGGTTTGCATATCACCTTCCGATTTCAATTTAAACATCGTCTATGTGTTTTGTTTGAGATCATGAATCTGATTTTATCAATTGAATTATAAATTAGACTTTATGTAATTTGTTTAGTTTAATAACCTTTGATTATGATTGTTAGAAGGTTATAATTGTGTTTTGAATCAATTGACTGATTGAAGATTGTTATGTTATCCATGAATCCTTGTTTATTGGTGATTGTTAGTTATTACTTAACGTGGTTAATAGTGTCATTGAGATTGAGTTCCTTTGATGTTATTGATTATTGATGATTATGAATCTAGGTTTATAGTCATTGCTAAATATATCGAGTTTGATAGGTTAAGAGAATAGTAACTAATCAATCTAAAATGAGCAAGCTAATAAGAGATTATTAGTAGGTATTGTTGAGTCATACCGCGAGGATCAATCATAACAAGTCGTGAATACTTAATGCACAATCTAGGGAAAAGCACGCAATAAAGCAACATTCTTGCGACGTCGGATCGATGTTTAATGTGGGACTCTAGATTGTAGATATTAGTTAACCAGAACCGGAGACTAATATACATTTAACTTGGACTCTTTGATTAGTATCTAAGTTGATATAAAAGAAATCACAATCAGACAATCAAAACATATGAACCGGATAATATGAATCTGAGTGTGAAGACTCTGAGCAATTACATGTCTATCTCCAATTATTTATCTGTTCCTCTTATCTTGTATTATGTTGTTGGTTTGGTTAATTAGTTCATATTGAACGTTCGTACGGAACTAAAACGTAACCCCTATTTTACTGCTTTATCAATAATTCCAATTTAACTGAATAACATCGTTCCTGTGTTCCTGTGTTCGACCTGGACTTACCATAAGCTATGCTATTCCGATCGGGTATTCTTGACTGGTTGTGTGATAGTAGTGATCGGTATATCCTATACTTTACAAATAATAAAACTAGACGCTTTCACACGCATCAATGTCGGGGAACACTTAACCGGCTGGACTATTGTTCTGCCGGGGAACGGTTGCTTATTCGATTAAGTTGGAAAATATTAAAAAAAATAAAAAAATATTAATCACGCACAATTTTATAGGCTTGATTTGCTAAACAAATATTTTTGTCTTGTATAGAAGTTGTGATGATTAATGATGTAATTTGGTTGTAAATAATTGTTTACTTGTTAATTATATGTATATGCATGTTATATAATTTAGTTTTTAATGGAGCGAAGTTTTTGAATTTGGTTTGCACAGACGTTCAACTGGCGGTTATGCGCACCAGCCGGCGGTTGGAAGGTTGTTTTTGCGAATAAATTTTTCTCTGCTCTGTTTGTATATATTATGTACTAATTATTATTGCTTATTTCCTGTACCTTATTTTATTTAGTTTTTTGTGTGTTAATATGTTAGTTTTAATTTTTAGTTATTTTATATTTTGTTTTGTTGTTCTACTTTTGGTTTTCTTTTTTGTTTTGCAGTTTCGAACTTTGTGGGTGTGTTCCCTGGAAACCCTCACGAGACTATAACTCGTCCAATCGGGATACCGAGGGGTTTAAAGGCTTATTGCATACTCTAAATACAATCGTGATGCCTACGGAAGTGTGCTGTTGTATATTTTCATAATCAGATCAAGAAAGCATTTTTCTTCAAGATCAGGGGAGTTTTCTGTTCACTTATTTTCTAATCCCATATTTTACGATTCCTTGTTTTGCAACGAGGACATTGCTTTATTTTAAGTGGGGGATGGGAAAAAGAATTTTGCTTGTCATAAGTTATGAATTGGTAAATATTGGTAAGTTATGAATTAGTAAATATTGGTAAATTTCAAGCTAGAAGGCATTCTATGTTGGTCATTTTTCAGCCCAAAATTTTCTTTTAAAAAATGTATTCTCTTTAAGTTTAGGAAATCTTGTAACAAATCTGGGAAATTCAAAGGATAATTTGAACTTAAATTTTAAAATATTAGATAGTTCATCTTGTGATGTATCGATAGGCAATCTATGTGTAAGTTGTTGAGTTATTAAATAAAATTAATGTAAGAAGTATGCGATATTTCGAGAAGAACTTTAGCAATTTATGACTTAGTCTTAATTCTTATATATGATAGCGTGCGATATGCCATAATTTTGGTATTTGATTAATATCATTTGGGGATATACTGGGTGTTGTTTCCTCTGTTGTACGAAAGTACTGACCTGGTCTCCGCCAGTATATCTAATGAAAAAGAGCAAAAGGAGTTTAAACGAACTCAAGATTTTAAAATGTAGTCAAATTATGTCGCTTTGTTGTACTAAGGTACAGACCTGCCAGCAATGGTTTGACTAAAAAGTTATTATGCTAAACCAAAGTCAAGTTATGTCGCTCTGTTGTGTTGAGGCACAGCCATGTCACCAATGTCTTGACTTGAAAAATGATTGTTTTAATTGGATATCCATAATATGTGTAATATTAGCACGTTATATGTATAAGGGTATTTTGCTATTAAGAATCAAGGGTAAAGCTACTAAAATAATGATAAGTCAAGCTCAATTACCTAAGTATAGATTGTTTAGGTGGACAACAATATCGGTAATCATTGTGAGCTATCTGTTACGCATAGTAATAATGAATGAGATAATTTGTTTTTCTTAGAAGAGTTTCATTATAGCTAAATCTTAAGGTTGAATTGTTTTTAAGCTAAAAATTTCGTTTGCAAAATGCTAGCTAGTATGTAGGTCCCTCTGCGCCATTGTCTGCCTACTAAATTTTGTCGTTTATAAGTTTTAATTCGACAGTCTACTTGAGGACAAGTAGAATTCAAGTGGGGGATGTTTGATAAACGCCAAAATGTACTATATTGGACTACTAATTACCCCTTTGTTAGATAGGTTTCTAATGCATTTTGTATGAATAACATACTTATTTCGTTCATATTTGCATTTAAGAGTTTAATTGGAGCTTGGATAAAAAAGAAACGGAAAACGAGCTTATTGGAAAGAAAAGAAGCTAAGTGATTGAAGATAGGAAAGTTTGGATTGGAATAGGTGTATATGAAGCTTGAATCGGAAAAAGAACGAAAGATGAGCTAAAAATGAAGAAATTTGTAAAGCTGAGTTTTCGGCTATGCGTTAGTATTTTGGCCATAACTTCTTCATACGAACTCCGATTGGGGTGATTCAACTTGTAGAATTTAGCTAATAGGCAGGGCTACAACTTTCATTTTTACCCCTTAGACCAGTTTTGCATTCATACGGCGTATGGATAATCCATACGGCGTATGGATTGGTCGTCCAGAATCCTTAAATTCTCATTTTGCCTCATTTTAACCCTAACTTTCACCAAAAACCCTAAGTCGACTAAGGCTGGTTCTAGAGGCTTTTTGATGACATGTTAGAGGCACAAGAAGGTGGGGATCAATGCCAATTGATCCTACTTCGCGTGGTTTATGATTCGGTTTGCATATCACCTTCCGATTTCAATTTAAACATCGTCTATGTGTTTTGTTTGAGATCATGAATCTGATTTTATCAGTTGAATTATAAATTAGACTTTATGTAATTTGTTTAGTTTAATAACCTTTGATTATGATTGTTAGAAGGTTATAATTGTGTTTTGAATCAATTGACTGATTGAAGATTGTTATGTTATCCATGAATCCTTGTTTATTGGTGATTGTTAGTTATTACTTAACGTGGTTAATAGTGTCATTGAGATTGAGTTCCTTTGATGTTATTGATTATTGATGATTATGAATCTAGGTTTATAGTCATTGCTAAATATATTGAGTTTGATAGGTTAAGAGAATAGTAACTAATCAATCTAAAATGAGCAAGCTAATAAGAGATTACTAGTAGGTATTGTTGAGTCATACCGCGAGGATCAATCATAACAAGTCGTGAATACTTAATGCACAATCTAGGGAAAAGCACGCAATAAAGCAACATTCTTGCGATGTCGGATCGATGTTTAATGTGGGACTCTAGATTGTAGATATTAGTTAACCAGAACCGGAGACTAATATACATTTAACTTGGACTCTTTGATTAGTATCTAAGTTGATATAAAAGAAATCACAATCAGACAATCAAAACATATGAACCGGATAATATGAATCTGAGTGTGAAGACTCTGAGCAATTACATGTCTATCTCCAATTATTTATCTGTTCCTCTTATCTTGTATTATGTTGTTGGTTTGGTTAATTAGTTCATATTGAACGTTCGTACGGAACTAAAACGAAACCCCTATTTTACTGCTTTATCAATAATTCCAATTTAACTGAATAACATCGTTCCTGTGTTCGACCTGGACTTACCATAAGCTATGCTATTCCGATCGGGTATTCTTGCCTGGTTGTGTGATAGTAGTGATCGGTATATCCTATACTTTATAAATAATAAAACTAGACGCTTTCACACGCATCAATGCTGGGGAACACTTAACCGGTTGGACTATTGTTCTGCCGGGGAACGGTTGCTTATTCGATTAAGTTGGAAAATATTAAAAAAAATAAAAAAATATCTTTTTAATCACGCACAATTTTATAGGCTTGATTTGCTAAACAAATATTTTTGTCTTGTATAGAAGTTGTGATGATTAATGATGTAATTTGGTTGTAAATAATTGTTTACTTGTTAATTATATGTATATGCATGTTATATAATTTAGTTTTTAATGGAGCGAAGTTTTTGAATTTGGTTTACACAGACGTTCAACTGGCGGTTGTACGCACCAGCCGGCGGTTGGAAGGTTGTTTTTGCGAATAAATTTTTCTCTGCTCTATTTGTATATATTATGTACTAATCATTATTGCTTATTTCCTGTACCTTATTTTATTTAGTTTTTTGTGTGTTAATATGTTAGTTTTAATTTTTAGTTATTTTATATATTGTTTTCTTGATCTACTTTTGGTTTTCTTTTTTGTTTTGCAGTTTCGAACTTTGTGGGTGTGTTCCCTGGAAACCCTCACGAGACTATAACTCGTCCAATCGGGATACCGAGGGGTTTAAAGGCTTATTGCATACTCTAAATGCAATCGTGATGCCTACGGAAGTGTGCTGTTGTATATTTTCATAATCAGATCAAGAAAGCATTTTTCTTCAAGATCAGGGGAGTTTACTGTTCACTTCTTTTCTAATCCCATATTTTACGATTCCTTGTTTTGCAACGAGGACATTGCTTTATTTTAAGTGGGGGATGGGGAAAAGAATTTTGCTTGTCCAAAGTTATGAATTGGTAAATATTGGTAAGTTATGAATTGGTAAATATTGGTAAATTTCAAGCTAGAAGGCATTCTATGTTGGTCATTTTTCAGCCCAAAATTTTCTTTAAAAAAATGTATTCTCTTTAAGTTTAGGAAATCTTGTAACAAATCTGGGAAATTCAAAGGATAATTTGAACTTAAATTTTAAAATATTAGATAGTTCATCATGTGATGTATCGATAGGCAATCTATGTGTAAGTTGTTGAGTTATTAAATAAAATTAATGTAAGAAGTGTACGATATTTCGAGAAGAACTTTAGCAATTTATGACTTAGTCTTAATTCTTATATATGATAGCGTGCGATATGCCATAATTTTGGTATTTAATTAATATCATTTGGGGATATACTGTGTGTTGTTTCCTCTATTGTACGAAAGTACAGACCTGGTCCGCCAGTATATCTAATGAAAAAGAGCAAAAGGAGTTTAAACGAACTCAAGATTTTAAAATGTAGTCAAATTATGTCGCTTTGTTGTACTAAGGTACAGACCTGCTAGCAATGATTTGACTAAAAAGTTATTATGCTAAACCAAAGTCAAGTTATGTCGCTCTGTTGTGTTGAGGCACAGCCATGTCACCAATGTCTTGACTTGAAAAATGATTGTCTTAATTGGATATCCATAATATGTGTAATATTAGCACGGTATATGTATAAGGGTATTTTGCTATTAAGAATCAAGGGTAAAGCTACTAAAATAATGATAAGTCAAGCTCAATTACCTAAGTATAGATTGTTTAGGTGGACAACAATATCGGTAATCATTGTGAGCTATCTGTTACGCATAGTAATAATGAATGAGATAATTTGTTTTTCCTAGAAGAGTTTCTTGATAGCTAAATCTTAAGGTTGAATTGTTTTTAAGCTAATAATTTCGTTTGAAAATGCTAGCTAGTATGTATGTCCCTTTGCGCCATTGTCTGCCTACTAAATTTTGTCGTTTGTAAGTTTTAATTCGACAGTCTACTTGAGGACAAGTAGAATTCAAGTGGGGGATGTTTGATAAACGCCAAAATGTACTATATTGGACTACTAATTACCCCTTTGTTAGATAGGTTTCTAATGCATTTTGTATGAATAAGATACTTATTTCGTTCATATTTGCATTTAAGAGTTTAATTGGAGCTTGGATAAAAAAGAAACGGAAAATGAGCTTATTGGAAAGAAAAGAAGCTAAGTGATTGAAGATAGGCAAGTTTGGATTGGAATACGTGTATATGAAGCTTGAATCGGAAAAAGAACGAAAGATGAGCTAAAAATGAAGAAAAGTGTAAAGCTGAGTTTTCGGCTATGCGTTAGTATTTTGGCCATAACTTCTTCATACCAACTCCGATTGGGGTGATTCAACTTGGAGAATTTAGCTAATAGGCAGGGCTACAACTTTCAGTTTTACCCCTTAGACCAGTTTTGCATCCATACGGCGTATGGATAATCCATACGGCGTATGGATTGGTCGTCCAGAATCCTTAAATTCTCATTTTGCCTCATTTTAACCCTAACTTTCACCAAAAACCCTAAGTCGACTAAGGCTGGTTCTAGAGGCTTTTTGATGACATGTTGGAGGCACAAGAAGGTGGGGATCGATGCCAATTGATCCTACTTCGCGTGGTTTATGATTCGGTTTGCATATCACCTTCCGATTTCAATTTAAACATCGTCTATGTGTTTTGTTTGAGATCATGAATCTCATTTTATCAGTTGAATTATAAATTAGACTTTATGTAATTTGTTTAGTTTAATAACCTTTGATTATGATTGTTAGAAGGTTATAATTGTGTTTTGAATCAATTGACTGATTGAAGATTGTTATGTTATCCATGAATCCTTGTTTATTGGTGATTGTTAGTTATTACTTAACGTGGTTAATAGTGTCATTGAGATTGAGTTCCTTTGATGTTATTGATTATTGATGATTATGAATCTAGGTTTATAGTCATTGCTAAATATATTGAGTTTGATAGGTTAAGAGAATAGTAACTAATCAATCTAAAATGAGCAAGCTAATAAGAGATTACTAGTAGGTATTGTTGAGTCATACCGCGAGGATCAATCATAACAAGTCGTGAATACTTAATGCACAATCTAGGGAAAAGCACGCAATAAAGCAACATTCTTGCGACGTCGGATCGATGTTTAATGTGGGACTCTAGATTGTAGATATTAGTTAACCAGAACCGGAGACTAATATACATTTAACTTGGACTCTTTGATTAGTATCTAAGTTGATATAAAAGAAATCACAATCAGACAATCAAAACATATGAACCGGATAATATGAATCTGAGTGTGAAGACTCTGAGCAATTACATGTCTATCTCCAATGATTTATCTGTTCCTCTTATCTTGTATTATGTTGTTGGTTTGGTTAATTAGTTCATATTGAACGTTCGTACGGAACTAAAACGTAACCCCTATTTTACTGTTTTATCAATAATTCCAATTTAACTGAATAACATCGTTCCTGTGTTCGACCTGGACTTACCATAAGCTATGCTATTCCGATCGGGTATTCTTGCCTGGTTGTGTGATAGTAGTGATTGGTATATCCTATACTTTATAAATAATAAAACTAGACGCTTTCACACGCATCAATGCCGGGGAACACTTAACCGGTTGGACTATTGTTCTGCCGGGGAACGGCTGCTTATTCGATTAAGTTGGAAAATATTAAAAAAAATAAAAAAATATCTTTTTAATCACCCACAATTTTATAGGCTTGATTTTCTAAACAAATATTTTTGTCTTGTATAGAAGTTGTGATGATTAATGATGTAATTTGGTTGTAAATAATTGTTAACTTGTTAATTATATGTATATGCATGTTATATAATTTAGTTTTTAATGGAGCGAAGTTTTTGAATTTGGTTTGCACAGACGTTCAACTGGCGGTTGTGCGCACCAGCCGGCGGTTGGAAGGTTGTTTTTGCGAATAAATTTTTCTCTGCTCTGTTTGTATATATTATGTAATAATTATTATTCCTTATTTCCCGTACCTTATTTTATTTAGTTTTTTGTGTGTTAATATGTTAGTTTTAATTTTTAGTTATTTTATATTTTGTTTTCTTGTTCTACTTTTGGTTTTCTTTTTTGTTTTGCAGTTTCGAACTTTGTGGGTGTGTTCCCTGGAAACCCTCACGAGACTATAACTCGTCCAATCGGGATACCGAGGGGTTTAAAGGCTTATTGCATACTCTAAATGCAATCGTGATGCCTACGAAAGTGTGCTGTTGTATATTTTCATAATCAGATCAAGAAAGCATTTTTCTTCAAGATCAGGGGAGTTTTCTGTTCACTTCTTTTCTAATCCCATATTTTACGATTCCTTGTTTTGCAACGAGGACATTGCTTTATTTTAAGTGGGGGATGGGGAAAAGAATTTTGCTTGTCGTAAGTTATGAATTGGTAAATATTGGTAAGTTATGAATTGGTAAATATTGGTAAATTTCAAGCTAGAAGGCATTCTATGTTGGTCATTTTTCAGCCCAAATTTTTCTTTTAAAAAATGTATTCTCTTTAAGTTTAGGAAATCTTGTAACAAATCTGGGAAATTCAAAGGATAATTTGAACTTAAATTTTAAAATATTAGATAGTTCATCATGTGATGTATCGATAGGCAATCTGTATGTAAGTTGTTGAGTTATTAAATAAAATTAATGTAAGAAGTATGCGATATTTCGAGAAGAACTTTAGCAATTTATGACTTAGTCTTAATTCTTATATATGATAGCGTGCGATATGCCATAATTTTGGTATTTAATTAATATCATTTGGGGATATACTGGGTGTTGTTTCCTCTGTTGTACGAAAGTACAGACCTGGTCTCCGCCAGTATATCTAATGAAAAAGAGCAAAAAGAGTTTAAACGAACTCAAGATTTTAAAATGTAGTCAAATTATGTCGCTTTGTTGTACTAAGGTACATACCTGCCAGCAATGGTTTGACTAAAAAGTTATTATGCTAAACCAAAGTCAAGTTATGTCACTCTGTTGTGTTGAGGCACAGCCATGTCACCAATGTCTTGACTTGAAAAATGATTGTCTTAATTGGATATCCATAATATGTGTAATATTAGCACGTTATATGTATAAGGGTATTTTGCTATTAAGAATCAAGGGTAAAGCTACTAAAATAATGATAAGTCAAGCTCAATTACCTAAGTATAGATTGTTTAGGTGGACAACAATATCGGTAATCATTGTGAGCTATCTGTTACGCATAATAATAATGAATGAGATAATTTGTTTTTCCTAGAAGAGTTTCTTGATAGCTAAATCTTAAGGTTGAATTGTTTTTAAGCTAAAAATTTCGTTTGCAAAATGCTAGCTAGTATGTAAGTCCCTCTGCGCCATTGTCTGCCTACTAAATTTTGTCGTTTATAAGTTTTAATTCGACAATCTACTTGAGGACAAGTAGAATTCAAGTGGAGGATGTTTGATAAACGCCAAAATGTACTATATTGGACTACTAATTACCCCTTTGTTAGATAGGTTTCTAATGCATTTTGTATGAATAAGATACTTATTTCGTTCATATTTGCATTTAAGAGTTTAATTGGAGCTTGGATAAAAAAGAAACAGAAAACGAGCTTATTGGAAAGAAAAGAAGCTAAGTGATTGAAGATAGGAAAGTTTGGATTGGAATAAGTGTATATGAAGCTTGAATCGGAAAAAGAACGAAAGATGAGCTAAAAATGAAGAAAAGTGTAAAGCTGAGTTTTCGGCTATGTGTTAGTATTTTGGCCATAACTTCTTCATACGAACTCCGATTGGGGTGATTCAACTTGGAGAATTTAGCTAATAGGCAGGGCTACAACTTTCATTTTTACCCCTTAGACCAGTTTTGCATCCATACGGCGTATGGATTGGTCGTCCAGAATCCTTAAATTCTCATTTTGCCTCATTTTAACCCTAACTTTCACCAAAAACCCTAAGTCAACTAAGGCTGGTTCCAGAGGCTTTTTGATGACATTTTGGAGGCACAAGAAGGTGGGGATCGATGCCAATTGATCCTACTTCGCGTGGTTTATGATTCGGTTTGCATATCACCTTCCGATTTCAATTTAAACATCGTCTATGTGTTTTGTTTGAGATCATGAATCTGATTTTGTACAATTGAATTATAAATTAGACTTTATGTAATTTGTTTAGTTTAATAACCTTTGATTATGATTGTTAGAAGGTTATAATTGTGTTTTGAATCAATTGACTGATTGAAGATTGTTATGTCATCCATGAATCCTTGTTTATTGGTGATTGTTAGTTATTATTTAACGTGGTTAATAGTGTCATTGAGATTGAGTTCCTTTGATGTTATTGATTATTGATGATTATGAATCTAGGTTTATAGTCATTGCTAAATATATCGAGTTTGATAGGTTAAGAGAATAGTAACTAATCAATCTAAAATGAGCAAGCTAACCAGAGATTATTAGTAGGTATTGTTGAGTCATACCGCGATGATCAATCATAACAAGTCGTGAATAGTTAACGCACAATCTAGGGAAAAGCAAGCAATAAAGCAACATTCTTGCGACGTCGGATCGATGTTTAATGTGGGACTCTAGATTGTAGATATTAGTTAACCAGAACCGGAGACTAATATACATTTAACTTGGACTCTTTGATTAGTATCTAAGTTGATATAAAAGAAATCACAATCAGATAATCAAAACATATGAACCGGATAATATGAATCTAAGTGTGAAGACTCTGAGCAATTACATGTCTATCTCCATTATTTATCTGTTCCTCTTATCTTGTTTTATGTTGTTGGTTTGGTTAATTAGTTCATATTGAACGTTCGTACGGAACTAAAACGTAACCCCTATTTTACTGCTTTATCAATAATTTCAATTTAACTGAATAACATCGTTCCTGTGTTCCTGTGTTCGACCTGGACTTACCATAAGCTATGCTATTCCGATCGGGTATTCTTGCCTAGTTGTGTGATAGTAGTGATTGGTATATCCTATACTTTATAAACAATAAAACTAGACACTTTCACACGCATCAATGCCGGGGAACACTTAACCGGTTGGACTATTGTTCTGCCGGGGAACGGTTGCTTATTCGATTAAGTTGGAAAATATTAAAAAAATAAAAAAAATATCTTTTTAATCACGCACAATTTTATAGGCTTGATTTGCTAAACAAATATTTTTGTCTTGTATAGAAGTTGTGATGATTAATAATGTAATTTGGTTGTAAATAATTGTTTACTTGTTAATTATATGTATATGCATGTTATATAATTTAGTTTTTAATGGAGCGAAGTTTTTGAAATTGGTTTGCACAGGCGTTCAACCGGCGGTTGTGCGCACCAGCCGGCGGTTGGAAGGTTGTTATTGCGAATAAATTTTTCTCTGCTCTGTTTGTATATATTATGTACTAATTATTATTCCTTATTTCCTGTACCTTATTTTATTTAGGTTTTTGTGTATTAATATGTTAGTTTTTATTTTTAGGTATTTTATATTTTGTTTTCTTGTTCTACTTTTGGTTTTCTTGTTTGTTTTGCAGTTTCGAACTTCGTGGGTGTATTCCCTGGAAACCCTCACGAGACTATAACTCGTCCAATCGGGCTACCGAGGGGTTTAAAGACTTATTGCATACTTTAAATGCAATCGTGATGCCTACGGAAGTGTGCTATTGTATATTTTCATAATCAGATCAAGAAAGCATTTTTCTTCAAGATCAGGGGAGTTTTCTGTTCACTTCTTTTCTATTCCCTATTTTACGATTCCTTATTTTGCAATGAGGACATTGCGTTATTTTAAGTGGGGGATGGGGAAAAGAATTTTGCTTGTCCTAAGTTATGAATTGGTAAATATTGGTAAGTTATGAATTGGTAAATGTTGGTAAATTTCAAGCTAGAAGGCATTCTATGTTGGTCATTTTTCAGCCCAAATTTTTCTTTTAAAAAATGTATTCTCTTTAAGTTTAGGAAATCTTGTAACAAATCTGGGAAATTCAAAGGATAATTTAAACTTAAATTTTAAAATATTAGATAGTTCATCATGTGATGTATCAATAGGCAATCTATGTGTAAGTTGTTGAGTAATTCAATAAAATTAATGTAAGAAGTATGCGATATTTCGAGAAGAACTTTAGCAATTTATGACTTAGTCTTAATTCTTATATATGATAGCGTGCGATATGCCATAATTTTGGTATATAATTAATATCATTTGGGGATATACTGGGTGTTGTTTCCTCTGTTGTACGAAAGTACAGACCTGGTCTCCGCCAGTATATCTAATGAAAAAGAGTAAAAAGAGTTTAGACGAACTCAAGATTTTAAAATGTAGTCAAATTATGTCGCTTTGTTGTACTAAGGTACATACCTGCCAGCAATGGTTTGACTAAAAAGTTATTATGCTAAACCAAAGTCAAGTTATGTCGCTCTGTTGTGTTGAGGCACAACCATGTCACCAATGTCTTGACTTGAAAAATGATTGTCTTAATTGGATATCCATAATATGTGTAATATTAGCACGTTATATGTATAAGGGTATTTTGCTATTAAGAATCAAGGGTAAAGCTACTAAAATAATGATAAGTCAAGATCAATTACCTAAGTATAGATTGTTTAGGTGGACAACAATATCGGTAATCATTGTGAGCTATCTGTTACGCATAATAATAATGAATGAGATAATTTGTTTTTCCTAGAAGAGTTTCTTTATAGCTAAATCTTAAGTTTGAATTGTTTTTAAGCTAAAAATTTCGTTTGCAAAATGCTAGCTAGTATGTAAGTCCCTCTGCGCCATTGTCTGCCTACTAAATTTTGTCGTTTATAAGTTTTAATTCGACAGTCTACTTGAGGACAAGTAGAATTCAAGTGGGGGATGTTTGATAAACGCTAAAACGTACTATATTGGACTACTAATTACCCCTTTGTTAGATAGGTTTCTAATGCATTTTGTATGAATAAGATACTTATTTCGTTCATATTTGCATTTAAGAGTTTAATTGGAGCTTGGATCAAAAAGAAACGGAAAACGAGCTTATTGGGAAGAAAAGAAGCTACGTGATTGAAGATAGGCAAGTTTGGATTGGAATAGGTGAATATGAAGCTTGAATCGGAAAAAGAACGAAAGATGAGCTAAAAATGAAGAAAAGTGTAAAGTTGAGTTTTCGGCTATGCGTTAGTATTTTGGCCATAACTTCTTCATACGAACTCCGATTGGGGTGATTCAACTTGGAGAATTTAGCTAATAGGCAGGGCTACAACTTTATTTTTTACCCCTTAGACCAGTTTTGCATCCATACGGCGTATGGATAATCCATACGGCGTATGGATTGGTCGGCCAGAATCCTTAAATTCTCATTTTGCCTCATTTTAACCCTAACTTTCACCAAAAACCCTAAGTCGACTAAGTCTGGTTCCAGAGGCTTTTTGATGACATTTTGGAGGCACTCGAAGGTGGGGATTGATGCCAATTGATCCTACTTCGCGTGGTTTATGATTCGGTTTGCATATCACCTTCCGATTTCAATTTAAACATCGTTTATGTGTATTGTTTGAGATCATGAATCTGATTTTGTACAATTGAATTATAAATTAGACTTTATGTAATTTGTTTAGTTTAATAACCTTTGATTATGATTGTTAGAAGGTTATAATTGTGTTTTGAATCAATTGACTGATTGAAGATTGTTATGTCATCCATGAATCCTTGTTTATTGGTGATTGTTAGTTATTACTTAATGTGGTTAATAGTGTCATTGTGATTGAGTTCCTTTGATGTTATTGATTATTGATGATTATGAATCTAGGTTTATAGTCATTGCTAAATATATTGAGTTTGATAGGTTAAGAGAATAGTAACTAATCAATCTAAAATGAGCAAGCTAATAAGAGATTATTAGTAGGTATTGTTGAGTCATACCGCGAGGATCAATCATAACAAGTCGTGAATACTTAATGCACAATCTAGGGAAAAGCAGGCAATAAAGCAACATTCTTGCGATGTCGGATCGATGTTTAATGTGGGACTCTAGATTGTAGATATTAGTTAACCAGAACCGGAGACTAATATACATTTAACTTGGACTCTTTGATTAGTATCTAAGTTGATATAAAAGAAATCACAATCAGACAATCAAAACATATGAACCGGATAATATGAATCTGAGTGTGAAGACTCTGAGCAATTACATGTCTATCTCCAATTATTTATCTGTTCCTCTTATCTTGTTTTATGTTGTTGGTTTGGTTAATTAGTTCATATTGAACGTTCGTACGGAACTAAAACGTAACCCCTATTTTACTGCTTATTTAATAATTCAAATTTAATTGAATAACATCGTTCCTGTGTTCCTGTGTTCGACCTGGACTTACCATAGCTATACTATTCCGATCGGGTATTCTTGCCTGGTTGTGTGATAGTAGTGATTGGTATATCCTATACTTTATAAATAGCTTTCACACGCATCAGTTAGCGATGTTAACCATCGAACCTTCAGGTATGGACGAAGGGATGACACGCGTTCTTTCGTCAAAACTCTCATACTCAAGATCATGAACAATCTTGTGAGCATGATACTCAATGGTACAGTCAATGTAAAACTGTGAGGAGAAGACTCGTCGATATGATCATTTTCAGCCATTGAGTTCATTAATCGTCGGAGATCATTCATTAACAGGACGTCTGCGTCTGCATCAGGGTTCCCAGTAGCTTGGTACATGTGTCTAAGATATGAGCTTAAGTACTCATTTTGCTGCGCAGAGAATGGGAATGCAGATCTGATCAGTACATCATGTATCTTTCGATACATGGCCCTTTGGTCCTCGAAGAACTCCAACTCCTCAAATGTAGGCTCGTCATTTTGGTGTAGAAGCTGAGTGGCAAGATCTTCGGCGAATGCATGCAGGCGGTTTTGAAAGAACTGTAGGTCTCGGCTGCTGCTAGCTTGATAAACGTCATATTCGGCCTTGATTTCTTCTATCAGGTCCCTTTGGCGTGGTGTGTACTCATTGGAAGAATTATTGATGATTCTCATCATTGAGGGAAGGTCATTTTCGAATGCCTCGATAGCACTAATCATTTCTTCGTGATTAGAAACCATGGGTATAACTGGAGGTTTCAGAAGTTGGATAGAGCAGATATCGATCGATACATCGATGTATATAGTGTTATCCTTGTCATCCTCTGTTGATGGAGTATCCCTGTCTTGAGAGTCTGGGAACTCAACAATGTCAGAAGGTAACTGGATATCATCGGTGATCTTGGATATCGGCTGAGAAGAATCCATCTCTATGTCATTCCCCTAGGAATCATGGCTGGATTCAGAAGTATCTCCCAATTCGAGCAGAGTTCGAGGTGCAGAAGCATCGAAGGCTTGAATCCTTCGGGGAGGTAAGTCTGAGTAAAGATCTGGTAGTCTGGATGCTTCGTATGCCAATATTTTCTTCAGGAGTTTGTCTCTAAGCTCTTGGTGTTGCTTTGAAAAAGTAATGGTCTTCTCAATGTTCAGCAGAGCGTTAAGTCAAGGTGAGACAAGATGTTTGGAAGGATCCATGACAGATGCTATGAGCTTCTCCATAGTAATACCAAATCCTGCATCATAATCAACATCTGATAGAGAGATAGAATTTTCAATCTTCATCATCTCAGCTATCAGAAGGTGGGAATCTGGTAAGTGCTGATGCGGTGGTGTAGACTGGTATAAATCCTCCTCTTCTTCTTCGGGTTCTGATTCTTCTTCCTGTTCTTCCTCCGATTCTTCCATCTCCTCTGGTTCTGATTCCTCCATCTCATCTTCTACTGATTCTGACTCGTCTGTTGCTGAGATGAGACAGGTGTGATCATCTGGCCTGTATGGTTCTAGATCTGAGTCAGAAGTGTCATCATCCGATATGATTTTGCCTGTTAATATTTCGTATATCTCTACCTGTTCTGCTAGTGAACACGGGTCTTGATCAATCTTGAAAGATACAGTTTGTCCATGTGCTCGCAGACTAATAACCTGAGAATAAACATCAATAATAGCACGTGCAATATACATGAATGGCCTACCTAGGATAATAGGGATATTGATATCTTCCTGAATATCCATCACTACGAAGTCGGTGGGAAACCAAAACTTATCAACTTTAACCATGACGTTTTCAGCTATGCCCTTTGGATATCGAATGGACTGGTCGGCAAGCTGGACGCTCATCTTAGTGGGCTGGAGAGGTCCTATTTCTAGTCTGGTGTAAAGTGAATAGGGAATGAGATTGATGCTAGCTCCAAGATCGGCTAAGGAGCGTATCATGCCTGAGTGATAGATAGGATAGGGCAAGGTAAATCGACCTATGTCTCCTAGTTTTTCCGGTAGGTTATTCTGGATGACGGCTGAGCATTCAGCGTTCAGAGAGATTTTGGGGGTTTCGGGAACCTTGTTTTTAGTAGCCAGTATTCGTCGGATATACTTAGTGCCTGAAGGGATTCTAGACACGGTGTCCATGAATTTTCCGTCACGTTTGAATGACTTGGCATTGTACTTTTTGCATAATCGGTTTGGGAAAGGAACTCGCACATCTCGAGTAGGAGTGAGTACGGATCTGGTCTCAATTGTTGGAGGGACAGGAGTATGTTCCTTGATGTGCTGTGAAAGCGCGTCTTGTTTTACAATTTATAAATAGAAATGCCTAATAAATACTTTCAAGCAACTAGGCAAGAATACCCGATCAATTGTAAATATAGATTTGGTAAGTCAGATTCGAACCCAGGGAACGACGGATTTATTACAAATAGAAATTAACAATTAACTAGAAAGCGGTAAATAAAGGGGGCGTTTTAGTTCCGTGCGAACAATTGTTTAGAAAATATTTATTTAAAATAAACAAACTTAATTAAAAAGTTAACTTAAAACAATAAATAAATAGTAATAAATACTAAATGCAAGGAATAAGTAATTGTATAATTAATGTCACTCAGATTCATATTTCCCGATTCATTACGTATTGATTATCTAATTGTGATTCTTTTAGATCAACTTAACACCAAATTCTTCAATGCTATTAAATTGAATGTGAACTAGCCAACGGTTCGGGTCCAACTAATTCCTACAATCTAGGGTCCAACATAAAACACTGGTTCCAATGCCACAAGATGATCAGTCAATTGTGTGCCTTTCCCTAAATCATGCATTAAACATTCACAACTAATTATAATTAACTCTATTGGTATGACTCAACAATACCCAATAATTAACTTATTGTCTCGTTCATTTTAAAGTGAATAAGTATTAATTTCTCAACCTATCAAACTCAATCTATTTAGCAATGATCGAAACCCTAAGATTTAAACCATCAATAATTATTAATATCAAAGGAACTCAATCTCATTAATATTATTAACCACGTTGAGAACTAATAACTACCAGTTACCAGGATTCTCAAGTAATATAACCGTTTTCAATTAAATAACTTAGTCAATACGCAATTATAATCGTTCAATAATCATAATCCAAGTTCAATCAATTACACAATCACTTGATATTCAATTCATCATTAAAACAGAAATAATCAGATTATTCAATAACAAATTCATCAATGAAATCGAATAAAAGAGTTATACCGAATCAATAAAGACGAATTACAACGATCCGCGATGAATAACTTCAATCCCGAGCCCTTGTACCTCCAAAATGCTAAACTAATTCGTAACTTAAACCTAAAAACCGAATATAAGCCTCTGGAAACGAAAAACTAACTAAAACTATCGTTTTTAGGGTTTTAACGCGTTTTTATACTTATGTGGTTTTTGATCCATACGGCGTATGGATTTCCATACGGCGTATGGATTGAATTCAAGCCCAGCCCAGACTCGCGTAACCTGGGCCTCCTGCGCCACAATCCATACGGCGTATGGACTTTCATACGGCGTATGGATTGGATTTCCAGCCGGTTTCTTGATTTTTCTTCATTTGATTATATCTTCGATTTCGGCTTCACTTATTTCTTCAAATGTGCATCATTTAGCTCATTTATTGACTGTTTTCCATTCCTTTCTTCATAAACGCTCCATTTCCACATCTATTTACAAATATGAACGAAATCAATATCTATTCTTAATTAAATGCAATAGAAACATCCAAGAATAGGGGTAAAATACTACTAAATTATAGTACTTTTGAGCGTTTATCAAACATCCCCCACTTGAATCCTACCTGTCCTCAAGTAGACTATCGATTCAAAAATCAAATTCTTAAGAAAACAGTCATCTCCATTAATCTAAATAACTAACAAAGGAATTACACAACATCACCTATCTTCAACTCAAACGTTTAAATTTAAAAATCTGTTAATTCTAAAGACAAATATTAAGAAACTACGAGATTACAAAAATGATCTACACATGAAGTTATTATTCTTTAAACATTAATTAGTTCACAATGATTATTGATATTGTTGTCCACTTAAACAATCTATATTTAAATAACTGAGCTCGACTTATTATTGTTCACGTAGATATTCCCTTAAACTCCCAAAAGCTACATACTTTCATACTCATAATATGCCAATATTACATATCTTGAAATTCTAATCAAAATAATCATTTTTCAAATCAAGACAGAGGTGACAGGTCTGTGCCTCAACACAACAAAGCAACATAACTTGATTTTAGTTTAGCAAAATAAAACTTTTAGTCAAACCATTGGTGGCAGGTCTGTACCTCAGTACAACAAAGCGACTTAATTCGACTACATTTTAAAATCATGAGTTTGTTTAAACTCTTTTTGCTCTTTTTTTTTATTAGATATGCTGACGGAGACCATGTCTGTACTTTCGTACAACAAAGGAAACAACACCCAGTATATCCCCAAATGATATCAATTAAATTTCCAAAATTATGGCATATCACACATTACTCATATGAAAATTAAGACATACGTCATACACAGCTAAAGTTCATCTAAAATGTAATATCTACTCCTTAATTTCAATCCTTAAAAGCTCAAAAATTCTCATATAAATTGTCTATCAATACATCATTTAATGAAGCTAAATAACATTTTTCACAATTTAATAAGTAATTAAAAGTGTATGAAATTTTTCAAAATAACCTACATAGTTAAAAAATAATTATCTCTAGAAAACAAAAATTTTAATTTAAAAATTTGTTGAAAAACGGGCAACTTATAACCTCCTAGTTACTTATCTTAATAAAATAACAGTTAACCAAATTACAAAATCATCTACTAATTAACTGGACAATTATGTGGAAACTTCACTCTTTTCTCTCCCATCCCCCACTTAAAGATGTACAATGCCTTCATTGTACAAATAATGAGATACAAAAACGGGAAAAAGAGAAAATAACTTAGAACAGAAAAACTCCCCTGGAATAGTGTACAGTTTAATGAGTATGACAAAGATGATATGAATTTCCCACATCCTCTCGATTCAATTTTTGTTGCACTGAACTTACTGCCAGCATAACACGTACTCACAACACAATTCTGAGGGAACAATCAATAAACAGAATTAAACAATACCAGATTTAAACATCCTAATTAATAATAAACACTACCAAATCCTAAAACTACAAATCCAACATAACAATTAATAATCCTACAAATAAAACAGTCATAATAATAATAGAAATAATAATAGTGTTCGGAATCATAAACCACTTAGGTTGAACATCATCCTAATCACTGTCATCATCCTGACGGTACCGGTACTGGTGAGAAGGCCCTCCATAATCTGGCTGTGGTGGTGGTGGTCGTGGCATGAACTCTGGTGGCATCTGGTACTGGAATGGCTGATACTCGGGTCCAGAAGGAAACTGACCAAACAGCTGCTCAAACAAGCCATCCTGGTAGTCCAAGTGTGGACTGGTCTGATGGAAATGCTGTCTCTGCATAAGATCTATCTGATCAAACCTCTGAGTCTGGTGTAACTCCATCTGGTGCAACTGCTGAGATAGCTGATCAAACTCCGTAGCATAACCTCTGTTACGGCCTCGTGCCGTACCTCGACCTCTATCACTGCCACTAGTATCTCCTCTAGCTCTAGCCTGCCTCGACTGCAAAGTATGTCCTACCGGAGTAACCGGAACCCAGTAACACATATCCGCAGGACCACCATAAGTAATGCATGGCTCAATAAGAGCAAACGCCTCCAACCGACGTGCAGTCAACCAACCCATGCTAGGCTGAACAATCGTGCATGACCCCATCTCATCCTGAGTAGCCAAACCAAAATACCTAGCCAACCGTATAACAAAGTGACCTCCACACAGACTACTCCCATCTCTAGTACCAGTAGCTCTCTTCGACATCTACTTCGCCAACCTCTAAGGTACATTCACTAACCTCTTACTGATAATCGAGCTCAGATAAAACAAATCAGGCCTAGAAACTTTCTCAGGCCCCTCCTTGCGACCAACAATGGTGTAAGTCAGCAATCTGTGAATGAGTCGATGATGGGGATCTCGAATACGCGTGTAAGAAGGTGTCGAACTGCCATAGTTACCCTGGGCAATAAACTGCCACTCCTGCTCAACTTCCAAGTCAGTGAGCTTTTTCACAGCACCTGCAGAAATATGGTTTAAAAAGTGAGGATTATCCAACTCGTTGGGCTCATAAAACCCCAGCCCCAAAGCAAACTGAACCAAAGTCATCTGTCTAGGCTGTCCCCCTAGCTGGAAGAAAATGGAGTTCTCAGTCCATTGAGTCTACCTAGACTCAAACCTAAAGGTGCTATAGAACTCAATAACTAACTGTCTGTAGATGTCCTCCCTGATACTGAACAACCGAAACCAAGCATAAGAAACAAATCCAATGTTTCCATCCTCAAGTACATATGGAATAGCAAGTAAGTTCCTAATAGCCTCAGCACCATTAGTGAACCCCTCTCTGGCAATCACATGCTCCAAAACGTTCCAGTTAACAGCATCAAAAACTTCAATTGACTGGCCAATATTAGAAGCCAGACGCTCTCCAAACTGAAATCTGGTGGTCTCAGAATACGACCCATGAAAAGTGAATTATCTATGAGCTCGAACCAATGGGTTTCCCAAAGTTTGACCCCCTCGTGTTCTCCTGTTAGACATGATAACAGCTAAACAAAACAATTGTTAATAATACCAAATAAATAGTTAATGCAAAAAGGTCAAAAAAATTCGGCAGCATTTCTGCTAAATATGGAATAATCCACCATTTTGGTTTAGCCTAAAACTACCGCAACAATCAATTTCACAAACCTAAATTGCTTCTCTAAATAGAATTACTCAAATTGCATACGTAAATATACTTAATTAAATATTCATGATAATTGTCCAATCAAATGCACTACAATAATTTGGTACCATCATGAAAATACGAATTTGCACAATCACTAAACTCGAGCATTAGCAACTAGCAAACATTCTTACATTCTCAAAATGAATCATTATAAACGCATTTAATCAAAATAACAATTTATCACATAACCGTAATCACAAATACTTGTGTACCAAACAAACATTTGCATTAATCATCATGTGGTCAGAAAATTAATAAGTACTAAATCAAAACATAGCAAAATTGAGTTTATCATATTCACATTTCTTAAACACAAACGGATAATTCGAATCGCATAATATATGCAATATATTAGAAAAACGAGCATGACATTGCAATGTATATATTAACAAGAACATAATTCAATCAACATATGCCACTAATCATACTCAATTTCAAAATACCCAATTTACTAATATAAACCCTAACTTCCAAACGAATGATTTAAACAACGAAAATGAAAACGGGAAGTTATACCTTATAGAGGAAGGTGCGTGTAACACGAATACGCAAAAACGAAGAGAAATGCATGGCCGGAATTTGCGTTTGGGTGGTGTGGTGGTTAGAGCCGTGGGTGTAGTTTAAAGTGAGTTTAGGTTTCAAAATGAAGAAGAAAGGGGCTGCTGGCGGTTTTCTGCCTTTTTGATCCATACGGCGTATGGATTAAAAAGGCCCAGGTCAATTTTATTAAACCCAGTCAACGCCCCGGCCTAGTGGCCCATTCCAATCCATACGGCGTATGGATTCCATACGGCGTATGGATTAAAAATTCAGAATTTTTTCAAAAACGTTTTTCCAACTAATTTTTAACCAAAACCCACACTTAATTAATATACTTAAATATTAAACCTGGAGGATAATCATGACTTCAACATCTTCATAATTTCACACTATATAAATAAATAACAAAAATTAACAAACTTAAATGAATAATATTAAAAACCAAACACACAAGCTAATTAAATGTTCAAAAATCCAAACACACTATCAATACTAAAATCCAAAACAAACAAAGTCAAACATAATAAGAAGTAACCAAAATGTAAGAAGTAATCCAATAGCATAAGAAATAAAAGAGATGATTTATAACACCCCTCTATCTAAACAATAATATTATATCATTTACACTCGGAAGCGTATGAATTTAAAACATATTTATATACTGTACATTAAGATAATGTACACAAACAGTTACATGTTCAGAACACACCAAATTTAAACTGTTTAAAAACTACACAAGCCGGGGTATTATGTATTACAAAAACCAGGTTTATAACAAAACCATATCAGAGTTTACAAGCAGTCAAACTTTCCTGCAAAAACATCCACTTCCTGATCACCCACATATCAAACATAATCTGCGGAAGTTAAAATGATGGATTAGCACGAAGCTAAGTGAATGAATTTATCACACACAATTCAACTTAGCATAACAATCTGTTTACAGCAATTAAACGTAAACACATTTCTGTTTCAATTTCAATGAGGATCGGTGGCTCTGGAGATATCATAATACTCGGGGATTCTCCAAGAACACTTAACGTCAATCTGTATGGCCATTACATAATAGACCGATAACTATTGGTTATTAAACTCATACACAGATCTGAAATACAGCAGATGAATCAAAACCTGTGTAATTCACATAATAACCAAAAAGTCCAACTATACGTAGACCTCAGTAAGCAGATACACATAGAATCACATATCACGTAGATTCATAATCAATAACACAGACTAAAGAGTCTTATAATCATTCTACGGTTACTTGTTGGAACCAAACGGTTACAACTAAATCGAAAGGTGAGTTCCAAATCCACTCACCGATAACTTGGTCTTCACAAACTCAGATTCCAAGTATCACTTATCTTTTGGAGGATCTGAGAATCAAAATCAAATATAAGTTAGTAACAACATTCTTAAAATCATAACTTATATTCGAATATACATATATCGATACACACTTTCACACATATATAATAGAAATGATAGGTACACATTTACTAAAAGTATCAATATATGCTCTAATTAAGATCATAGGTTTCAGAAATGGGTAATAGTTTAACCAAAAACAAACAACATTTGAAATGGGTAATAGTTTCCATTTTTCGGGTGAATCTACCGGATTCTAGGGAATCCGTCGGATTCCGGTGTTTAGCACATAACGGTTGAACCTGCAACTGCTTGCCCTGTCCGATTTCTATACTCCAAATCATTCATATTCAGTTTCCAAAAATGAGTTTAAACAGCAAATTACTTCATTCTAACAGCAAGTAACATCATACAACTTCAATTAACATGAAAGAACACCAATTTCATGCCAAATTCATAAAACTCATTTAATTCATCTATCTGATTCAAATTCATAATTCAAAAAAATAACACACTAGTTCAAGCTATTAAATCAGTTCACAAGCATGTCATAACACTACTAATCCTCCTATAATCTCTAGCAACGAACCAATTGTAACACCCACCAAATTAGGACTAGTAATTAGTGCCTAATCGTATGTTAATACATGTAATTAGTTCTGTGTTAGGCTAATTAATGTATCGAATTATATATATTGTTGAATATATACGAAAATGCGATTTGATTAAATCGTACGCAATTTAAATCGAAGGTATTTCGGTTCCATAAAATACGGACGTTGGTGACCAATTTTGCTAAGTAACACTGTTATGTTAAAAGTATTGTTTTAATAATGCTCGAATTTCAATTCGTATCGTATAAACAAAACTTACACAATTTAAAATATTAAAACGCGCAAACTAAATAAACTAACTTACATTATATAACTCAAATATAAATGGATTTGTAAAATATTTAAATAAAATATCGCGTAATAATTTGTATTTTAAAACGTACCATTTAATAGGTAAAATAATTATTTAACGTTTGAACGACGGAGAAAACGAACACCGCACGGAGAACGGAGACTGAAAAGTTGGAGGATAACCTCCAACTCTCCCCTCTCTTTCTTCTCATTCTCTTCCACTCACTCTCTCTCTCTCTATCTCCTTTCTCTCTCTTTCTTTCCTCTCTAATCACCACCACCTCCACAATCCATTAAGATCGACAAATAAACATACCAAACGCACTCGGATCATATCACTACTTTGGAGAAAAACATTCACCACTTCCCGATCTACAACGCTATCTTTTCGGATTTTTAATCCGACACTTTGTAAGTTTCCGACAAAACCCGAAATCTCTCGTTTTTAAGTGTTTTCACTTGTTAGTGGTTTGTAACAACTTGTAATGACCATAAAAGGGTTGGGTAAAAATATTGGACCGATCGGAAACTCGAAAACACGATTTTTACTCGAAATCCGTCGAACAGTTGGAAGTGTCGCTAGTGTGCCAAAAACAGTACTAGCGACACTAGTTAAGTGTCGCTATCCCTAAGTGTCGCCCCTATAGCGACACTACTTAAGTGTCGCTGAAATACTTAACCAGATCTATCCTAGCGACACTCCCTTAGTGACGCCAAAATTATAAGTGTCGCCCATAGCGACACTAATCAAGTGTCGCCCCTAAATTGAAAATCAGAAATCTAGCGACACTCACCAAGTGTCGCCTAACCAGTGCCGTCTGTAGCGACACTCACATAGTGTCGCCAAACTAGTGTCGCCTATAGTGACACTAGCAAAGTGTCGCCAAAAACAGAACCCAGAAAACACAGATTTTACTAATTATCGAGACCTAAAAATTTTATCACTCGATTTTACCTAAATTCGGATCCAAATGCGTTTTTCGTCAAAGCAATATAGTAGAAATAAAAATTTTCCAAGCTGACCTGGCAGCTCGACCCCAGCCAGGGGCTCTGCCCCTTGGACCCCGCCAGGGGCTGCCGCCCCTTGGACCCCGCTACCAGGGGCGCTGCCCCCGGACCCCCGTACTTAGATTCCGGAACGGCTTCTAAAACACAATCAAAACACATTTTTTCAAGTAAAACGCCACGAAATCAAAATAATAATAGTTGAGGTTATTATTACAAATCCGTCACCAACGGGCCGTACATGTTTTCAAACATTCGAATCAATCAACCAAATGTAATTTGGACATTCTAGTTGGACAGACAGCTACAAGGTAGTCTTGATCGATACCTACTCACATTTATAACCATCGCGTGTCGTGGACACCCTCCGGTTACAAGTCTTTGGACTTCGATTCTCGGCTAATCATTCTCAGTTTATTTTCATAAACTCAACGACTCAGGTGAGTCTCATAGCCCCTCTTTTTACTGTTTTACTCAGGGGTGTGATATATTGCTCAATTTTAACATGTGAACGCAAGTACAAACATTTCATATACTACATGAGTTTTTCACAACTAATCATTTAAAGTCCTCCGTCAGCATAGTTGTTAATACGTTGTAGCGTGAATATTAGTATATGGTACCATATAGGATTGACCCTCCTCGTTCGGGTTAGCAAGCACTAACCGGGTAAACGGACGTACTAATATTTGGGAAGACGAATGTTGATTAGGCATTCGTGGAGGCACCTCGCCCGGAATTCTCTATAGGGGACCCGGCCCTCGAGTTAAGCTCAACTATCTGCTCATGGCTGTATACATATACATTATCAATTGCTGGATGCAATTCAATTATTTAAATCTTGTTGTTCATACTATATTACTTGATTTCAAACCTGTGAGCTCACCAGCTTTTTAGCTGACCTTTTAGCATGTATCGCAGGTACCAAGCAGTAGGATGTTTCTGCTTCAGGACTTTAGCTCGAGTCAGCATACAGATGATTGAGATTTTCTTGCATTAGTATATCTTGTACAAGTACTTATGTACTGAAATCTCCTTTTATTTAAACTCGAGCTATGTAAAGCTTTAAATGTTGTAAACATTTAAATTATCAATATATTTTGTTAAAACGACGCATATAGAGTCGTTTACTATATATCTTTGTGCTTTGTTATTGATTAGTAACACCCAAACCAAGCTTCCGCAAATCATCAAATTTGGGGGTGTTACACCAATTCTTCACTTTCACCATTAACCTAACACATATTTAAGTTCATGAAACCATAGTACTTACTCTTTATGGTGAAATTGATGATGTTAATAACTTTGTAAGAATCACAGCTTGGATCTTTCAATTGGTTTGATTTCTATTTTTGTTTAAACTTTTGATTTAGGTTGTATATGTGTTAGGGTTTAAGTTTCAAGGAAATGAAAGACTTTCCTTTTTAGGAAAGTTAAATAGGTCGGCTATTCCCATTTGCACCGACCCGTATTCACTTAAAACTAGTCCCCTTTCAATTTATTATCTGGAACCTAAAAACCATTTGCGAGAAACTTATTTTATTTTACCGTTAACTAAGGTAACTTAAAACGACTAATATTTCACTAGTCATAATAAGTTCTGGAACGTATTTATCTAAGTTTCTCAATAACAATTCATACCAGGTAATTTCTAAAACAATTAAATAAGCAATTAAAATAATAGAATTTACCAGACCGCAGGAGAGGATGTTACAAATCTCCCCCCTTAAGAAGATTTCGTCCCCGAAATATCATCATGATCAAACAATCCAGGATATCTGGATTGCATAGATTCTTCAGTCTCCCAGGTCAAATTTGAACCTAAACTATGTCTCCATTTCACTAAGACCATAGGAATTTGTTTCTTCCTAAGTTTAGTAACTTTTCTATCAACAATTTCAATAGGTTCTTCAACTAATTTCTGGTTCTAGTCGACTTTCAAGTCTTTCAAAGGGAGAATATGCGACTGATCTTCAATGTTGCATTTCCTCAAATAACAAATATTAAACGTGTTATGAATACCAGCAAGTTCTGAAGGAAGATCAAGCATAACCGACTGATCATTAACAACCTGACTGATTCTGAACTGTCGAATGTATCGTGGAGCCAATTTACCTCGTTTTCCAAATCTGATGACACCTTTCCAAGGCGATACTTTAAGATAAACTAACTCACCTGCGGAGAAAGTCACTGGTCGTCTGCGTGGATCAGCATACTGTTTCTGTCGGTTAGGTGCAGCTTTTAACTTTTCTCGTGCAATTGCCACTTTCTCAGCCGTTATCTGAACAGTGTCTGGACCTGCAAACTGTTTCTCACCGGATTCTAACCAACAAGTAGGCGTTCTGCAACGTCTACCATATAACATCTCATAAGGAGGCATACCGATACTGGAATGATAAGAATTATTATAAGCAAATTCCACTAACGGTAAATGAGAATCCCAAGAACCTCCATATTTCAGAACACAGGCTCGTAACATATCCTCAAGCGTCTGAATAGTACGTTCTGACTTACCATCTGTCTAAGGATGATAAGTTGTACTGAGATTTACACGTGTACCCAATTCTTGCTGCAAACTCTGCCAGAAATGAGAAATAAACCGAGAATCTCTATCTGACACAATCGATAAAGGAATTCCATGCCTCGAGACTATTTCATTCACATATAACTGTGCAAGCTTACTCAGAGATGCAGTTTCACTGGTAGCTAGAAAATGAGCACTTTTGGTCAACCGATTAACAATGACCCAAATCATATCATTGCCTCGAGACGTACGTGGAAGTTTAGTCACAAAATCCATAGTGATATGTTCCCACTTCCACTCTGGAATTTCTAACTGTTTCAATGACCCATACGGTTTCTGGTGTTCAGCTTTAACCTGAGCACAAATATGACACGAACTAACAAACTGTGCAATATCAGTTTTCATCGTGGGCCACCAATACAAGGGTTTCAAGTCATTATACATACGGGTACTGCCGGGATGAACAGATAAACGTGACTTATGGGCTTCAGTTAAAATGATATCCTGAATACCACCAATCAGAGGAATCCATACACGAGACTGAAAAGTCTTCAATCCTCTAGAATCATCAACTAACAAATCTTTTCTTTTCAACATGATCTCTGACTTTAGATTAGGATCTAATAAAGCTTCTAACTGTGCATCTTTAATTCTATCCACTAAGTCAGAAGAAACGTCAACTTTCAAATAATAAATACGGTCAGAAATACCTTTTCAGCTTAATGCATCCGCAACCACGTTCGCCTTTCCTGGATGGTAACGAATTTCACAATCATAATCTTTGATTAATTCTAACCACCTTCTCTGACGCATATTCAATTCTTTCTGTGAAAACACATACTGAAGACTTTTATGATCTGTACAAATAATACATCTTGTACCATAAAGATAATGTCTCCAGATTTTCAGTGCAAACACAACCGCTGCCAGTTCTAAATCATGAGTGGGGTAATTTCTTTCATGCTGTTTCAATTGCCGAGAAGCATAAGCAATAACTATGTCTCTCTGCATAAGAACACCACCCAAACCAGCATAGGATGCATCACAATAAACAATAAAATCATCTGAGCCATCTGGTAAAGCTAACACAGGTGCCTGACACAATAACTACTTCAAGGTCTGAAAAGCTATTTCCTGTGACTCATCCCACTGATACTTAACATCTTTTCTTGTCAATTTGGTTAACGGACCAGCAATCTTTGAAAAGTCTTTAATGAATTTTCTATAATATCCAGCTAGCCCAAGAAAACTTTTTATTTCCGAACGATTCTTTGGAACATTCCAATTCATAACAGCTTCAATTTTTGCAGGATCAACTTTGGCACCATCATTACAGATAATATGACCCAGAAACTGTACTTCCCGAATCCAGAACTCACATTTAGAAAATTTGGCATATAAGTGTTCTATTTTCAATGTTTCTAACACTATTCTCAAATGCAATTCATCTTCTGATTCAGATTTAGAGTATATCAAAATATCATCGATAAACACAATAACAAATTTATCGAGAAAAGGCCGACAAACACGGTTCATCAAATCCATAAAAACTGCTGGAGCATTAGTCAAACCAAAAGGCATAACCAGGAATTCAAAATGACCATACCTGGTTCGAAAAGCAGTTTTAGGAATATCATGTTCACGAACACGAACTTGATGATAACCTAACCTCAAATCAATTTTAGAATAGAATGAAGATCCCTGCAACTGATCAAACAAATCATCTATTCGAGGCAAAGGGTATTTATTCTTCAATGTTCGTTTATTCAGTTCCCTATAATCAATACACATACGAAAAGACCCATCCTTCTTTTTCACAAACAAAACTGGGGCACCCCAAGCAGAGGAACTACGTCTAATGAATCCTTTATCCAATAACTCCTGTATCTGATTCATCATTTCACGTATTTCAGAAGGAGCTAATCTATAAGGAGCTTTAGCTACAGGCGATGAGCCAGGAACAAGATCAATTTGATATTCAACTTCCCTAACCGGTGGTAAACCAGGCAATTCATCGGGAAACACTTCCGGATATTCAGAAACAACCGGAACATCAGAAATGGATTCCTTTTCTAATTTCACATCAATCACATAAGCCAGGTAAGACTCACAGCCTTTAGACAACGACTTCCTAGCTTTCATCATGGAAATCAGAGGTATACACTCACCATCCCTTTCTCCTCGAGCCACAACATATGACTCTTCAGAAATTGGGATTCTAATCAGCTTATGGTGGCAATCTATACTTGCTTTAAACTAACTCAACCAATCGATGCCAACAATCATATCAAAACTTGGAATCGGCATTAACAGAAACAAAATTGGAAAAGTCTGACCATCTATTACAATATTAGTTCCAGTCACCGAGGTGGTAACAGGAACTAACTTACCACTAACAATTTCTACTTCTAAGGGCTTAGTTATCACATTAGGAATCAGTTTCAACTTATCACAGAAACACACAGATATAAAAGAGCAGTTTGCTCCAGAATCAAATAAAACACGTGCTGGTACGGAGTTTATAAGAAAAGTACCAGTAATCACATCATCTATGTGAACAGCCTCATCAACTGTCATCTGAAACGCCCTACAAGTAGCTGGCGGAGGATTCTTCCGCTTTTGCCCAGAAGATGACGAACTCCCGACCGAAACCGAACCCTGTTTCCCCGCCTCTGGACACTGACCGACACGATGCCCTTCTTTCTTACAATGCCAGCACACATAACTAGGAAACTTGCAATTCTTAAACTCATGGCCAAGCTCACCACATTTAACACATTTATTTGTCTCAGGTGTACACGGCCCAGTATGCTTAGACCTGCAAGTACTACACCAGTTGGAACTACCAGAAGAAACACTTTTACTACCACTTTTCTGGCCCTGTCGGTTACCCTGCCACCTTTGTTTCCCTTTTCATGAAGATTCATTTCTAGATTTCTGATCAGATCTATCCTTAGCTGGAAAAACTGAACCTCTCATATCACTATCAACTGAACGTGCAAGATTAAAAGCTTGAGATAAAGTACCTGCTAATCTCACAGTAGTACGATAATTAGAAGGTAGAGCATCAACAAACTGTTCATTTTTTGTTTTCTCATCAGGGACCCACTGTTGAACAAACCTCAACTTCTCGGTAAACTGAGTTATCAACTCATCCATTGTCATCTTATCAGTTAATTGAAGATTTAAAAACTCCCGTCTGATCCGAGCCATTTCAAAATCTGAACAATACTGATTGCGAACCGCTTGATGAAATTCGGACCACTGAATAGTTTCCTTTTGTTGTTGGGTCAAATGGCCAGTAATAGAATCCCACCAGACCATAGCTTCATCCTTAAGACACTGTACTGCATATGGAACTTTAAACTTTTCCTCACAACAAGTCACTTCAAACTTTCTTTCAATGTTTCTCAACCAATTTAAAGTAACAGTCGGATTAGGACTACCAGAATATTCAGGAGGTTTACTGGCCATAAAAGTCTTGAAAGAACATGTCTTATTAGCCTGGGATGAAGGAACAGTACCAAATGAAAATGTTAGTTGTTGAAACCTTTGCTGAGATGATGCAGCTTCAGTTTGTCTTTTGAATTCTCTAAGGGAAATCAATTCATCTTCCATTTCGTGCATATACTCATTCTGATTTGATTCTTCACCAACACGAGCTGAAATACCATCATGAGCCGGTGGCTCACTCTGAATGTGCAAAGGAGGAGCATCGGTTCTTGAGGCATTATTAGGGTTTGCGATTGTTTGTTCGTTATCTGCCATATCTGTTTTCACCACAACAACTCAACAATTGTTAATCGTTAGCACCTAACTACTAACAATTCATATCCAATGCTAAATCCCATACCTGGAATGTTTGACAAAACATGCTTCGGAATTGGGATTGAACACTTTACAATGCTCAATTAGCCCAAAACTATGCTCTGATACCAACTTATAACACCCCTCTATCTAAACAATAATATTATATCATTTACACTCGGAAGCGTATGAATTTAAAACATATTTATATACTGTACATTAAGATAATGTACACAAACAGTTACATGTGCAGAACACACCAAATTTAAACTGTTTAAAAACTACACAAGCCGGGGTATTATGTATTACAAAAACCAAGTTTATAACAAAACCATATCAGAGTTTACAAGCTGTCAAACTTTCCTGCAAAAGCATCCACATCCTGATCACCCACATATCAAACATAATATGCGAAGTTAAAATGATGGATTAGCACGAAGCTAAGTGAATGAATTTATCACACACAATTCAACTTAGCATAACAATCCGTTTACAGCAATTAAACGTAAACACATTTATGTTTCAATTTCAATGAGGATCGGTGGCTCTAGAGATATCATAATACCCGGGGATTCTCCAAGAACACTTAACGTCAATCTGTATGGCCATTACATAATAGACCGATAACTATTGGTTATTAAACTCATACACAGATCTCAAATACAACAGATGAATCAAAACCTGTGTAATTCACATAATAACCAAAAAGTCCAACTATACGTTGACCTCAGTAAGCTGATACACATAGAATCACATATCACGTAGATTCATAATCAATAACACAGACTAAACAGTCTTATAATCAATCTACGTTTACTTGTTGGAACCGAACGGTTACAACTAAATCGAAAGGTGAGTTCTAAATCCACTCACCGATACCTTGGTCTTCACAAACTCAGATTCCAAGTATCACTTATCTTTTGGAGGATCTGAGAATCAAAATAAAATATAAGTTAGTAACAACATTCTTAAAATCATAACTTATATTCGAATATACATATATTGATACACACTTTCACAAATATATAATAGAAATGATAGGTACACATTTACTAAAAGTATCAATATATGCTCTAATTAAGATCATAGGTTTCAGAAATGGGTAATAGTTTAACCAAAAACAAACAACATTTGAAAACCAGGGAATCCGCCCGGATTTGCTTAAATCCGCCCGGATTCTTATGAATCCGCCGGATTCCGACGGAATCCGCCGGATTCCCAAGCCTATTTCATATCCAGTTTTGATCAGAACAATTTTAAACGAATCCGGTCCTGAATCCGGTTGTGAATCCGCCGGATTCTCTAAAAGTCTGGTTTCCATTTTTCGGGTGAATCCGCCGGATTCTAGGGAATCCGTCGGATTCCGGTGTTTAGCACAGAACAGTTGAACCTGCAACTGCTTGCCCTGTCCGATTTCTATACTCCAAATCATTCATATTCAGTTGCCAAAAATGAGTTTAAACAACAAATTACTTCATTCTAACAGCAAGTAACATCATACAACTTCAATTAACATGAAAGAACACCAATTTCATGCCAAATTCATAAAACCCATTTAATTCATCTATTTGATTCAAATTCATAATTCAAAAACATAACACACTAGTTCAAGCTATTAAATCAGTTCACAGGCATGTCATAACACTACTAATCCTCCTATAATCTCTAGCAACTAACCAATTCTTCACTTTCACCATTAACCTAACACATATTTAAGTTCATGAAACCATAGTACTTACTCTTTATGGTGAAGTTGATGATGTTAATAACTTTGTAAGAATCACAGCTTGGATCTTTCAATTGGTTTGATTTCTATTTTTGTTTAAACTTTTGATTTAGGTTGTATATGTGTTAGGGTTTAAGTTTCAAGGAAATGTAAGACTTTCCTTTTTAGGAAAGTTAAATAGGTCGGCTATTCCCATTTGCACCGACCCGTATTCACTTAAAACTAGTCCCCTTTCAATTTATTGTCTGGAACCTAAAAATCATTTGCGAGAAACTTATTTTATTTTACCGTTAACTAAGGTAACTTAAAACGACTAATATTTCACTAGTCACAATAAGTTCTGGAACGTATTTATCTAAGTTTCTCAATAACAATTCATACCAGGTAATTTCTAAAACAATTAAATAAGCAATTAAAATAATAGAATTTACCAGACCGCATGAGAGGATGTTACATGATTAGAATCACTGCTTAGGATAGAGAGCAAGGAAACGCTCAGTGATTATGGGAATGACGTTAATGATCCCATGACCAAAACTTGGAAAATTTGCCAAGTGCTCGTTAACCACGGGAAGCAGAGAAATTAAATCCAGGCTAATCTTCATTACTGCCTTAGTTACCTCTCCTTCTTCATCCCACACTTCATCATCACCAACTAACTTAACCTCTCGATCCGGACTATCATCCTCAAGCTCACTAATAAATTCTAAACATGACTCTCCAATATGATGATGCTTGCTCATCAGTGGAATTTCCTTCAAACTTTTAACTAGGCTTTCAATCTCACACAGGACTCTCTCTTGAAGGCTATTGAAACCTAAACCGGAATTTCTGAATATCTCAACAAATCTCATGTAGATTTCCACCATTCCATAGTGGAAATGTTCCCTTTGGTACATAATCTTAGTCTCATCAACTAATTCTCTCATATTCGCCACAAGATAAGTTGCCACATCAATTTCACCATTTGGGTGAATAAAGTCTGGGCGTGGTCTTCCTTCTTCTTCTTTAGCAAGACGATCCAGATGTTTAACCATTCTATTCAGGTGATAGTGAATAGTGTTTTTCACTATAAAGCAATGAGGTGTCTCATCCTTAAGATGATCATCCGCTTGTAACAATCGAACCAGATCCCTTAAACCAGCTAAGAATTCCTTGTCAGCTTCGGAATTTGGATGACCCGTTATCTCATACAAAGCTCTGATCATATGACTAAGACACGCGGCCTGATTAACCGAATAAGGAAAAGAATGTTGCCTTAAAATCTCATAAACCTCAACATATCGTCTCTTTTGATTGGTGAAAAATACTTTCTCCTCTTCGATCCTTAAAGTTATTGATTCCTCAAAATCTAAAAGATCGTCCATGAACTGCTGAGAATCCCAAATTGTCTTTCCACTTCTGCACTATCTAGTAGGTTCTGCACTAGTGCTAGTTGATAGTCGGAAAAATAAACAGAGGATATCCTTATTAGTTTAGCTGTAAAAGGAATGTCCCATCTCACGTTCGCAATAGTATCCAATAATTCCTGACATGATGACGTGATAGGCACAACCTTACGTCCTAAGTGAGTGAATGATGGAATTGCACTTTCTACTCTCGAAGCCAAACTCTCAGAGTCATAAATCCCAACCAGATCGTAATTGTTAGCATCACTTTCAAAACTTCTCGCCATTGGACAAACCTAAATAAAAATAAATCTGAAATACAAAACACCACTAACGAAAAATAAGTTAGTTCAAACAAGATAATTATAATTTAAATAACATATACAAAATTACATAGATGGAACTCCAACCGGCGGACGGATTTCCATCCGCCGGTTGAAACTAAATCCCCAAAAGTTTAACCAATTAAAAGATATTTAGTTTCAACCAGTGAATTAATGAAAACTTGTTACAAAATTAATTAAACTACTTTAAACAACTTTATAAAATTATTTGTTTAACAAAATTCCTTTAAAAATAAAAGTTTATAAATGACTAATTCCTATTTAAATAATCACAACCGCTCCCCGGCAGCGGCGCCAAAAACTTGATGTGCTGTGAAAGCGCGTCTTGTTTTACAATTTATAAATAGAAATACCTAATAAATACTTTCAAGCAACCAGGCAAGAATACCCGATCAATTGTAAATATAGATTTGGTAAGTCAGATTCGAACACAGGGAACGGCGGATTTATTACAAATAGAAATTAACAATTAACTAGAAAGCAGTAAATAAAGGGGGCGTTTTAGTTCCGTGCAAACAATTGTTTAGAAAATATTTATTTAAAATAAACAATCTTAATTAAAAACTTAACTTAACACATTAAATAAATAGTAATAAATACTAAATGGAAGGAATAAGTAATTGTATAATTAATGTCACTCAGATTCATATTTCCCGATTCATTACGTATTGATTATCTAATTGTGATTCTTTTAGATCAACTTAACACCAAATTCTTCAATGCTATTAAATTGAATGTGAACTAGCCAACGGTTCGGGTCCAACTAATTCCTACAATCTAGGGTCCAACATAAAACACTGGTTCCAATGCCACAAGATGATCAGTCAATTGTGTGCCTTTCCCTAAATCATGCATTAAACATTCACAACTAATTATAATTAACTCTATTGGTATGACTCAACAATACCCAATAATTAACTTATTGTCTCGTTCATTTTAAAGTGAATAAGTATTAATTTCTCAACCTATCAAACTCAATCTATTTAGCAATGATCGAAACCCTAAGATTTAAACCATCAATAATTATTAATATCAAAGGAACTCAATCTCATTAATATTATTAACCACGTTGAGAACTAATAACTACCAGTTACCAGGATTCTCAAGTAATATAACCGTTTTCAATTAAATAACTTAGTCAATACGCAATTATAATCGTTTAATAATCATAATCCAAGTTCAATCAATTACACAATCACTTGATATTCAATTCATCATTAAAACAGAAATAATCATATTATTCAATAACAAATTCATCAATGAAATCGAATAAAAGAGTTATACCGAATCAATAAAGACGAATTACAACGATCCGCGATGAATAACTTCAATCCCGAGCCCTTGTACCTCCAAAATGCTAAACTAATTCGTAACTTAAACCTAAAAACCGAATATAAGCCTCTGGAAACGAAAAACTAACTAAAACTATCGTTTTTAGGGTTTTAACGCGTTTTTATACTTATGTGGTTTTTGATCCATACGGCGTATGGATTTCCATACGGCGTATGGATTGAATTCAAGCCCAGCCCAGACTCGCGTAACCTGGGCTTCCTGCGCCACAATCCATATGGCGTATGGACTTTCATACGGCGTATGGATTGGATTTCCAGCCGGTTTCTTGATTTTTCTTCATTTGATTATATCTTCGATTTCGGCTTCACTTATTTCTTCAAATGTGCATCATTTAGCTCATTTATTGACTGTTTTCCATTCCTTTCTTCATAAACGCTCCATTTCCACATCTATTTACAAATATGAACGAAATCAATATCTATTCTTAATTAAATGCAATAGAAACATCCAAGAATAGGGGTAAAATACTACTAAATTATAGTACTTTTGAGCGTTTATCATTCCTTCACTGGAGTAGAAGTGGTAGGAGGAGAATTCAGGGTTTTTGCTTCTTCGACATGAGGATTCTGAACGGTGTTACTTGGTAGAAATCCTTGTGGTCGGGTATCGAGACGTTGGGCTAACTGACCAATCTGATTCTCAAGGCATTTTAGAACTGAGAGTTGATTTTTAAGGAATAGGTCCATCTGGTCTTGTCTAGCCGTAGTCTTCTAGTTGAAAACAGTCTGTCCCTGGATGAATTTCTTAAGATTGTCGTCAGCACTGGTGATTGGTATGGTAGTCTTTGCAGGCTCAGTAGGCTGGTGATATAGCGTAAAAAGTCACGTTTTTACTACCGATATCTCTCTCATTCTGGAACAATTCTTGGCATTTTAACTCAAAAGTAGTACAAATCAATAGTATCATGCCAAGATGGTCAAAAAAAGGTTGCACGATGAAAATCAAGCAAAACGGATGGAAAACGAAGATTCCACGCACGTTTGAAGATTCAAGGCATCAAAATGAGATTTCAAGACAAAAGTGACCATCACCAACATCCATCTCATCTAAGATGATCGTTTTCAAATTACGAATCCAACAGAAGAAGAATCAACAAAAACAGACGAAGAATGAAGATTCTACGTATGCCGGAAGATCCAAACGATTCGTACGAGACATCCAAAGATGGGAGACATATTTTTGGTATATCTTTTCATCAAAGTCTTCGTTTTTGAATTACGAATCCAATGCAAAAAGAATCAATGCAAACGGACGTATAACGAAGAAAACACGCACGAATCAAGAAACGAGGCAACAGGCGACGAACCAGGGCGAGGGGGGCCAGCCGCCGCCGGCCACCACACCACCGCCGCCGGCTGCCACCAGGCCGCCGCTGGCCACCTTTCCCTTTTCCCGTTTCCGCTTTTTGGTCCTTGCGTGTACCCGGTGCTAGGCCTTTACATGCTTTTCGGTACCCGGTGCACCACCTTTACGTCCTTTTTCGTACCCGGTGCACCACCTTTTCCACCTTTTGCTAATGTGAGCCTTGGGATGCTAACTTGAGCCAAATTTCTCCTATAAATAGAAGCCCCAAGGCTTCATTTGGAGATGTCCCAATATTCCTACATGTGTTAGGCATATTTCTTTATTTACTTTCTCATTCTATTTTCTTACTTCAAAATTAGTATTAGGCTAGTTAGGAAGCTTGTTTAGAGTAGAACGAAAGCTAGGGAACATCTTGTAATCTTTGGTGTACGCTTGGAGATACGCTTATTAATTCAAGTATATTCCTTCTCGCATATTAATCTCGGTTATTTCTATCATTTTCTATCTTAATTAAATATGTATACTTTAATTATGCTAGAGATCGTTTATGCCATGATTAGCGAGTAGATTACTATTGTATTTGTTGTGATGTAGTTAGCATATATATTTGTGGGATGACTTTAAATGTGTCATGAAATAATATGACGGCCTATATTCGACTGTTTACTTGGTATAGTTGTGGAAATGCTTTCGAGCAAAGTACAAACGCATGGAAGCCGGTAACGACCGAAGGTAGTTGTATTATGGATCGACATTATTGAAATGGAAACTTTATGAACGGATTTATCTTATGATTTTAAACCTAAAAATTACATTCGCCTTTCGATTAACAAACGTGATTGTAACCTTGTAAAGAGGAGTCACGAACCTTAACACTTGGTCAATAGTTATCTATGTAAAAACTATGGGTTTAACTGTAACTTCATGCACGCATCATAAAATGCAGTGTGATTACGTGGAATTGCCATGAGTATTGTACACTTCCAATCACAATGTACTTATCATGCAAACATCGCGAAGCAATTTAATTCACAATGGAAACATCGTTAAACGATTAAATACATTGTGAACTACCATAGTATTTTCCGACATGGTCTGGGTTTAACTTTATGCAAAAAGCCGTCAGCATTTTAATTAGCATTTTAATTAGATTAGTTAGTTTAAATTAGATTAGATTAGGTAGGCTATACGCTAAATAACCATTTACGAAAACCTAGGGATTTGTTAATTGTATTAAGAAAGGCAAGTTTAAAATCCAATTTAAAGTGATACTTTTCCTTAACCTATGAAATCTAAAGTAAAGTACGCAAGAAACCTCAACACTTTCCTTCGCTTACCATGCTTGAATTTCATTAATGGGAATTGATCAACTAAGTCCGAACATATTTGCTAAGTTAGTTGTTTGCTGGATTTATAGTCTTTATGGTATTAAGAACGGTTAGACTTGTTGTGGACATGCTACTCCGTTCCTTCGCCCATGAGCGAATGTGTTCAACAATAAGGGCCACTGACTCCCTCATAGGAGAGTGTGAAGAGTTGAGCATTGTCTATTTAATCAGAATCATGACACCATAGTTCCTCGTGACATATTAGTTGATAACCGACTAATAGGGAATCTATTGGTTATACCATAAACTACCAAGTATAGTGAACATTCCAAACTTAGTAAACGTTTTCCCTAAAAGTCATCGTCCCACATTATAAGCTAATGAACTCACAACAAATACTACTTTCATTATCTGATTTATTATTACATTTTATTCGCTTTATTTAGTTTACCTAGTTAACTGAACCAAAATCCCCAACGCACTCTTTTAAAATCTTTACTAGAAAAGAAAGATTGATTGGATCACCTCCGTTTCAATTCAGTTCCTCTTTAAGAACGACTCTTGGTCATACTTACCATCTACTAGCCTTTGGTTCAGTATTAGTAAGTCACGCTTAGACCCCCGGCAATTATAAATTATAAAACTCACCGATCGTTCATAATAGAACGCTTCAAGTTTTTTGCGCCGCTGCCGAGGAGACTAACTGTCCGATACAGAGGCCCAACCAATCCCAATTCTAGTAAACCCGTAGGATAAAACCTTCTAAAAAGAAAAATCATAAATATTCTCTTTATTATTAGTTTTCATTTATTGTCTGTTTTTCTTTAGTGTATGACCTGTTCCCCTAGATCTGCACCACTGTTTAATTTCCCTGATCCAGAACTTATAATACGTACCATTCGACGAGAAAAGAAGCAATCCGCGTTTAGACAAGCAATGGCAGAACGCATCACTCTCGCTGACAACAGTAAACCCTCTATTGAAGGAAGAGGATGACCCATTCTCTACCCAGAAACCCAGGACAATCATTCGAGCTTAAACACCACATCATCCAACTAATCCAAAACCACTGTCAATTCCATGGATTACCCAGTGATGATCCAAACTCTCACCTCGACAAGTTCATATCTCTTTCGAACTCCTACAAACAAAACGGAATTAGCCAAGACACAATCCGCTTGTATCTTTTCCCTTATTCGCTTACACATCATGCGCAAACATGGTTTGAAGGTTTAGAGACCGGCTCTATCCCTCCCTTCATGGACTGTAATGGCGACAAAGTTTCTAACCAAATACTTTCCGCCCTCTAAACAAACCAAACTTCGAAATGACATCATGAATTTCCGACAAGCTTTTGATGAGTCATTATACACCGCATGGGAACGATTCAAGGAGCCTTGAAGAAATGCCCCAATCATCATCTCGAAAAATCCGCACAATTGTGTACCTTCTACAATGGTTTAGACCCTAACCACCGAACCACCCTCGATGCTGCTGCACAAGGAAGCTTCATGGCAAAGACTGACGAAGAAGGATGGAACCTTATAGAGAACATGACTATGCATCACCATGATTGGAACTCTGGAGATCACTCAACAACTTCAGCACCTATCGCTGCATCGAATCCGATTCCAGTCGAAGCGATTAAGGTATTGACAGAGAAAATGGACTCACTTGTCAAACAGTTTGGAGAACTTAAAAAACAACAGTACCAAGTACACCAAGTGCAAGTCTGTCAACATTGCACCAACCCGCAACCATCTGGTGATTACCAAGTGGAATACGAAGAAGCAGATGGCACCGTCTACTATACTCAGTTTCCCGCTCGACCACAAAATTTCCCTCCCGCACTACAACAAAAATGAGCTTTTAGGACGCTTTTCATGGGACATCACTAAAAAAGCATCCTAAAAAATATCTAATAGGACACTATATTTCTTTTGGTTATAATAGTGTTTTCAGAAAGGACACCCGTTATTTTAAGTCCTATTAGATTGAGTTTATAGGACGCATATTCATCGAGGTCTTATTATACTAAAGACTAATAGGACACCTGATACATAAGTCTTATTAATTGAGTTTTAGAGGACGCTTATTGGATGATGTCCTATTATAATAAAGACTATTAGGACGCTTGATATCTGAGTCGTATTACATCAAGTCTTAGAGGACGCTTTTTCCTTGATGTTTTATTATATTAGAGCCTATTAGGACACGTGTTAAGTAAGTCTTATTATATTGGGTGTTAAAGGACGATAACTCGATGGTGTCTGGTAGAATTGTAGGGTACAAGAGGACATATGATATTCGAGTCATTTATGTAGTTTTATAGGACAGTTGATAGTCGTGGTCTTACAATGAATTATTTAACAAAGAAAGCATTAATCTTTATTAAGTTTTGCAATTAAAAACAATGACAAAAGTTTCATTGTAGCCCAACTGGTATAACCCTTGGACTTCTAATGAAGGGTCACATTTCAAGATGTGTTAGCAATATGTTATATTGATGTTTGTTATTTTTATTTCATATTCACCATCCATTAAACTATGCTTACACTCTAACTTTCACCTCTCTTTATGATTGATAAAATTTTTATATTGTTTTAGTTTACTATAATGAAGAACAGTTGATTGTTACCCTTTAATTTTTAATTCAACGTGAAAGTTATGTTTCGATGTGCAAAATCAATTTAAAGTTGATTGAACCTCCTTACTAATATTGTGCTTTTCCTAGTCAAATCCAAAAATGCAGTATAATACTTCGACTTTCACGGATGTCTACAACCTATTAGGTTGTCCTAAAGAAATTGACAATTAACATAGACAGAAAACGTCTATCAGTAACCATACAGATGACAGGGTGTGTTGCAATCCAGAGGCCAGAAAACGTCTTCAACCACACTGATTATGCATCTTATAATTCCCTTTGAGAATGTGAGTAACTTACTCTATTTTTCCCTGTAAGAATAACAAAGTGTGTGTGTGTGTGTGTGTGAGTATTCTAAAAAAAAGGTTAGAGAGCAAAATATATGTGTTGGTTCCAACACATTCAACTATAAGCATGACAAATGAAGCTAATTTTTTCAAGTCTTACTTCAAAATTCAAAAGCAGAACAAGATGTTTCAAGGTCTTACATGATATACAAATTCATGATAAAACCCCTCATTAGATACGTAAGGAAATATGTGCTTGAAGAAATATAATGGGTTTACATAGAAAGTTAAGGAAGTACGCGATTGGACGATCTGTTTTCCTTTATAGTGAAAATCTCAGCATATGAAGAGAGATATGGTCAATAATAATCTACAAATCTACAATCATATCGAATTAACTTACTGCTAATTATTGTGCCGAATACATGTATATATATATAAAACAAATAAACAATTTTTATATAAAACCCTAAGTCTACAACCGATCGAACCAAAGATTTACCTTGGTGCTGAGGGCATTTATGAGGTGGCAAGGAACAATGGAGGAGGGAGAAGCTTTTGTCGGCAATGGGATATGCCAATATGGAGCCATATGAGGAAGGAATTGTACAGCTTTTGATTTGGGGGAAATCTACTTGCGGGAAGCATTTTTGGGAGAACCTAAAGGCGGGAGGCTGAAAAAATAGATAGGGACAAAGATGGAGAGCGTAAGTTCCATTTAAAAAATTATCAAATATATGATTAAATGATCTAAGTACGGATAAAGATTAGATTAATCATCATTATTATTCTTCTTTCAATATGATAAAAGAAAACTGTACTACATATTGTAAAGTTTTTCTAATTCTACTAATCATATTACGTTATAGAAAATTATTACTCCGTAACTCTCATATTATTATTATATTACTATATTTTAAACCGGTTTATATGCATGAACCGTTGATTTTTAATATAAAATCTCGTATTTAGTATATTTCTTCTAATAATAAAGTGTGTAAGTTAATATGTATATTAAGCATTTAGTTGGATTCACAATAATATTACCTTACGTAAATAGATTTATATACGTAAAGATTAAAAAGATAAAAGTTTTTGAAACCATGTTAGTGAAAAAAGGTAATTATTTTAAGTATATATTAACCTTTTCAAGTAATTGTATTCCTCTTCGATGAATTAATAATAGATGCAATACAGATCGATTTGGATAATGCGTTAATTCATGTATTAAATTTGTTTTTATATGTAAGTGAGTAGTTGATTAAAAATAAATATGTTTTTAATAAGTTAGAGATCTTATTTTAAAATTTATTAAAATTAAATAACTTAATTGACATATTAAAAGTTAATTAGAATGATGATATCATAAAGATGTTTCCTATATATAATTTATAAGATTATTATTATTATTATTATTATTATTATATTATTATTATTATTATTATTATTATTATTATTATTATTATTATTATTATTATTATATATAGGAAACATCTTATAACTAATGCAATTAAAAACTTAATTAGTTTTTTTATCAAAGCTTGTAGGAGATTAAACTTACTTTCTATGTTAATCTACACTTTTAAAATTGTCTACTGGTAGACAAAATTTAAATAGTTTTAACTTGACCTCAATTAACTCGTTTGATAGTTTGAACTCGAGTTCACATAAGTTTATTTATACTTGATGTGCTTAGATTCAAATGTATAAGCCACTTTTTTTTTAGTTGGTATACCAATAGTATACCATGATTTTTACATTATTGTTTGAATGAAATATTTCCTAATTATATGAGTCAACATATGGATTTTCGTATAATTAAGTCAATAAAAATGGGTAATATAGCAATTTCTTACGGAGTATCTTGAAATGTAAGTTTTAAAGTTAAAATTTACAAGGGGTGTGTAGATTATATAATTATAGATAAGCTCAAACTATCAATTAGTTTTGCCAAATATACTTTCAACTACTAGGATTTAAAAAAAAAAAAAAAAAAAAACGTTCCTTAAATTTTGAGGCAGATAAAATATAATCAAACTCGCTTATTAAAGCAACCATTATAGTACACGGAGTGCAACAAGATTATTAGTGTTAACTGAAGTTAAACGCTTGTTTTGTGGTTACCCATTGGGGCGTTGATGAATGATTTTCATTCCTAAACGCTTTGTTAAAGGGTCTAGATGAGTCCTGTCATTTTTAATATTTATTAATTTTCTTTTAAATCTTATTGTACCAAAAATATTTAGTGGATTCATTTTCAGTCCAATTCAACAATGAACTATATCTTGAAAAGTGGAGCCCGGTGTTCAACTCAGTGTTAATTTCGAGTTCCACATTATGCTATTCATTGTGCTTTTTTCTTCTAATAATCATAAATATAAATGTGACATTTACTTTGAGACAAATGAAGTAGAAGTTTTTAATTACTTCGTATTTTATAATACACGTTTGATCTTATTATTTTGTAACAATTGTTAATCTTTAATTTTGTGATTATCATCTAATTTTCTTTTCTTTTTTTATCTACAATGTAACCATATTACTCCGTATTAAAAGTTTGAAATGTCATCATTGTTAGCATAGTCATTAAAAATTTGATTTTCAAAACTTTAAATTTTCTAATATTTAATTCCCTCTCCCAAAAGTACAAAAATAAATTCGATTCCCGCTACGTTTTAACCCTCCACTTTCAAAATCCAATTAGGGCTCAATTCAAAAACATTCAACCTCCATCTGCTCTAGCCAAATCAATTGCCAAAATAGGCAGTAAATTGAAGGTGATCCTTGATTCATCTAGTGGATGAGCAAGTTGAAGGTGATCAATAGATGCCCTATTTTTATTTTCTTTTTTAAAACAAAACTGAAATTGGGGGTTAAAGGAAGCATTTGTTGATGTAATCTTACATGTTTAACATCCTCTAATCGGCATATATTAGATAGAAATCTGTCTGTGGAAATCAAATAAGATCGCAAAGTCAGATTTATGGTTTTTGGAATTATTTGAGCACCCTGGTTTATGCAAAAGTATGATTTTTATCTGTATGTGTTTACGTGTATCTATGTTTATGTGTTATTTTATTTTCAATCTTTTCTTGGATCTTATAATTTGCAAATGATGTACATGTATACACATTTTAGCCAATGAGTTTAGCGTAGTTAATTTTTTTTATTTCATTTTTAATCTTAATGCTCTATTGGATAGATGCCTACCGCAAGTCATCAGGTATATATACAGGTATTTTAATTGATGTTTATGTTTGTTTGAACTTATGTATAATGAAATGGTGCTATTGAATACTAGTAATTGATTACACATATGTGTGTCATGGTTCATGATGTGATGAAAGATGGTGCTGCTCTTTCGGAAAATAAAAAAGTTTGAAGCTAACGAGACCGTTATGCCGATTTTGGTATGATCACTAGCTCCTTTTCTCTGAAATAGATGGTGCCTCCAATGTTGTCATGATTGACAGACATTTTTTTTTTTTAAATTTTACTACTACTCACAAATTTTGTGATGCGCACTCTATATTGTGATTTCAGCCCGATTTATGTGACTTGGAAGAAAGTTGTGAATGATGGAAAACCTCGTTTGTGTGGATGCATTGGGACTTTGGAAGCTTGCTACATTACAAGCGGCTACAAGGATTATGGGTTGAACAGGTAGGATTTGTACTAACTAGTATTAGCTCCAAAAACATATGCATATTACGATTAGCACATTTGTAAAATGACTCAATAACCTCTTTGTCAAGATAAAACCATGATGACAGTTATTACTTATTAGTAGCGAGTCACAACTTAGGCTCATAAGTAACTAATGGAGGTACATATTTTCTAAATTAATCATTATGGAAACGAGCCTGTTTGTAGGACAATATTGTATGATCAGTTGATGTATCCATTGGTAGGATAATATATAGATTAATGATGCACGTTTTTCCTTACAGTGCTTTATGGGATTAGCAATTCCCATCAATTTTGATTAAAGAATTGCCATTCTTTCAATCTACAGTTTTTTTTACTAATTATGAAACCACTCCTAATTATATTAATTGGGTTGTTGTTTGTCTTACAGTAGACTTTTGAGCTGTAGTATAAGTCTTCTTGAGCTTCTCTGCACTGTAAAGACTTTTTTTCCTGAGTCTTGTATTTTAACCTAGTTTTCTTAACCTTTCTTGTATCCATCTTATTTTCCGGGTCTACTCGAACCAACCCATTTTGACCATGCACTAAAAATGACCACACTCAATTTGACTAGTTACCTGCACTAAAAATGGCTCGCACAAATTTGCCACCTCTAAATCAATCTTATGCAGTTTGCAGCCTGATTCAATTTCTAGAACTGACATTTCACGCTATGTGATTCTTGCATTATAGGCTTTCAGATTGGGCGAAGATAGAAGCCATTAACTCGTTGATGCAGATAGCTGGTTACTATGGCATCATAACAGAATCGGTGGGAGCGTTTCCAACTGATCCATTACCATAGCACATTATATACAATGCACCATGGTGACTATGAGCTATGTTAAGACAACTCGAGTTGATTTGCAGGAAGCTATACATCATCATGTAAGTTGTTGATTATATTAGTATATCATTATCTAAGTTTAAATATTAGGGTAGCACTTTGACCTTTATATCAACTGGAATTAATTGCTTCAAATTGATACAAATTCCAAGTGCTTATTACATGTTCAATTCTTTGATTGTAGGTGGTGCTCAAGGATAATGCATGATGGCTCAAGACTATACTTTTAGTTTTGTTGCTTAGTACTTTATAGTTGCCTTGTAATCATGAGTAGAATTTATCTCAGAGGATATTATTACTTTATTAGGTTAAATATTTTGTTATGGAGTGAGTTGTTTGAATACGAGTTGAATTTGATTACTTTTATTATTTAAGTGAAGTTTGGGCAGTATGTTGTAAATAAATGGTAATTTTAGCTAAATTATTATTTTATGTTTTTGAATTGTATACAACGAAAGCAATTCTTAGGACGCTCCTAATAGCTCCACAAGTACTAATGAGAAAATGTGGCTCAAAAGAAAAAATGTCCTATAATGTGATTTATTAGGACGCTATTGGTTATTATTAGTACACCAAAATTGGTCCTAACACAAACCTTTGTGTTAGGACCCTTTTCTTGGTTCTGATAAGGATACTAATGTAAAACACGATTTCATCCTATTAGATATTTTTTAGGACGTTTGTATGTGTCTCATGATGTAACATTACGTAAGCTTGTATTGGTATTTAAAACATCAAAAAGTGTCCTATAATGTGGTTTGTTAGGACACCGTTGGTGTTGTATTAAACATTTTATAGGACCGATAGAAAAGTGTTGCATTATGTATATTAGGACGCCTATAATTTATTACGATGGCTTTATATGAGACACTTTAACTATTGGTCCTATTAGATAAAAAGTCCTATAAAGTACCCTTTTAGGACACTATTAGGCGTCCTATAAAATCAGTTTTGTTTCAACCAAACCAATAACCAACCTAGAGGACCTCCATTCCCGCAAAGAACCAATCAACCTTTCCAACCCCGATACCTACCTAGATACCCACCTTACCCACAACAACCACAACTTCCTTACAACCAACCCCTCGCACTTCCTGGACCCACTTCCGATACAAACCAATCCCCTGAACAACCTGCAAAGACAAATGCCCCATCTTCAAGTTCAGATGACGCCTTCACCCAATTCATGCAAGGTCAACACCTACTCAACCAAAAGACATCCGCTAGACAAGATAATCCGACCTCTTTATGAGAAACCAATTGGTTGTGCTAAAGAATTTGGAAGTTCAAATTGGACAATTGGCACAACGTCTTGATAACAGACCTAGAGGAAGTTTGCCTAGCAACACGGTTCACAACCCACATGTTGAGGAAGCGAAGCAACTCACTACCACCAAAGAAGCATCTACTACACCACCTGCCGCTATTCCAGTAACGGAAGAACCGAAGATCAAGATACCAGCTGTGGAAACCACTCCGACCATGAACAAAGAGGTTAAAATCCCTTATCCCGCTAGACTTAAAGCCCAACCTAAGAAATTATCATCCTTTAAGCTAGATGGAAAATTTTCTTGACACCATGTCTAGAGTTCCCGGTCGTAATAAATATATTAGGAAATTGCTATCCACTAAGGATAAACTGCCCGAAGTAAACAACAATCCCTTTAGTTCTGAAACCTTAGCCCTACTTAAGAATAGCCTTCCTGAAAAACTAGGAGACACTGGTAGATTTACACTCCCTTGTTCTATTTACCAATCCGGAGATATAAGCGCATTAGCCGACCTAGGAGCTAGCATTAACCTTATGCCAAACAACTGTTTAAGAGGCTAGAACTTGAAAATTTGAAACCCACTAAGATGACTGTCCAGCTAGCTGACCAATCTGTTAGATACCCAAAAGGAATAGCTGAGAACGTTTAGTTTAAGTTAACAAATTCTTCTTTCCGACGGATTTCGTGGTAATGGATACCCACGAGGACATAAACATCCCGATTATCCTTGGAAGACCATTCATGAACACAGCTAGAGCAGTGATTGATGTGTACAACCACACGATTGTTCTACGAGCACATGGTAAAAGTATCACTTACAAGATCGACCAACCGGAATGTACACCAGAACAACAAGAGTGCTATGCTATATCAACAGGCAGGATTTGTTCCGATGACGAATCAGAATCCGAAGAGGAACAATGTTTCACTCGACCAATAACCTTGATCTACGACACTGAAACTGACCGAGACGAGGACGAGGAGTATCAAGACGCGGAGGAAGATGAAAAATCCGACGAGGACGAATCAGAATCTGATGAAGAAGAGGAAGAACCCGCTGAGGAAGATGAAGGAACGGAAGAAATGGAAGAAGAAGAACCTGAAGAGGAGGAGGAAGAAATGGAGGAAGATGAAGATCAAATTGATTCACCACAAATGGCCGAAGTAAATAAAATACAAATCTACGATGATTAAACTTCATCAGAAGAATCCGTTGATTATGAAACCCTCCATCAAGAACTCAAATCCACTCATCTCCGAAGGATGGGGAACTTTCTTAACTCCTATCTCGATCCTTCTAAACCTTTCACCCGAACCCGACTCCGAGACATAGATAATTTTGAAAAAGAACTCCAATCATCAAAGCACCCAGACCTGTATGTTGAACTCCTACAAAGAATCTCTGCATATAAGGCACGTCAAAAAGGAAGCTTTGTTGAAGAAAACCTTCAAAATATAACCACGGAAGTCAGAACCATCGAAATAGACAGTGCCCAACCTTTCAACAATGCACCCTCAGATGAAGAATTCCACCAATTTCCAGATTCACGTGACAAAGATTCTGAAGATGAAGTCGAGTATGACGACGATTGTATCAACGTCACTCTCGATGAACGCTCTATTCCACAAACTCCTCTTGCTCCACCAAACTCTCCCGTCATCACAGCTGAAAGACTAGAAATTCCCCTCATTGACACTCACGAAGAGATGATTGACCTGATTGATGAAAACGACGATGTACGCATCATTGGGGAGGCTATCAAAGAATCAACTATACACCACCGCCCAGAGACACCTGATAAGGCAAATCGAACGAGAGTACGATTCATACCTAGCCAATTATGGAGAACCAGTACCCAACACTCTACTCAGACATATTCAAGAATTCTCCGATTCCCTTCAAGAACAAGTCACCAGAGAAGCTCAACAGCCTGAAAGACCCAACTACCCAATGGGAGAAGTCGAGTTCTGCAGCAGCCAAAAGCAAATATACCAAAAAGTATATTGTGCTTTGGCCGGATCAGTTTTTCCCTATTCAGCAAGTCAGAAGGCTACACTAGCATCCATGAGGATCCATCTTGTAACACCCTCAAATTTCGGCTTGCGGAAGCTGTCGGGTCGGGTGTTACTAAATCAAATATCACAGCATAAGATACAAAATGAACGACTCTAAATGAGACGTTTGAAAATGGTTATACATTTCGTAGATAAAAATGTTTACAACGTTATAAGTTTAACAACAAATTCCAAATACATAATTGGAAAATATGAAAGTAAATGCAGAGTAGTCCCATTTGTTGAAAATATGCGACTCGAACTAGTAAGATCTTGTAGTAATCCTAATCCTGCTGGGCACCTGAGAACACATGCTAAAACAGGTCAGCTATAAAGCTGGTGAGTTCATAGGTTTGTTAGTTGAAAACATAAAGTATAAATCTTGTATGTTTTGAGAAGTTGTTCAGAATCCACGATTCTGATTTGTAGTAATTTGTAGATGTAATTACCAATGTGTAATTCGAAAGTTTAGGTATCTAATACCTAATCAATTGTAGTCCGTACCTAAGTACACAATAATGGAGGCATACCTAGCCTGAATACCTATCTGGTATGAGTAAGTGTATAATGGGAGGCAATACCTGCCTAAGTTGTAACCAAATAACTGTATGACCACGTCATATGATCGTAAGTAACTGTAGTCCCGCAGAACTATGATCTAATATATGAGGTGTTGCATCCAGCAACAAGTGATTGTAGATCCGCAGATCTATGTTTGAACGTTTAGCGTGTCCGTTTACCCGATTAGCATAAGCTAACCCGGACATGAATTGAGCTAACGGCCTCGCGTGGCAGCACCACCGATCCGTTAACTTATTGTGAATCCCGAGTATAACTCGCTGATCCATTGATTGAAGTTTCGTCCACTGCAATACCGTGGTTTCGTTTTGTGCCCACTTTACCGTGGCATCGTTTGGTGCCCGCTGCAATACCGCGGCATCGTTTTTGGAATTGCTCGCAGCAATTTGTGATTGAGCCGGCAGTACAACGACATGCCCGACTAAGTTGTTCGTATAATAGTATGTAGATATTCATCAGGTGACACCCCCACGGTTGGATTACATCCTGGGCCGGGGGACCATCCCTGGTTGGATTACATCCTGAGCCAGAGTCGTCACCAGTTGAGTCGTATAGATATAAGAAGTCTGTACTAACTTGTAATAATATTGTATACTCCTAGCCTAAAGCCTAGCAAGTACATATAACGGAGTCTTGGGAAAATGTTCACTTAAATTCAGTTCCCATTCTAGTGATAATGGAGTGTGTCGACAGTTTTAGTTCTTAAAGAATAACTAAACTTGTAACAGTATAAATGTTGTTCAGTGTAGGTAGAACTAACTAGTTCTAATGTATTCAATGTTATTGTCCCGTGACAATATGGCCAAAAGATTTCGATAACTAAATCAAGTTATGTGTTGGTAATCGTTTTCCAACGACCTAACCGGGTACGATTGTAACCTATCTAGGTTAAGTATTGATATTGTTCTAAAACAATATTGCGGGTGTAATTCCTAAGTATTACACATTTTGTATTACATACAGTAATAAAATAGTTGTGATTTATAAACAATTATTTATATAATTCGAAAACAGAAATTGAGCATGTGTTTCACCCCGAAAATAGTAAAACAGTTGAAAGAGTGGGGCTATGAAACTCACCTGTGAGTTGTTAGCGATACGATGATATGCGCGTCGTCCGAATGGTAACCTTCTAATGTCCTAAACACGTGAGGTTGTATAAGTACGAGATCAAATAGTCTGACCAAGTAAGTCGTTCGAATGTTTGTTTGTCGCTTGGTTTTAAAGACCGTGTACGGGGGTTCGGGGGCAGCGCCCCTGATAGCGGGGTCCAAGGGGTGGCAACCCCTGGCGGGGTCCAAGGGGCAGAGCCCCTGGCTGGGGTCGAGCTGCCAGGTCAGCTTGGAAAAATTTTATTTCTACTACTTTGCTTTAGAGAAAACGCATTCGAAATCCAAATTCGGGTAAGATCGTGTGGTAAAATTTGGTTGTCAATACTTAGTGAAAAACATAGGTTTTTAAGGTTCTGCGACGTCAGATGCGACGTCAGATGCGACGTAGAGTCCTGCGTCGCTATGTGCGACATTCGCAATCTAATGCGACGTTGTGTCCTGCGTCGCAATGTGCGACGAAGAATTTGATGGCGACGTAGGGGCTTACATCGCATTATGCGACGTTGGGATGTTTTGCGACGTTGGCTGCGACGTTGGATGCGACGTCGTAGCACTGTTTTTGGTCCCTGCGACGTAGCGGACTGTTCGCCGGAGTTTGAGTCGGAAACGAGTTTTCCGGCCTCCGTTGAGTCCGATTCTTTTACCCAACCCATAATTAAGTATTTTAAGCTTATCTAAACCGCAAACAAGCAAAATAACAAAGTTTTGAGAGATTTCGAGAATTGTCGGAAACTTACAAATCCGCGCGAGGAGAATCCGAAAAGATAGGATTGTAGATCGTTGCGTGGTGATCGTTTTTCCCTAAATGAGCTTGAAGATTTGAGGTCGTTTAGTGGTGTTAAATGGCGGATTTAGATGGCGGTGGTGTGATGTTAGAGAGAGAGATGAGAGAAAAGTTAGAGAAGAGAGAGAGTGAAAGAGGTGGGAATGACAAAGGGGGAGGAGGTTTCCTCCTTTTTGACTGACTCGGTGGAGACACCGTCTCCCAAATTGCAGTACAAAATACTCGTGTTTATTTATCCGATGTGATTTAAGATAACTTTTTAAGTTCAAAAATTTATTTATATTCTCTCGAAACGTTTTTGTACCGGAATATTCTATAAAAATATTATTTTGGGATTTAAGGTTTAATAATTTGTTTTCGCGCGATTTCGAATAATAAAAATGCGTTTTAAATTTAAACGACTTACATTTTTGAATATTTTGATGTAATCGCATATATATAATACAATTATTTGAAGTTAAATTTTGGCGCGAAAGTTGACTTTTGACCGGGTGTTACATTCTCCCCCTGTTAAGGAAATTTCGTCCCGAAATTTAAAGTGATGTCGTGATCGCGTGGAGTCTGGGGAGCAATGCACGTACAAGAGATTCATCGAGTAGATATTAGACATATCATGTCTTATAATGGAGTTGAAGGGCAGTCAATCCATGACTGGGTCGCGGTTTATCGTTGTAGTCATATTCTGACCGTATTATTTGTTTGGTGTATGATTATTTTGTGGTTATTCGGTAACCGTTTACGTCGTAGTCCATTCGGGACTAGAAGGTTGTCACATAGTGACCGTTTTGTAATTGGTTATATCAGGGCTGAGCGATTTATCGTTGAGTCGATTAGTTTACTGAAAGTAAACATTGAGTTTGGTTGGTGAGTGTTCTATCGATTGGTCTGCTGAAAGCAAACTTTGGGTTTTATGTGGGCCTAGGTCAACTAGCCCTAAGATGTGATCGACAATAAGTCGCTAAAATGATGGTGGGGACAATAAGTACACGTTTAGCGAATTCATAATTGAAGAGTTATGTTTTCGAGGAGAAATTGTACTTACATTTTCGTTGGAGATTTATTTGATTTACTCGGAGTCGATTAAGTGAATTTTGCGTCTTTTTGGGCAGTCCTTCTTGTAATGACCGGGTTCCTTACATTTGAAGCATATCCTTCGAGAGTCGGGATTGGCGGGAACTCTGCAGTCCCGGATTACGTGACCGTATCGTTGGCATCTTTCGCAGGGTAATCCGCATAATCCGTCGTGATGACGTTTACAGCCGTGACAAAATGGTTTGTTACCCGCATAGCCTTGTCTTTCGTTAGGTTCGACAGCCTGGTACCTCAAGGGTTTAGGTTGATTGGTTGGATTGTGACTAGAGCTGGAATCCCCATTCCATTTCGTTAGGTTGTTTTCGGTTGCAGTGGCTTCACGTCGTTCCCTCTGTGCCATAAGTCTGTGGGCCATACGAATGGCCTCTTCAATAGTAGTGGGTTTAGAGGCGGTGACCATCCCCTCAATTAGTAGCGGGAGTCCACCGGTGTACCTTGCGATTTGTTGACTCTCAGGGTTTACTATAGTTGGGCACAAGTGTGCTAGTTGTTGGAAACGAGTGGTATATGTTACGATATCGTTGTCTTTTACGGTGAGGTGCCAAAGTTCGTCCTCAAGTTTGTGAAATACTTCGATGGGACAATACTTGTCCTTCATGATTCGTTTCAGGTCTTCCCACGGAAGTTTGTGAGCAGTGTCGATTCCTACAGTTCGGGCGTGAAAATTCCACCAGGTAGAAGCATCATCCTGGAGGGTGTATGTGGCGTACAAGACTTTGCAGTCGTCGGGGCAGTTGCAAACGTGAAATATAGATTCCATTCTCTCGAACCATCGAATTAATCCGACAGCTCCTTCAGTTCCGACGAAGTTTGGTGGCTCGCACCTCAGGAAATCCCTAAAAGTGCAAGGCTTTACTTGGTTCTGAGCAGCTAGAGTCGCAGTCACTGCTTGATTAATGATTTGATCTTGCTCAGCTCGAGTGAAAGTTGGTCGTTTAGGAGGCATGATTCTTGAACAAGAATGAAATGACAAAGTGTGAGATCTTTAATCAAAGATGATGATTATTATAACGACATAAGTAGCTGACTTGAGTTGGAATTTATGATACACGGGATCCTACGATCCTTGACGTTGAAGTTTTTGATATTGTAGGTGGCAGACGTATCTCTGCCCTTTTGTATTGTTGGTACAACAGTTTAAGTAACCGTTGTCTAATTTTCTTTAGTTAAGTTATCATGAATTTCATGTTTTTCGAGTGTTGTGACCAGTTGAGTTGTAGTTTCTAGGTGCGGTCGTACCATGACCGAGTTGTGTTTTCTATGTAGTCAATCCAAGACTATGTTGTTGTGAGTAGTCCAATGGACTATATCGTAGTACTAGAATATCGTACGGCCATTCATGCCTGTGTATGTGACAACTACAGTGTCCTCGGTGGTGTTGAAGCAGGGTCCACCAACACAACCCATGTGTGTGGTGACATCATTGTGTATTTATTGATTAAAGCATTACATGCTTAATTGGTCGTATACACATATATGGTGTATGTAACTATACAAGTATACGTACATAATAAAAGTCAAGTGTGGCACCTCGTGCCCAGTTAAGTAAGTGTATATGTATATATAAATCGTACATGTAACTATAACAAGTCTACATGCATATTGATAGTAGCTCATCGAGCCTTGGAGTAGCACAGCGTGCTGAAATGCAGTGCCTAAAGCACTGGAGTGTAGTAACAACGTACTGTAATGCAGTGCTATCAGCACAGTAATTTGAAATACCAATGTTTTGAAATTGTAGTACCAAGGTACCATGAAACGCAGCACCACGTGCTGTAATGAAGTGCCCGCGGTATTGAAATTGTAGTATCCATGTACTATGAGTGTGGCATCAACATGCCATGATTGTAGTATCAACGTACTGTGAAGGTTGCACTAATGTGCTCAAGTTGTGGTATTAACATACCTTGAAATCGTAGCACCACGTGCCATGTGTGGTTTGATTTGTGGCCCCACGGCCAAAATGTGTTTGAAGTTCGAATTTCTCAGTTGTAGCACAAAGGCTAAAATGTAGGGGTCAAAGTACCGCATGATTGAATTTGTTGATCTACGTGATCAAGTTGTGATTCGAGATAATTTTGTTGTGGACTTAGTCAACACTAATCCAGTTGTGATCCATATGTTCAAGGTTTAAAAGTTGTCAGTTTGTTTTAAGTTTCGTGAAGGTTTAGCATGTGCGGGTTTCTATTCCCATTGGTAACGTTTGTACCTCCTTCCCGAGGCTCAGTGATAAATGTGATATTCTCCTATGCGTGCATATGGAGAAAAGTGTCGAGTCGCGATAGTTAGGAAGACGGCGATGTGCCTCTTCGCGAGTATGTATTGGTTCAGCGGAATTGATTTTATATATATACTCAATATATATAAGTACGTAAAAGAATTACACATGTAAGGCCTATTCATACATACCTACAGTACATATAATAGCCTAGGATGTCTAGCACATAACAAATCAGAGTCAACTACGCATTCCTGGTCCAGTATAACCCCTTTCAGATATCGCATCATCTTTATTTAATTGTACATAGTTAGCTACGCTATGTTAAATTAAACTCGTATGATGTAATCCCTGAACCAGTCATACCTAACGAGGAATAATGCCTAACGGTCATAGTCTAGGCTCACTAAATGCAACCTAGTTCACTATAACCTTAGGCTCTGATACCAATCTGTAACACCCTCAAATTTCGGTTTGCGGAAGCTGTCGGGTCGGGTGTTACTAAATCAAATATCACTGCATAAGATACAAAATGAACGACTCTAAATGAGACGTTTGAAAATGGTTATACATTTCGTAGATAAAAATGTTTACAACGTTATAAGTTTAACAACAAATTCCAAATACATAATTGGAAAATATGAAAGTAAATGCAGAGTAGTCCCATTTGTTGAAAATATGCGACTCGAACTAGTAAGATCTTGTAGTAATCCTAATCCTGCTGGGCACCTGAGAACACATGCTAAAACAGGTCAGCTATAAAGCTGGTGAGTTCATAGGTTTGTTAGTTGAAAACATAAAGTATAAATCTTGTATGTTTTGAGAAGTTGTTCAGAATCCACGATTCTGATTTGTAGTAATTTGTAGATGTAATTACCAATGTGTAATTCGAAAGTTTAGGTATCTAATACCTAATCAATTGTAGTCCGTACCTAAGTACACAATAATGGAGGCATACCTAGCCTGAATACCTATCTGGTATGAGTAAGTGTATAATGGGAGGCAATACCTGCCTAAGTTGTAACCAAATAACTGTATGACCACGTCATATGATCGTAAGTAACTGTAGTCCCGCAGAACTATGATCTAATATATGAGGTGTTGCATCCAGCAACAAGTGATTGTAGATCCGCAGATCTATGTTTGAACGTTTAGCGTGTCCGTTTACCCGATTAGCATAAGCTAACCCGGACATGAATTGAGCTAACGGCCTCGCGTGGCAGCACCACCGATCCGTTAACTTATTGTGAATCCCGAGTATAACTCGCTGATCCATTGATTGAAGTTTCGTCCACTGCAATACCGTGGTTTCGTTTTGTGCCCACTTTACCGTGGCATCGTTTGGTGCCCGCTGCAATACCGCGGCATCGTTTTTGGAATTGCTCGCAGCAATTTGTGATTGAGCCGGCAGTACAACGACATGCCCGACTAAGTTGTTCGTATAATAGTATGTAGATATTCATCAGGTGACACCCCCACGGTTGGATTACATCCTGGGCCGGGGGACCATCCCTGGTTGGATTACATCCTGAGCCAGAGTCGTCACCAGTTGAGTCGTATAGATATAAGAAGTCTGTACTAACTTGTAATAATATTGTATACTCCTAGCCTAAAGCCTAGCAAGTACATATAACGGAGTCTTGGGAAAATGTTCACTTAAATTCAGTTCCCATTCTAGTGATAATGGAGTGTGTCGACAGTTTTAGTTCTTAAAGAATAACTAAACTTGTAACAGTATAAATGTTGTTCAGTGTAGGTAGAACTAACTAGTTCTAATGTATTCAATGTTATTGTCCCGTGACAATATGGCCAAAAGATTTCGATAACTAAATCAAGTTATGTGTTGGTAATCGTTTTCCAACGACCTAACCGGGTACGATTGTAACCTATCTAGGTTAAGTATTGATATTGTTCTAAAACAATATTGCGGGTGTAATTCCTAAGTATTACACATTTTGTATTACATACAGTAATAAAATAGTTGTGATTTATAAACAATTATTTATATAATTCGAAAACAGAAATTGAGCATGTGTTTCACCCCGAAAATAGTAAAACAGTTGAAAGAGTGGGGCTATGAAACTCACCTGTGAGTTGTTAGCGATACGATGATATGCGCGTCGTCCGAATGGTAACCTTCTAATGTCCTAAACACGTGAGGTTGTATAAGTACGAGATCAAATAGTCTGACCAAGTAAGTCGTTCGAATGTTTGTTTGTCGCTTGGTTTTAAAGACCGTGTACGGGGGTTCGGGGGCAGCGCCCCTGATAGCGGGGTCCAAGGGGTGGCAACCCCTGGCGGGGTCCAAGGGGCAGAGCCCCTGGCTGGGGTCGAGCTGCCAGGTCAGCTTGGAAAAATTTTATTTCTACTACTTTGCTTTAGAGAAAACGCATTCGAAATCCAAATTCGGGTAAGATCGTGTGGTAAAATTTGGTTGTCAATACTTAGTGAAAAACATAGGTTTTTAAGGTTCTGCGACGTCAGATGCGACGTCAGATGCGACGTCAGATGCGACGTAGAGTCCTGCGTCGCTATGTGCGACATTCGCAATCTAATGCGACGTTGTGTCCTGCGTCGCAATGTGCGACGAAGAATTTGATGGCGACGTAGGGGCTTACATCGCATTATGCGACGTTGGGATGTTTTGCGACGTTGGCTGCGACGTTGGATGCGACGTCGCAGCACTGTTTTTGGTCCCTGCGACGTAGCGGACTGTTCGCCGGAGTTTGAGTCGGAAACGAGTTTTCCGGCCTCCGTTGAGTCCGATTCTTTTACCCAACCCATAATTAAGTATTTTAAGCTTATCTAAACCGCAAACAAGCAAAATAACAAAGTTTTGAGAGATTTCGAGAATTGTCGGAAACTTACAAATCCGCGCGAGGAGAATCCGAAAAGATAGGATTGTAGATCGTTGCGTGGTGATCGTTTTTCCCTAAATGAGCTTGAAGATTTGAGGTCGTTTAGTGGTGTTAAATGGCGGATTTAGATGGCGGTGGTGTGATGTTAGAGAGAGAGATGAGAGAAAAGTTAGAGAAGAGAGAGAGTGAAAGAGGTGGGAATTAGAAAGGGGGAGGAGGTTTCCTCCTTTTTGACTGACTCGGTGGAGACACCGTCTCCCAAATTGCAGTACAAAATACTCGTGTTTATTTATCCGATGTGATTTAAGATAACTTTTTAAGTTCAAAAATTTATTTATATTCTCTCGAAACGTTTTTGTACCGGAATATTCTATAAAAATATTATTTTGGGATTTAAGGTTTAATAATTTGTTTTCGCGCGATTTCGAATAATAAAAATGCGTTTTAAATTTAAACGACTTACATTTTTGAATATTTTGATGTAATCGCATATATATAATACAATTATTTGAAGTTAAATTTTGGCGCGAAAGTTGACTTTTTGACCGGGTGTTACACATCTTGAAAGAGCTACTGGAAACCCACAAAACTATGCCGATATCAGAATGGTGGGAGATCTTAGAACCCTTCTAGATCTCATCGAGACTGGAGAACACCTCACAGCCTCATAGAACTATAGGATCGTCATTCATTTCACCATTGGTCATCATGTTGAGCTGATAATTGTTGAACTGAACCAATCAGCATATGAAGAAGAAACCCGCGAGGTACCAAGATTCATTCCGCACATGTCACAAATCAACCTAGCAACTTACGTGACAACTCGACTACGCGGAATGTACATGGAAGAAGATGTAGAGCTTAATGTTTATCGTGATGGATATCGCGAAATATTCGGCAAGCTAATCTATATCTTCACAGACTCGGATTTTCCCTTCAACCGTGAGCGAGATCAACTCATCAGACAAGTATGCCAAGCAACCAGATCCTTTGGAGGAGACCCTCTGGCTAGTGATTTTGAAGAAGTAAAGAATCAATTCATGGCCCTAATCGCCTCGATAGGTCGAAACCACCCCCAGCGTGAGATTGTTCGAACCTACACTTGCACCCGAATTGACCCTAATGGACCGGTCACAAGGGCAGTTCGATACATCAGCTATGGGATGGCAATCCTCGACCGACTTGCCACTGATCACTTTAAGAGCTTCAGGATGGAATCCACCACTCCACCAACTCTCATTGCCGACATGATAGAGCAATTCCTCCGATACTTCCCTCCACGCTACAGCTTACCAAGGAACCACGGTAACCAATCCAGCACCAGGGACGCATCTAACATCATCATCTGAAGAAAGGACTAAGTCAAGCTCTCGACTTTAAAAGAGCGCTTCTCGGGAGGCAACCCGTGTTTTTACATTTCTGAAATTTAACCTTCCAAGAAGTGATGAAATCTCCGACTATCTTTGACACTCGGATCATACGAAGCATGCTCCAGCCTACAAGGGAGCATCAACACCCGAAGAATCGCATATCCGACGTGTTTACACCTAAGAGACCAATCACAAAAAGACTTGATCAAGAGTGCACCAAGAAAGACGGAGTCCAGCAAATGCAAACCAAGGAACACTGCAACTACCAGGGAGTACTTCTATACCGTCTCTTTCATTCGTTTTAAATATACCATATCCAATATGCTTATCACTAAGTGTGGGATTCAAACCCAACACACACTAAAAGAATGCGTCTTAGATGTTTCAAACCCTAAGTGTGGGATTTTACCCCAATCAGAGCTTATAATACCATCGAGGACGATGTTCCTTTAACTTTGGGATAGCAGTAGTTGCACTACTATTAAATGGATAATGATATATGCTTGATTATAAAATCGTTGCTCTTTATAAGACCCTGCTTCTCCAAAAAGTAAACAAAATTTTCAAAATTGAGTTAAAAATATGTTGAAAATGAAAAACTTTAGACGAAGAATGATTTACTTTGGGGAAGAATGACAAATGAAATACAAGTTCTTTTGAAAAATTAGTTTGGTAGTCCCATAAAGAGCATCGCATAACTAAGCACACAACAACCCAACTTTCGATTCGTGAGGTATCTTGAGCCATATAAAAAGCATTCACTTTTAATGCTTCATTTTTGAATTCTTGAGTGTGCCGATGTATGCGTTTAGAATCAGAACTTGCTCTTGTGATGCATTTCGAATCCGAACTGGTGAGTAAAAAGGAGATCGAATCACATCATTCTTGAACCTATCTATACACCCAAAAATAAATACGTTAACCCTTACCTACTCAAAAGCATCTCTCAAACTTCATAAGAAGTTCCAAAGATGAAAGAAGAGAAGTCACAAGGATATGACGTCAAAGAAAGAAAAATATCCAAGAAAATTTAAAGAAAAGAAAGTCAAATGGAGAAAAAGACTCCTCCCAAAAGAAAAAGGCGTCAATCCTCCCGAAAATTCAGAAATTTCAGCTTTCCGCTTCACCAAAAAGAAACCCGAAAAACCAACACAACCCCATCTCACGTCACCAACACTCCACTCCAAAAACCCTACATCCCCTCTCCTAGAATGATTGTGGCTAGATCGACTTCACGCTCACTTAAAAGGTGACGATTTGATTCTCGATCAAGCCTGTGACGATAAACGATACATGACTGGCGTTCTGAGTGATTGATATAATAGAATAGGAAACCCCAAACACTTTGAGTGATTTGAGTGACCACCTTGAGAGGATCGCCTAGTCATGTATCTACGATCAAAGATCAAAAGCATGATCCCAAAGATTACAACCCTGCTTTTTCAAAGAACAAATATTTTATTTTTTCAAAACCCCCTTAGTAAAAAGTTCCGCCTTAAAATATTTCATTATCTGGTTACTTTTAACCATGCTTGAAATTCGAGTTTGCTTGAGGACAAGCAAAGTTCTAAGTGTGGTATACTTGATATCGCGTAAAAAGTCACGTTTTTACTACCGATATCTCTCTCATTCTGGAACGATTCTTGGAATTTTAACTCAAAAGTAGTACAAATCAATAGTATTATGACAAGATGGTCAAAACAACATTGCACGATGAAAATCAAGCAAAACGGATGGAAAACGAAGATTCCACGCACGTTTGAAGATTCAAGGCATCAAAACGAGATTTCAAGACAAAAGTGCCCATTACCAACATCCATCTCATCCAAGATGATTTTTTCAAATTACGAATCCAACAGAAGAAGAATCAACAAAAACGGACGAATAATGAAGATTCTACGTACACCGGAAGATCCAAACGATTCGTACGAGACATCCAAATATGGGAGACATATTTTTGGGATATCTTTTTATCAAAGTCTTCATTTTTGAATTACGAATCCAACGCAAAAAGAATCAACACAAACGGACGTATAACGAAGAAAACACGCATGAATCGAGAAACGAGGCAACAGGGGACGAACCGGGGCGAGGGGTGCCAGCCGCCATCGGCCACCACACCACCGCCGCCGGCTGCCACCAGGCCGCCGCTGGCCACCTTTCCCTTGTCCCGTTTCCGCTTTTTGGTCCTTGCGTGTACCCGGTGCTAGGCCTTTACATGCTTTTCGGCACCCGGTGCACCACCTTTACGCCCTTTTTCGTACCCGGTGCACCACCTTTTCCACCTTTTGCTAATGTAAGCCTTGGGATGCTAACTTGAGCCAAATTTCTCCTATAAATAGAAGCCCCAAGGCTTCATTTGGAGATGTCCCAATATTCCTACATGTGTTAGGCATATTTCTTTATTTACTTTCTCATTCTATTTTCTTACTTCAAAATTAGTATTAGGCTAGTTAGGAAGCTTGTTTAGAGTAGAACGAAAGCTAGGGAACATCTTGTAATCTTTGGTGTACGCTTGGAGATACGCTTATTAATTCAAGTATATTCCTTCTCGCATATTAATCTCGGTTATTTCTATCATTTTCTATCTTAATTAAATATGTATACTTTAATTATGCTAGAGATCGTTTATGCCATGATTAGCGAGTAGATTACTATTGTATTTGTTGTGATGTAGTTAGCATATATATTTGTGGGATGACTTTAAATGTGTCGTGAAATAATACGACGGCCCCTCATTCGACTGTTTACTTGGTATAGTGCTGGAAATGCTTTCGAGCAAAGTACAAACGCATAGAAGCCGGTAACGACCGAAGGTAGTTGTATTATGGATCGACATTATTGAAATGGAAACTTTATGAACGGATTTATCTTATGATTTTAAACCTAAAACTTACATTCGCCTTTCGATTAACAAACGTGATTGTAACCTTGTAAAGAGGAGTCGCGAACCTTAATACTTGGTCAATAGTTATCTGTGTAAAAACTATGGGTTTAACTGTAACGTCATGCACGCATCATAAAATGCAGTGTAATTACGTGGAATTGCCATGAGTATTGTACACTTCCAATCACAATGTACTTATCATGCAAACATCGCGAAGTAATTAAATTCACAATGGAAACATCGGTAAACGATTAAATACATTGTGAACTACCATAGTATTTTCCGACATGGTCTGGGTTTAACTTTATGCAAAAAGCCGTCAGCATTTTAATTAGATTAGTTAGTTTAGATTAGATTAGATTAGGTAGGCTATAGGCTAAATAACCATTTACGAAAACCTAGGGATTTGTTAATTGTATTAAGAAAGGCAAGTTTAAAATCCAATTTAAAGTGATACTTTTCCTTAACCTATGAAATCTAAAGTAAAGTACGCAAGAAACCTCAACACTTTCCTTCGCTTACCATGCTCGAAAAAAAAATTAATAGGAATTGATCAACTAAGTCCGAACATATTTGCTAAGTTAGTTGTTTGCTGGATTTATAGTCTTTATGGTATTAAGAACGGTTAGTCTTGTTGTGGACTTGCTACTCTGTTCCTTCGCCCACGAGCGAATGTGTTCAACAATAAGAGCCACTAACTCCCTCATAGGAGAGTGTGGAGAGTAGAGCATTGTCTGTTTAATCAGAATCATGACACAATAGTTCCTCGTGACATATTAGTTGATAACCGACTAATAGGGAATCTATTGGTTATACCATAAACTACCAAGTCTAGTGAACATTCCAAACTTAGTAATTTATTATTACATTTTATTCGCTTTATTTAGTTTACCTAGTTAACTGAACCAAAATCCCCAACGCACTCTTTTAAAATCTTTACTAGAAAAGAAAGATTGATTGGATCACCTCCGTTTCAATTCAGTTTCTCTTTAAGAACGACTCTAGGTCATACTTACCATCTACTAGCCTTTGGTTCAGTATTAGTAAGTCACGCTTAGACCCCAGCAATTATAAATTATAAAACCCACCGATCGTTCGTAATAGAACGCATCAGCTGGACATTTTCGGGTGCAGTTAAGGATAGAGGTTGATTGTAAGGAAGTTGGGGTTATTGTGGATATGTCGGATAGCGTTGTTGAAATCTCTGTGGGTAAGGTGGTTGGTTATTTCGTGGAGGATATTGAGTTCCTCGGTTTCTGGGTGGAGATGTTCTAGCGAAGCCAGGCGCATTTGGAGGTCTGGATGGAAACTGGGCATAATAGACAGAACCGTCAGTCGGATCTTTGTACTCAACCTCATATTCTTCAGTGGGATGGTTGGTACAGTTCTGGCAAGCCTGAACTTGATGAACTCGCTGCGGCTGCTTCTTAAGCTCTTCAATTTGCTTCGTTAGGGTTTCAATTTGTTCAGTCAGAGATTTGATAGCTTCAGCTTGGATGGAGTTATTGGCTGAGAGAGGTGTTGATGAGGATTGCCCATCAGTTTTCATTCGTGGGGATGCATCATCATGTCTTCGATCAAGCTCCATGCTTCATCATCGGTCATCTTCATAAAGTTACCTTGAGCAGCAGCGTCAAGAGTAATGCGGTGATTTGGATCAAGACCATTGTAGAATGTGCACAGCTTGTCGGTTTTTGTCATCCGATGATTTGGACATTTCCTTAATAAAATTTTGAATCGCTCCCATGCGGAGTAGATTGATTCATCGTGAGCTTGTTCAAAGTGGCCATGTCATTTTTTAAGTTTGGTTTGTTTGGATGGAGGGAAGTATTTGGCAAGGAATTTGTTACCCATATCCGTCCATGAGGTGATTTAGCCGGTCACAAGTCCCTCAAACCAAGAGAGTGCATGTAAAGCGAGAGAATAGGGGAACAAGTATAGGCGAACTATGTTCTGCTCGACCTCATTCTGCTTGTAGGAGTTTGATATGTGAATAAACTTGTCGATGTGGCCGTTAGGATCTTCACGTGGTAGTCCATGGAATTGACAGTTGTCCTTGATGAGTTACACGATGTGATGCTTCAGCTCGAAGGATGCTCCCTCTATCTCCGGATAGGTGATTGGTCCTCCTCGTCCTTCAATGGATGGCTTGGTGTTGTTGGCAAGCGTGACACGAGCGGCCATTTCGGGAAGATGGAAGCGCTTTTGTTTTCGGATGGTTCGGATAATAGACATAGGATTGGGTATGAAAATGAGTAGTTCAGATTCAGACGATCTGGTCTGATATCGTTGTATGTTGTGGGAAGTTATTTTTGGCTGGAACAAGGAAAGTAAAAGTAAACTATGAAAGCTAAACTAAAGGTATCACTAAAAAGAAAGTTTCGTCAGGACGCCTCTGGGTTTACGATTGATTCCCCGGCAGCGGCGCCAAAAACTTGTTACACCCGAAACAGTCGTTCTCGCAACGGGCACAACGGGGTTTTAAATTTATAAAAGCTGGGGACCTAAATTCTACTTACAGAGGCAAGTATAACTCAGGGTCGTTCTTAAGATCAATCTTATTGTGAAGCGGAGTTGTCTAGACAAACTATGTTTATCAGTGATGGGTTTTTGGAAAGAAATTTGATTTGATTTTAGGTCCGTTTAAACTAAACTAATAAAACAGTTTTGATTTGATTCAGTAATGGGTTTTTGAAAAGAGTTTTGATTTGCTAAGAATAGTCAATTAAATAACAAGTTTTAAATAAAGAAAATACTAAATAATACTATCACACAATACAGGCAAAAATAACATGTTCGTATAATATAGCTTTATAAGTAAGTCCAGATATCGAACACAGGGAAAGTGGAATCTTTAACTAATCCCTAAACTAATGTTTACAATATTCATAATTAATATTACAGATAAAAGGGAGGACGTTTTAGTTCCGTTCGAACATATATTTATTTTGATACAGAATTAAGTTAACTAAAGTAATTGAAGTAATTAAGAGATAACTAAGGTAAATTAGGTAGATCGGAGATATATTTTATCTAGACTAGCTATGTTATATTCAAATTCTCTTATATGTTTACTTTTGTTAGCTAATTGACTTTATGTTGAAATATAAAAGTGGATATCCTCCTTGGTTAGGTTTAAGTATCTTGGATAGCCTCCTATGGTCGGGTTTAAGTATCCTTTATGAAGCTCTTCAACGTATACTAAGGTTAACTAACTTCGGGGTCTCGAATGTTATTATCTAATCAATTATAGTTAAATCCAGTAATAATTATAACTTATCACGCTGTCAGGGGATTTAAGTTATAATCAAAATATAAAACCTAAATTATTAATCAACGCATACAAGTACTCACTATAGTATGAATCTCATAATCATATAATCAATATAGATATAACCTTAATAACATTCATAAAATCAATCAACATAAACATATAATTAAATAATCATACAAACATCATTCCTCTAAACAAATATGTTAAAGAATAATCAATATCCAATAATAAGAAAACAAGATCTAAATACAAACATAAGTAAAAGATCTAGAATCAAACCAAGAAAACCGAATCATTCTTCGTTAGGGTTGCAAGTCCTCAATCCCTAGCCTCCTAACCTCCAAATTCGAGCTAGAGTCGTTCCTTAACCCTTACAATCGACTTTTGCTCTCCAAATTCGTATATGGTATCGTCTGGCCAAGGCCTCTATTTATAGTTTTTTTGAACCGCTAGTCCAACCGCCGGATAGATTACTTGGAATCCAAGTCCAACTCTACGATCTTCACCGACTTTTAATATAAATATTCAACCGCCGGCTAGTAATTCCAACCGCCGATTAAGTCTTCATTCCAGAATATTCCAAAGTCGGACCAGGCTTCACTTTTTGGGCTTTTAATCTTCTTAATCCGTTTTTCTTCATTCTTTAAGCCCAATTTACTTTATCTTTGGGTTTAGTCTTCGATTCAGGTCCAAACATCTTCAATCTTCAGTCTTCTCTTTATTTTCATCATGTAAAGCTCTTTTTTCGTTCTTTTCTTCATTTAATTACCTTTATACCTTTATTGCAAATATAAACACATTAAGTATCTAAATCTAATAGAAATGCAATAAAAGTATACAAAATATAAGAATTATTAGTCTATAAATATAGCATTATTTGATAAGCATCAAACTAATATTTAATAATCAAAATACTTAAATTAAAAATCTGTTTCATAAAATAAAATTGTAAACAATTTAATTAACATGAATAACTATAATGTACAAATAAAAATTATTATTATTCGTGCAACATATAATTCATGAATGATTACTAATATATTTATCCACTTTAAACAATCTATACTCATATTTTTGAAATACAACTTTATTATTCGTATGTATATTAATTATGATTTTCATATATGATATACTCTTAAACTTAAATCATGCAATTTTCTTTTATATTCCAAATAAATACATGAAATCCATTTTTAAGAATCAAGACATTGGTGACAGGTCTGCATTTCCATGCAACAAAGCGACATAACTTAATTCAGGTAAAACAATTTATTAAATCAAACCAGCGATGACAGGTCTATACCATAGTATAACAAAGCGATATAGTTTGATTAATTTAATTTAATTTGAAAGATTTTCTTTCTTTTTGTTTTATTTTTAAGAATACAAATTATAAACCAAGTCTGTACTTAATACAACAGAGGAAACAATTAGTATACCCCCAAATGTTTTCACATAAGTATAAAGATATAAAATTATCGCATAATAAATTTAAGAATTAAGACTTTTATGTCATATATCATAATATGTATCATAAAATAATATACAAATTATTTATTAATTTCTTAACAAGGGTTAATGTACAAATTCGTTACTGTACTTTGCCAAAATGTTCATTTGGGTTACTGTACTTTTAAAATATGCAATTGGATTACTGTACTTTGTAAAAATGTTCAATTAGGTAACCAAATTTTCGCCATAGTTCAATTAAGTTACTGTACTTGTAAAAATGTAAACAATAATGTGCAATTGGGTCACTAAACTTTTGACCAAAATTAAGCAAAAATAGGCGTGGTGATGATTTTTGAAAGTACAGTAATTCAATTGCATATTTTAAAAGTACAGTAACCCATATGAACATTTTGGCAAAGTACAGTAACGAATTTGCACATTAACCCAATTCAGAAATCCTTATATAGATTGCCTATTAGTACATCATATCATGTAATTATATATTACTTATTATTATGTAGCTTACGTTATATGTACAAAACAGTTAATCCATACTAAAGTCTAAAATTTTAAATACAAAACAAAACTTTTAACAAAAATATTCTAACTAATAAATACTTAGTTATTAACTCAAAAAAAAAATTATTTTATGAAAATCTCTAAAATTTATATATATAAGACAAGTAAAAACTTAAATGAATAATTTAAAAAAATTTCTTTTAAAAACTTAAATGAATAATTTAAAGAATTTACTTTTCTTACGACCTCATCCCCACACTTAAATTATACAATGTCCTCATTGTATATAATCAATAAAAAATAAAAAGTGAGTAAAAGGAAGAAAAGAAATTAGAACGAAAAACTCCCCAGACTGAATTTGTAGAATTCATCATCGGCTAATTCAATTGTAATTAGTCATCTTCTTCGATCCTTATAAATAATATACAACATCCACACTTTCGTAGTTAATCACGATTGCATTTAGCATATGCAATAAGCCTTTAAACCCCTCGGTATCCCGAGTGGACGAGTTATAGTCTCGTGAGGCTTTCTAGTGAACATACTCACAAAGTTCATAATGCTTGAAAAAAAAAAACAAATTAAACTACCAACAAACATAACAATCATCCACATAAGTAATGTTAATTATGAAAACCATAAAATAAAAAAATTTAGAATAAAGATAAAAATTTAACTCCTAATGATAGTATAACAAACTATATATGTGTTATTCAATAAGACTTACTAAGTCATGATCACACAACAGTCTTTAATACTGTAACTATAATGAACAAACTTTATTTACTTAAAATAGTCAATTAAAACCATTCCTATATATATATATACTTCACATCATCATCCAATAGAAAACATTTTATAGTCAATTATCTATTCTTATAGCTAAAATGTACATACAATTCGGATTAAATAAACCCTAACTATAAATCATAATCAAATAAAAATGCAAAACTATGGTAATGTATCCATACCTTATAAAGGAAACAGAGATAATATCATTATTCAAAGAAAAACCGATCGATCAATAAGTCAACAAAAGATTAAGAATGTCACATGTATGTTATTAGTTTAGCTTACTTAATAATTTTTTTCCTTCTTAACTTAGATCAATTTTGCATACCTACTTCCATTATATTATTAAAATATTTTAACAATTATTGTGTACAATAACTCCTATTTTTCTAGACTAACATATTAATCATTTCAAAGTTACATAAAAAAAACTTATGCAAGTGAGGATTGAAAAGAAAATCCAATAATATGAAACCTTAAGATGATTTTCATGCTAGAAGAAAATATGGTTATTGAATTTAAAAAGTACCATACCTTAAATAATATAACCGAGATTGATATGAAAACATTTGAGCAATTATTTAAGAAATAATATTTAGACATATAAATTGTAACAACCATTAATAGTAAAAACACCCATGATTCCTAAAATAAGACATATATTAAAAATATAATAATTGTCAAACAAACAAATAACATAAGTCTAAAAAAAATGAAATTATAACTAATAATAAAATGAAAATGCAAATGGTAATTGGAATGTTGTGAATCTCTTCAAGGTTGATGAACCCATTCTCGAGCTAGTGCGGAGGCATAGTAACCATTTGGTAGCATAAAGATTATAGGGATTCTTTGGTTAGGTGGAAAGATTCTTACAAAGTACTTAAACATTGTTTTGGTGATATCAGGAACTTCGGCAGTGTAATCTTCAAAATGTTTGTGATGTTCTTCTGCAGCTATTTGCAATTCATAGAATTCTCTCATCATTTTCTTTATTGCTTTAGCTACAGATCCTTCTGTATTAATCACCTTGCATCCATCTTCCTCCTTTGTTTCACGTTCTTGATGCTCACGCCTTAATTTGTCTATAAATCCATAAAATCCTAAATGTAAGACATCATATTTTCCAACCGTAGGATTTCTAACCACCTCTACAATTTCCCTTAGCAACAGTTATATCAACCCTTTCTAACGTTCAATGAATAACAATCCCAAAAATTTAAAAATATTCATCATCTTAGTATAAATTTGTGACAACCCTAAGTGAAATAGATCTATATGACAATAGTGATGAACTCCATGAAATATCGACTTAAGCTCCATAATCACATAATTTGAAACATTAACTAGTGCACTTCAGATATTCACTCCGGAACTTTCCTCTTCTGCTCATCTTGTGCGGGATAGTACAAATCATTAATCATTTGTTGCACATAAAACTCCACTGTGCAGTCTACATAATAAGTGTTGCAGTTCTTATGATCTTGTTGTTCCATCAAGCTTATTAATTGCTGCAACTCTTCTATCAAACTAATATATGTCACCTGAGTTGGATCTCCAGTTGTCCAATCAATCTGAGCCCTATAAGATTCTAGTAAACTCATTTGTTTATCAAAGTAAGGAAACGGGTATCTCGTCAATGCTCTATAGACAAAAGAATAGAGAATCTTCTGGCCTTCAAAGAAATCTTCCTTCTGAGCTTCTTGCTGATATAACGTATCCCTCAATTCGGTTACATATTTATCAAAATAGTTCACCATTTGAGTGTGATTAGGATTATACCATTGCTCATATTCTCTTTCAATCTTCTCGATTATGCGTTTCTGTTCTGGTGTAAACTCAATAGTTGATGCCCTAATGATAGCCATAATAAAATAACTGTCATCTTTACTAACTTCCAAAAGCTGAATCATTCCATCCCTGGTATCTACTACTGGTACAGGTATCCTTTCTTGATCAGTATTCTCATCATCAGAACTATCACCTAAATCAATCTCCTCATCCTCAGACATATTCTCTAAATCCTTTTCCTAATCTTCAGATACGGTGTCTAGTGTAGGGTTACTAAGTAGCTTAAGAGATTGTTCATCAATGCTAATATCCTTGCATTCCACAGTTTCATTCAAAATTTCCATTTGCTTATTTTCCATTTTACTAACGGATAACGAATTCTGTATACACAAATTATCACATAGTTTAGAACACATATAATTCAAATAAAACATATTATATAAATAATAGACAATTAAATAACTATTGATTTTTACAAAATAGTCAAAAGTCCTCGGTAGCTCTAATGATCATACACAGAAGCGGAGAAATAGGTCAGCGTGAACCTTATTAAAAACCTATCCCTTTCGGGAAGCAGAGCGACCCTCCTTATACCTCTGTTTTTGTTAGTAATCCCAATGGGTGAGCCGATTTTTCAATTGACTAGTAATGTACAAAAATTTATATTTTTACAGGGGAAAAATTTATAATTACCGCTTCTCTGCGGCAGAACAAAAGTACAACCGGTTAAGTGTCTGTTGTCTCACTCACCGGTCGTTGAAATTTCTAATGGTGATGCGAGGTAACAATGGGTTTTTAATTTATAAGGCTGGGGCCTAGGGTTACTATTATGCTAATCAAAGGGCTAGCAAAGGATAAGTATGACCTAGGATCGTTCTTTAAAGCGTGACAAATTGAAACTAGGGAATTTAGAAACTTTTATGTATTTAGCTAGGGATAAGAGAGTTGGTTTTGGGTTTTCTAAACTAAACTAAAAAGTGGAGTTTACTTCGGGCGTTCAACGATTTTAGCGATTGTCTACTATGAAGTGGTTAAGGTGATGTTAAATATGAAGAGTTCTAATGAGGATAAGTTCGTAAGCTAATGTGAGTTATTACTGCAATCCTTCCATCGAACTGACGCGGAGATGTCCACAATCAGGAAGACAGAATGTCACGTGAGTTGCAGAATATATTAAAGCATACACTGAAAATTCTCTCAAATGTATGCCTATATTATCCAACAGTTAATCTTGAATCCTATTCCAGTCGTCAAAGATGTCCGAATCATGGCATAGTTTGTTGAATAAACAATCTTATAAACGGGTATTACCCTCGCCGGAATAGGTTGAACTAACTGGTCTAGGCGGCCGGATAATATGTCATCACTTATTCATACGAGTTATAAACATCACTCAGGTATGCAAGAAAACAGGGATGGTTTATGCTACAAATAGAAACATAGTTAATACGTTTGTTATTCAATTAATAATATAACAACCTTCGATCGTTCTTGACTTCCATACGTTTGTACTCCACCGTAAGCGTTTCCAGTACTATATCAAAGAACAGTCGAATAGGAGCCGTCATATTATTTCATGATAATTAAGACCGTTTGTATTTCACTATTATGATGATCCTAAGGCAACAATCAAACAAGAACATGCAATAAGACGATCAAGACGATAGTTCAATGTAAGCATGCAAAAGTATTATTTAAGTCGAGGATATTCCGAAAGTTGTCTCAAAAATACCGTCTATATGAATTTAATCTTAATCTACCTCTATTCCTATGTTCCGTGTCTCTTAGATCCTATTTTGGTCTAGAGAACACCGGCCATGCCGAGCTCAATGATTCAATCTAACATAGTATAACTAAGTGACCTATACCCTATGAGTTAGCTACGTTCATTTTTGGATAAGGTTTTAGTCACAACATGAGTTGGGCAGATAAACGATAAAGATTTAATTCCTACATCTATTTGTAATATAAGCCATCCGCAGTCTCATAACATACAACATAACTACATATTTAAAACTTCCTAAACGACTATCATAGCAGACAATTGAGTTATCAAATTAATCATGGTAATTCTAGCATGCATATTTAAATTTATAAAATAAAGAACAAACATATTTAAATACGATAGATAGATTAAAACCTGGAAAGGTGTACAATAACTCGTAGCTAAAATGTTTCCCAGAGCACCTCCGTACAAATCTTCCTTAGTTAATTAATTACCTATTCTAATTAACTAATTTAGCCTAAAGGAAGAACTACAACTAATTTACAAGAAATCTAAGATATGAGGTGTGGAAGGAGTATTTGGTGTATCTTTCAAATGAACCAAAGGCACCTATTTATACTTGAATTTTGGTGCACTTTAGCAACTAGGGGCACATGTTAGCAAAAGGTGGTAAAAGGTCTAGCACATGTACCCTAAAGCGGTGAAAGGTCTAACACATGTACCCTAAAGTCGCGGAAAGGCCTAGCACATGTACCAGGAGAGTACGGGCAAGGACGAAAAAGAACCAGAGGGATAGGGGTAGGGTGGCCGGTGGCAGCTGCCTGGTGGCCGGCGGCGGCTGGCCTCCACCCGTCCCGGTTCGCCGTCTTTTGCTCGTTTCTTGATTCGCGTGTATCTTATTCGTTATGCGTCCGTTTTCGTCGATTTTTTTTGCGTTGGATTCGTTTTACAAAAATGAAGACTTTGAAGGAAAGAAATCCCTAAAAAGTATCTCTGATCTTTAGATGTCTCGTGCGAATCTTTTGAATCTTTCGGTGTACGTAGAATCTTCATTCTTCATCCGTTTTTGTTGATTCTTCTTCTGTTGGATTCGTATTTTGAAAATGAATATCTTGGATAAGATGGATCTTGGTGATGGGTACTTTATCTCTGAATCTTGTTTCGAATGCCTTGAATCTTCAACTGTGTGTGGAATCTTCGCTTTTCGTCCGTTTTGCTTGATTTTTCTCGTGCGCCTTCATTTTGATCTTCTTGGCAAAGTTTCTTTGATTTGTGCATCATTTGGGTCCAAATGCCAAGTATTGTTCCGGAATGAGAGAGATATCGGTGGTAAAAATATGACTTTTTACGCGATATCAAGTATCCCACACTTAGAGTTTTGCTTGTCCTCAAGCAAATCTTCAGTAAAACTGTTGTGAAAATCTGGAAGGGTGACTTCGTATCCTGGAGAACTTTGATTTCTGCAGGCTTGGTAAAAAGATTTCAACGGTGTTTTAACTTTTGCTGTCTTTCCACACCGGTTCTAACAAGCTCTCTTTTCAATCTTCTTGATGTAAGATATACATGACTGGGGCCCTCACAGTTGGTCACTCAATTCACTCAAGTGTATCGGGTTTTCTAATTTCTAGTTCACTCAGGGGATAGTCATGTAGCTCTTCTGTCGTCATAAGCTTGGTCGAGAATCAAATCTACAATACTTTAATGAGGACGGTGCTAATTATCCCTAGACATTCGCAAGAGGGTAGAGATGATGTATGGAAGAAGGGTTTTGCAGGTGGTTTAATCGGGGGTTTTGATATAGCCTAAGAGTTTGTCTGTGATGACTTGTCTTTGACTTTTAGTGATACCTCTTTTTGGATTTCTTTCTTTGAGAGCCTTCTTTTCGTAGCTTTTTCCTCTTTTGAAGAATCTTTCCTTTAGTTCTTTGGTTTCCTCTGGCAGCTTTGTTTATGCTTTCCTTTGGAGTCCTTTTGTGGATGATATTTTCGTCCTTCGGGGATTCCTTCTAACGATGTGTTTCTCGCAGTAATTCTTCTGACAGAGCAGAAACTTAGGCTATGGCCAAGAGATGTAAGGGAAGGATTGGTTTTGAAGTGAGTTTGTGAAACGAAAAGGCTAAGGCTCAACAGGTTTTCTAAATGATCTTCAATGCTGAAAGTGGGCATTGGCGGGGTTAGGTTTTGAAAACAGGGGTTTTTGTGAGAGTGTTTTATCCTAGGGAATGTCAAGATCCTCTAATTGCACTTTCGTCATGTATGACGCTCATTTTTTTTTTTAATCTCGAAGTGTATTCTTCGAACAAGTTCTAACTTAAGAAGGCATACATTGGCACACTCACAATCGAAAAGTGAAGCATTAAAGATGAATGCTTTTATATGGCTCAAGATTCCTCACTTATTTTAGTGGTTTAGTGCCTAGTCATGCGATTGCTTGTTTTGAAACTTAGTTTGAAAGTTATCAAAGAGTTTTGCCCGTCATTGTCGATTTCCCAAATCTTTGAACTTTTGTTGACCAGAAATACCCTTTTTGGACTTTCCTTAATTCAAAAATTTTGAAAATTTTGCTGAAAATCTGAGTTTGCTAAAAAGATTTGATGTTGCACTTCAGTAGTGAATGCTACTGCTATCCCACACTTAAAAGAACATTGTCCCTAATGTTCTATTTCTAAGTTAGGTTAATCGCACACTTAGACTTTTAAATGAGAGTCAATATTTTCGAAGTCATTCTCTGTTTGTGAGTCATAATCCCACACTTAAAGTTTTACTTAGAATTTTAGTGTGTTTAATCAAGTAAAGTAAGGTTAGAAGAGATACTTCCCTATGTTGCGTGCGTTGCCACTAGATTTACGGACCAGATTCAAGTGTGTGAATTCGCTGGAACTGGACCAGGCTCATTAAAATGAACTTTTTCCATAATTCCTACGTCGAGTTCTGCATAATAAATATCCTTCAGGAAATACAAATGTCAATACACGTTAATACTAAACAGAAATAACATAACTAATGATAGCTAATCCATATCAGCATAGAGCGCCTCCCAATCGGTGAAGTCATCATCCATAAAGATCGTGTTTTCAACGACCGATGTAGGTGATGCTGACTCCTCGATGGTATAGACTGGAGATGCAGTGCCATCCTCTGGATCCTGAATCCAAGCATCTACTGCAGCGATCTCCTCCTCTAGTGGGTCCGTAAGAGTGGGGTGGTCCTGCGCAGTCGTGTTCCAAGGTGGGAATAGGTCCCACGGTAGAATGTGCGGAGCGGGATCAGGTCCCATCTGAAAGGGGCACACAGGTATGGAAGGAAGGCCCAGAGTAGTGTGGATCTCAGTGATGGCAGTGTGCTGGACCTCGAGGTCTCTCAGTATCGACCAAGTGACAGTAGGGTCCGCGGTAGTCACCCCATGATGAAGGGTGGGTACTATGGAGGTCCCTGCGGTCTGTCCCTCTGGTCGGCGAGATGAAGTTAACCTGGCATGGACGGGACGTAACAAGAATGTCTCCTAAACGTTCACCTCCACCAAGTCTGCCAAGATCTCATCCAATCGAGGGGGCGCTGACTGCGATCCCCTGATGGTCCTCATGCTACTACCCGGTGATGAACTCCGGGAGTGATGTATGGCACGTGAGCGTCTCTGACTGGGGGCTCGTGCTCCGGCAAACTGTGAACTCATCCTGCAAAATCCAAAAAGGTTAATGGTCAAAACATAATCATTAGCCTTTCATGAGGCGAGGTACTGCATAAGAATGGATTAGATTAAACACAAAAATAAAAGAAAAATAAATGCTGAAAATATAAGATAGGCTTGGGATGCCTTCCAAGAGCGCTTTGTTTATCGAGTCTCGTAGCTTGACTCTTTCATACCTACTATTCTATTAGGGTGATTCGTAGTTATAGACTTCCTCGGTTGAGGGAAAGTCTTCTATGTAGTGTTTTAAACGGTGACCGTTTACCGTTAAATTTCCGCCTGTGGCCTCGAATTCGATGGCACCATAAGGGAATACTTTAGAGATTGTGAATGGACCGCTCCATCATGTTTTGAATTTACCAGAAAACTTCTTGAATCGTGAGTTAAAGAGTAGAACTTTATCACCTAGATTGAACCGTGTGGGGTGGAGCTTTGCATCGTGAAGCAACTTGGTTCTTTCCTTAAATTTGTAGGAGCTTTCATAAGCCTGATCTCTTAACTCCACTAGCTCGTTTAGTTGCATTTTCCGGTGTGTTCCCGTTATCGTAGGATCTAAGCTACAATTCTTCAGCGCCCAGTAAGCTTTGTATTCGAGTTCAATTGGAAGATGACATGCCTTTCCATAAACGAGTCTGTAGGGGGTTGTTCCTAATGGCGGTTTATAAGTTGTCCGGAATTCCCATAAAGCATCGTCTAGCTTATCTACCCATCTCTCCTTGTGTTGACCAACTATTCGTTCCAAGATCCTTTTTAGTGCCCGATTTGTAATTTCCGCTTGCCCATTCGTCTGCGGGTGATAGGCCGTAGAGGTCTTGCGGGTAACACCGTATTGTTGCAATAGTTTCATAAACTGAGTATTGCAAAAGTGCGTGCCTCGATCGCTGATGATCGCTCGAGGGGTTCCAAACTGACAGAGTAGCCGTTTTAAGAATTTGGTTAGGACTCTTGAGTCATTTGTTGGAAAGGCTTGAGCTTCGGCCTATCTGGATACGTAATCGACAGCTACTAAGATGTATTATTTTCCGTAAGATTTTGGAAATGGTCCCATGAAATCTAATCCCCATATGTCAAATATTTCACATGCTTGGATATTCGTTAATGGCATTTCATTACGCGTTGTGATATTTCCAAACCTTTGGCAAATATCGCAACGTTTCACTAAGTCTTGTGCATCTCTGAAAATAGTAGGCCAGTAGAATCCTGAGTCGTAAACTTACTTTGCTATTAAATTGGCTGCATGATGTCCTCCGGTGGGTCCGTGATGGCTTTGGTGGAGTATGTGTTCGGCTTCTTTCTCATTGACACATCTTCATACAATTTGGTCGGGACAGACCTTGAATAAATATGGATCATCCCAAAAGTAATGCTTGACATCACGGAAGAATTTATGTCTTCGTGATTATGGCATCCCTTTCCTTGTGATCCCTCCAACTACGAAATTGGCAATGTCTACAAACCAAGGGTCGTAAGTAAATTGCGAACCTTGCATTTGTTCTCCTAAACTCATTAACTGCTCTTCTGGAAATCGATCTTTAATATCTCTTTCTGCAAGTTGTTCCATTGATGGATTTTCAAGTCGACTTAAATGATCTGCGGCGACATTTTCTGCTCCCTTCTTATCTTTTATCTCGATGTCGAATTCTTGTAGGAGTAGAATCCATCATAACAATCTGGGTTTTGCGTCTTGCTTTTTGAAGAGGTATTTTAGAGCTGAGTGATCCGTGTACACTATCGTTTTGGACAGTATTAAGTAGGATCTAAATTTATCAAAGGCAAACACTACGGCTAGCAGCTCCTTTTCTATAGTTGTTTAGTTCTCTTGAGCGTCTGTGAGTGTTTTTCTAGCGTAGTAGATTGGTCGAAAGTGATTATCCTTCCTTTGCCCTAGAACTGCCTCAACTGCGAAATCACTAGCGTCGCACATGATCTCAAATGGTAGACTCCAATCTGGAGCGACCATGATTGGTGCATTGGTTAGCTCCCTTTTTAGGTAGTTGAAGGCCTTCATACAGTTCTCATCAAACACAAACTTGATGTCTTTTCCCAGAAGGTGGGTGATAGGTCGAGAAATCTTGGAGAAGTCCTTGATAAAACGGCGCTAGAACCCAGCGTGTCCTAGAAAGCTTCGAATGGCCTTAACGTTGGTTGGTGGTGGAAGTTTGGCAATGGTTTCGACTTTTGCCTTGTCTACTTCGATTCCTAACCTTGATATCCGATGTCCTAAAACTATTCCTTCCTTCACCATAAAGTGACATTTTTCCCAATTCAAGACGAGATTTTATTCTTCACACTTAGCGAGCATTCTATCGAGGTTGGATAGACATGATGCGAAAGAGTCTCCAAAGACCAAAAAATCGTCCATAAAGACTTCCATGCACTGTTCAATCATGTCATGGAAAATTGCAACCATGTATCTCTTAAATGTTGCAGGTGCGTTGCATAATCCAAACGGCATTCGTCGGTACGCAAATGTTCCATATGGGCATGTGAACGTTGTCTTCTCCTAGTCCTTTGGATCGAGCGGGATTTGGAAATATCCGGAGAACCCATCAAGGAAACAGTAGAATTCGTTTCCTGATAGCCTCTCGAGCATTTGGTCAATAAACGGAAGCAGGAAGTGATCCTTCTGAGTTGCTTCGTTTAACTTCTTGTAATCGATGCAAACCCTCCAACCGGTAACCGTCCGAGTTGGTATAAGCTCATTTTCTTCATTTGTAATGACCGTCATTCCTCTTTTCTTTGGGACAACTTGAACAGGGCTAACCCATGGTGAGTCGGATATTGGGTAGATCAATCCAGGATCTAAGAGTTTGATAACCTCTTGCTTGACCACGTCCTGAATCTTAGGATTTACCCTTCTCTGCCTTTGCACTGATGGTCTGAAATCGTTCTCCATGAGGATCTTATGCATGCAATAGTTTGGACTAATTCCTTGTATATCAGAGATTTTCCATGCAATCTCCTTTTTGTGTGATTTCAAAACATCAACGAGTTGAGCTTTCTCCTCGGGTTTTAACTCTTTTGATATTATCACCGGGAGTTGTGACGTTCCATGGAGGAAAACGTATTCGAGGTGAGGTGGTAATTCTTTTAATTCAAGGTTCAGCGGTTCTTCAATAGACGGCTTCATCCTAGCTATCTCGTCTCTATTTAGCTTCTCATATTCAGCTTGGAATGGCGCCTCGTCTATCTCAGGTTCAGATGTGGAGATTGATGCTATTTCAACCCACTCGGTTTTGTTTGAGAATTCGTCCGTCTTTCGTTCGTATTTGTTGACTGATGATGAGGAAGCTTCGTCATTTCTGGTGAGGATGACTCCTCCGTCGTCGGTGAATTGGAATTCTTGAAATTGAGCGGATGAAGATTGGTTTATGATGATTTCAGGGTTTGGAAGTGGTAGTGGTACGGGTGGGTTGTTTAGTTGTGGTTCAAACGATGGTGGCTCAACACTCATTCCCTTGAATGAATATAGGATTTCTTTAATTGAAGGAAATGGGTTTGGTTCGTTGAAGATGGGTTTATCTCTTTTTAGCCAAGGTATCGGTGTACCGCATCCTAATGGAACAGCGATTGTTTTGCCATCGGTGCGAGGAAATTTCTTTTCAAACAGGGGAAATAGTAGCTCGTCGGATGTTGTTGGCGAAGTGATTGCGGAATGCAGCCCAGGGTCCTCATTATATAGCTTTCGAACGGTGATTATGGTGTTGGGTATCGGATCCTGGCTAGATAGTGCAAGTACTTCGTGGAGATGTTCATCAAAAATGTCCCGCATGGTATCACACAAACCAAGGTCCTCTTCCAGAAGTTGCTTCATTAATCGATCGACATTCAAGGTGACCTCCTCTTTCCCAACTCTCAATTTTAAATATTTTTCGTTTACATCAATTATGGCCTTGGCAGTATTTATGAAAGGTCTGCCAAGGATGAGCGGGATATGGGTGTCTTCCTCAATGTCCATGACAATGAAGTCTACTGGAAAAATGAACTTATCGACTTTGACCATGACATCTTCAGCAATTCCTCGAGGGAGTTTAACTGATCTGTCAGCTAATTGAATGGTCATACGAGTATGTAACAGGTCATTTACTCCTAATTTCTTATAGAGGGAATAAGGCATAAGATTAACACTAGCACCTAGGTCTGCTAAGGCATTACTAATTTTAATATCCTGGAGAAAACAGGGTATAGTAAATCGTACAGTATCTCCTAATTTAGGTGGGAGACCATGTTGTACAATTAAAGAACATTCAGCATCCAAAGGTAAACTAACTATCTGCCTAAGTTTTTCTTTGTTTGAAAGGAGTTCTTTAAAGAATTTGGCGCATGAGGGCATTTCTACTAAAGCATCTAATAATCTAACATTTAAGTGCAGGCTTTTAAATATTTCCAGATATTTACCGAATTAAGCTTCTTGCTTCTCCTTTTTAAGTCTACCGGGATAAGGTATTCTCGTTCGAGGTACATTATCCGGAGTTTTGGCTGGTGATGGGTCAGGTGTTGTGACAGGGATGTCAATTGACACGTCTCCACTAGATTTAGGTGTGGGCAAAGAAGGGTTTTCGGGGGTGTTATCTGGTGGTGGTGGATCAACTTTGGTTACTTTTCCTCCTATAGTCACGATTAACACATCATCACTCGGTGGATGAGTGGTGTCACTAGTGATTACCGACGTACTTTCCTCAATAAAACTTAAGTTTTTCAAAATAGATTCCATGTTAGAAATAAATTTTTCTGAAATTTTTATCATGGCGTCAATGTTATCTTGAAATCCGGTTACTCTTTTGTTTATAACGTTTTGTTCGAAAATAAAATCTGATAAAGATTGTTTTGAGGAAGGTAAGTGGTTCATAGGTGAAAAAACATCCAAAAGTTGAGTTAAAGATCCATTTGGTGTGGGGTTGGTCCAATCAAAGTAAGGTATTGACATGGTTAGTCAAAAGTGGGTAAACTAAAACTAAGCTAATCCTAAAGGCAAAAAGGTAACTTTTGATTGATGTTGATCTCTCAAAAGGATGCCGACGCTCCTAAAATCGGTCGCCGACGCTCCCCGGCAGCGGCGCCAAAAACCTGTTGTCTCACACACCGGTCGTTGAAATTTCTAATGGTGATGCGAGGTTACAGTGGGTTTTTAATTTATAAGGCTGAGGCCTAGGGTTACTATTTGCTAATGAAGGGGCTAGCAAAGGACAAGTATGACCTAGGATCGTTCTTCAAAGCGTGACAAATTGAAACTAGGGAATTTAGAAACTTTTATGTATTTAGCTAGGGATAAGAGAGTTGGTTTTGGTTTTGGGTTTTCTAAACTAAACTAAAAAGTGGAGGTTACTTCGGGCGTTCAGCGATTAAAGCGATTGTCTACTATGAAGTGGTTTAGGTGATGTCAAATATGAATAGTTCTAATGAGGATAAGTTCGTAAGTTAATGTGAGTTATTACTGCAATCCTTCCATCGGACTGACGCGGAGATGTCCACAATCAGGCAGGCAGAATGTCACGTGGGTTGCAGAATATAATCACCGAAAGTTCTCTCAAATGTATGCCCATATTATCCGACAGTTAATCTCGAATCCTATTCCCCAATCTCGGTCGTCAGAGATGTCTAAATCATGGCATAGTTTGTTGAATAAACAATTTTATAAACAGGTTTTACCCTCGCCGGAATAGGTTGGACTAACTGGTCTAGGTGGCCGGATAATATGTCATCACTTATTCGTACGAGTTATCAACATCACTCAGGTATGCAAGAAAACAGGGATGGTTTATGCTACAAATAGAAACCTAGTTAATACGTTTGTTATTCAATTCATAATATAACTACCTTCGATCGTTCTTGACTTCCATACGTTTGTACTCCGCCGTAAGCGTTTCCAGTACTATATCAAAGAACAGTCGAATAGGGGCCGTCATATTATTTCATGATAATTAAGACCGTTTGTATTTCACTATTATGATGATCCTAAGGCAACAATCAAACAAGAACATACAATAAGACGATAAAGACAATAGTTCAATGTAAGCATGCAAAAGTATTATTTAAGTCGAGGATATTCCGAAATTTGTCTCAAAAATACCGTCGATATGAATTTAATCTTAATCTACATCTTGATGTAACCTAAAAAGTCATGTTTTTAGGCACATTATTCAACACTTATTGGACTTATATTTGGTGAAAACGTCTTAAAACATCTATTATTTACTTGAAATCACCAAAGTAGTCTAGTTATAGGCGTTGCTGTTAAAATCGCTAAAAACATCCGTTTATCACGCAAAACGAGGCAAATAATGTCACCTTAAAATATCCCCTTCTTAATTTACTTATGGAATTAGATCTTAATTCATATTTTATGATTCCATAGGGAAATACAAGACCGGAGGTGAAAGAATCCGAATAAACGGACTAAGAACGGAGAAGATGTGCAGTCTGGAAGCCCGCCGATCGTCATCCGGAACACGCAAAAGTAAAACACTTCCAAATTTGGAAAATTTAGTGTCATTAGAAGCGTAACGGAAAAACGAAGCCAACAGCGCAAGAATCAAGAAAAACAGACTCCAAACGAAGAAGATACGGACGAACCAAGCAACCGAGAAGTCAACGGAGGCCAAATGGAGCACCAACCCCCCCCCTACCACCAAGGGTGCCGTATACGGCACCTTAAGTGCAGTATACGGTACCTAGGGTGCCGTATACGGGGTCTTTTGCCTTGTGAGGTGCCGTTTGACCCCCCCCTGGTCCGCTTGTCCCGTATGATGCTTTGGTGCTTGTTCTTGGTGCTTAAGGACTTGTACCATGGCTACCTCCATTCTCCTATAAATAGTGGACTCATTTCTCATTTCCAACACACCTCATTCTCACATTTCACTCTCTCTCTAGTTTTTATTCTCTCTCTAGCACTACTCTTAGGAGTTAGAGGAGAATTAGTTTAGTAGTTAGTTAGTTTCTCTCTCTAGCACTTCTCTAAGGAGTTAGAGGAGAATCAATAGGGTAGCTTTTGTAATTGAGTTGGAATTCTTGGAGGATCTCTTTTGTAATACTGTTCGGGATATTTCAGAGCTCTGTCCGTGTAATCTTTCAGCTACAATTCAATCTACGCATCACTTTCGGTTATTTCTATCCTTATCTCTCATAATGTTGCATGCTATTATTATGTTTGATTTAGGATACATTGTCATGATTAGTGAGTAGATTAGCTATTGTGTTTGTTGTGATGTAGTTAGTCGTTAATTGGGATGATGTCATTATGAAACAACGGAGGTAACATTATACGGCTTTCATTTGTATAGCGCCGGAAACATCACGAATGTGTGGAGTATGGAACGTGGAAGCTATGAAAGTCGTGGGCACAATCCGTTGTGGAATAATGTTCCTAACTATATATTATAAATGAAAACTCGGTGCTTTGATTACATGTTCCATCCATGATCTTAAATCGATTAATACCCTTCCACCGATAAACATGGTTAAAACCTTTTTGATAAGACGTCATATCAGGGGTAATTAACTATCTGTGTTTTGTTATAAAGCTGTGGAAATACTAAACTAGTAGTGTACACTGTGAATAGCTCTTGATTAAATATTTGAGTTTAAATAACATGCTCTAGTTTTAAAGCCGTGGAAATACTGTTTTAAACAAGTACTGTACACTGTGATTAAACTAGGGATTTATTGGTTAATATCAAGTGAGGGTTGGTTTAAATCATAAATGGAGAAACTCTGTTCTAAAATACAAACTTAGTTTATGAATCCAGAAAGGAAGACGTTGAATCATTAAGGATTCTAACCCTTGTCTATCACCTCTGGATTTTACATGACCATTGATGGAAAGTAATCAAACACCAACCATGTCTTAATCTTAAATGTTTTATTCAATTAAGTATTACTGTGGTGTTAAGAACGATCGGACCGTTAGCGGGTTTGTTACTCTATTCATGCACCCATGAATCTTTGTATTCCATAAAAGGGTCATTGTTCCGTCACAAGGGCAATGTTGAGAGTCGAACAGCCTCCTCCGATCAGAATCATAACAGCTTAGTACTCAGTGACATGCTGATTGAGCAATCAATCAGTAGGGTGCTAATGCTTACACTATAAATACTCAAGACAAATAAAATACAAATCTTTATAAAGACGTTTTCATTACATAACTAAAACATCATCCCAATGCAAGGCTAACGAAGTCACAACAAACACCCCCTTTATCCGGACTGCTTTCCATTTTATTTTACTTTATTGCCCAGTTTAAATTAGTAGTATAAATTAGAAAACCAACAAAAACAAATTCTCAACTATTTTATAAAAACCCTTCACTAGCTTGAATCGGACATCGTGATTACTTTGTTTCACAATACAGTTGATTTTAAAGAACGACCCTAGGTCATACTTGCTACCGTACACCTTTAAGTCACATAGCAGTAGTAAACTTAGGCCCTAGCATTTACAAATTTAAAACTCTCCATCGACACGCCACTGGTGGCCGGTCCAACGACAGGGTAAAACCTGACCGACCGCTGGTGGCGCGTCAAGTTTTTGGTGCTGCTGCCGGGGATCGAACCCGGGTCACCCGAGTGACAGGCGGGAATACTTCCCACTATACTACAACCACCACACGCATCACTCTCGTCGACTACGGAAAACCCTCGATTGAAGATCAAGGAGGATCCATACGCTACCCGGAGATTGAAGGAGCATCATTCGAACTCAAACATGACGTAGTGCAGCTGATCTCGAATCGCTGCCAATTCAACGGACTACCGAACGATGACCCTTACTCCCATCTAAAAAAATTCATCACTCTATCCGACTCTTTCAAGCAAAATGGGGTTGAGCAAGATATAATCCGACTATATCTATTCCCCTACTCTCTTTCTACGCACGCACAGTCTTGGTTCGAGGAATTAGAAACCAACTCTATCTCCTCATGGGCGGAAATGAAAACCGAGTTCTTAACAAAGTACTTTCCCCCATCCAAAAGAATCAAGCTAAAGAAAGACATCTTAAACTTCCGACAGTTTGATGATGAATCAATCTACAGTGTGTGGGAAAGATTTCAGAGGTTGCTTAAAAGATGTCCTAACCATCAAATCGAATGATCAACCCAGTTATGCACATTCTACAATGGTCTTGCACCACACCACAAGCCACTACTCGATACCGCTGCTCGAGGAAACTTCACGCGTTGCACAGACGACGAAGCCTGGAACCTGATTGAGAGCATGACCATGAATCACAACGATTGGAACACTGATGAGCATTCCTCATCAACGGCACCGCTTGCCCTTCCCAACCCCGTGCAAACTGAGGCGATCAAATCTCTTATGGAACACATCGGAACGCTGACCGAGGAAATAGGAATGCTGAAGAAACCTCCTCAACAGGTCTACCACATTCAGTCCTGTCGGAACTGTACAAATTTACAAGCTACGAACCCTGTTGATGGCACAGCCTACTATGACCAGTTCCGAACTCATCCACGTCCACCTGATTATACTCAAACCTCTCTTCTCGAGCCAACCCAGCCTACCCACAACCACCTCAACTCGGTCATAACCAACCACCGTTGCTTTCTGGATCCGCACCTGAGATGGCCCAACCTTCTGAACCTACCAGACCAATTACTAGTTTAGATGACACCCTCACACAAATCATCCAATCGATTACGGCTAGACAAGACCAGGTTGATCTCTTCTTAAGAGAACAACTAACCTTAGTGAATAGTCTTGTGACCCAAATGGGCCGACTAGCAGAACATATCGACACTAGACCTCAGGGTAGTCTTCCTAGTAACACCTTCACCGAAGAAGCCAACCAAATGACCAACCAAGATTTCTAGGTGGCACCGAGCCAACCTTCAGTTCTTTCTCAGATGAAAGAACAATATCCTGTCACACAGACAGTTGACAAAAAGTCTACTCCTAACAAGGTGCGCATTCCGTTTCCAGAACGTCTCAAGCAACATCCTAATGAATTCAAAGCTTTCATATATGCCAAATACGTTAGGAGACTCATGTCGACCAGAGACAAGGTACCCGAAGTGCCTAATCTCCCACTGAACGCCGAATGTTCAGCTTTCCTCCAAAATCATCTACCGAAAAAACTTGGAGATACCGGACGTTTTACCCTTCCTTGCTCTATCAACGAATCTGGTGATATTCGCTCTCTAGCCTATCTAGGAGCAAGTATTAACCTCATGCCACATTCACTATATAAAAGACTAGAATTAGGAGACTTAAAACCTACTAAAATGAGTGTCCAGCTAGCTGACCAATCCATTAGATATCCTAAGGGAATAGCTGCAAACATCATGGTTAAAGTCGACAAGTTCTTTTTCCCAACTGACTTTGTGGTTATGGATATTCAGGAAGATATAAACATCCCTATAATCCTAGGTAGACCTTTTATGAACACAGCCAGAGCAGTCATCGATGTGCACTCTCATACGATCACCTTGCGCGATCAAGGAGAAAGCATCACATTCAAGATCGATAAAACCGACCGTGCTTCGATTGAGAATAATGAGCTATTTACTATCTCTATTAGCCAAGTCACATCAGATGACGAGACATCTGAATCAGCAGCTGAGCAGGAAAAAGAGATGAAGGAAGAAAAAGAGCCTCTTGCTGATGATACTTTTGCTTGTACCCTCGAAGGAATGGTCAATCCTTTCTTGGATCCAACAAGACCACTCATTTGCCCTCTAGAAGACATCGAACAGACTCTTTTACGCAATCTGAAGAAGATCTCTGACTTAAAAGCAAGCAGAACAACTAGCTTACAACCACCTACATCTCCTCAAGGGATTCAAATCCTTGTTTCATCCGAACCTCAAACACAGTTTGAGATAGGAGGTATATCTGGGTCTGATTATTCTGATTCGCTTAACAAGAGAGACACTCCAAAACTATCTTCTGATCTAACATCCAAGTTCACTAACGAATCTCAGTCACCACCCGACGTAATTGAGCTCCCTGATCTACATAAGCTTGATATTCATACTACGGATAGTGACTCAGAAATCATCAGTATCCCAATCGTCTCTACTCATGAGCAGATGATTTATGTGATAGAACGATATGATGGTAACCCTCACCTTATAACATCAGCTATCAAAAATTCTACCAGTGACTACTCTCTGCATCAAAAATGGCTGATAGCGGTTATTGAAGTAGCAGCCGATATCTATCTCGCTAGCAACGGAACCCAAGATCCGCTCAACCTTAGGCACTGCATCAGAACATTCGCCAATGAACTCAAATCTCAACTCAAGGAAGAAAGGGATAACTCAGAAGAACTTCTCTTCTACATTGAACGAAAACAAATATACCGCAAGGTGTATGATGTTCTCATGGGTTCTGCATTCCCTTATTCTTCAAAACAAATGGAAATGTTGGGTGCTATTAGAAGAAATATCGAAGATGCGGACTTCATGGTAATGGAAAATCTGCGGGCATTCCTTGACTTGCTAGCTGAGAAAGATCACTTGAGTACCAAAGGAAGCAATCGATTTATCATTAAGTCTACTCTAGAACATCATCTCAAATTGATAATCGAAGAGCTTGGATACATCATTAGGGACGAAAGCAGGCGTAATCAACCTATCATTGTAAGAAATATATCTCTACTCGACGTTGTCATTTTTTTGATAACTCGATTACATGAGATATTGAATGCAGAATACGTCGAGAAAGCAGAGTCTATCTTCCATGCAGGATATCGCGAGATATTAAACAAATTGATTCATATTTTCAAAAACTCTGGCTTTCCTTTCACCCTTTATCAGGAAGAACTAATTAGTAGCTTGTGCCAGTCTGTAAGCACATTCAGAGGAGATCCTTACGCTAAAGAGTTCGAAGATCTGAAGTTTAAGTTTCTGGCACTTATGGCCTCCATCAGATTCAAGCATCCGATGAGGGAAAACATCGAGACAAGAACAACCACAATGATTGATCCTAACGGGCCAGTCACTAAAGCGGTTGATTACATCTCCGAGGGATTGCTAGGTCTATCCAGAGCTGCCTCAGACCACTTTCGAAGCTTCAAAGTGGATGCCATTGAACCACCAGATCTAATCTCAACCATGGCATGCCACTTCCAAAGGATCTACCCTCCGCGCTACACATACCCACAACCCAGGGCTCATTATAGCAACATCACTCGCCCTGGGAACTCCTTCCCCAACACCTAATCTCAAAGGAGTCAAGTCGAGCTCTCGACTATAACAGCAGCGCTTCTTGAGAGGCAACCCGTGTAATAAAGTCAGGCTCTCGACTTTTAAAGCAGCGCTTCTTGGGAGGCAACCCATGGAATAAGACGTAGAAGAGAATGGAGTATTGATAAGTGAAGAAAATCTCTGACTATCCTTCACACTTGGATGAACCCAAATGTTTTCAAAACATATTCTGAAATACAACTCATTTTGCAAATAAACCACTGCTCACAGAAAAAAGGAAATCATTTTTTGTGTTTCGAGCATTTGAGGTACTTGCATACTACTTTTATGCATTATGCTCGAACTCGTTTAAAAACACATGTTTTATAAAACTGATTTGTAGTAGAAAACATCTTTTCAAGTTCTCAGACAGAGATTTCTCTTTTAATTTGCAAAAACAATATCGAGTATGTAAAAAGGGTTTCATCAAACGTGTTCACACTTACGAGATCTATTCACGAGAATGGAATGAGTTGAAGAAATGATAGAAAGTTGCTTGAAGCCGAGCCTATCAATGCAGAAGAAGATCCTCGCAACATCTCTTTTAGCAAATTCTCAGCTCCTATGCAACTCGCTATCTGGGGAGTATCTGATCCTTCCCTCTTTTATCTGTTTTATCATGATTCGCATTTATTTGTTTTGTTAATGTGTTAATAAAAGTAGTCTATACTCTATCCTAAACTTATCACTAAGTGTGGGATTGCAGCCCAAAAATAAAACACTTGAGAAACATTTTCTTACATGTTCAAACTCTAAGTGTGGGATTATACAATCTCAACTCAATAGAACATTAGGGACAATGTTCCTCTAAATGTGGGACAGCAGGTATAGAATACCTTGGTTTGTTTTTATGATTTTAGTCCAAAAATTGTTAACACATAAAATGTTCCTCTAAATCTTTCAAAAAAAAAAAATTCAAATTTCAAAAACTTTTTCAAAAGAAAAACGAGTTTAATCACCCGATTAACTCTGAATTTTTGAGTTTTGATGTTTTTAAGAGAAGTCATTTTCAAATATAAATAAGTTGTTTTTAAAATCTAAGGAAAATAAGTTAACAATTGCTTAAGCAAGAAATGATAATCTAATAAGAACATGACTAGGCACATACAACCCATTTGCAGTGAGGACTTGAGCCTTAAAAGCATTCATTTTTAATGCTACATTGTTCATTTCTTGTGTGTGCCGATGCATGTATATCTGAATTAGAACTTGCTCTTTACATACGCTTCGAGCCCACATTGGTGAGTACCGTACGCGGTACAGATGCAATTAGATGACCTTGACATTCCTTAGGATTTAACCCACTTTTTAGCCTTCTCTTTCAAGCCCAAAACCCTTTCCGATGCTTATTTTTAATATCGATGATCCACTTAGTAAACCCTATTGAGCCTAAACCTTTTCGTTTCATAAACCCACATGTTTAAACCCCTACTTTCCCAAGTACTTCCAAAAACTTATCCTAGAATTTCTGAGGTTATGAAAAACGCTTTTTAGAAACATCCCTTCAAATTGTCTTACTCTCTCGTGTTCTCCGAAAAAGAAATATCATTGGTGTGAAAAATTGACACCATGAAAAGACTCGAAGAAGAAAGAAAAGAAGAAGGATTTCTGCATTTAATAATCCTTGGAAGTTCTCTGGCAAAGAAGTTCTGAAAGAAAAAGAAAAGAGAAAAAGAGAAAATTAGAAAAAGAAAATAGAAAAAAAATAAAGGAAATAAAGCTTAGAGCTTCGAAGTATCACCCTAAAAGAAGAAGATCCGATAGAAGACAAAAGCTACTTTACTTTCATCCGTTTCTAAATTAAGTTTTCCGTGACCTTAGGAGTCCTAAGATAAGTAACACCCTTACACCCAAAATTTCCACTATCTTAACCCTCACAAACATTACAACCCATGAATGTCTTGGGATAATTAGCATCGTTCTCACCTAAGTGGTGGAGATCCGATTCTCGATCAAGCTTATGACGATGAGTACCGCATGACCGGCTATTTAAGTGATTTCTTTGTTTAAAATGCTAGGTAACCCGAAACACTTTTGAGTGAATTGAGTGACCACTTTAGTGAGCTCGCCTAGTCATGTATTCCCCAAGATCACGAATTTAGAAGTATGCTTAAAGAGAATCATTACTTGTTTCTGAAATAATTATCTTATCTTTCCTGATGTTTTTAGAGCAAATATATGAATATGAGAAAATGATAACTTTTAGAAATGTTCTGACTCACCACAAAACCAGATTTTTAAAATATCTTTTTCACGAGGCATGGATGTGTTGCTTGAGGACAAGCAACGTCTAAGTGTGGGATACTTGATGTAACCTAAAAAGTCATGTTTTTAGGCACATTATTCAACACTTATTGGACTTATATTTGGTGAAAACATCTTAAAACATCTATTATTTACTTGAAATCACCAAAGTAGTCTAATTATAGGCGTTGCTGTTAAAATCACTAAAAACATCCGTTTATCACGAAAAAGAGGCAAATAATGTCACCTTAAAATATCCCCTTAATTTACTTATGGAATTAGATCTTAATTCATATTTTATGATTCCATAGGGAAATCCAAGACCGGAGGTGAAAGAATCCGAAGAAACGGACTAAGAACGGAGAAGATGTGCAGTCTGGAAGCTCGCCGATCGTCATCCGGAACACGCAAAAGTAAAACACTTCCAAATTTGGCAAATTTAGTGTCATTAGAAGCGTAACGGAAAAACGAAGCTAACAGCACAAGAATCAAGCAAAACGGACTCCAAACGAAGAAGATACGGACGAACCAAGCAACCGAGAAGTCAACGGAGGCCAAATGGAGCACCAACCCCCCCCCCCCCCTACCACCAAGGGTGCCGTATACGGCACCTTAAGTGCAGTATATGGTACCTAGGGTGCCGTATACGGGGTCTTTTGCCTTGTGAGGTGCCGTTTGATCCCCCCCCCCCCCTTGGTCCGCTTGTCCCGTATGATGCTTTGGTGCTTGTTCTTGGTGCTTAAGGACTTGTACCATGGCTACCTCCATTCTCCTATAAATAGTGGACTCATTTCTCATTTCCAACACACCTCATTCTCACATTTCACCCTCTCTAGTTTTCATTCTCTCTCTAGCACTACTCTTAGGAGTTAGAGGAGAATTAGTTTAGTAGTTAGTTAGTTTCTCTCTCTAGCACTTCTCTAAGGAGTTAGAGGAGAATCAATAGGGTAGCTTTTGTAATAGAGTTGGAATTCTTGGAGGATCTCCTTTGTAATACTGTTTGGGATATTTCAGAGCTCTGTCCGTGTAATCTTTCAGCTACAATTCAATCTACGCATCACTTTCGGTTATTTCTATCCTTATCTCTCATAATGTTGCATGCTATTATTATGTTTGATTTAGGATACATTGTCATGATTAGTGAGTAGATTAGCTATTGTGTTTGTTGTGATGTAGTTAATCGTTAATTGGGATGATGTCATTATGAAACAACGGAGGTAACGTTATACGGCTTTCATTTGTATAGCGCCGGAAACATCACGAATGTGTGGAGTATGGAACGTGGAAGCTATGAAAGTCGTGGGCACAATCCGTTGTGGAATAATGTTCCTAACTATATATTATAAATGAAAACTCGGTGCTTTGATTACATGTTCCATCCATGATCTTAAATCAATTAATACCCTTCCACCGATAAACATGGTTAAAACCTTTTTGATAAGACGTCATATCAGGGGTAATTAACTATCTGTGTTTTGTTATAAAGCTGTGGAAATGCTAAACTAGTAGTGTACACTGTGAATAACTCTTGATTAAATATCTCAGTTTAAATAACATGGTCTAGTTTTGAAGCCGTGGAAATTCTGTTTTAAACAAGTACTGTACACTGTGATTAAACTAGGGATTTATTGGTTAATATCAAGTGAGGGTTGGTTTAAATCATAAATGGAGAAACTATGTTCTAAAATACAAACTTAGTTTATGAATCCAGAAAGGAAGACATTGAATCATTAAGGATTCTAACCCTTGTCTATCACCTCTGGATTCTACATAACCATTGATGGAAAGTAATCAAACACCAACCATGTCTTAATCTTAAATGTTTTATTCAATTAAGTATTACTGTGGTGTTAAGAACGATCGGACCGTTAGCGGGTTTGTTACTCTATTCATGCACCCATGAATCTTTGTATTCCATAAAAGGGTCATTGTTCCGTCACAAGGGCAATGTTGAGAGTCGAACAGCCTCCTCCGATCAGAATCATAACAGCTTAGTACTCAGTGACATGCTGATTGAGCAATCAATCAGTAGGGTGCTAATGCTTACACTATAAATACTCAAGACAAATAAAATACAAATCTTTATAAAGACGTTTTCATTACTTAACTAAAACATCATCCCAATGCAAGGCTAACGAAGTCACAACAAACACCCCCTTTATCCTGACTGCTTTCCATTTTATTTTACTTTATTGCCCAGTTTAAATTAGTATTATAATTTAGAAAACCAACAAAAACAAATTCCCAACTATTTTATAAAAACCCTTCACTAGCTTGAATCGGACATCGTGATTACTTTGTTTCACAATATAGTTGATTTTAAAGAACGACCCTAGGTCATACTTGCTGCCGTACACCTTTAGGTCACATAGCAGCAGTAAACTTAGGCCCTAACATTTACAAATTTAAAACTCTCCATCGACACGCCACTAGTGGCCGGTCCAATGACAGGGTAAAACCTGACCGACCGCTGGTGGCGCGTCACTTCTATTCCCATGTTCCGTGTCTCTTAGATCCTATTTTGGTCTAGAGAACACCGGCCATGCCGAGCTTAATGATTCAATCTAACATAGTATAACTAAGTGACCTATACCCTATGAATTAGCTACGTTCATTTTTGGATAAGGTTTTAGTCACAACATGAGTTGGGCAGATAAACGATAAAGATTTAATTCCTACATCTATTTGTAATATAAGCCATCCGCAGTCTCATAACATACAACATAATTACATATTTAAAACTTCCTAAACGACTATCATAGCAGACAATTGAGTTATCTAATTAATCATGGTAATTCTAGCATGCATATTTAAATTTATAAAATAAAGAACAAACATATTTAAATACGATAGATAGATTAAAACTTGGAAAGGTGTACAATAACTCGTAGCTAAAATGCGTCCCGGAGCACCTCCGTACAAATCTTCCTTAGTTAATTAATTAGCTATTCTAATTAACTAAATTAGCCTAAAGGAAGAACTACAACTAATTTACAAGAAATCTAAGATATGAGGTGTGGAAGGAGTATTTGGTGTATCTTTCAAATGAACCAAAGGCACATATTTATAGTTGAAGTTTGGTGCACTTTAGCAACTAGGGGCACATGTTAGCAAAAGGTGGTAAAAGCTCTAGCACATGTACCCTAAAGCGGTGAAAGGTCTAGCACATGTACCCTAAAGTCACGGAAAGGCCTAGCACATGTACCAGGAGAGTACGGGCAAGGAGGAAAAAGAACCAGAGGGATGGGGGTAGGGTGGCCGGCGGAGGCTGGCCTCCACCCGTCCCGGTTCGCCATCTTTTGCTCGTTTCTTGATTCGCGTGTATCTTCTTAGTTATGCATCTGTTTCGTCGATTCTTTTTGCGTTGGATTCGTTTTACATAAACGAAGACTTTGAAGAAAAGAAATCCCTGAAAAGTATCTCTGATCTTTAGATGTCTCGTGCGAATCGTTTTAATCTTCCAGTGTACGTAGAATCTTCATTTTTCATCCGTTTTTGTTGATTCTTCTTCTGTTGGATTCGTATTTTGAAAACGAACATCTTGGATAAGATGGATCTTGGTGATGGGTACTTTGTCTCTGAATCTTGTTTCGGATGCCTTGAATCTTCAACTGTGTGGAATCTTCGTTTTTCATCCGTTTAGCTTGATTTTTCTCGTGCGCCTTCATTTTGATCTTCTTGGCAAAGTTTCTTTGATTTGTGCATCATTTGAGTCCAAATGCCAAGTATTGTTCCAGAATGAGAGAGATATCGGTGGTAAAAACATGAATTTTTACGCGATATCAGTGTCCCCGGCAGCGGCGCCAAAAACTTGATGTGTGCTAAGTATAGTCAATTAAAATAACAAGTTTTAAATAAAGGAAATACTAAATAATACTATCACACAATACAGGCAAAAATAACCCGTTCGTATATATAGCTTTATAAGTAAGTCCAGGTATCGAACACAGGGAAAGTGGAATCTTTAATTAATCCCTAAACTAATGTTTACAATATTCACAATTAATATTACAGATAAAAGGGGGGACGTTTTAGTTCCGTTCGAACATATTTATTTTGATACAGAATTAAGATAACTAAAGTAATTGAAGTAATTAAGAGACAACTAAGGTAAATTAGGTAGATCGGAGATATATTTTATCTAGACTAGCTATATTATATTCAAATTCTCTTATATGTTTACTTTTCTTAGCTAATTGACTTTATGTTAAAATATAAAAGTGGATATCCTCCTTGGTCGGGTTTAAGTATCCTGGATAGCCTCCTATGGTCGGGTTTAAGTATCCTTTATAAAACTCTTCTACGTATACTAAGGTTAACTAACTTCGGAGTCTCGAATGTTATTATCTAATCAATTATAGTTTAATCCAGTAATAATTAAAACTTATCACGCAGTCAGGGGATTTAAGTTATAATCAAAATATAAAACCTAAATTATTAATCAACACATACAAGTACTCACTATAGTATGAATCTCATAATCATATAATCAATATAGATATAACCTTAATAACATTCATAAAATCAATCAACATAAACATATAATCAAATAATCATATAAACATCATTCCTGTAAACAAATATGTTAAAGAACAATCAATATCCAATAATAAGAAAACAAGATCTAAATACAAACATAAGTAAAAGATCTAGAATCGAACCAAGAAAACCGAATTATTCTTCGTTAGCGTTGCAAGTCCTCAATCCCTAGCCTGCTAGCCTCCAAATTCGACCTAGAGTCGTTCCTTAACCCTTACAATCGACTTTTGCTCTCCAAATTCGTATATGGTAACGTCTGGCCAAGGCCTCTATTTATAGTTTTTCTGAAACGCCAGTCCAACCGTCGGTTAGAGTTCCCAACCTCCGGTTGGATTACTTGGAGTCCAAGTCTAACTCTGCGATCTTTACCGACTTTTAATATAAATATTCAACCGCCGGGTGGTAATTCCAACCGCCGGTTGAGTCTTCATTCCAGAATATTCCAAAGTCGGTTCAGGCTTCTCTTTTTGGGCTTTTAATCTTTTTAATCCGTTTTTCTTCATTCTTTAAGCCCAATTTACTTTATCTTTGGGTTTAGTCTTCAATTCAGGTACAAACATCTTAAATCTTCAGTCTTCTCTTTATTTTCATCATTTAAAGCTCTTTTCTCGTTCTTTTCTTCATTTAATTACCTATATACCTATATTGCAAATATAAAAACATTAAGTATCTAAATCTAATATAAATGCAATAAAAGTATACAAAATATAAGAATTATTAGTATATTAATATAGCATTATTTAATTTATCAATAAACAAAACAATAAATAAAAGATAGATAGGGTTTAATCAGTAATGGAGGATAGTGCTTGCTATGATTTCTTTAGCTTATGTTATGGGGTGATGTCTAGGGTTTGTGTATGAAAACGTCTTTTAAAGATTTGTGTCTTGCTTTTGCCTAAGTATTCGTAGTGTAAACACTAACACCCTACTGTCTGATTTCTCCGACAGTATGTCACTGGGTTGCTAGGCTATGGTGATTCTGATCAGAGGAGGCTGCTCAACTCTTCAACACTTTCCATATGGTGGAACAGTGACCCTTTTGGAATGGTATTCTTGGGCGCATGAGATAGAGTAACAGACCTACTAAAAGTTTTGACCGCTCTTAACACTACGGGGATACTAAGGCTAAGCAAGTCATTTAAGATTAAGACTTGGTTTGGTGACTGCTAACTCTATATTAATGGTCTTTGTTTAGTCCAGAGCGGGTTCAACCACGATGTGACACACTCTTCAACCGACGACAGTTCCTTATCTTCCACGTATTTGTACTCCACTTGAAGTGACGTTATACGAAGTACTATACCGTTTTACGGTCTTTCCGGTGTCACATACTTTATGGTCACTCTGGGCTAGTTTAACTAAGTTGGTATTAAAGCTTGACCATCTATGATGTAAACCCAACCCTCACTATTTAAACATATCCCAATAAATCCCTGATTGATTCACGGTGTACTATACGATATGATTGACAGTATTTCCACAGCTACACAATTCAGACCATGTTTATATTTGAAAACATAGATATGTAGTTACCGGTTGGTCAAGGTTCACGACTCCTTGTCATACAGGTTCTAACCACGTTTATTGGAGGAAAGGCGATTTTGGTTTATAAATTCATAAATACAAAGTTAACAGTGCACCGGTTTTCATTTGTGTATTTAAAGTAACATCACCCCTAACATATGTAAGCTAACTACATCACAACAAGCACATAAGAGAACTACTCACTACGCATGGCAAACAATCCTAAATCTATCATAACAATAATAGTAATCATCATAATAGAAAAGTAAAGAAGTAACCGTAGATTATGCGTAGATAGAATAATGTTGAAAGAATACACGAACGGAACCTCCGCAATAACTTCAACAATATTACAAATAAGCCCCTCATAATATTCCCTACACTATTACAAAAGTAGCCCCTCCGTTAGTTTAGGTTAAATATCAACCAAGAACTAACTACCTAAAACCCTAATCTAGAGAGAGAAAGCTAAAGAGAGAAACTCTAGAGAGAGAGAGAGTGAGAGAGAAATAGAGAGAGTGAATGATGATGAGAGGTGTAGAATGGTGTGTGAAATGAGGAAATGAGGCCCTCTATTTATAGGCAAGCCAAGGGATAAAGGGTACAAGTCCAATGCATCAAGATACAAGCAAACGAAGCAAAACGAGATCACACGGGGGGTGCAAGCCATACACGGCCTCAACCAGGACGTACACGGCTAGTTGAGGGCCGTACACGGCCACTTCTAGGCAGTACACGGTCATATGGTGGCCGTGTGCTGCCCCGTGTGCTGTTTTTAGCTTTTCTCGTTGCATAATTCGCGTTTATCTTCTTCGTTTCTCATCCGTTTGAATTGATTCTTTCGCCTATAATCTTTTTAAATCCGTTACGCTTCTAATGATGCTAAATGTGACAAATTTGGATGTCTCTAGAGTTGGCATGTGCGGAATGCTCTCGGTTTGTGCTTAGACGGCTCCATCTTCCTCGTTCTTCATCCGATCTGCACGATTCTTGATTCTACATTTTTGGAATAACCTGAGACATCATATGAGACTAATTAAGAACTTGTAACATCAGGCGATTAAAAGTATGTAAGAATCAGTGTTTAGAATAATCTGCCTCGATTTGCGTGCCTTTTGGATGCTTTTAGCACTTTTTATAGCAATGCCTATAATTTGACCAACTTTTTGAAATTAAGTAGATAAACGTTTAATTCAAGTGTTTTCATCAAGAATTAGGTCAAATGTGCGGGAAATATGTGCATAAAAACATGACTTTTTGCTACACATAATGCATATACGTGTAGAAGATGTAAAACGTCAAATCACCATGTATACCATCGACATATACACAAAGTACGAGTCTCCTTGGTATAAACCAGATCATATTCACCCAAGGTCAAGCAACAATGACAAGGGTGAGGTCGCAACCCAATAGTACTATCAATGTATCAGATCATCAATGCCAGGGCCGGTCCTGAGTTTTCTGATGCCCTGGGCGAGTCGACTAAAAAATGCCCCTTGTAAACAACGACAATACAAGACATTATATTTTAAAAGGGGTTTGGAACCTAGTCGAGCTAGGCGGCTCATCCCCACGCCGATTTTTATTTCATAAATAAATTGTTACAATATGAGGAGATTAACTCCAAATTACAAGTACATCACTGATCACCTAAAACGATGTCGTCGTGCATTTTTTGAAGCAAAAACATCAATTATCTTATCATAGTCAACATTTACTAAAAACTTACTTTCAATACTCAAAATTGCTAACCCATTGAGCCTCTCTTGACTCATTGTACTCCGTAAATAAGACTTCAATAGCTTTAACTTTGAAAAACTTCTTTCAGCAGATGCTACCGTGACTGGTATAGTTAATAAAATCTTGTATGCAAGTAAAACATTAGGAAACATATCCATCTTCTTCGTGAACTCCATGATTTGAATAGATGTCCAGGGTCTTTCTCCCTCATATGATGCATTCGGCAACATTTCCTGCAAAATTTGTAACTCCATAAACAAGTCATTTCCATCGATATCATAATCTTTATCACATGTCAAAGCAAATTCAAGATCCATACAACATTTTTTTAAGTTTTCATTATCTAAATAATATAACTTTGATGCGTCAAACAAAAAACCAAAAATAGATTCAAAAAATTTCATTTGTTCAAATCTACTATCTAGCTGCACAAGAGCCATATCAACTAAAACAAGAAAGTAATCGGTTCTGAATTGTTCCTTAGTGGATTGTTGTTCTCTTTCAGTATTTGGAATCTCATCAAATTGTTTTTTCCTAGTAGATGCACGTTTAACAGGAAACTCAGGTTCAATGTCAACGGTTTCCGCAATTTGTTTAGCTTCATTAATAGCATTGTCCAACCCAGTTTTTCTATAGTTTTCAAAATAAGTAACCAGTCCCTTCAAATTTTTTACCGTGGCATCAAGAAGCATATCACTAGACTGTAACTTTTTACTAACCAAGTTAATTTTATATAAAATTTCATACCAAATAACCAAACTTAGAATAAATTCGAAATTTGAAAATTCACCATTTATCAATGATTCAGCCTCTCTACACACTATTGCAACATCACTTACTTTAGCTAATTTTATTAAAGCGTTTTTTACTTTGGGAACTTGAGTTTTTATTGCTTTAACACTTTCCACACGACTTTCCCACCGAGTAGTTGACAATGATTTCAAAGTTAATTCATCAATATATTCAAGTAAAACATCCCACCGTTTGGTAGAACTGGAGAACACATTATATATTGCTTGGCATGTACCGAAAAAATTTTTTGCTTTATGACCAGAATTTGCCATATCACACAATACTAAGTTAAGACAATGACAACCACATGGCATATAAAAAGCTCTCTTGTTTATATCAAGTAATCTAGCTTGAACACCGGCATGTTTTCCCTTCATATTAGATCCATTATCATACCCTTGTCCTCTAACATATTTAATATCTAAATCAAGAGATTTCAAAACATTTTCTAGCACCTCGAAAAGACCTTTTCCTGATGTATCTTTTACGACTAAAAACTCTAAGAAATATTCATCTACCTGTATAGGAGAACTCGCGACATCAACACATCTAATAATTAAAGTCATTTGTTCTTGGTGACTGACATCAGGAGTGCAATCGAGAATTACCGAATAATACTTTGCCTCTTTGATTTTTTTAATTATTGCATTTTTTATCTCGGATGCTAACATTTCGATCAATTCATTTTGAATTTTATGACTTAGATAATGATAATGAGTTTCTTTGTTTTGAATTTTCTGAAAATGTTGTTTCATGATAGGATCAAACTCGGCAATCATTTGAAGTATGCCTAAAAAATTTCCATTAGAATTTTCATATAGTTTTTCATTTGATCCACGAAACGGCAAATTATATTCTGCAAGACATCTAACAACAGCAATTATTCTAAGTAAAACTTCTTTCCAATGTTTAGTATCTTTTTTTATAAGTTCTTGTAGCTCGTTATCAATTGTTTGATTCGTATTTAACCTCACTCGCAACTCTGACCAAGTTCTTAAGTTAATCATATGCTCAGAACTATTTTCATGTACTTTTAAAGTTTCACTTAAATGTCTCCAATCATTTATTCATTCACTTGCTAATTGACTTCTCGATCTAGCAGTTTTAAATAACTTACAACAAAAACAAAATACTTTATCGAGCTCTTTCGAGTAAATCAACCATTTTCTATCACAAGAATCACCATTTCTTAGCTTACGTGCATAGTATTCACAAGAGAAGTGTCTACCTGATGTATCTTTTGGATATTCTAAATTAATTTCTCTAATAGGCCCTTTGCTCACAAGTAAATCTTTCATGTTTGAATCTAAACCATCCCAAACTCTCACATCAAAGATATTGAAACAATTATCACGACCTTCATAATTTTTTTTAGTAGGATCTTTATTACCTTCATTTGCATTAACGTTATCATTTCCTGAATTTTCATTGTTTATAGGATTCTCCATATTTTCATCATTTTCTTCAACAGAATTATTATTGTTATTATTATCATTATTATTATCATTATTTTCTGTATTATTATTATTATTGTTGTTGTTGTTGTTATTATCATTATTTTCTTCAACATCATCAACTCGATTGTTATTATTATCATCATCATCATCATTTTCTTCAACATTACTATTAATATTGTTATTATTATTATCAGTATTTTCTTGTCTAACAATAAACCTATCTAAAGATCCTTGTAAAGATTTAGCAATTTCTTGTTGGTTTTTCTTTCTTTTCCTATTTTGAGACCCTGACGGTTGTTTACGTGGAAACATGATAAATTATATATCAAAATCAAAATTAAAGTAATATTCAAATAAAAAATAACAAGTATGGAAAAATATCACCTGATCAATTGGATAAAATGGAAAAAAATGATTGATCGATCATCGATTAGATTGACCTCCAAAGAATGTTGAATGCGTATGTGGCTTTTTTACGAAATAAACTTCCCTATCCAAAGAATTAATATTTTGATTTCGTATTTTCGTTCTGCCGCATGTATTCTTTTTGCCCCACGTTACACTATTTGGTGTATTAATTAATTAAGTGGGCTAGAGTTATTTATTTACTTAGTTGGGTTGGAATAAGTGGGTTGGGCTTATAAGATATAAAACTAACCACTACTACAAGATTAGGCCCAAATTGCTAATATCCTTTTCTTCCTGAGCGTATTTCCTTTCCGGCCGCCGTCTTCCTCCTCCAACATTTGCAGAGCCTCCTAATGAACCTAGTATATACTAATTCCTACTGAAAACATGATGCCCCTTATCGATTTGATGCCCTGGGCGGTCGCACGGTCTGCCCATGCCCAGGGCCGGCACTGATCAATGCATACACTATAAATCACCAAAGCATACCAACTAGTATAGTATCTCACATAAATTACACATGCAACACATAGCGGCTCATGTCCAAAAAGATCAAATCGGGAAAACAATTCAAAACAGTTGAGCATCCTTTTCTCCCAAAGAAAAGTGTAAGAAAATGGGGTCACGAAGACTCACCTAAGCTTAGCAATTCGAGCACACACGATTCCGCAAGCTTACTACCCAAGTATCACATATCTACACAAGTATGCGTTACCTAAGTTACAATATAAAATAGACGTACAAACCTTCTCATCATAACCCATTGATGAGTTTCATATGACCTTGCCAAGTATAAACTTATTAAATGATTTTCCCAAATGTCAAGACTTATAACTCGTAAAGGTTATTTTAGTATTTAATTTGTCCACAATATTTTATGTTTCACTTACTGTGTAACACCCCGCAAATTTAAACACGATTAATTACGTTAATCACTTGCATTATTAGGCTAATTCCCTACTTGAGTGAATTCACAACACAATTTAGAGGTAAGAGGTAAGTCTAGCATAGCCCAACTAGTTAGTACGCGTAGTATTACGTATTCGTAATTAGTTGTAATTACGTACAGAATAATTTAAAAACAAACGCGACAAAAACGTACGACTGTTGGTGAACAAAATTATTTAATAAAACGAAATTATTAAATAACGTAGTAACTAATAAATATTTTGTCAAAAATATTTACAAATCATTTTATAACGCAAAACGTTTAATTCGTACAATTTAAAATAAAACAAAGTCAAAATTTTATAACTTAATTCAATTTAGTTTTTATAAAAAGATCCTAATTAAAATTATAAAGAAATATGTAATTAAAATGTATTAATTTAAAATATTGTAACATTTAACGATCGGGTAAACAAACGCGGAGCGCAAACACAGAGGAAGGAAAAAGGGAACAAAACCCTTTCTCCCTCCCCACTTTTCACATTCATCATCACCTTCTCTTTTTCTTTCTTTTCTTTTCTCTCTACAACTACCACCACCAACCAAAAACCACCACAAAAACGACACCAAAACTACCATTAAACGGCCTCCGATCACCTCGCTCTTTTGGAATAAAGTGACCACGACAACGAGCCCTACACATCTATCTTTTCGGATTTCAAATCCGACACTCGTAAGTTTCCGACAAATCCCGTAAATCTTTAGATTTCGAAGTTATAATTGATATTTCATGTTTAGTATACTTAGATTACCATGTTTTAGTGTTTTATACAACCGAAAATGTCCAAATCGACACAAAACTCGTTGATTTTTAAGCTGTTCGTCGAACAGGCGACTACGTCACTTTTGGGCCAAAAACAGTAGTGCGACGTAGGCCTTTACGTCGCATTACCCTTCCTTACGTCGCACATAGCGACGCAACCCACTACGTCGCATTGAATTGCGAACGTCGCAAATTGCGACGCAGACCCTAACGTCGCAACACCCGTATGCGACGTAACCCGTTACGTCGCACAATTATTTAATTTCGCAACAACTGCGACGCAACACTTAACGTCGCACCCTACGTCGCACTTCGACCTTTACGTCGCACCCTACGTCGCATAACAACCCAGCGTCGCACCTTGCGTCGCTAAAAACAGGAAGTTTAAAAACTAGTTTTCACTAAGTGTCGAACTAACCGGAAACGCATATCTTTATACGATACGATTCACGAGCTTTACAAACAATACAAACACACTTATTTTACCGAAATTAGAATTTCAAACTATCACCAACGAATCATATACATTTTCACAAATACGAAATACAAACATAAACATTTAAACGAACGATTTGGACGTAACTTGGTTGTACGAACACTAGCATGGATGATTAACTTAGACATCCACATACTTATTAAATCTCGTACGTTTAGGACGTTAGGAGATTCGGACTATACTTGGGCTTAGGTTTGCTAGCACTCGCACGATTACTTAACTCAACAGGTGAGTTCACAGCCCCTACTTTTACTGTTTTAACTGCTTGAACAGGGGTGGAAAACACAGTCAAACACTTTTATACAAACTTGGTTGTATACTATTTTACTCAAACAAGTGGAGTACATGGAACTGGTAAACTGATAAACAAACTGACGATTTTTACATAGTATGTAATACTGCCCACACGTGGTCCAGATACGGGTCTTAGGGGGAGTGTTACATATTTCTTTCATACTACCAACGCTGTAAACACATGAACATGTTTTGAGAACGCTGGAGGATGACCAGCAACACTTTATATAACAGACTGGGTAACTAAAAGTCCCTACTTGACATGGGCAACACTACTGAAAAGTCCCTACTTGACATGGGCAACACTACTGAAAAGTCCCTACTTGACATGGGCAACACTATTTAAAAGTCCCTACTTGACATGGGCAACACTACTGAAAGCAATGGGTTTCCTACTAACATGGACCCACCAAACGATTAGGATTGTAACACTGCCGTACGTGGTCCAGATACGGGTCTTAGGGGAGTGTTACACCTACGAACAACTAATAGGATACTTACATTCCTACTACAACTTGAACTATATTTTGGGCAATATCCCAACGAATCATATCTACGATTAGGATACGTATAATCCTACAAAACATACTTGAACACAGGATATTGTTTTTCCTACAACTAATATGATACGAACATTCCTACAAGCAACTATTTAGGAACATATTTGATTTCATGAACTATACTTTTGGGTGACATCCCAACGATACGTTATAAACAACAGTGGTGTATCACAACTGAACTTGTAAACATAAAACCTGTGAATTCACTCAACCTCGTTGTTGACTTTTACTATGTTTTTCAGGGAATTAGCTGCGCATGTAAGAATCGCCAACACATGGAGAATTAGGCGACCCGTGAAGCTTTAGGATGCCAACTTTTGGAAAAACATATGGATTTCTCTAGTATAACTGAAACTGTTTTGTCATATTCTAGAAATCCACTTTTGTAAATATATTACTTTTTAACTTATACGATTCGATGAATCGTAAACTTTGTAATTAACACTTTTGGCATCTTATTATATATTGTTCTGTTGTAATCATAAGCTCTGATACGTATGCATGCTTTGTTATTGTGACACCCCATACTTAAACTAAATGCTTCCGCTAAACAAATTTGGGGGTGTTACAGATTGGTATCAGAGCCATTGGTTATAGCGAACTAGGAAACTTTAGGTGACTTAGAAACCTAGAGACCTAGACTATAGCCTTGGCTAGAACGTACATGCATACATACATTTGCATACATCTAAACTATCGTCGCGATACTTCGATACGCGTGAACTGTTCACCACATTCGACTCGTTCATTGTACTCAGATCTCATATGAACCTGATCGTGTTAAACGATTGATGAAAAGAAGTATGTATTCAGCATCATATAATGACGCCTGGCCAACGTGATTATATTATACTGAGTACATATGGGTGTTTCATAGTCGTAAGATACGTGATGGGGATTCGACAATTTTTCTTGATATTCGAACACTTGAAATATGTGAAACTTTACTCCTCACATATTTTTCATTGGCATTGACTTCTGCATCTTTTCATCGCAGAACGTCAGCATGCCGCCTAAACAAAGAAATACTCGAAACAGTCGACGAAATACTCCACCTCCACCACCGCCTCCGGAAACAACTGAACAAATCATCGAACGCCGCGTGGCTGAGGCTATTGCTCAGTACGAGGCCAGCCGAAATCGTGAAAACCTGACCAACAATAGTGGAGCCACTCCCGTCAACAGCGAAACCCTAAACAATACCCAGCAGGGGTGTTCCTACAAAACTTTTCAGTCTTGTAAACCCAGCACCTTCACCGGGACCGAAGGGGCCATCGGCCTGGTCCACTGGATTGAGAAAACTGAATCAGTCATCGACATCAGCGACTGCGCCACCGACAAAATTGTGAAATACGCCACCTGCACTCTAGCCGACAAAGCGCTAACATGGTGAAACGCTCAGGTGCAAATCATGGGACGCCCAGCTGCTTACTCCATCTCATGGGAGACACTGAAACGAATGCTGATGGAGGAATTTTGCCCTCCCAACGAGATGCAGAAACATGAAACCGAATTCTGGAACATACAAATGATCGGCGCTGACATTTCAGGTTACACGACTAGATTCCAGGAACTCGCACGACTGGTGCCCCACATGGTAACCCCCGAGAGCAAACGCATTGAGCGTTACAACAGGGGTTTGGCCCCACAAATCCGAGGCATGGTTATGTCCTCCAAACCCGCCACTTTTAGGAGCGCAGTGGATCTGGCTCACAGCTTAACCGACGACGCGGTCGAGATTGGAACCCTGAAAGCTATCACAGGGAAAACTGAACCTACCCGTACTGATGCGGGCGAATCTGGAACCCACAAACGCAAATGGAACAGCGAGGGTAACGACCGTCAGGTTCAACAAAACAGAAACCCGGGAAACACCCGAGCCTTTGCTGCGATCACCAACACTGAACAGAAACCCTACCTTGGTAACAGGCCCAAGTGTGGGAAGTGCGGAAAACATCATGAAGGATATTGTTTCTTCTGTGATAAATGCAACCGATTCGGACACAGAACCGAAGCTTGTAGAACTCACCCCACGAACAACGAACAACGAAACAATGGCTGTTTCCGATGTGGCGACCCGGGACACTACCGAAATCAGTGCCCCCAACTCTATAACGCCAACAACAATCAGAATAACAACAACCAGAACAACCCCGGGAACAACAATCAAAACAACAACAACCGCATCGCAACCATCCCACCGGGGCGTAGCCGCGCATACATCCTCCGTGCACCAGAAACGGTCGCGGATCTCAACTAGCACGGTACGTTTTAGCGACTATTGCTACGATTTAACATACGTTTTACTCGAATGTCGATTCGAACACAACACTTGGTACACTCTGACCACGAAACGAAACACACAACATATTGAACTATGCCGCGAGCATACTTAAACTGATTGAACTTCTATGGCAACAATTGAACGCCACGCAAACTATCACTATTGTTAACAACATGACTCATCAGAGAACATACGCCGCGGGCGATCCGACTTGGTTTTTAAATCTCGGGACGAGATTTCTCTAACATGGGGAGAATGTAACACCCCGCAAATTTAAACACGATTAATTACGTTAATCACTTGCATTATTAGGCTAATTCCCTACTTGAGTGAATTCACAACACAATTTAGAGGTAAGAGGTAAGTCTAGCATAGCCCAACTAGTTAGTACGCGTAGTATTACGTATTCGTAATTAGTTGTAATTACGTACAGAATAATTTAAAAACAAACGCGACAAAAACGTACGACTGTTGGTGAACAAAATTATTTAATAAAACGAAATTATTAAATAACGTAGTAACTAATAAATATTTTGTCAAAAATATTTACAAATCATTTTATAACGCAAAACGTTTACAATTTAAAATAAAACAAAGTCAAAATTTTATAACTTAATTCAATTTGGTTTTTATAAAAAGATCCTAATTAAAATTATAAAGAAATATGTAATTAAAATGTATTAATTTAAAATATTGTAACATTTAACGATCGGGTAAACAAACGCGGAGCGCAAACACAGAGGAAGGAAAAAGGGAACAAAACCCTTTCTTCCTCCCCACTTTTCACATTCATCATCACCTTCTCTTTTTCTTTCTTTTCTTTTCTCTCTACAACTACCACCACCAACCAAAAACCACCACAAAAACGACACCAAAACTACCATTAAACGGCCTCCGATCACCTCGCTCTTTTGGAATAAAGTGACCACGACAACGAGCCCTACACATCTATCTTTTCGGATTTCAAATCCGACACTCGTAAGTTTCCGACAAATCCCGTAAATCTTTCGATTTCGAAGTTATAATTGGTATTTCATGTTTAGTATACTTAGATTACCATGTTTTAGTGTTTTATACAACCGAAAATGTCCAAATCGACCCAAAACTCGTTGATTTTTAAGCTGTTCGTCGAACAGGCGACTACGTCGCTTTTGGGCAAAAAACAGTAGTGCGACGTAGGCCTTTACGTCGCATTACCCTTCCTTACGTCGCACATAGCGACGCAACCCACTACGTCGCATTGAATTGCGAACGTCGCAAATTGCGACGCAGACCCTAACGTCGCAACACCCGTATGCGACGTAACCCGTTACGTCGCACAATTATTTAATTTCGCAACAACTGCGACGCAACACTTAACGTCGCACCCTACGTCGCACTTCGACCTTTACGTCGCACCCTACGTCGCATAACAACCCAGCGTCGCACCTTGCGTTGCTAAAAACAGGAAGTTTAAAAACTAGTTTTCACTAAGTGTCGAATTAACCGGAAACGCATATCTTTATACGATACGATTCACGAGCTTTACAAACAATACAAACACACTTATTTTACCGAAATTAGAATTTCAAACTATCACCAACGAATCATATACATTTTCACAAATACGAAATACAAACATAAACATTTAAACGAACGATTTGGACGTAACTTGGTTGTACGAACACTAGCATGGATGATTAACTTAGACATCCACATACTTATTAAATCTCGTACGTTTAGGACGTTAGGAGATTCGGACTATACTTGGGCTTAGATTTGCTAGCACTCGCACGATTACTTAACTCAACAGGTGAGTTCACAGCCCCTACTTTTACTGTTTTAACTGCTTGAACAGGGGTGGAAAACATAGTCAAACACTTTTATACAAACTTGGTTGTATACTATTTTACTCAAACAAGTGGAGTACATGGAACTGGTAAACTGATAAACAAACTGACGATTTTTACATAGTATGTAATACTGCCCGCACGTGGTCCAGATACGGGTCTTAGGGGGAGTGTTACATATTTCTTTCATACTACCAACGCTGTAAACACATGAACATGTTTTGAGAACGCTGGAGGATGACCAGCGACACTTTATATAACAGACTGGGTAACTAAAAGTCCCTACTTGACATGGGCAACACTACTGAAAAGTCCCTACTTGACATGGGCAACACTACTGAAAAGTCCCTACTTGACATGGGCAACACTACTGAAAAGTCCCTACTTGACATGGGCAACACTATTTAAAAGTCCCTACTTGACATGGGCAACACTACTGAAAGCAATGGGTTTCCTACTAACATGGACCCACCAAACGATTAGGATTGTAACACTGCCGTACGTGGTCCAGATACGGGTCTTAGGGGAGTGTTACACCTACGAACAACTAATAGGATACTTACATTCCTACTACAACTTGAACTATATTTTGGGCAATATCCCAACGAATCATATCTACGATTAGGATACGTATAATCCTACAAAACATACTTGAACACAGGATATTGTTTTTCCTACAACTAATATGATACGAACATTCCTACAAACAACTATTTAGGAACATATTTGATTTCATGAACTATACTTTTGGGTGACATCCCAACGATACGTTATAAACAACAGTGGTGTATCACAACTGAACTTGTAAACATAAAACCTGTGAATTCACCCAACCTCGTTGTTGACTTTTACTATGTTTTTCAGGGAATTAGCTGCGCATGTAAGAATCGCCAACACATGGAGAATTAGGCGACCCGTGAAGCTTTAGGATGCCAACTTTTGGAAAAACATATGGATTTCTCTAGTATAACTGAAACTGTTTTGTCATATTCTAGAAATCCACTTTTGTAAATATATTACTTTTTAACTTATACGATTAGATGAATCGTAAACTTTGTAATTAACACTTTTGGCATCTTATTATATATTGTTCTGTTATAATCATAAGCTCTGATACGTATGCATGATTTGTTATTGTGACACCCCATACTTAAACTAAACGCTTCCGCTAAACAAATTTGGGGGTGTTACAGACTGAAATTATAGGTCCATTTGTGTATTTTTATATACACTCAAACGAATCAAGTAATACCCCAAATTTTTATTACAGAACTTATAACATGTTAATACTTTATGGAAATTTTCCTATATTTTATTTTATTACTTTACTATTTCTTAAAAATTCTTTAAACTGAACTACCCATAAAAGTTACTGTTCGCGCGCCAAAAAGTTTTATAAAAGTTTATACCCATAAAGACCTTTAAAAATTCTTATCTTTTTACACTGAACTCTTAATATCTTAAACGCATTCCAGAAAAAGTTTCATGCTCTAACTCGAAATATTACGTGAGTCATATCTATTCAAAGTTTACCTAAGTTTTCTGCCGAAATCTCAGTTTTGACCACTTGACTTGTAACAACTGTTTGACCGACCAAAGCTTGTCGTTTTGACTCGAAACCACTTGGAAAAGAAAGTAGACTTATTGAACTTTTTGACTCAATATTCGTAACCAAACCATATTTTATGACCAGTTTATAACCTTCCAGAGTCGGACCAATAAATCTGTCCCGATTATGAAATAACAAATCACAGCTTTTCGATCAAAACAAATACAACGATAATATATATAAATAACTAAAATTCGTCTAAACTTATTTTAACATGTTAGTTTGATATTTCTAAAGTTTTTTCCAGATTTCTCATTTATTTCATCAATTGATCACAATAGGAGTCAAAAATCAAAGAAAACGCTACCATGGATGCAATAGAAGACACTAACACTTAGGATCTTCGAAACAATGATCAAAACGTTTAAGATCGATTATTTTCTTGTGAAAATAGGCTGAGAAAGATAGAGAATCGGCTGAGAGAGAGAGAGAATAGTTTTTAGGTTTTTGAAAGTGTTTAAATGAGAAAAGATTGTGAATATATCTTATTTATTTTGAGAAAACTCTTCCTTGCTCCCCACTCCAAGCCTTGGCCGACTTTTTCCGTGGAATTATGGGCTTAAATCCGGACTGTTGCAACCCAAGGAGTTTAGAGATCATGGGCTTTGGATTCAAGTCATTTGGAGCCCGGATAAGAGAGTTATGGCACAAACAATAAACCTCGCAGAAAACTCAGCTTTTATATTTTTAACATGTTATACGTTTTAACTTAGCTTATTAAATTTATTATAATTGTTAATATTCTTATTATTTATAAATTACTTAATATTTTTTAATCATACTTCGTACACTCTCCCAAGTTTCCAAATAATGAACGATTAAGTGTCATAGAAACGACACGAAACCTTAACGAGTCTAAGCACAATGTTTCGACTAGCACACCAAGTATAGCACATAAGTTCACATAATTCACATAAGTTTGAGTTCTAGATCATAGGTTTAGCTAGGTGAAAGTCAACGACGGTCAACTAACATGATTTGGTGATGGTTGTCACACAAATAAACTGTGTGGGTTTATGTATTGTAATTTATGAACGATATATCCTTAGTTAAGATTAAAGATTTGTTGAGGTTTGTAGTTAGTTTATTGTTTGGTGATGGTAGTAGGATTATTGATTGGATAATATAAATAGAAGATTTGGTTTTTTGTTAAAAAGGGTTATTATTATTATTATTATTATTATTATTATTATTATTATTATTATTATTATTATTATTATTATATTTTTGTTTTGAAAACTGTGGTGGGTTTTGAAGCAGTTCTTTGAAGACCACATTAAGTGATTCTTTTTACCTATACACCGCTTCAGAACATGACTTTTGTACGGTTGTTTGACCGTTCTAAATAGGGGGTATACTTTTCATAGCGTCGACATCTAGAGCGGGTCAAACACCGCCTCAAATGGTGTTTTTCACCGCTATAATAGGCCATTTCTCTACTAGTGTGCGAATGTGTGTAAATCACATGAACTGACCATGCAATTAACTCTAAAGTTAGTGCATTACTTTTAAAAGTTGATATTAAACTATAATGGAAAAGTAGACACTTATTATGAGTTGGACCGAAAAAGGGAATGAGTTATAGCCTTATAGGAATAGTAGTGGGAATTCACCAATTTTCTTTTAAAAATAGAAGAAAGAAAAAAAAAAACAATTATGCTTTAGGGATGGCATATGTGAGTAACGGGTACACATATGATATACCCATGACCCGCTCAAACGGGTTTTTTTCAACCCGTGAACCCGCGAGTATTTTGATAACAGGTTTTATTTTTGCACGTGTACCTGCAACCAACGGATGCACGCGGTTACGGACAAACCCACGGGTTTTATATAACTATAAAAAGGTTAAAATTAAATAATCAAAGATTTTATCAGCCAAATGTTCAATCAAATATTAACTGTTAAAAACAAAAAATCATAATTTAAAATAAATAATTAAATGTTAAAATTTATAACATACAAACTGACAATTTGATGATTATTGATTTGTTGGATTACATTTCCTTAATTTGTTAAGCAAATATTTTAATTGAAACATAAATTATGAGTTTTATTCACAATATGAATAGTTCATCATATATTGTTTATATACTAGCCTTGTACCCGCGCAAAGCTGCGGCATTCAATAATTTCGTTCAATTTCATGTTCGTCGATGTAACAGTTAAGTTTATATATTACGATAATCTATTCGAATAGTAAGTCGGTTTATAAAAAAGTATTAGGGGTGAGCATAAAACCGATTTAACCGAAAGACCGAACCGACTTAACCGAACCATTTACTTAACTGACGGTTTGGTTTCTTAAATTTGGAATAACCGAAATTAGCGGTTCGATTACGGTTATTAGCTAAAAATCGAACCGAATTAACCGAACCGCTCATATTTACTTATATGCAATATTTTGTTCATATATTATTACTTAAACTTAATATATACGATTATTCTTAATAAATTATAGACACATGATTTTTGATTTCATGACATGAGGCTGCATTCATCTTTTGGCAATTTGGCGTATGGATATATGGACGGTAGTGGGCTAAGTGGGCTAGATTATGAAAATGATAAATATAACCGTATCAATATTTTTAACAATCTTTCAATTATTTATTGGTCTTTAAACTTAGTAGTAGATCTTTTATTTAGGGTTTTGTTAACTTGATTATCTTGTTTGTAGTTTGTACCAATATGGCAATATTCCACCTCTTCTTTTTCTCCGTTCTCCTCCTCGTATCTCAAAACTGAAACACCGATATTGTAAATTTGCAAGCACTACTCAAATAAAAAGATCTACACCTTAAATATTTCCTTCACACGATTTCAGTTTTTAGTTTTGGGTTAAGCGACGGTTAACCAATAACCGACCCACAATATTCTAAAAAACCGATTAACCATAACCGATTTAACCGAAACCGATCAGTTTTCACTTTTCATTAACCGAAAGTTCGGTTTTGGGTCATAACCGACCCACACTCCCCCCTAAAAGGTATATACTGCATCCTGTATTAGTGTACGGAATCACTCAATTGTAAAGATTGTCACTTTTAGTAAAAAGAATGATTTTCGACTGGTTTTAAGAAATTAGTTTCACTCTTGTATGAATAAGGTTTTAACAATATTTCAAACTCTAAGGTTGCATTTAGTCCGCAGGATTTTATTGGAATGCAATGAAATTAGAATCTCAATTTCGTTCAACAGAGGTGTTTGATTCACGAATTAATTAATCAAAAAGTCTAAAAATTCCCCAACTCAAAAGGAATTAGTATTCAGTGAAAGCCAATTATTTTGACGAATTTAAATCAATTGAAAATATTCGAAAACCAAAGTCACGCTAATTTCTATTACCATTTCAAACTGTCTTTAGTTTTTATTACTATATACTTCAAGCAGTAAGGTTTTAATAGATTAGTTGGCTTAAGCATTAAATAACAGCTAAGTGAGTGTTTGATCTTTTATATATAATAATAATAACTATAACTAAAAAGATTTAAACAAAGAGAGTACTTCGTTCCAGTTTAAAAGCTTTAAAAATTGGTATGTAAAGATGTAATATTCCATACAATTTTTCAAGTTGTTTTACATCAAGGGGAAAATCACAGATTTGATCCGTTTACCAACCCATTTTTAACAAAGTAATCCGTTGACTTTCATTTATCACAAACTAATCCACCGATTGGCGCCGCCCCCGGCGCCCCGGCGCCCCTGACACAACCCACCACCCAAATAATGCCACGTGTACGAGGATTTCGCCAAAAAAAAAACCATTGGCGCCAAGGAAAAAAAGGTGGGGCGCCGATCACCTGCAAAAAATAGGGGTGGGGCGCCATTTTTTTTTTTTTTTTGGTTGATTGGCGCCAAAATGAAGAGAGAGAGGGGCGCCAAAAAATGCATGGGGCGCCGGTTTGGTTTTTTTTTTGGCGAAATCCTCGTACACGTGGCATTATTTGGGTGGTAGGTTGTGTCAGGGGCGCCGGGGCGCCGGGGGCGGCGCCAATCGATGGATTAGTTTGTGAAAAATGAAAGTCAACGGATTACTTTGTTAAAAATGGGTTGGTAAACGGATCAAATCTGTGATTTTTCCCATACATCAAGTATAACAGTGGTCAAATTGAATTTTTATGTTTTTGTTTTTATCTAAAAAGGTAATACCAATTTTGCAGCTTTTTATGGGAGGTAGTACAAATTTACAATTTAAATTTAAAATTTGAAATGTCAAACTTTGGAAATTGAAAATGCTGATAAATAATCTGACGTCTTTTGAAAATCTATAATGCATGCTTTTAAAAATTTCACCCGAGACTTTTCTTCTTTATAATTCTATTTAAATACACTACTAACCCTATCTAATGTTAAGAACTACTCCGTAAAAATGATGAGAGGTAATTTACAATACGTAAAGTTTTAACCTTTTAATACTCTCATCTATCCAGAATAACCATTGTAGGAAAAAGAAAGAAAAAAAAAAAAGGTATTCAATTAGTTGTACAAACTGCATTGAAAGTAGTACTTCGTATTTTATTCATGATCCAAATAAAAAATACATGTACAATAGTACCAATAAATATTCTACCAAATTAAACTAATCAATCAATGATATAATATAAATATAATGCAACAAAAAATCTAAAAAGATCTATATTGTCTCTTATTACCTAGATTTTTGTTTTCTTTCAACCTTGAACCAGGTATCCATTTTCTCGTATCTACACCAAAAACACAAGCTTAGAGGTTCACCTTTGCAAAAATAAATAATAGATCCAATTTAATAATAAAAACCTAAGATTAAATACCTGTTAAATAATGGCGGTGAAGCTGTTCTTGACGATGGCCACAGATCCGTGATTACAAGGAGTATTCTGGTCATAGATTTAACGATAAAGCACCATAAACGTTTAGATCTACAACAATAAACAATAAAATTTACGATATATCAACCAAAAATACGGAGTATTATAAATAGTAGATCTGACCGAAAGACCATGGTAGAAGCAAGTTTTTCATTTGTAAACGGTGGTAGCATGGGTGTTATCTGACGAAGTACCATGTGTACCACACTCAACCAGAATCATTTAAGAACTTCGAGTTTTCGACTTCATTTTCATCGTTTCGATCTAAAGATTTTAGTACACGCCTTTTACATTCTAAGAAAACCATTTTGGATCTAAGAAAATTACGTTTGGTTGCTTCGGCAGCAGAGTATGTAGTTATGTTTCCATATGTTTGCGGTGGATGAAAAGATTTTGGTGGTAGTGTGGTTTTTTGTGTGTCTATGTTTTGAGTGAATACCAGATTTGGGAGAATCCAGCGATTGTGTGTGTGTTTTAGAGTGTACAGTATGTGTTTATTTGTTATTTGAGTGTTTATATAGTTAGGTTGGGCAGGGGGTGGAGATCAAAGAAAGAGAACCGTTGGATTGGTTTTGATAGAATTTGAAGGTCAAGATTTAATATTGGTTGAAACTTAATCTCTTAAAGTTGAAAATGGGTATATGCATTATATAATTGTTTATATATACATATACATACATATATATGCGAGGAAAATTAAATATGTTTTATAGGTTCGTAGGTTGAGTACACCGGTGAAGTAAATATCCACAACCCGCTAAAGCTCACCAAGGGTAGTTTGAGCTATCGTTATATTTCTCGCTTCTAAGAGTCTGGTACAATATTTTACAGGTACCCGTACTCGCGGGTAAGATTTCATGGGATTACCACCCACAACCGGATGGGTGCCCGTGGGTAAATCATTCTCATCTCACAAGATCTGCTTCACCTAATAAAGGAAATTGGGCCTAGAAAAGGTCTATAAGGGATTGCCCGAAATAGATATGCCCAACTCTTTTGGGAAAGGGCTATTCCCTCTCGTGTGGGCTGGGCTTAAATGATATGCCCAACTCAGTAAGTAATAGTGAAAAATCACACTTGAAGAATTATCAACAAAAGCCTTCCAAAAAAAGTTAATCACACTTGAAAAAAATTCCGATCGATCACTTACACTTAAAACAATGACCCACTTGTAACGACCATCAAGAAATAGAGTTGCAATTAACTGCTTCAATTTTGCGGATTTTAAGGAGTATTTGGAAATATCGAAAAGAAGCTACAATTAAGTAAAAAAATTCGTAGAATCAATATGATTCTATAGGAGAGGAATTGAAGTTAAACTTGCTATCATCTTATTATGACGAATAATCGTTTAATAGATTTGGTGATGTTTGTAAATGTTGATTTACGTTTCATTTTGATAGAATGCGTCTCATGTATTATGTTTTCATCTGCTATTCCTAAATCAAAACGAAAGAACAAAAAAATAATCCACCTTCACATAGACTTGGTCCATATAAAGCTCCACACCTGACCACTACAAATTATTTGCATCAAGTGAAATTTGAACCTTCTTCTTCTACTTCCCCAGATGTAGATGTTTGACACTTTATCGTATAGTCTTATTTGTTTTACATATAACTTGTTAAATCATCAAACGATCGAGGATGATATCCTGTTCGAGCTACCAACCAAATTATGTTTTATAACATATATAAAAATAAAAATAATGAAGAAATGGGCATGATTTTATAGTTTTTATCTCCATAAAACCAGCCCTCAAATTTGATTAAATCCGACCCGTAAACATAATTTAATAAAAAATAATTAAAAAGCCACCCAAACCCATCATAACTTGTTGGACCTATGTTCTTTTTATGTGAAAACCTTTATATATTTTATGTGACCGATCCTTCTATTTTACCTTTCCATCAACACACCCACTTTCATCCAAATCCTCCTTGAAAACCCCAAAACATTCTTCCACTCCACCAAATTTATGAATTTAATTACAACTTACAAATTCTATCAACAGAAACTGGTATGTAATCATCTTTTCATTTTCATATCTTATATGTTACATGATCTGATTCTAGCTCTGTAAAATTTATGACGTATGTATCGTACTTTAATCGCTTCTATGAATATATTTTCTTGCTATTTGCAACTCGTTTTCTGCATATGATCATCTGAAGCATATATGTTCACAATTTTTCTTGCTATTTACATTCTTTATTGGTTTGTTTGCTACTTATTTGTTTGCAGATATAACAAGCTCATGCAAGGAGGATTACCAGAAAAAGGCACCCACAAACTTGCAGCTTCTGATCATATTTTTACCATGACCACATCTGGTAACTTCACAGTAGACATGAATCATATCTCTACCAACAAAGATCTCACTCTTACTTCAAGAAAAAATGTATGTTAATTATTTACTTTTTAACGTTTTATATTTGAATAAAATTTGATACAAATTGTTATTGGAAAAAGTCGTTAGAAGCTGGTAAATACTAGCATTTGAGTTATCATCATTTTCACTTTGTTGCTCTTGCAAACAAGTTTGGTCTTTCCCTGAAAGTCGAAGCTTTAGTCTTTTGCTTCATGTTAGTTAGCTAGAAGATAGTTTTCTTACAATCCCGAAAGATTGAATACGTACATAACACGCAAGTGTGTCAATAAAGATTTGTATTTTTGCTATGTTAAAGCCCACTTGATTGACTAGAATATAACTGAATCCAAACAAATCCTACCTTTAATTCGATATCTCAATCTATTTGATTTTCAGATCAAATGATGCGTGCTGCTAGCAGTATGTTAAGCATTACATTACATTACATGCAGTTTTAATTTGGACCCAGTTTACATTTTTAAAACTGCAGTTTAAGGCCCTAATATCTTTGCGTACTGCATGCTAGCGGTATGTATCTTATCCCTGTATTTTAAACTACCTGAAGACAACTAGATTCATGAATGACTCTTCGAAAGGTTCTTCTTTAAAACAATAGTTCGATGTAACAGTACCTCTAAATTTATTTTGAAGTAACATCACAACAACTATACTTGTATTGTCTCAATCCGGCTGTCATTTGCTTCAAATGTATAAGTACATTAAACTTTAATTATGTTTACTTATATGTTATCCACTTTATCTTAATTCCTACGTACAATGTCTATGTTTTGTAGTTGGAAAGGAGTCTATCAAGAAAAGGGTCACAAATAGGGGCAGAGAAGAAGATAAATTCGAATTGTATAGTGAATGATGACGATAGAGACACTATAACCTCATCGAAAGGTAACATCTTATCATTTTCCTAAAATGAAAATTTATACAGAGTATATTTTGCTAAATTTATTTTGTACATTTATAGATTTAAAAAATTAAAAGTGAAGATGGTAAACAGAACCAAACAAGTAGTTAAGCACGTCTTGTCTTATGCTGTCTCTTTCAATTGTCTAATTACCAGTCTTTGAGTTTTAAAATTATTTCAAATGGAGCACATGTATATATAGTTTACTGTATATAAGAACGTATAAGACTCCTCCCAACGGCCATCGCTTTGGGCGTCGGTTGGGCACCGACGGGACCGACGCCATAGGCACGGCCCGTCGGTTTGGGGGCGTCGGTTTGAAACTTCGGTTTCCCGACGGAGGAAAGAGAAAGGGAAGGTGGGGCCATGTCGTTTTTCTTTCAGTTTCGTTTTTAATTTCGAATTTTTTCTTTCTTCTTTTTTGTGTTTGGGGAGAAAAACAAAAAAAAAAAAAAAAAGAAGAAGAAGAAGAATGAAGGAAGTTACAGAATGACGGGAGGAAGAAGATGACTTTTAGGTTTAGAAATGGGTCATTTTTACTTATTTAATGAATGGACTATCTTTTAGATTGGAGTGGGCCTAAACTTCAAATTGGAAATGGGCCATTTTTACTTATTTTGATTGAGTTAAAAACTTAAAACACTGTATTGTATTATGTTTTTTCCAATAATTTATTTGTTCTAATAGTATTTTATATTACATATAAGTTAAATTTATAATTGTAATATACTCCCAACGTCCCAATTTTATTGTCACCAGACAAAAGACACGCAGTTTAAGAAAATATAACTATCTCTCTCTTACTTTTTGATAAAATGACAGTTTTACCCTCTACTTTTTACCTATTTTTTTGTCTTATATATATACACTAGGGGTAAAAAAGAACTTTATTTCCTTAAACTTTCTATTTATGGAAGTGGACAATTAATTTGGTACACCCCAAAATGGAAATAATGGACAATAGAAATGGGACGGAGGGAGTATATTTTTTATTAATAAAAATGTATTTATTTAAGTTTTTGTATTGAATATATAGATTAAATAGTGTGTGGGGCCCTGAAAATAAGGGAAGTGATGTTGCTGTTGGCAGGGGAGTGTCAGTTTGTGTCAGTTGGGGGAAAAGTTGACGTGACGCTGAGCTGGCGTCAACTGATGGTGTCAGTTGGCGTCACCATTGGGAGGAGTCTAAATAATAGTACCGTTTGTTAGTTATGAGTTATCAACAATAAGCGTTTTATAGAAGGGGAGAGAGAATTATATTGGAACTCAAAGAACAACTCGCAATGAATATTGCACCCATCGGTGCTTAGAGTCTTCCCAACGGCAAATCGGTTTGGGGAATCGGTTTGGAACCGATTGGTTGGAGGATGCCATCGCTAACCGGTTTCAAACCGGTTAGTGGGTGGAACTGGTTATAATCGGCAAACTGGTTCAAACCAGTTGGGATAAGTGTGGGCCCCGCATCACTTTATTCCTTTTTATTTTTGTTTTCTTCGGCGTACGGCGTATACCAAAATATATATATTCAAAATGGGACGGTGGTTTTTGCCTACCAAATTTTAAAAAATCAAAATTTTTAAAATTCAAATTTTTAAATATTCAAATTTTAAAAAGTGTGTTTTAGTTATTTTATGTGATGTTTTATTTTCATTTAATGAAATATGTTTTATTTTAATTTGGTTTGTAGTAAATAATTAAAATGAAAATAAAGTGGTTTGTAAGTGGTTAAACTGTTGGCATGGGGGAATCAGTTTTGAATCAGTTAGTGGAAAGCTGATGTGGCGCTGATGTGTCAGAAGTGGTTTGGAAGTGGTTCAACCACGGTTGGGAAGGCTCTTAGAACTCGTACAAACGTTACGTGGATTTTAAGTTTATTCTCGATTAGGTTCACAAAAAGGTTATTTCGACGAGCAAACTCCAAACCAGTGAACCCTAGCTTGGATCCGACCAAAGAATCATAACTCAGGGATTATATATTCAACCGTTTTTTACGAACCGCGAAAAGTTATACATTGGGATTGAACTCACAAACTATTTCACAAAAGCCCTCCCTTTCCTGACTCCACAAGAACGTTTTCCCTCGAGAAATGGTACTAGTAGGATTCGTTTAAATTAATATCAAACGAATTACGAAAAGATCATATGTGTAGTATTAACGAAAGTATGACTGAAAAGTTGAATCTATTTATATAAAAAATAAAAAGTAGTGGATGAATGTCATTACTTTTTGTTTCTATATATACAGATGATGCAATTCTTTATTTGGCAGATTCTGTAATGGCGGGTACCACGCCAGAAAAGTTGATGTTAGTGAACCATGCAACGGACCGCATCAACAGCACACAACAAGCCCACCATCAAATTACCATCATGACAGGTGGCAACTCCAAGAGCGCCGGAATACCAGCGAAAAACAATCTTTATGGGAAGAGATTAACAAGTTTTAAGCAATCATCTGTCATAACTCCTAAAAGAATCCTCTTCTTCTTTGCCACCTTGTAAGTACATTATGTTAGGAATTTAGGACCCAAACAACGCGCATAATTGAACACAATTATACCCACAACAATAAACGAATAATCAAATCGCTAATAAAGCAATTAACAAGCAAACCAGATAAATAATTGCGAAACGATAATGTAAACGACACAAGGATTTTAACGTGGTTATGTCCAATCTCCAACTTGGAGATTGGTTTAGTCCACGGGGCCAAACCGAGAGAGTTCTTCTTTTGTTATATTTTCATGGCTTAGGGTTTTTACAATAATAGGGTACATTATATAAGTCGTGCAAAAGAAAATTAATACTTCGTGGGAACTATCGCAGCCGACTTCAATTTAACTTTCTTCGCAAGTCTTGTAAAAACAAACCATCCCATGCACGTGATATTCCACTATGGGCAAAAACCATTTAATATGTTAAGCTAAGGTCACGTGACCAATTCTTAACTCCGTTTCAACTTTCGTTTGTTCGATTATTCACACGTCTCAACAATCTCCCACTTGAAGATCGGACAAACCCAAAATTATTAAACCCTCAATAATTCCCTTTCAATCAAGTCGAATCCGCCTCTCCATACCGCCAATACCAATTGGAACACGCACACTAACTAAACTCGAGTTAGATAGACTTTCGATAAAAGGCTCTTCAACTACACGTATTGAAACTGGAAATAAGACAACACCTTTAACGCCCCTTTAGCAACACCTTGTTCTTAGCTCAACCAATACCGCCGGAAAACCATCCAGGACACGCTTGCTTGATCTCACAGAATCAGAAGACTTTCGATATACAAAGCTAACTGAACACCGCTACTAAACTGGGACCACTCTCCGGTTATCCGCACCACCATCTTCTAGCCCAAGAAGATGCGTTGAAGTGTGCAACGACTTCAACCACAAGATTCTATCAAGAGATACCCATCTCTTCAACACGTCGATTTCAGCCACATCGGATCCTGCCACCGACATGTCAACGACCAACCCGTACAGAATTTCGTCCATCTGATTTTCCTTTCCAGCAATCAGAAAATCGCCGATAGAACAAACCCGTAGATTATCATCAAGGTTCACCCGTGAGAACACAATCACAACCTTGAAATCTACTTCTTCACAATTCACTTTCCTGCTGGTACACCGACTCAAAACGTAGCTACGGTTTCAATGAACACATCTTCTCCCACTCAGCCCGCTCCCACTGTACAGATTAAAATAACAATCATGGCTATCTGAGAAGACTCTGGTTCATCACCCACGGTCAATCGCAAATTTATATGCCATTGGAGAGTAAAAACAAAGATCCGAACGCTCTAGTGTTACCCGGAATTCGCAAACTAAACCCGTAGAAACTGAGATCCAATTGTTGCACACCAATCCCCAAAGCTTCCACTAATTTCCAAACTCCCACTAGCTTCGATACTTCCATCGGTTAACGAACTCCACCAAGAGTTCCCGACACTCTCAACAATATTCGAAAGCTCAAACATTAGGACTTACACGGTTTTCCGCCTCTAACCCACTTGAAGATTTCCAATTGATTCCTCAAGAAGAATCACTCTATCGTTGAACCAAACATCAACCAATACTCAAGCCCAGTCGAACGCGTTCTATCTGACATCTTCTACAACCAATATCTTTAAGAGTAGTAGCTCTAACCCGCCTAATCATTCCAAGAACATGGAATACTCGACCAAAAAATCATGGTCTCCCGTTTCAACCCGCGAGCGAAAAACAAAACTTCTTCTGACACCCATTACTGTCGATTACCAAAACTGATGTGGTACCGTTTATTAACCGTCTACCCAACCGAGAAACCATCCTCTTGAGCACCGTAACAAACCTCACATCTTTGAATAACCAAGTCCGTATCAATGAAGTTCCCGAGACATCACATCCCTACACTCGCAACATCAAACCCTAAGTTTGATAATGTTTATCTATTCTTTTGCACGGGATCGCAAAGAATAATAAACCCGAATCCAAAACCCGGATCCCAAAATCTCTCTCTCCGTAACAAACCAACAATCGAAACCCGATCACCGACTCCATTATACCACCGCGAACAATCACCGTTACAACGCAACCGGCCTACCGCCGTGTCGTCATGTCACAACCCACCAGACAAAACCCTAATCTTGTTCAATCCGGAAAACAACTCTTTGAGTTCATCGTGATCTAAACAAAAAACGAGTCTATCGATCTCGATCACATGTTGCAAACAAATCCTAAAACCGTATCGTTTTCAATCGTTACCCCCCGATGATTATCTTCAACCGAATCTAGATCCACTATGATTATCTGGCCACAATAACCATAGCTCTCCATCCTTCAGTAAAACCCTAACCATCAACAATCCATCTTGATCGTGCTTTCATCCGCTATTGTTCCCAATCGCTCAACCTTGAGCTCTGATACCACTTGTTAGGAATTTAGGACCCAAACAACGCGCATAATTGAACACAATTATACCCACAACAATAAACGAATAATCAAATCGCTAATAAAGCAATTAACAAGCAAACCAGATAAATAATTGCGAAACGATAATGTAAACGACACAAGGATTTTAACGTGGTTATGTCCAATCTCCAACTTGGAGATTGGTTTAGTCCACGGGGCCAAACCGAGAGAGTTCTTCTTTTGTTATATTTTCATGGCTTAGGGTTTTTACAATAATAGGGTACATTATATAAGTCGTGCAAAAGAAAATTAATACTTCGTGGGAACTATCGCAGCCGTCTTCAATTTAACTTTCTTCGCAAGTCTTGTAAAAACAAACCATCCCATGCACGTGATATTCCACTATGGGCAAAAACCATTTAATATGTTAAGCTAAGGTCACGTGACCAATTCTTAACTCCGTTTCAACTTTCGTTTGTTCGATTATTCACACGTCTCAACACATTATGTGTGAGAGGATTAACATGTTAAAAGTAGTTAATGCAAACATCATTTTAAAACGAAATCTGAGACGCCAAATAACATTCGACTTCACATCCGAACGGTAATAATGAGCATAAATTACTACATTACGTACGTAACACTCTTTACTGCCACATGTAAAATTATACTCCATCGTCTCAAAATGAGTCTCTACATTTCTATTTTAATTTTTGTCTCAAAATAAGTGTCCACTTTTAAAATAACATATTAACTTTACCATTTAACACTCAATGTATTCTTTTCTCAAAACCGATACCCGGGATTCCGCGCAAAAAGCAAGGGTAAAAGTTTCATCTTCATTACCATACAATATAATTTATTAAACTCCGTAAAAACTGATTGTGGACATTTATTTTGATACGTAGGGAGTAACTTTTATTACTTACACTGCAATACACCTAAATTTCACATACAACTTTGCGGTGAAGGATGAATTCGCAGAGATGGTGTAATACAGTTGAACAAAGTCAACATTTTGCAAAAGGAATGACAGATTCTGCAAAACAAAAAGTCAACATTTGACAGATTAGCAGGAAGGTCAAAATTTAGCATAAAAAATCAAACATCATAAAAAATGATCAACCATTCTTTCATACAATTAATTTGCTAAATTTGGTGTTGTATTGTTAAATCTTTTTACTAAGTAGTTTTCCATAATAATTTTTTCGACATTTTTTGTACGTAAAAACTTTGACAGGTCAAGCATGGGAACCATTCTACTGATATGGCTCACTCTCTCAAGGGCCAACTACAATGAAGATGACAACTTGAATTTAACATAGCATCCAAAAAGTGTTTACGATCGAGTGCGCGCCGGCAGTTTTTTGCATTTTGATCTCTAGGCTGCCTTTGTTTATAGAAAAAAGAAGAGCACTATGATAAAGATGGGGAATCTTGTTATTAAATTATAAGAGTTATGATGAATGATTGGAAGAAATTGAGTTTTAAAAGGTTACAAAGACATGGGTTCAAACACTTTTGTTGATAGTGCTGATTAATCCTTTTTGTTCCTCCATATATGCTATTCTGTGCATCTGTTTATCATATCTTTTTTAGGCATTCACTTTTGATTGGATACCTCCCCTTTGTTCCAACATTTTTAGCATTAATATCAACATTATATATCATGTTATAGCCAGTTTAATTTGAATCAATTTTTGTGTGTGTATTATCTGGAGTTCATACTTATAACTTTTTTAGTTTAATTAATATAATTCGGCTTACATTGTTTTTAGTCGATCTTACTATTGCAAACTAATTGTAATAAGATGCAGTTCGTTGTCATTCTTTTAATTTGGAAAACTTTCTTAAACCAACTTTGTTTATATACGTAAACTGTTTGCATATACATTCAACTAGAATGGAAATGCAATGATATACATTAGGATAAATGACAAAAATCGGCTACGTACTGCCACAAATTGTTCCAAGTATGCAACGTACCCAATTTATTGTGTAGGTATGTATTAAACCCGAAAAACTTGTACTCATGTAAGTAACATGGTAATCTGCTACCTGTTGATCCGGTAAATATGATTATTGGTATTTTTTATTATAATACTAATGCTTACGTGGAATAACTGGAGCCAATGTGGATGCCATGTCAATGTATATATTTTAAACTAATTTTATAATTCAAAATTAAGTTTTTTTAACAAATCTTTCTTATTAATCTTATATCAACGTACATCTTAAGCATAATTGAAAGATTACCTTTGATTTAATTTTTATGACACTTTAAAATTGGTTTTATAAGTTTTGATGGAGGCCCAAGTATTGAAGATCGAGCCCACATGTTCATGGAGGCCCACGAGAAAAGGGCTGCAAAGAAAAGGGTGTAACTTGGGCTACGGGGCTCCGTTTTAGGCCCATGAGTAGGCGAATCGAAGCTCGGTTCGAGGCCCACCAAGCCGCTAACCCATAGGCGGTTAGGCCCATGCTCGAAGCCCAAAAACGGCTCCGTTTGGAAGATATGGCCTATTATATGTTTTGGATCTGCATGTTGGGCTTTTGTTTTGGATCGTGTGTTTGGCCCGTTACGTTTTTAGGCCCGTTTAAAATCCTGGATGTTATTTAAGTTTTTTTCTTCATTGTAATGAACTCAGTTTTCAATTTGAAGAATTTCGATTTCACTCTCAATTTGTGAATCATTTCCCATTTCACGGTATTCTTTGGTGAATCAACGTGTTTTTGGAAGAATTATTCCTGGCTATTCCTTTGAATCAACATGATTAATTTGTTATAAAAATTAAGCACTACACCAGTTGGTATCAGAGCCAAATTTCCTGTTCGTGATGCCTCCGAGAAGAACCAGACCACTCCATGAAGTCTTTGGACAGGAGATATAGCAACGTATCATGGCCCGAATGGAAGAACGATTTGATCAGTTTATGGATCAAATGACGGATCAGATGGCGGGTTTGATGAACCATCGGGGGCGTGTACAAACTCCTCCGGCAAATGAAGATGAAGAGTTTGAAGAAAACCCGTTTGCAGATGGTGACGGTTCATCTTCCGAGGGGAATCCGGAAAGACATCCCAGGCAGAATCAAAGGGATGATAACAGGCGTTGGGAATCTGGGTTGAGAACTAATATTCCTGAATTTAATGGGGATACTTTGAATCCAGAGGCGTTTATTGATTGGCTAGCTTCTATTGAAGAAGTGTTTGAATTCAAGGAGGTTCCTGAAAACAAACGAGTTTCATTGATCGCCACCAGATTACGTGGTAGGGCATCTGCTTGGTGGCAACAATTGAAACTAACACGGGAGAGACTTGGAAAGTCAAGGGTCGTAACCTGGAGGAAGATGAAGAAGTGCACGAGGAATACATTTATTCCTCATAATTACCAACGTTTAATGTACCAACGGTTACAGAATCTGAAGCAGGGACCCAAATCGATTGATGATTACACAACTGAATTTTATCAGTTGATTGCACGTAATGATATTCAGGAAATGGAAGAACAATTGGTTTCTCGTTACATTGGAGGGTTGAGGGTTCAGACCATGGATGTTGTTAACATGTTTGACCCGTTAACAGTTTATGAGGCATACCAACGGGCATTAACTTTTGAGAAACAGAATCGCAGGGTGGGTAATTCCTCGTACTCTACCACGGCTGCTGGAAGTTCTAGTGCGGGTAGTGTGCCAACTCGTTTTGTGCCTAATCAACCAAATACGGGGGGTACCAGTACTGGCCCAACTCCTAGAGGGGTCGGTAGTACTAATTTGAAATGTTTCAATTGTGGAGAGACTGGTCACAGAATAGCAGAATGTAAGAAAGCGGGTAAACGGCATTTGTTTGTTGAACCCGATGGTTGGGAATGTGATGGTGATGATGATCAGTATGAAGAGTCCCCAGTGTATGATGATGAGCCTGAATATGAAGAAGAGCTAGTTACTGGTGACGTCGGAACTAGTTTGGTTGTAAGGCGTTCTTGCTTTACACCAAAAGCTGTTGGTGAAGATTGGCTCAAGCACAACATCTTTCAGTCTACCTGCACTGTTTTGGGTAAGGTTTGCACCTTCGTTATTGATTCTGGTAGTTGTGATAATTTAATATCTGAAGAGACAGTTCAGAAGTTGGGTTTGAAAACAGAAACTCGTCCCAAACCTTACAAACTGCAATGGTTTAAAAAGGGTGGTGAGGTAACAGTATCCAAACGATCTCTTGTTCATTTTTCTGTTGGCATGTCATATAAGGATGATGTTTGGTGTGATGTGGTTCCTATGGATGCCTGTCATTTGTTATTGGGTAGGCCTTGGGAATATGATCGTGATGTAACTCATAATGGACGGACAAATACTTATAGTTTCTTGTTTGGTGGGGTGAAAATAACTTTGGTACCTAATAAGCCAAAGGAATTAGTCACCAAGCCTTCTGGTACTCTGTTGACTCTTGCACAGTTTGAAAGCGAATTGGAAGTGGCAGATGATGTGTTTGTATTGATAGGGAAGGAAGTAGCTAATGATAATGTTGTTATTCCTGATACAATGATTCCTTTACTAGAGGAATTTGCAGATGTGTTCCCTGATGAGTTACCTGATGGGTTGCCACCTTTGCGTGACATCCAACATCAGATTGATTTAGAACCTGGTGCCCAATTACCAAACAGACCACATTACAGAATGAGTCCAGTAGAGCATGAGGAACTACGGAGACAGGTCGAGGAGTTGATTTCAAAGGGTCACGTTCGTGAGAGCATGAGCCCTTGTGCTGTTCCTGCTTTATTGACTCCAAAGAAAGATGGTACATGGCGTATGTGTGTTGACAGTCGTGCCATCAATAAAATAACTGTGAGGTACAGGTTTCCTATTCCCAGACTTGATGACTTGCTTGATCAAATCAGTGGTGCTACTGTTTTCACAAAACTGGATTTGAAAAGTGGGTATTACCAGATTCGTCTTCGACCCGGAGATGAATGGAAAACAGCTTTCAAGACTCGTGAGGGATTGTATGAATGGTTGGTGATGCCTTTTGGATTATCAAATGCTCCTAGTACATTTATGCGTGTGATGAACCAATTACTAAGGCCCTTTATTGGCGAGTTTGTGGTTGTTTACTTTGATGATATTCTTATTTACAGTGCTTCTTTTAATGAGCATGTAAGTCATGTGCGACAGGTGTTGACACTACTTCGCAGGGATAGTTTCTATGCTGCTGTGAAGAAGTGTGTGTTTATGACCCCTAAAGTCTTGTTTTTGGGTTATGTTGTTTCTGGTGATGGTATACAGGTGGATGAGTCTAAGGTAGAGGCTATACAGCAGTGGCCAACTCCAACTACAATCACTGAAGTGCGTAGTTTTCATGGTCTTGCTTCATTTTATAGGCGTTTTATTCCACATTTCAGTTCTGTTATGGCACCAGTGACAGAATGTATGAAGGGGAAAACATTTGTGTGGGCTAAGGATGCAGAGTTAGCTTTCCAGAAAATAAAGGAGAAGCTGACAACAACACCAATTCTGGTATTGCCCGATTTTTCTAAAGTTTTTGAACTTCATACAGATGCATCTAAGGTGGGAATAGGAGGTGTTCTTAGCCAAGGTGGGCGACCTGTAGCTTACTTTAGTGAGAAGTTGACTGGACCAAAACAACGATACAGTACTTATGATCTGGAGTTTTATGCTGTGGTCCAAGCTGTGAAGCATTGGCGCCATTATCTGTTTCATAAAGAGTTTGTGTTGTTTACTGATCATGATTCTCTAAGACACATTCGCAGTCAAGATAAAGTGTCTCATAAGCATGCTGTCAATCGCAGTACTGGATTTAGCCCATTTCAAGTGGTGTATTCTGCTCAACCTCGGGGACCACTTGACTTAATGTCATCTTCTGTTTCTGGCAATTTTCCAAAGAAAGTGCAGGATTTTGTTGAAGGGTTACACGGAATCCATCAAGCTGTTCGTGATAACTTGGCCAAGGCCAATGCCAAGTATAAACAGGATGCGGATCAAAAGCGCAGGCAAGTTGAGTTTGAGGAGGGAGACTTTGTCTGGGCAGTTTTGACTAAAGATCGTTTTTCAGTTGGTGATTACAACAAGTTATCAGCCAAGAAGATTGGACCAGTGGAGATTCTGGAGAAGATCAATTCTAATGCTTATCGTTTGAAGCTGCCAAGTCATATTCGTTGTTCTGATGTTTTCAATGTGAAGCATTTGTTACCTTTTCATGGAGATTCTTCTGAAGATGAACCTGCTGCAGATTCAAGGACGAATTTTGTCTACCCAGGGGGGAATGATGGAGGCCCAAGTATTGAAGATCGAGCCCACATGTTCATGGAGGCCCACGAGAAAAGGGCTGCAAAGAAAAGGGTGTAACTTGGGCTACGGGGCTCCGTTTTAGGCCCATGAGTAGGCGAATCGAAGCTCGGTTCGAGGCCCACCAAGCTGCTAACGCAGTAGGCGGTTAGGCCCATGCTCAAAGCCCAAAAAAATCCCCGTTTGGAAGATATGGCCTATTATATGTTTTGGATCTGCATGTTGGGCTTTTGTTTTGGATCGTGTGTTTGGCCCGTTACGTTTTTAGGCCCGTTTAAAATCCTGGATGTTATTTAAGTTCTTTTCTTCATTGTAATGAACTCAATTTTCAATTTGAAGAATTTCGATTTCACTCTCAATTTGTGAATCATTTCCCATTTCACGGTATTCTTTGGTGAATCAACGTGTTTTTGGAAGAATTATTCCTGGCAATTCCTTTGAATCAACAGGATTAATTTGTTATCTAAATTAAGCACTACATCAGTTGGTATCAGAGCCAAATTTCCTGTTCGTGATGCCTCCGAGAAGAACCAGACCACTCCATGAAGTCTTTGGACAGTAGATAGAGCAACGTATCATGGCCCGAATGGAAGAACGATTTGATCAGTTTATGGATCAAATGACGGATCAGATGGCGGGTTTGATGAACCGTCGGGGGCGTGTACAAACTCCTCCGGCAAATGAAGATGAAGAGTTTGAAGAAAACCCGTTTGCAGATGGTGACGGTTCATCTTCCGAGGGGAATCCTGAAAGACATCCCAGGCAGAATCAAAGGGATGATAATAGGCGTTGGGAATCTGGGTTGAGAACTAATATTCCTGAATTTAATGGGGATACTTTGAATCCAGAGGCGTTTATTGATTGGCTAGCTTCTGTTGAAGAAGTGTTTGAATTCAAGGAGGTTCCTGAAAACAAACGAGTTTCATTGATCGCCACCAGATTACGTGGTAGGGCATCTGCTTGGTGGCAACAAATGAAACTGACACGGGAGAGACCTGGAAAGTCAAGGGTCGTAACCTGGAGGAAGATGAAGAAGTGCATGAGGGATACATTTATTCCTCATAATTACCAACGTTTAATGTACCAACGGTTACAGAATCTGAAGCAGGGACCCAAATCGATTGATGATTACACAACTGAATTTTATCAGTTGATTGCACGTAATGATATTCAGGAAACGGAAGAACAATTGGTTTCTCGTTACATTGGAGGGTTGAGGGTTCAGACCATGGATGTTGTTAACATGTTTGACCCGTTAACAGTTTATGAGGCATACCAACGGGCATTAACTTTTGAGAAACAGAATCGCAGGGTGGGTAATTCCTCGTACTCTACCACGGCTGCTGGAAGTTCTAGTGCGGGTAGTGTGCCAACTCGTTTTGTGCCTAATCAACCAAATACGGGGGGTACCAGTACTGGCCCAACTCCTAGAGGGGTCGGTAGTACTAATTTGAAATGTTTCAATTGTGGAGAGACTGGTCACAGAATAGCAGAATGTAAGAAAGCGGGTAAACGTCATTTGTTTGTTGAACCCGATGGTTGGGAATGTGATGGTGATGATGATCAGTATGAAGAGTCCCCAGTGTATGATGATGAGCCTGAATATGAAGAAGAGCTAGTTACTGGTGACGTCGGAACTAGTTTGGTTGTAAGGCGTTCTTGCTTTACACCAAAAGCTGTTGGTGAAGATTGGCTCAAGCACAACATCTTTCAGTCTACCTGCACTGTTTTGGGTAAGGTTTGCACCTTCGTTATTGATTCTGGTAGTTGTGATAATTTAATATCTGAAGAGACAGTTCAGAAGTTGGGTTTGAAAACAGAAACTCGTCCCAAACCTTACAAACTGCAATGGTTTAAAAAGGGTGGTGAGGTAACAGTATCCAAACGATCTCTTGTTCATTTTTCTGTTGGCATGTCATATAAGGATGATGTTTGGTGTGATGTGGTTCCTATGGATGCCTGTCATTTGTTATTGGGTAGGCCTTGGGAATATGATCGTGATGTAACTCATAATGGACGGACAAATACTTATAGTTTCTTGTTTGGTGGGGTGAAAATAACTTTGGTACCTAATAAGCCAAAGGAATTAGTCACCAAGCCTTCTGGTACTCTGTTGACTCTTGCACAGTTTGAAAGCGAATTGGAAGTGGCAGATGATGTGTTTGTATTGATAGGGAAGGAAGTAGCTAATGATAATGTTGTTATTCCTGATACAATGATTCCTTTACTAGAGGAATTTGCAGATGTGTTCCCTGATGAGTTACCTGATGGGTTGCCACCTTTGCGTGACATCCAACATCAGATTGATTTAGAACCTGGTGCCCAATTACCAAACAGACCACATTACAGAATGAGTCCAGTAGAGCATGAGGAACTACGGAGACAGGTCAAGGAGTTGATTTCAAAGGGTCACGTTCGTGAGAGCATGAACCCTTGTGCTGTTCCTGCTTTATTGACTCCAAAGAAAGATGGTACATGGCGTATGTGTGTTGACAGTCGTGCCATCAATAAAATAACTGTGAGGTACAGGTTTCCTATTCCCAGACTTGATGACTTGCTTGATCAAATCAGTGGTGCTACTGTTTTCACAAAACTGGATTTGAAAAGTGGGTATTACCATATTCGTCTTCGACCCGGAGATGAATGGAAAACAGCTTTCAAGACTCGTGAGGGATTGTATGAATGGTTGGTGATGCCTTTTGGATTATCAAATGCTCCTAGTACATTTATGCGTGTGATGTACCAATTACTAAGGCCCTTTATTGGCGAGTTTGTGGTTTTTTACTTTGATGATATTCTAATTTACAGTGCTTCTTTTAAAGAGCATGTAAGTCATGTGCGACAGGTGTTGACACTACTTCGCAGGGATAGTTTCTATGCTGCTGTGAAGAAGTGTGTGTTTATGACCCCTAAAGTCTTGTTTTTGGGTTATGTTGTTTCTGGTGATGGTATACAGGTGGATGAGTCTAAGGTAGAGGCTATACAGCAGTGGCCAACTCTAACTACAATCACTGAAGTGCGTAGTTTTCATGGTCTTGCTTCATTTTATAGGCATTTTATTCCACATTTCAGTTCTGTTATGGCACCAGTGACAGAATGTATGAAGGGGAAAACATTTGTGTGGGCTAAGGATGCAGAGTTAGCTTTCCAGAAAATAAAGGAGAAGCTGACAACAACACCAATTCTGGTATTGCCCGATTTTTCTAAAGTTTTTGAACTTCATACAGATGCATCTAAGGTGGGAATAGGAGGTGTTCTTAGCCAAGGTGGGCGACCTGTAGCTTACTTTAGTGAGAAGTTGACTGGACCAAAACAACGATACAGTACTTATGATCTGGAGTTTTATGCTGTGGTCCAAGCTGTGAAGCATTGGCGTCATTATCTGTTTCATAAAGAGTTTGTGTTGTTTACTGATCATGATTCTCTAAGACACATTCGCAGTCAAGATAAAGTGTCTCATAAGCATGCTGTCAATCGCAGTACTGGATTTAGCCCATTTCAAGTGGTGTATTCTGCTCAACCTCGGGGACCACTTGACTTAATGTCATCTTAGCCAAGGTGGGCGACCTGTAGCTTACTTTAGTGAGAAGTTGACTGGACCAAAACAACGATACAGTACTTATGATCTGGAGTTTTATGCTGTGGTCCAAGCTGTGTGTAACACCCCCAAATTTAATGATTTGCGGAAACATACTTGGGTGTTACTAATCAATATACAAAGCACAAGATATACAGTAAACGACCTCTAAATGAGACGTTGTAAAACGACTTCATAGAAATATGTGTTTGAAAATTTAACGTTTTCGTATACAAAAATAGTTCCCTAGAGTCCACGCGTATGGCGGGAGATTCTATTACATAATCAACATGTACAAAAGATAATGCTGAGAATCTCCGTTAATGCAGTTTAGTTGAAATCATGCGACTCTAGCTATGTCCTGGAGGAATCCTACTCCATGTGAGTACCTGAGAATACATGCTAAAAGGTCAACACGAATGTTGGTGAATTTCACAGGTTTGTAAGTAATATCAGTTTTGAACACAAGATTTCATCAGTAGTGCCCGCAGGCGTAAATCAAGTATTTGCAAATCCAGCAAATGTAAAGTAAATAAGTTATACCGTTGCCATGAGGCTCATAATCGAAGCTTAACCCGTAAGTAATAATTTGCTCCCGTGGGGGCTCGTAACTGAGCAAGCATAAGTAACGAAATAATAGTCGCCCGTTTATACATAACGGTTCGTGGTAGCGCTACTACCCCGGGCGGGGAGGGTCATTTCCCTAATGGATCCATTAACTAGTGTTCGCGCTTAAGTCCATAACTAACGATATATGATGGAGAGTGTAACACCCCCAAATTTAATGATTTGCGGAAGCTTGATTTGGGTGTTACTAATCAATAACAAAGCACAAAGATATATAGTAAACGACTCTATATGCGTCGTTTTAACAAAATATATTGATAACTGAAATGTTTACCACATTTAAAGCTTTACATAGCTCGAGTTTAAATAAAAGGAGATTTCAGTACATAAGTACTTGTACAAAATATACTAATGCAAGAAAATCTCAATCTTCTGTATGCTGACTCGAGCTACAGTCCTGAAGCAGAAACATCCTACTGCTTGGTACCTGCGATATATGCTAAAAGGTCAGCTAAAAAGCTGGTGAGCTCACAGGTTTGAAATCAGTTAATGTAGTATGAACCGCAAGATTTAAATAATGAATTACATCCAGCAATTAAATAATGAATTGCATCCAGCAATTAAATGATAGTCATCGTGTATACAGCCATGAGCACATAGTTGAGCTTAACTCGAGGGCCGGGTCCCCTATAGAGAATTCCGGGCGAGGTTGCCTCCACGAATGCCTAATCCACATTCGTCTTCCCAAATATTAGTACGTCCGTTTACCCGGTTAGTGCTTGCTAACCCGGACGAGGTGGGTCAATCCTATATGGTACCATATACTAATATTCACGCTACAACGTATTAACAACTATGCTGACGGAGGACTTTAAAATGATTAGTTTCGAAAAACTCTTGTAGTATATGAAATGTTTGTACTTGCGTTCACATGTTAAAAGTTGAGCAATATATCACACCCCTGAGTAAAACAGTAAAAGAGGGGCTATGAGACTCACCTGAGTCTGAAAGCGTTTAAACAAACGTAAGATGATTAGCCGAGTATGAAGTCCAAAGACTTGTAACCTGAGGGTGTCCACGACACGCGATGGTTATAATATGCGAAGGTATCTAATAAGACTACCTTGTAGTTGTTCGTCCAACTATAATGTCCAAATGTTCCCAATTCGGTGGATAGTTTAAGTGTTTGAAAACACGTACGGCCCGTTGGTGATTATTGGTAATAATGATATTGATGTTATTTTGTTAGTTTCAAAGTGTTATACAAGTTTGATGTTTGGTGTGAAATGTGTCTACGAAATCTAAGTACGGGGGTCCGGGGGCAGCGCCCCTGGTAGCGGGGTCCAAGGGGCGGCAGCCCCTGGCGGGGTCCAAGGGGCAGAGCCCCTGGCTGGGGTCGAGCTGCCAGGTCAGCTTGGAAAAACGCATCTGGATCCGAATTTGGGTAAAATCAGGTGTTAAAATTTTAGGTCTCGACACTTAGTAAAAATCTGAGTTTTCTGGTTTGTGCGACGTTGGGTGCGACCTTGGGTGCGACATGAGTGCTTGCGTCGCATTTTGCGACGTTCGCAATTCAATGCGACGTAGGGTTCTGCGTCGCTAATGCGACGTTGGTTAAGTTGGCGACGTTAAGGTCTGCGTCGCTATGTGCGACATTCGCAAGTCAATGCGACGTAATAGGCTGCGTCGCTATATGCGACGTCGAGGATTCATGCGACGTAAGTCGCTGCGTCGCATTTGCTCCAGGCCAAATGCGACGTACGGGATCTGATCGGAGTTTCAACTTCAAAAACGCATTTTCCGGCCATCGATCAGCCTAATATTTTTACCCAACCCATTTTAGGACATTACAAGGTTATACAAACAACTAGCAAGTGATAATACTTAGAAACGAGAGTTTTCGGAGTTGTGTCGGAAACTTACAAATCGCCGAAATGAAATTTCGGAAAGATAGGAAGATAGATCGTTGCGTGGTGGTCGTGAATCTCTAAAAATCTTGAAGATCCGAAGTCGTTTGATATGTTTATTTTGCGATTTGGATGGATGGAGGTGGTGATTTGTTTGAGAGAAAAGGAAAGAGGAAAAGAAGAGAGAGAGAGAGAGAGTTGAGAAAGAAATGAGGAAGAGGGAGGGGAATGGGAGGTTAAGCTCCCATTTTTCGCCCCGCGTTTCCGCTCCGTGCGGTGTTCGTTTTCTCCGTCGATCAAACGTTAAATAATTATTTTACATATTAGTTGGTACGTTTTAAAATACAAATTATTACGCGATATTTTATTTAGATATTTTACTAATCAATTTATATTTGAGTTATAAAATGTAAGTTAGTTTGCGCGTTAAATATTTTAAATTGTGCAAGTTCTGTTTGTACGATACGAATTGTAATTCGAGCATTATTAAAATGATATTCTTAACATAACAGTGTTACTTAATAAAATTGGTCACCAACGTCCGTATTTTATGGAACCGAAATACATTCGATTTAAATTGCGTACGATTTAATCAAATCGCATTTCCGTATATATTCAACAATATATATAATTCGATACATTAATTAGCCTAACACAGAACTAATTACATGTATTAACGTATGATTAGGCACTAATTACTAGTCCTAATTTGGCGGGTGTTACATTCTCCCCCTGTTAGAAGAATTTCGTCCCGAAATTTAGTTCGAAGTCCTGTTTGATGTAGAATCAGTGAAAAGTTGAGGATATTTGAGTCGCATTTGGTCTTCCCGTTCCCAGGTGAATTCCGGACCACGCCGCGAATTCCATCTGACCTTGACGAGGGGAATACGACTTTGTTTCAGTTGTTTGACCTCACGGTCCATAATTTCAGCGGGTTCCTCAACGAAGTGAAGTTTATCGTCAACACGAATTTCATCTAGTGGAATGATAAGTGTCTCATCAGACAGGCACTTTTTCAAATTTGAAATATGAAAAGTGGGGTGCACGCTGCTGAGCTCGGATGGTAGCTGCAATCGATAAGCTACGGGGCCAATCCGTTCGAGGATCTCAAAAGGCCCGATGTACCTGGGATTCAACTTCCCGCGTTTGCCAAAACGGATGACGCTTTTCCAAGGCGATACTTTTAAGAGTACTCGATCCCCAACTTGGAACTCGAGCGGTTTGCGTCTCACGTCAGCGTAACTTTTCTGTCGATCACGTGCGGCTTTGAGTCGGCTTTGGATTTCCACAATTTTCTCAGTGGTGGCGTGTATGAGTTCAGGACCAGTGAGTTGACTGTCTCCCACTTCAGTCCAACAGATCGGTGATCGGCACTTACGACCGTACAGTGCCTCAAAAGGTGCAGCCTTAATGCTGGCGTGATAGCTGTTATTGTACGAGAATTCGCACAACGGTAGATGTCTTTCCCAGTTTGTACCGAAATCAACTACGCAGGCGCGTAGCATATCTTCCAGTGTCTGAATGGTTCGTTCACTTTGGCCGTCGGTTTGAGGATGGTATGCCGTACTCATATCGAGACGAGTACCCAAAGCTTTTTGAAGTGACTGCCAAAAGTGAGAGGTGAAACGGGCATCCCTGTCAGAGATGATCAAGATTGGAACGCCGTGATGAGAAACGATTTCTTTGATGTAGATTTGTGCAAGGCGTTCCATTTTATCGTTTTCTTTGATTGCCAGGAAATGAGCAGATTTGGTGAGACGATCGACGATCACCCAAATGGTATCGCAACCGCTCGCCGACTTGGGTAGTTTGGTTATGTAATCCATGGCAATTTGTTCCCATTTCCATTCAGGGATTTCAGGTTGTTGGAGTAAACCAGAAGGTTTCTGATGTTCGGTTTTGACTTTCGAGCAAGTAAGACACTTGCTGACATAAGTAGCGATTTCGGCTTTCATGTTTGGCCACCAATAAAATTCCTTGATTCCGTGGTACATCTTATCGGATCCCGGGTGGATAGAATATTTAGACTTGTGAGCTTCATCCATCACCAAGTCTCGTAGGTTCCCGAAATTAGGCAACCAGATTCGGTTTGAGAAATACCTAATCCCGTTAGATTTGACTTCAAATTGTTTATCAATACCTCGCAAGGCTTCATTTTTGATGTTTTCAGGTTTCAGGGCTTCGATCTGAGCGGTATGAATTTGAACGGTAAGGTCGTTGTGAATGGTCATACTGAGGGCTCGGACTCGAAGTGGTTTTGGTCGTTCCTTTCGACTGAGGGCGTCGGCTACAACATTAGCCTTCCCTGGATGGTACTTGATCTCTCAATCGTAATCGGTAAGCAACTCGACCCATCGACGTTGCCTCATATTGAGATCCTTCTGATCGAATATATGTTGGAGACTTTTGTGGTCGGTAAAGATTGTGCACTTAGTGCCGTAGAGATAATGTCTCCAGATTTTGAGAGCAAAAACGACAGCTCCAAGTTCGAGATCATGAGTGGTGTAGTTCTTTTCGTGAATTTTCAGCTGTCGTGAGGCATAAGCAATGACCTTCTCTCGTTGCATCAGCACACAACCGAGACCTTGGTGAGAAGCATCGCAGTATACCACGAAGTCATCGGTGCCTTCGGGTAGTGATAGAATTGGAGCACTGCAAAGCTTTTGTTTCAGAAGTTGGAACGCTGACTCTTGTTTATCGGTCCAATCGAACTGCTTATCCTTCTGAGTCAGTACCGTGAGTGGTTGAGCTATTTTGGAGAAATTTTCGATAAATCGCCGATAGTACCCAGCAAGACCCAAGAATTGTCGTACTTCAGTTGCAGAGGTGGGTGCTTGCCAGTCTTTGATAGCCTCGATTTTTGATGGGTCAACGTGAATTCCCTGACTGTCGATCACGTGACCAAGGAATTGAACAGTTTGGATCCAGAACTCACACTTAGAGAATTTTGCATACAGCTCCTCGTGTCTAAGTAGTTCGAGGATGGTTTTGAGGTGTTGCGCATGTTCGTGCTCGTTGCGCGAGTAAATGAGTATGTCATCGATAAAAACAATGACAAACTTGTCGAGGTACGGTTTGCACACCCGGTTCATGAGGTCCATGAATACAGCCGGTGCGTTGGTTAGACCGAAGGGCATCACTTGGAATTCGTAGTGCCCGTAACGAGTTCTGAAAGCAGTTTTTGGAATGTCGGCGTCGCGAACTCGTAACTGGTGATAGCCTGATCGTAGGTCGATTTTTGAGTAGAAGCTTGAACCCTGAAGTTGGTCGAATAGATCATCAATGCGAGGAAGTGGATAACGGTTCTTGACGGTCAATTTGTTCAACTCTCGATAGTCGATGCACATTCTGAATGACCCGTCCTTCTTTTTAACAAATACGACCGGAGCTCCCCAAGGTGAAGAACTCGGTCTAATGAATCCTCTATCCAGAAGTTCCTGTAACTGGGCAGACAACTCCTGAAGTTCGGATGGGGCTAAACGGTACGGTGCGCGGGCCACCGGTGCGGCACCCGGCACGAGATCAATTGAGAACTCAACCTGTCTAGGTGGAGGTAAACCAGGTAGTTCTTCCGGAAAGACTTCGGGAAAGTCTCTAACAATTGGCACATCCTCAAGTTGCTTCTCCTCCGACTTCTTCTCTGTGATGTGTGCAAGTATTGCGGGGTAACCCTTTCTCAGAAATTTTCGGGTTTTTAAGCAAGAGATGATATTGAGTCCCGTCCCACCGGTCTCCCCCTGTATGATCAAGGTTCCACCGGCAGCGAGTGGAATGCGGACGATCTTATCGTAACAAATGATTTCAGCTCGGTGTTTGGACAACCAGTCCATTCCAATGATGACGTCGAAACTTCCGATTTCAACGGGTACAAGATCGATTGAAAAGGTTTCATCAGCTAGGTTTAAAGTGCAATTAGGTATCGCACTATCGGTTTCTATAAGTTCCCCATTTGCTAGCTCTACAGTGTACTTAACATCTAAGGCAACAGGAGTGATGTCAAGTAGTGGGCAAAAGTCATCAGAGATAAAGCTTCTATCAGCACCAGTATCAAATAGAACAGAAGCATGTAAGTTGTTGAGGAGGAACATACCCGAGACCACATTCGGGTCTTGACGGGCGTCCCCGGATTTGATGACGAAGGCTCTGCTTCGGGTGTTGTTGTTGTTGTTGCTGTTGCGGTTGTTGTTGTTGTTGTTGTTGTTATTCTTTAGCTTGGGGCACGTGTCCCTGAAGTGCCCGGGTTTCCCACACTCAAAGCAGACTTTCGGTGGTCTGGTGTTGTTGTTGGAATTGTTGTTGGCAGGAGAATTGCAGTCTTTGGTGAGATGGCCGTACCTCTTGCAATTGTTGCAAAAGGGACCACAGGAGCCTTCATGGTGACGGCTGCACTTGGAACAATAGGGTTTGTTCCCAGTGTAGCCCCGTGTGATGTCAGTGGTGGTGTTGTAGGCTTTGATGGTGTCGGGTTTCTTGTTTTGTTGGTTGGAGTGGTTGTTGTGGTAGTCAGACCACTTTCGCTTGTTGTTTTGGGAGGATGAAGTGGGTGGTTCAGAATCTTGGCTCATGGACATCAGATCTTGTGCCAATAGAATTGCACCGTCAATGGTGGTTTGGTTGGAAGAGGCAACATGACCCCGAACAGGCTCAGGAAGGCCAAGGATGTACTTCCTGATTTTATCAGGTTCTGTGCTAACCATGGCTGGGCGGAGGGCAGCGAGTTGCTGGAATCTGGTGGTATAACCATCGATATCACCACCCTGAACCTTTAGGTTCCAGAACTCCTCGTCCAGCTTTTGAAGTTTGGCGATTGAGCAGTATTTGGCAGTGAGTTTTGCTTTCAAGTCCTCCCAAGAGAGTTGGTAGGCAATGTCAGCACCCACTGATTGGGTATATGAGTTCCACCAAGAGTGGGCATCATCTTCGAGAGAGCAGGTGGCGAAGTTTACTTTGTCGTTCTCCGCGCATTTGCTGACACGGAAAACAGTTTCCATCTTTTTGAACCATCTGATCAGTCCGATGGCTCCTTCAGAACCCTTGAAGCTTGAGGGTTTACAGCTCTGAAAGTCCTTGTAAGAACAAGGTTTAGCAGCAGGGGTTTCAGCGGCATCGCTGTTTCTGGTGGAGTTTTGTGGGGTATTCCGAGCCAAGGCTTCAGTAACAGCCTGGGTTATAAGCGATGTAAGCTGAGCGTCGGTGTATGGTCTTGACTTTGGCGGCATGATTCTTCAATAAAAGAAATGAAGATACATGAGATTTTGTAAGAAAAAAAAATTATATTTGTCTCAGATGTACATGTATAAAGGCGGTAATACATAACATCAATATGCAAAAGAATTATGGCAATTGGTATAAGTAGAAACAACAAGGAACATTTGATAGATAATACGAGTTCAAAGGTTACATCCTACGGATGTATTACAAAAGGTGTCGGGAATTGTTACATCCGACTAATTATAGAGTAGCGCTTAGATAGTTACTAGATTACATGATAGATTTCAAGACAAAGACTACACTAGTCTTAACGTAGATTAATTTGTTCCATCATAGTGACAAGACGGTCCACAGTGTTTGCAAGTCTGCTAGCTTGACGGGCGTTATCTTCTGCTAGTGCCAGTCGTTGTGTTAGTCCACGGGCATACTCTTCTGCTTCATGTGAACGCTGTTCACATTCTTCCATCCTTTGACGTAGAAGGGCATTTTCCACGCTTATTTCTATTACTTGGTTGCGAAGGACATCCATGTTGTTGTTTGTGGTTTCAAGGTCGTCGGAGACTTGTTCGATGCGTTCAAGGGATGTAAGTCTCCAGTTTTCGTTCATTTCGTGCAGCACGACATCCATGGTGCGAAGTCGCTGCTCGTGTTGGTTCACCCTAGCGGCTAAGGCCGGCAAGGTGAAGTGAGTGGGGTACGGGCCAGCTCGAGGCAACCTGGCGTTCCTCCTAGCTACCCTTGGGTTCTGCGACCCGAATTGAGAGCGAGTTGAATTTGATGGTGTGTTTGCCATTTCTGAGACAAAGCGTTAGTAAGATTGAGGCCTATATTCATATAATCCCTATATAATATAGCCTATTGAGTGTCTAGCATAAACATGTTTAAGTCTCGGTTCTCTCGAGGTCAGAGTCTTCTATTGTACCCTGTTCGGCCATAACTACTTTCAGATCTTACATCATCTTTGCTTAATTGTACATAGTTGATCAGGCTATGTTAAACTAAACTCGTATGATGTAATCACCGAACCAGTTATACCTAATAAGGAATACCGCCTAATGGTCATAGTCTAGGCTCACTAAATGCAACCTAGTTCACTATAACCTTAGGCTCTGATACCAATCTGTAACACCCCCAAATTTAATGATTTGCGGAAGCTTGATTTGGGTGTTACTAATCAATAACAAAGCACAAAGATATATAGTAAACGACTCTATATGCGTCGTTTTAACAAAATATATTGATAACTGAAATGTTTACCACATTTAAAGCTTTACATAGCTCGAGTTTAAATAAAAGGAGATTTCAGTACATAAGTTCTTGAACAAAATATACTAATGCAAGAAAATCTCAATCTTCTGTATGCTGACTCGAGCTACAGTCCTGAAGCAGAAACATCCTACTGCTTGGTACCTGCGATATATGCTAAAAGGTCAGCTAAAAAGCGGGTGAGCTCACAGGTTTGAAATCAGTTAATGTAGTATGAACCGCAAGATTTAAATAATGAATTGCATCCAGCAATTAAATAATGAATTGCATCCAGCAATTAAATGATAGTCATCGTGTATACAGCCATGAGCACATAGTTGAGCTTAACTCGAGGGCCGGGTCCCCTATAGAGAATTCCGGGCGAGGTTGCCTCCACGAATGCCTAATCTACATTCGTCTTCCCAAATATTAGTACGTCCGTTTACCCGGTTAGTGCTTGCTAACCCGGACGAGGTGGGTCAATCCTATATGGTACCATATACTAATATTCACGCTACAACGTATTAACAACTATGCTGACGGAGGACTTTAAAATGATTAGTTTCGAAAAACTCATGTAGTATATGAAATGTTTGTACTTGCGTTCACATGTTAAAAGTTGAGCAATATATCACACCCCTGAGTAAAACAGTAAAAGAGGGGCTATGAGACTCACCTGAGTCTGAAAGCGTTTAAACAAACGTAAGATGATTAGCCGAGTATGAAGTCCAAAGACTTGTAACCTGAGGGTGTCCACGACACGCGATGGTTATAATATGCGAAGGTATCTAATAAGACTACCTTGTAGTTGTTCGTCCAACTATAATGTCCAAATGTTCCCAATTCGGTGGATAGTTTAAGTGTTTGAAAATGCGTACGGCCCGTTGGTGATTATTGGTAATAATGATATTGATGTTATTTTGTTAGTTTCAAAGTGTTATACAAGTTTGATGTTTGGTGTGAAATGTGTCTACGAAATCTAAGTACGGGGGTCCGGGGGCAGCGCCCCTGTTAGCGGGGTCCAAGGGGCGGCAGCCCCTGGCGGGGTCCAAGGGGCAGAGCCCCTGGCTGGGGTCGAGCTGCCAGGTCAGCTTGGAAAATTTTTATTTCTACTATATTGCTTTGACGAAAAACGCATCTGGATCCGAATTTGGGTAAAATCAGGTGTTAAAATTTTAGGTCTCGACACTTAGTAAAAATCTGAGTTTTCTGGTTTGTGCGACGTTGGGTGTGACGTTGGGTGCGACGTGAGTGCTTGCGTCGCATTTTGCGACGTTCGCAATTCAATGCGACGTAGGGTTCTGCGTCGCTAATGCGACGTTGGTTAAGTTGGCGACGTTAAGGTCTGCGTCGCTATGTGCGACATTCGCAAGTCAATGCGACGTAATAGGCTGCGTCGCTATATGCGACGTCGAAGATTCATGCGACGTAAGTCGCTGCGTCGCATTTGCTCCAGGCCAAATGCGACGTACGGGATCTGATCGGAGTTTCAACTTCAAAAACGCATTTTCCGGCCATCGATCAGCCTAATATTTATACACAACCCATTTTAGGACATTACAAGGTTATACAAACAACTAGCAAGTGATAATACTTAGAAACGAGAGTTTTCGGAGTTGTGTCGGAAACTTACAAATTGCCGAAATGAAATTTCGGAAAGATAGGAAGATAGATCGTTGCGTGGTGGTCGTGAATCTCTAAAAATCTTGAAGATCCGAAGTCGTTTGATATGTTTATTTTGCGATTTGGATGGATGGAGGTGGTGATTTGTTTGAGAGAAAAGGAAAGAGGAAAAGAAGAGAGAGAGAGAGAGTTGAGAAAGAAATGAGGAAGAGGGAGGGGAATGGGAGGTTAAGCTCCCATTTTTCGCCCCGCGTTTCCGCTCCGTGCGGTGTTCGTTTTCTCCGTCGATCAAACGTTAAATAATTATTTTACATATTAGTTGGTACGTTTTAAAATACAAATTATTACGCGATATTTTATTTAGATATTTTACTAATCAATTTATATTTGAGTTATATGATGGAGAGACTTCAGTAAAGTAAGTAACTCATGCAATTCCGTTTGGTATAGTAAACAGTTTAAGCAATTGTGTTCAAGAAAAACAGTAGCATGTATCTCCCCCAATAAGGTAAAACAGTAAAAGTGGGGCCGTAAGACTCACCTGAGCCTAGTAGTAAGCAGTGGTAAACTGTAAGTAGCGTGTAGGTTCTCCGAATCCGTAACCTTTAAATGCCTAAACACGTAAGGTTAAGTAAGTAGATGTCTCGCAAGATCATCTAGGCTAGTTGTTCATACAACCCGTTGTGTCCAACTGTTGGTTCGTTATTGTTTGTATAAAAGTGTACGGCCCGTTGGTGATTTGTTATAATTAAAGTTTCATCATTAATAATGCAAATTAGAGCAATTGTAATAGAAAAGTATGTTTTATTATGTTTGTTAAGTCGTATTGTATAGGTATTTGAAGTTGTATAAGTTCGACACTTAGTGTAAAAATAGTTGAAAAGCTGCTGTTTTATGCGACACTTATATGCGTCACTTAGGTTGGTCATGCGACACTAAGGAAGTGTCAGGTGAAATGTCGGGTAGTCAGATCATGCGTCACTAGCATAGTGTCGTATACAATAGGGATTTAATAACATGCGGCACTTATGAAGTGTCGGTACAATGTTTTATGCGGCACTCAGCAAGTGTCGCATGAAGTGTCGGTCATATAAGTAAAGGCGTCACTATCATAGTGACGGGTAAAAATCACATGTGGTGGTAGGCGACACTTACGAAGTGTCAGTATTGGACTTAGGGCGACACTTATGTAGTGTCGGTTAGAGGGTATAGCGACACTAAGGAAGTGTCGCTATAAGTGACGCGTATCTGGGTTCGTCTATGCGACACTATCGCCTGATCGACGGATTTCGAGCCAAAAACTTCCGTTTGGTCCGATGCTTTTACCCAACCCTTATATGAACATAATAAGCCTATAGAAACCATAAACTAGTAAAAATGATAAAAAACGAGAGATGTCGGGATTTGTCAGAAACTTACAAAATGCCGAAATGAAAATCCGGAAAGATGAAGTTGTAGATCGTGAATAGGTGAACGTTTTCTTCCAAAGGAATGAGATGATCCGGGTGCGTTTAGTGGTAGTATTTTGTGATTTTAGTGAAGTTGGTGATGATGGTGATTATTGAGAGAAAAAGGGGGAAGAAAGAGAGTGAGAAAGAAGAAATGAGAAAGAATGAGAAAAAAAAGAGGGGAGGTTGGGGGTTTTGGTGAAAGCCTCCAACTTCCAGTCCGCGTTACGTGCTCCGGGCAGTGTTCGTTTCCTCCGTCATTTAAGCGTTAAATATTTATTTATGCGCGTTTATTATTCTTTTGAAATCACAAATTTTATTATATAATTTACTTAAATTATTTCTTTAAATCGTTAATAGTTTGAAGTGTAATATGGTTTGTATAAATTTAATTACTTTTGTTTTTAAATCGTGTAATCTTTTATCGAGTGATACGAGGTAATTACTAATTATTATAAAATAGCATTTTGGTCATAATTGCGTTATTTTAGTTTATAAACATTTGTTCACCAACGTCCGTATTAATCGAATAGAATTTCATTCTATTTAAATTGCGTACGATTTAAATCTAATCGCGTATTCGTATATATTCAACAATATATATTTTGATACATTAATTAGCCTAACACAAAACTAATTACATGTATTAACAAAGAATTAGGCACTAATTCTAGTCCTAATTTGCCGGTTGTTACATTCTCCCCCTGTTAAAAGAATTTTGTCCCGAAATTAGCTCGAGTGCATGGTCGGTGCGTCGTCTGGGAAGAGATGTGGGTATTTTTGTCGCATTTGGTCTTCCCGTTCCCAGGTGAATTCAGGACCACGTCTAGAATTCCACCTGACTTTTACGATGGGAATACGGCTCTGTTTTAACTATTTGACCTCACGGTCCATGATTTCAGCGGGTTCCTCAACGAAATTAAGTTTATCATCGATACGAATCTCGTCAAGTGGTATGATAAGTGTCTCGTCAGACAGACATTTCTTTAGGTTAAAAATGTGAAAGGTAGGGTGCACGCTGCTGAGTTCCGAGGGCAGCTGCAGTCGATATGCTACTAGACCTATCCTCTCGAGGATCTCAAAAATCTCAATGTACCTGGGATTTAACTTCCCGCGTTTACCAAATCGGATTACGCCTTTCCAAGGTGATACTTTCAAGAGTACTCGATCCCCAACCTGGAACTCGAGTGGTTTGCGTCTCACGTCAGCATAACTTTTCTGACAATCACGCGCGGCTTTAAGTCTGTTCTGGATTTCCACAATTTTCTCAGTGGTGGCGTGTATGAGTTCAGGACCAGTGAGTTGACTATCTCCCACTTCAGTCCAACAGATCGGTGATCGGCACTTACGACCGTACAGTGCCTCAAAAGGTGTAGCCTTAATGCTGGCGTGATAGCTGTTGTTGTACGAGAACTCGCACAACGGTAGATGTCTTTCCCAATTTGTACCGGAATCAACTACGCAGGCTCATAGCATGTCTTCCAGTGTCTGAATAGTTCGTTCGCTCTGGCCATCGGTCTGAGGATGGTACGCAGTACTCATATCGAGATGGGTACCTAGTGATTTTTGGAGTGATTGCCAAAAGCGAGATGTGAAACGAGCATCCCTGTCAGAGATAATCGAGATAGGGACACCATGTTGGCAAACGATTTCTTTAATGTAAATTTGTGTGAGGCGTTCCATTTTATCGGTTTCTCTGATTGCCAAGAAATGAGCTGATTTGGTGAGACGATCGACGATCACCCAAATGGTATCGCAACCGCTCGACGACTTAGGGAGTTTGGTTATGAAATCCATGGCAATCTGTTCCCATTTCCATTCAGGAATGTCGGGTTGTTGGAGTAAGCCGGAAGGTTTCTGGTATTTAGCTTTTACTTTCGAACAAGTAAGACACTTGCTGACGTACGTGGCGATTTCAGCTTTCATGTTCGGCCACCAATAAAATTCTTTGATCCCGTGATACATTTTATCAGACCCCGGGTGGATAGAATATTTGGACTTGTGAGCTTCATCCATCACCAAGTCCCGCAGGTTCCCGGAATTAGGCAACCAGATTCGGTTAGAGAAGTACCTAACTCCATTGGGTCTGATTTCGAATTGTTTATCCATGCCTCGCAAGGCCTCGTTTTTGACATTATCGGGTTTGAGAGCTTCGAGTTGAGCGGTGAGAATCTGCATATTCAAATCGTTGTGAATGGTCATACTGAGGGCTCGGGCTCGAAGTGGTTTTGTTCGTTCCTTACGACTGAGAGCATCGGCAACCACGTTTGCCTTGCCCGGATGATATTTGATCTCACAGTCGTAATCGGTGAGCAACTCGACCTATCGGCGTTGCCTCATGTTAAGATCTTTTTGGTCGAAGATGTGTTGGAGACTTTTGTGGTCGGTGAATACAGTACTTCGGGTACCATAAAGGTAATGTCTCCAGATTTTGAGAGCGAACACCACGGCCCCTAATTCGAGGTCGTGAGTTGTGTAGTTCTTCTCGTGAACTTTAAGTTGTCGGGAGGCGTAAGCAATGACCTTGTCTCGTTGCATCAACACGCAACCGAGACCTTGGTGAGAAGCATCGCAGTATACCACGAAGTCATCGGTGCCTTCGGGTAGGGATAGAATGGGTGCACTGCAAAGCTTGAGTTTCAACAGCTGAAATGCTGACTCCTGTTTATCAGTCCAATTGAACTTTTTGTCTTTCTGAGTCAGTGTTGTGAGTGGCAAGGCTATTTTTGAGAAGTTCTCGATGAATCGGCGATAATACCCTGCCAATCCCAAGAATTGGCGTACCTCGGTGGGAGTGGTTGGCGCTTGCCAGTCCTTGATGGCCTCGATTTTTGATGGGTCTACATGAATTCCCTGACTATCAATTATGTGTCCAAGGAATTGAACGGTTTTTATCCAGAACTCACACTTAGAGAATTTGGCGTAAAGCTCCTCGTGTCTAAGTAGCTCTAGGATGGTTCTGAGATGTCGTGCGTGTTCTTGTTCGTTTCGTGAGTATATGAGGATGTCATCGATGAAGACAATGAAAAAATTGTCGAGATAAGGTTTGCACACCCGATTCATAAGGTCCATGAATACAGCTGGTGCGTTGGTTAGACCGAATGGCATCACTTGAAATTCGTAATGCCCATAACGGGTTCTGAATGCGGTTTTTGGGATGTCGGCGTCGCGAACACGCAATTGATGATAACCGGATCGAAGATCAATCTTTGAATAACAGCTTGATCCTTGAAGTTGATCGAACAGATCATCGATTCGAGGGAGTGGGTATCGGTTCTTGACGGTTAGTTTGTTCAACTCTCGGTAGTCAATGCACATTCTGAATGAACCGTCTTTCTTTTTGAGAAACAAGACCGGAGCTCCCCAAGGCGAAGAACTCGGTCTGATGAATCCTCTATCCAGGTTTCCTGTAACTGAGTAGACAACTCCTGAAGTTCAGATGGGGCTAGGCGGTACGGTGCTCGGGCCACCGGTGCGGCACCCGTCACGAGATCAATCGAGAACTCAACCTGTCTAGATGGAGGTAAACCAGGTAGTTCTTCTGGAAAGACTTCGGGAAAGTCTCTAACAATTGGCACATCTTCAAGTCGCTTCTCCTTCGACTTTTTCTCCGTGATGTGGGCGAGAATTGCTGAATAACCTTTTCTCAGAAATTTTCGGGTTTTTAAACAGGAGATTATGTTTTGTCTCGACCCACCGGTCTCCCCTTGTATAATCAAGGTTCTACCGACGGCGAGAGGGATGCGGACGATCTTATCATAACAAACAATTTTGGCCCGATGCTTGGACAACCAGTCCATTCCCACGATGATGTTGTAACAACCCCAAAATTAGGACCAATTTAAAATTTTCCTAATTACGTGTTTATTACTTGTATATAATATGAAATAGGATTATATACGTTATTTATTTATTATATATATATGTATGGAATATATATATATACGCGTACACGATTCGTACATATCGTATAAAACAACCATTGTACAGACATACGGACATTGGTAAAACAATTATTAAATAATGTGAAATTATTTAATTACTTTGATTATTACCTTATATTATGTTTATAATATAACGGAAAACGTACGTTTTAATTAAAACGTCACCGAACTCTCCGAAAACTCGACCAACCGACAAAACAAAACTAAGTTATGTTTTATAACTTGAAAACTAGTATTTTGATAAAATACTTCAACTTAATAATCGGGTATTATTTCGTATTTTCAAACGTATATTTAATCGCGTATAAAATTATTTTTAACGTTTAAACGACCGGGGAAACGAACACCGCACGGAGCGCAAACGCGAGGGAACGAAAAATTGGTGAGACCACACCATGTGGCCCCACCATGGGCAGGCCATGCCAAGGGGACAAATCCCCCCCCCCCCCCCTTACTCTCTTATTCACTTACACACACAACACAACCCACTCCTCATCATCTCCAATTTTCTCTCTAATCTCATCTCTCTCTCTCTCTAAAATCGGCACCCTCTCTCTCTAGAAAACATCCACAAAACTTGCTTGAATCACAAAACGGAAAGGAGCAACGACGATCACCACAACGAGGGCTACAAACCTATCTTTTCGGATTTTCGTTTCGACAACTTTGTAAGTTTTCCGGCGACCCGAAACTTTTCCGATTACTTTTATTTTGCTAGATTATTGTTCCCCTAGCTAAATGATGTCCAAATATGTAACTTAAACTCGTTTTTGAACATTTTTACGAAAATGTCGGTTTTGGTCATTTTAAATAAAACGACACTACAAACATTAAAAACGACATCCAACAATTTTTATGAACTCAACATAACATAATATAACTTGTGTAAAAGTTTCAACTTGAACGGAACTCGCTAAATACGTTTTCGACACGAATCAAAAACTGGCCAGACGCTAGTGTCGCATGGCTCACGCCAGTTATGCGTCACTACGTCTGAGTGACGCATAGGTCACGAACCGTCTATACGCGACACTTCGTTAGTGCCGCTAAAACACTATACCGTCACTTCACTAGTGACGCAATCATAACACCTTCGGCAGAAACAACACGACACTACATAAGTGTCGCTATCATATAACTTTCGGTAGAAACCATACGACACTCCCTTAGTGACGCTAGAACATTTATGCCGACACTTCACTAGTGTCGCTATCATCGGTAGAAACTTATAACTTTCAGTAGAAACGAATGACGTCCGGTTACTACTGATGACGTCACCGACTCTCATACCGACACTTCTCCAGTGACGCATAAGTACATATACCGACACTTGTCCAGTGTCGCCTTACAAACTGATTTACTCACTTATACCGTCACTACATTAGTGACGCACTGTTTGAACACGACACTATATTCCGTCACTACTATGGTGACGCACTGATGAAAAACAATACTTACTAACGTCACTTACTTAGTGACGCACTACCTGAATACCGACACTACTTAAGTGCCGCATACATTGTTACACAGACACTGAATACCGACACTACCTAAGTGTCGCATGATATCCAGAAGTGACGCATACAAGTGACGCTATAACAGGCTGATTGAAACTTACATTTTATACAAGTATGGAATATACTTAAAACGTAAACGTACTTTACTCGGCGTTACTTATACATGAAAATACTATACTTTTGAAAGTATACAACGATACTTGAATATGTACAAGGCTATACTAAACTAAACGTGAGATTTCACTCACACACACGTACGAGATTACACTCGGAAATACTTAGGAGATTACACTCCAACGAACTTACACTTATACATTACATGGGATTACATACGATACGAACTTACAAGTTCACTCACTAGTTACGTGCTGGATTACACGTAACTGATACGAACATACACTTGAATACTTACGAGGTTTCACTCGTACCCTTTGGGGTTTAAGCCCATTGGAACTTACGAAAACGATACATGTTGTAATACAAACAAACGATTATACGAGTATACTTTACAACTGTACAACTACTATGAATACATAATAATAATGGATGGAATTATTATTATACAACGATAACAAACGGACCGTACAACTTTTATACAAACTACGATTTACAAACGATTACAAACTTACAAACAAACTAATGGCCATTAACTAGTTTGGGAACAACTAGCATGGATACTTTACAAGTATTCCATTTACTTACTAAACCTTATGCGTATTAGGACGCTAAGGGTTGCTAGTTCGGGATACTACTTGCTTACTTACTGCATTGTCTGCCAGACTCAGGTGAGTCTTACAGCCCCTACTTTACTGTTTTTACTCAGGGGTGAGATGCATTACTGTTTTACATGAACACACAAAACTTACTTGCTGCCATGATTTACTTACTGTATGAGATTACGAATACGCCAACTGCATGAGTTTACGACTAATCCAATGAAATCCTCCTGAACCATAGTTGTTAGTTATGTGATAAGCGCGAGTTTTAGTATATGGATCCATATGGGACTGACAATCCCCGCCCGGGGTAGCAAGCACTACCACGAACCGTTCCTGTAGAAACGGGCGTTTCTTACTCGTTCCGTATGAATGTTTTGGATTACATTCATGAGGGGGTACCTATATTTACTGTACGTTAAGCTTCAACTATGGTGGCTCATGGCAATTGTATCAAACGGTCTGCATGTCCTGCGACCACCACTTATTAAAAGTTAAGTTAACGATGAGCATAACCTGTGATTGTTAATTACTGGCTGGCTATGATTTACAAATACTACTTGTGTGTTCAAACTGTTTACTTACTTACAAACCTGTGAGATTCACCAACCTTTTTGGTTGACCGTTTTAGTAATGCTTCTCAGGTACACAGCATCAGTAAGGATGCCCAGCAGGATAAGTTTACTTAGCTCGAGTCGCATGCATTTACAAGCTTGGAGATTTTTATACATTACTTTTGTACTAGTTGTTATGTATTAGAATCTCTAGGAATTTACTTGAACTCGAGCTTGTATTTTACTACTTATGTATTAATGTAATAACTTTTCGAACGTCTCATTTAGAGTCGTTCACTGTATCCTTTGTGCTTGTGATTATTGATTAGTAACACCCAAAACATCGCTTCCGCAAACTGTTAAATTTGGGGGTGTTACAGATTGGTATCAGAGCCTAAGGTTATAGTGAACTAGGTTGCATTTAGTGGGCCTAGACTATGACCGTTAGGCAGTATTCCTCATTAGGTATAACTGGTTCAGGAATTACAGCATACAAGTTTAATTTAACATAGCCTGATCAACTATGTACAATTAAATGAAGATGATGTGAGTTCTGAAAGGGGTTATGTTGAACCGGAATGCATTAGCTGACTCTGACCTCGAGAGAACCGGGACTTCTACTTGATTGTGCTAGACACGAACTAGGCGGTTATGTGATATATGTATATATATACATAGGCCTCTTTCCCCGATACGATATTCTCTCTCGACCACTACGAAATTAATATTCCTTAAAAAAATTTCATCGAACAAACGACAACTCGAGTCTCGTCATTTTGTCCTTATTTAACTTCTATAAATTCACGACTACCGGCTTACGTCCGAAGACTTCCACACTGTTATAACTGACAACCATAGCTACTCTAACATTTTTTCGATTTGAAGATCGAGACTTTGTTTTCACTTACTATTCCTACCTAATTCGACGTTTATAACATTCTACAACGTACCCCACCGTACCGTTAGATGTGTCCTAATAAAATCATTTTAAACCCAAGTCTCCATCAGACTTCAAAATTTTACAACCAACTCTTGTTATCAAATTTTATAACAAATATATTGCTATCAAACATGTTACAAAATTTCTTACAAAATGTTTTATAAAATTCTCAAAAATTTCGAAACTGTATAAACTTATTTATAACCCACAAACTTTGAACAAATTTCAACCTTTGACGAAATTTCTTTGAACTTACTAAATCATCACCGTCATAATTCTTATTCAAACCCTCACGTGTTCTTTAATTATTGTTTCAAGGAACATGCCTCCTCGACGACAAATCACTCTTACTGAAGCCGAAGTAGCGGGTATAATTGCCCGTAGTGTGGCTCAAGCTCTAGCTACCCGGACTTCAGCCCCTGGTAGCGAAGATACCGCTAACAATGGACCACAACCCAAAACCTGCACCTACAAGGATTTCCATAACTGCAAACCCTTGACCTTTCAAGGTACTGAAGGAGCAATCGGTTTGATACGTTGGACTGAGAAAATCGAATCAGTGTTCCTCATCTGCAACTGCAAGGAAGAGGATAAAGTTAAGTTCGCCGCCAGTACTTTTTCTGACACCGCCCTTACCTGGTGGAACACTTATGCGCAAACTGTGAGCGTTGCCGATGCTTACAAACTACAGTGGGATGAACTGAAGAATATGCTGAGGGGCGAGTACTGCCCCAGAGACGAGTTGAAACAGCTAGAAATGGAATTCTGGAATCACAAGATGCAGGGTGATGACATCACCGGCTACACCAACCGTTTTCACCAGCTGGCACTTTTGTGCCCATCCATGGTTGATCCTGAGTACAAAAGGATCGAAAAGTACGTTGATGGACTTCCTGAGCGACTTCAAGATTTAGTTACTTCATCCAAACCGGGAACTATTCAGAGCGCCATTCGTATGGCTCATGAGTTAACGGCTAATTCTGTCCGCCGTGGCTCGACTTCAACCCCGTCTGCGAGTAACAAACGTAAATGGGAAGTGAGTCCCCACCCATCCAACCCGATTCCTGACAAAAAGCCTGCAATTGTCAATGCCAATGACTCAAAGGCTTACAAGGGGAGCAAGCCTTACTGCTCCAAATGTAGTCGCCATCATAACGGCTCTTGTCCCTGCACTAAATGCAAGAAATTCGGGCATCTGGCCCAAGACTGTCGAACCAACCCCACTGGTACTGATACTTCTGCACCCAAAACCTGCTACGAGTGCAACGGTACCGGGCACTTCAGAAAGGATTGCCCTAAGCTAAAAACCCGAACCAACTACACGAAGAGTCGAGCTTATGTAATCAATGCTAGGGAGGATGACCCGAACCCGAGACTTTGTGATTTGCTCAACCCGGGTACGCTTATTCTTTGACTACCCGAATCTGTTTCCTCATAAATCTCTCGCTTAATGATTTATGTGTAACTGTCTATTATTCTGTGTGTTTTCTTTGATCCTAAGTACCCAATAGGATTAGGAAACGACCGACTATACGAATTCCGGACATATAACTTGTATTACACTTAGACTACCAATAACAAACACTTTTCCTAATTATCTCACACTGGTTGAGACCGGGAACTCGTATATTGTTCGTTACTTTGAACAAGTCATCCAATAGAACTCCATTTACTAGTAACAATTCTTAAATAGAATAATTATTTCGTAGGAAATGACAACTCACTCCGTCAACAACCCTACCTTGGATGATGAACTGCTCAGTGAGGAACCAATAATGTTTCCTTACCTCCTCGAACTCGAGGGTGATACCGAACCTTTCGTTGAATCAGCAACAGCACCTGCTTCTCCTGTTGCTCTAACTGCTGCAAAAGCATCAGTTGATGAAACCTTGACTACTGAATCAGTCAACCACCTTAACCAAACTATTGAATCGCTGCGAAAACAACTGACTGAAACACGGGAAGACATTGATGACCTACGACGAATTGCTTTCTAAAATGACATACGTATGCGTGAGTACGAGCTACGTTTGATAGCTTTAGAAAACCCTACTTCACCACCAACCTCACAAAGTACTCCTACTGAAGAGGATACCGACACTGACTGTACGCCCCCTCCAGCAAAAAGGGTGAGGATTACTCCCTTCAACTCTGCAGGAAACTACTTGGGAAAGAAACCTTTCTGTTCTAAATGCACTCGGCATCATGAAGGACCGTGTACCTTACCCATCGGTCGATGCAAGTCCTACCCTAAGAATACTAACTCCCCCAAAGCGAAACTCTGCTTCAACTGTGGGAGTGCTGGCCATCTCAAGGCCAAATGCCCACTACCTCCTGACAACAAAAATTAGGGTACGTTACCACCTAACGATTACTTGATTTCAAACACTGTAGGACCTACCCTACAACTGTAGGCTACTAGTACACATTGTAGCTACCTGATTAGTATCGAACTACCGATTACTACTTCGAACAAATTTCGGGACGAAATTTTATTAACAAGGGGAGAATGTAACAACCCCAAAATTAGGACCAATTTAAAATTTTCCTAATTACGTGTTTATTACTTGTATATAATATGAAATAGGATTATATACGTTATTTATTTATTATATATATATGTATGGAATATATATATATACGCGTATACGATTCGTACATATCGTATAAAACAACCATTGTACAGACATACGGACATTGGTAAAACAATTATTAAATAATGTGAAATTATTTAATTACTTTGATTATTACCTTATATTATGTTTATAATATAACGGAAAACGTACGTTTTAATTAAAACGTCACCGAACTCTCCGAAAACTCGACCAACCGACAAAACAAAACTAAGTTATGTTTTATAACTTGAAAACTAGTATTTTGATAAAATACTTCAACTTAATAATCGGTATTATTTCGTATTTTCAAACGTATATTTAATCGCGTATAAAATTATTTTTAACGTTTAAACGACCGGGGAAACGAACACCGCACGGAGCGCAAACGCGAGGGAACGAAAAATTGGTGAGACCACACCATGTGGCCCCACCATGGGCCGGCCATGCCAAGGGGACAAATCCCCCCCCCCCCCCCCCCTCACTCTCTTATTCACTTACACACACAACACAACCCACTCCTCATCATCTCCAATTTTCTCTCTAATCTCATCTCTCTCTCTCTCTAAAATCGGCACCCTCTCTCTCTAGAAAACATCCACAAAACTTGCTTGAATCACAAAACGGAAAGGAGCAACGACGATCACCACAACGAGGGCTACAAACCTATCTTTTCGGATTTTCGTTTCGACAACTTTGTAAGTTTTCCGGCGACCCGAAACTTTTCCGATTACTTTTATTTTGCTAGATTATTGTTCCCCTAGCTAAATGATGTCCAAATATGTAACTTAAACTCGTTTTTGAACATTTTTACGAAAATGTCGGTTTTGGTCATTTTAAATAAAACGACACTACAAACATTAAAAACGACATCCAACAATTTTTATGAACTCAACATAACATAATATAACTTGTGTAAAAGTTTCAACTTGAACGGAACTCGCTAAATACGTTTTCGACACGAATCAAAAACTGGCCAGACGCTAGTGTCGCATGGCTCACGCCAGTTATGCGTCACTACGTCTGAGTGACGCATAGGTCACGAACCGTCTATACGCGACACTTCGTTAGTGCCGCTAAAACACTATACCGTCACTTCACTAGTGACGCAATCATAACACCTTCGGCAGAAACAACACGACACTCCATAAGTGTCGCTATCATATAACTTTCGGTAGAAACCATACGACACTCCCTTAGTGACGCTAGAACATTTATGCCGACACTTCACTAGTGTCGCTATCATCGGTAGAAACTTATAACTTTCAGTAGAAACGAATGACGTCCGGTTACTACTGATGACGTCACCGACTCTCATACCGACACTTCTCCAGTGACGCATAAGTACATATACCGACACTTGTCCAGTGTCGCCTTACAAACTGATTTACTCACTTATACCGTCACTACATTAGTGACGCACTGTTTGAACACGACACTATATTCCGTCACTACTATGGTGACGCACTGATGAAAAACAATACTTACTAACGTCACTTACTTAGTGACGCACTACCTGAATACCGACACTACTTAAGTGCCGCATACATTGTTACACAGACACTGAATACCGACACTACCTAAGTGTCGCATGATATCCAGAAGTGACGCATACAAGTGACGCTATAACAGGCTGATTGAAACTTACATTTTATACAAGTATGGAATATACTTAAAACGTAAACGTACTTTACTCGGCGTTACTTATACATGAAAATACTATACTTTTGAAAGTATACAACGATACTTGAATATGTACAAGGCTATACTAAACTAAACGTGAGATTTCACTCACACACACGTACGAGATTACACTCGGAAATACTTAGGAGATTACACTCCAACGAACTTACACTTATACATTACATGGGATTACATACGATACGAACTTACAAGTTCACTCACTAGTTACGTGCTGGATTACACGTAACTGATACGAACATACACTCGAATACTTACGAGGTTTCACTCGTACCCTTTGGGGTTTAAGCCCATTGGAACTTACGAAAACGATACATGTTGTAATACAAACAAACGATTATACGAGTATACTTTACAACTGTACAACTACTATGAATACATAATAATAATGGATGGAATTATTATTATACAACGATAACAAACGGACCGTACAACTTTTATACAAACTACAATTTACAAACGATTACAAACTTACAAACAAACTAATGGACATTAACTAGTTTGGGAACAACTAGCATGGATACTTTACAAGTATTCCATTTACTTACTAAACCTTATGCGTATTAGGACGCTAAGGGTTGCTAGTTCGGGATACTACTTGCTTACTTACTGCATTGTCTGCCAAACTCAGGTGAGTCTTACAGCCCCTACTTTACTGTTTTTACTCAGGGGTGAGATGCATTACTGTTTTACATGAACACACAAAACTTACTTGCTGCCATGATTTACTTACTGTATGAGATTACGAATACGCCAACTGCATGAGTTTACGACTAATCCAATGAAATCCTCCTGAACCATAGTTGTTAGTTATGTGATAAGCGCGAGTTTTAGTATATGGATCCATATGGGACTGACAATCCCCGCCCGGGGTAGCAAGCACTACCACGAACCGTTCCTGTAGAAACGGGCGTTTCTTACTCGTTCCGTATGAATGTTTTGGATTACATTCATGAGGGGGTACCTATATTTACTGTACGTTAAGCTTCAACTATGGTGGCTCATGGCAATTGTATCAAACGGTCTGCATGTCCTGCGACCACCACTTATTAAAACTTAAGTTAACGATGAGCATAACCTGTGATCGTTACTTACTGACTGGCTATGATTTACAAATACTACTTGTGTGTTCAAACTGTTTACTTACTTACAAACCTGTGACAACCGTCAATTTAGGACTAGAATTTAGTGCCTAATCAAGTTTTAGTACATGTAATTAGTTCTGTGTTAGGCTAATTAATGTATCAATTATTATATATATTGTTGAATATATATCTACAATTATGCGGTTTGTTTAAATCGTACGAGTCTCAAATCGAATGAATTTCGATACAATAAATACGGACGTTGGTGAACAAATTATTAAGTAATACAAATGTTATTTAATAACTCAATTTATTCAAAAATATTATTTATAATAATATTTCGTATCCAAATTTTATTAAACAATTAACGTATACGCGATTAAACATACAAACGCGCAAACAAATAAAACGAATTTCAATTTAGATATCCCAAATGGATAATTGATAAATTATTTTAATAAAACATTTTATAATAAATTTGTAATTTAAAACTTATCTTTTAATGTGTAAAAAATCATTTAACGTTTGAACAACGGAGCGAACGAACACCACACGGAGCGGGAACGCGGGGCGAAAATGGGAGTTTAACCTCCCACTCCCACCCACTTTTCTCTCATTTCTCTTTTTCTCTATCTCTCTCCTCTCTAATTTCTCTCAAATTTCATCACCCCCAAATCATCAAAAATCACAAAATAAACACCCTAAACGACCCCGGATCTTCAAGCTTGTTTGGGACAAAAGATTCACCTCTTCACGATCTACAATCATATCTTTCCGGAATTTCATTTCGGCGATTTGTAAGTTTCCGACACAACTCCGAAAACTCTCGTTTTTAAGTTTTATAACTTGCTAGTTGTTTGTATAACCTTGTAATGTCCTAAAATGGGTTGGGTAAAAATATCATGCCGATCGATGGCCGGAAAATGCGTTTTTGAGGTTGAAATTCCGATCAGACCCGTACGTCGCATTTGGCCTGGAGCAAATGCGACGCAGCGACCTACGTCGCACTATATCCTCAACGTCGCATATAGCGACGCAGCACTCTACGTCGCATTAAATTGCGAAAGTCGCACATAGCGACGCCGTGCCCAACGTCGCAGTCCGGATCTGCGACGTCGCACCCAACGTCGCAGGCTACGTCGCACAAAACAAAATCTTCAAACCTCAAAATTTTCAAAGTCAAATTTTACTGTAGCAATTCACTGTAACAATTCACTGTAGCAACAATATAATAACATTTTAGAACTATCGTTACAACCGTCACCAACGGGCCGTACACATTTTCAAATACACAATTAAATCAACTAAGTCATAGTAACTTAGACAATTCAATCAAACAAGTCGTTGTAACTTGTACCAACTTATTCAAACAAGTCGTTGTAACTTGTATCAACTTATTCAAACAAGTCGTAGTAACTTGTAATAAAACAATCAACCAAATCGGGGTAATTTGGACATTAAGTTAGACAAACAATTCAAATGGTAGTCTTTCGGGATACCAATACAATTAATGACAATTTAAGTGTCGTGGACACATTCAGGTTTCAAGTCTTTGGACACCAACACACTGCTAATTACTTCAAGTTTAATTGATTAACACTTCAAGAACCAGGTGAGTTTCATAGCCCCATTTTCACTGCTTTACAACTAGGGGTGTGATATTACTACTCGATTTTGTTTTACAAGTAGAACGTAAGTGCCAAACTTCAAATACTACATGAGTTTCAAGCTAATCAATTTAAAGTCCTCCATAAGCATAGTCTCTAGTATTTATAGCGTGAATGTTAGTATATGATATCATATGGGATTGACAATCCTCATCCGGGTTAGCACGCACTAACCGGTCAAACGGATGTATTAGCATTTGGGAAGACGAGTGTTGATTAGGCACTCGTAGGAGGCATTTCAAGTTAGGTTTCCTTAAGTGGGCCTGACAAATCAAGTTAAGCTCAGACTATGTGCTCATGGACAGTATAACTTTTATCTTGCTTAATTGCATTTTAAATTCAATATAAATCTTGCGGTTCTTACAACTATACATTGACATACAAACCTGTGAGCTCACCAGCGTTTTCGCTGACCCATTTTAGTATTTATCACAGGTACCCAGCAGTAGTTTGGCTGCACAAGCAGGAATTATTAGCTCGAGTCAGCATACATACAACTAGAGATTGGACTGCATTATTATATTTTGTAAAAGTAATTATGCTATGTAATCTCTCAATTTCAGGAAACGAGCTAATGTAACTATATTTTGATGTAAACATTTACCTTATTTATACAAGTTTAAAACGACGCATATAGTGGTCGTTCATTATATCTTATGTGCTTTGTATATTGATTAGTGACACCCAAATCAAGCTTCCGCAAATCATTAAATTTGGGGGTGTCACAGATTGGTATCAAAGCCAGGTTATAGTGAACTAGGTTGCATTTAGTGGGCCTAGACTATGACCGTTAGGCAGTATTCCTTATTAGTTATGACTAGTTCAGGGATTACATCATATGACTTTAATTTAACATAGCCTGATCAACTATGTACAATTAGAGAAAGATGATGTGAAATCTGAAAGAGTTATGTTGAACAGGAATGCATTAGTTGACTCTGACCTCGAGAGAAACGGGACTCAAAACACGTCTGTGCTAGACACTCAATAGGTTATTATGTGATATACATATATACTTACATAAGTAGACCTCATTACCACTTTAGGCTATATTATTATATGAATATAGGCCTCTTTCTCTCTAACGCTTTGTCTCGAAATGACAAACACACCACTAGTTCATCATACTCGGACTAGCATCTTATTTCATTTCCTTGTTCTTTCTTACTCAGCATCATGCCTCCTCGTCGTCAAATTACCCTTAGCGAAGCTGAGATCGCGGGAATAATTGCCCGCAGTGTGACCGAAGCCTTGGCTACTCGAACACCACCCGGTAGCGAGGACACAGCAACCAATACTCCACCACCCAAACCTTGCTCCTATAAGGACTTTCTTAGCTGTAAACCGCTATACTTCAAGGGCACGGAAGGTGCCATTGGCTTAATCCGTTGGATTGAGCGCATGGAATCTGTTTTCAGTCTCTGCGATTGCACTGAGAACAACAAGGTCAAATTCGCTGCTTACACCTTTCAGGAAGGTGCACTCACGTGGTGGAAAACCCATGCAAACTCCGTAGGCCTTGAGGTTGCAAACCGACTTCCTTGGGCCGAACTGAAAAAGAAACTGACAGAAAAATACTGTCCTGAAGAGGAATTGCACAGGCTGGAAGAAGAATTCTGGCATCTGGAGGTGCAGGGAAATGATGTTGCTGATTATACCACTAAATTTCAGCAGTTTGCTTTATTATGCCCGGGTTTAGTCGAACCAGAAAGTAAGGACATTAAGAAATACATTCGTGGACTCCCCGAGAACATCCAGGGCAACGTCGCCTCATCCAAACCAACTACTACTGAGAGTGCCATTCGATTGGCCCACGAACTCATGGCTCTAGTTGTCAGCCGTGAGACCTCCAACACCTCATCCTCTAACAACAACAAACGCAAATCCACTGAACACCACCATAACTCAAACAAGAAAAACAACGCCATCCAAGTCTACAACACCAACTCTGAAACCACCCGCAGCTACACCGGGGACAGACCTTATTGTCCCAAGTGTAACTATCATCATTTTGGTCAGTGCAATACCCCTTGCAACAACTGCAGGAGGTACGGGCATTCGACTAAGGATTGCCGAGCTCCCAAATCCAACAACAACCCCTCTGACAGAAATACCCGACAACCTAAGTCCTGTTATGAATGTGGAAACCCAGGACACTTCAGGGATTCTTGCCCAAAATTGAAGAATAAGGGCAACAACAACAACAACCACCGCAACAACAACAACACCAAAAGTAGCGCCTTCGTGATCAACTCAGGGGACGCCCGTCAGGACCCGAATGTGGTCACGTGTATGTTCCTCCTCAACAATTTAACTGCTTCCATTCTGTTTGATACTGGTGCCGATAGGAGTTTTATTTCCGATGAATTTTGCCCTCTACTTGACATTACACCTGTTGCTTTAGACGTTAAGTACACCGTAGAGCTAGCAAATGGCAAGTTGATAGAAACCAATAGTGTGATACCTAATTGCACCTTAAATCTAGCCGACGAAACCTTCTCCATAGATCTTATGCCTGTTGAGATAGGAAGTTTCGATGTCATCGTAGGCATGGACTGGTTATCCAAACATCGTGCCGAAATCATCTGCTATGACAAAATTGTTCGCATACCTCTCACTGTCGGTAGAACCCTGATCATACAGGGGGAGACCGGTGGGACGAGGCTTAACATCATCTCTTGTCTTAAAACCCGGAAATTTCTGAGAAAGGGTTATCCAGCAATCCTCGCGCACATCATGGAGAAAAAGTCGGAGGAGAAGCGACTTGAGGATGTTCCAATTGTTCGAGACTTTCCAGAAGTCTTTCCTGAGGAACTGCCTGGTCTACCCCCACCAAGACAGGTTGAGTTCTCAATCGATCTTGTACCGGGTGCTGCGCCTGTGGCCCGAGCACCATACCGTTTAGCTCCATCCGAACTTCAGGAGCTGTCCACCCAGTTACAGGAACTCCTGGAACGAGGGTTTATCAGGCCGAGTTCTTCACCTTGGGGAGCTCCGGTCCTATTTGTTAAGAAGAAAGATGGTTCTTTTCGAATGTGTATCGACTATCGAGAGTTGAACAAGATAACTGTCAAGAACCGGTATCCACTTCCTCGAATCGATGATTTGTTCGACCAACTTCAAGGGTCGAGTTGTTATTCAAAGATTGATCTCCGATCCGGTTATCACCAATTGCGTGTTCGCGATGCCGATATTCCAAAAACCGCTTTCAGAACTCGTTACGGGCATTACGAATTTCAAGTGATGCCATTTGGCCTAACCAATGCACCGGCTGTATTCATGGACCTTATGAATCGGGTGTGTAAACCTTACCTTGATAAGTTTGTCATTGTCTTCATCGATGACATTCTCATATATTCACGAAGCAAAGAAGAGCATGCGCAACACCTCAGAACCATCCTTGAACTACTTAAACACGAGGAGCTCTATGCTAAGTTCTCTAAGTGTGAGTTCTGGATCGAAACTGTTCAATTCCTTGGTCACGTGATTGACAGGCAGGGGATTCACGTTGACCCGTCAAAAATCGAGGCTATCAAAGACTGGCAATCGCCAACCACTCCGACCGAAGTACGGCAGTTTCTAGGACTGGCCGGATACTATCGACGATTCATTGAAAATTTCTCCAAGATAGCCATACCACTTACGACTCTGACCCAGAAAGATAAAAAGTTTGACTGGACTGATGAACAAGAATCGGCATTCCAACTCTTAAAACAAAAGCTTTGCAGTGCTCCTATCCTCTCATTACCCGAAGGCACCGATGACTTCGTGGTATACTGCGATGCTTCTCATCAAGGTCTCGGTTGTGTGCTTATGCAACGAGACAAAGTCATAGCTTATGCTTCCCGACAGCTCAAGATTCATGAAAAGAATTACACCACCCACGACCTCGAGCTAGGAGCTGTCGTTTTTGCCCTCAAAATCTGGAGACATTACCTTTACGGTACCAGATGTACAATCTTTACCGACCATAAAAGCCTTCAACACATATTCGATCAGAAGGATCTCAACATGAGGCAACGTCGATGGGTTGAGTTACTTACCGATTACGACTGCGAACTCAAGTATCATCCAGGCAAAGCAAATGTTGTTGCTGACGCCCTCAGTCGAAAAGAGCGAGTGAAACCACTTCGGGTTCGAGCCCTCAGTATGACCATTCACAACAATTTAAACATTCAAATCCTCACTGCTCAACTCGAAGCCTTAAAACCCGAAAATGTCAAAGATGAAGCCTTGCGGGGCATGGATAAACAATTCGAAATCAGACCTAACGGGATTAGGTATTTCTCAAACCGAATCTGGTTGCCTAAATTTGGGAACCTACGAGACTTGGTGATGGATGAAGCTCACAAGTCCAAATATTCTATCCATCCGGGATCCGATAAAATGTACCACGGTATCAAGGACTTCTACTGGTGGCCGAACATGAAAGCTGAAATCACCACCTATGTCAGCAAGTGCCTTACTTGCTCCAAAGTCAAAATCGAATATCAAAAACCTTCTGGTTTACTTCAACAACCCAGTCTTCCTGAATGGAAATGGGAACAAATTGCCATGGATTTCATAACCAAACTACCCAAGTCATCGAGCGGTTGCGATACCATTTGGGTGATCGTGGATCGTCTCACAAAGTCTGCTCACTTCTTGGCAATCAAGGAATCCGACAAAATGGAACGCCTCACCAGAATCTATTTGAAGGAAATCGTGACCAAACACGGTGTTCCAATTTCAATTATCTCCGATAGGGATAGTCGTTTCACTTCACAATTTTGGCAATCACTTCAAAAATCCCTGGGTACTCGACTTGATATGAGTACCGCATACCATCCTCAAACAGACGGTCAAAGTGAACGAACCATTCAAACACTTGAAGATATGCTACGGGCCTGCGTAGTAGACTTCGGTGTAAACTGGGAAAAACACCTACCATTGTGCGAGTTCTCGTATAACAACAGTTATCATACCAGCATTAAAGCTGCACCTTTCGAGGCACTGTACGGTCGTAAGTGCCGGTCACCTATCTGTTGGACCGAAGTTGGGGACAGCCAACTCACGGGTCCAGAGATCATTCACGAAACAACCGAGAAAATCGTCGAAATTCAAAACAAACTCAAAGCCGCGCGTGATCGTCAGAAAAGTTATGCTGACGTGAGGCGCAAACCACTCGAGTTCCAAGTTGGGGATCGAGTACTACTCAAAGTATCGCCTTGGAAAGGCGTAATCCGATTTGGTAAACGAGGGAAGTTAAATCCCAGATACATTGGACCATTCGAGATCCTCGAAAGGATTGGTCCAGTGGCTTATCGATTGCAGCTGCCATCTGAACTCAGCAGCGTGCATCCCACATTTCATGTTTCAAATCTGAAGAAGTGTCTGTCTGATGAGACACTTATCATTCCACTCGATGAAATTCGAGTTGACGAAAAACTTCACTTTGTTGAGGAACCCGCTGAAATCATGGACCGTGAGGTCAAACAACTTAAACAAAGTCGTATTCCTATCGTCAAGGTTAGGTGGAATTCGCGGCGCGGTCCGGAATTCACCTGGGAACGGGAGGACCAAATGCGACTCAAGTATCCTCAACTCTTCACTGATTCAACGTCAAACATGACTTCAACATAAATTTCGGGACGAAATTCTTCTAACAGGGGGAGAATGTGACAACCGTCAATTTAGGACTAGAATTTAGTGCCTAATCAAGTTTTAGTACATGTAATTAGTTCTGTGTTAGGCTAATTAATGTATCAATTATTATATATATTGTTGAATATATATCTACAATTATGCGGTTTGTTTAAATCGTACGAGTCTCAAATCGAATGAATTTCGATACAATAAATACGGACGTTGGTGAACAAATTATTAAGTAATACAAATGTTATTTAATAACTCAATTTATTCAAAAATATTATTTATAATAATATTTCGTATCCAAATTTTATTAAACAATTAACGTATACGCGATTAAACATACAAACGCGCAAACAAATAAAACGAATTTCAATTTAGATATCCCAAATGGATAATTGATAAATTATTTTAATAAAACATTTTATAATAAATTCGTAATTTAAAACTTATCTTTTAATGTGTAAAAAAATCATTTAACGTTTGAACAACGGAGCGAACGAACACCACACGGAGCGGGAACGCGAGGCGAAAATGGGAGTTTAACCTCCCACTCCCACCCACTTTTCTCTCATTTCTCTTTTTCTCTATCTCTCTCCTCTCTAATTTCTCTCAAATTTCATCACCCCCAAATCATCAAAAATCACAAAATAAACACCCTAAACGACCCCGGATCTTCAAGCTTGTTTGGGACAAAAGATTCACCTCTTCACGATCTACAATCCTATCTTTCCGGAATTTTATTTCGGCGATTTGTAAGTTTCCGACACAACTCCGAAAACTCTCGTTTTTAAGTTTTATAACTTGCTAGTTGTTTGTATAACCTTGTAATGTCTTAAAATGGGTTGGGTAAAAATATCATGCCGATCGATGGCCGGAAAATGCGTTTTTGAGGTTGAAATTCCGATCAGACCCGTACGTCGCATTTGGCCTGGAGCAAATGCGACGCAGCGACCTACGTCGCACTATATCCTCAACGTCGCATATAGCGACGCAGCACTCTACGTCGCATTAAATTGCGAAAGTCGCACATAGCGACGCCGTGCCCAACGTCGCAGTCCGGATCTGCGACGTCGCACCCAACGTCGCAGGCTACGTCGCACAAAACAGAATCTTCAAACCTCAAAATTTTCAAAGTCAAATTTTACTGTAGCAATTCACTGTAACAATTCACTGTAGCAACAATATAATAACATTTTAGAACTATCGTTACAACCGTCACCAACGGGCCGTACACATTTTCAAATACACAATTAAATCAACTAAGTCATAGTAACTTAGACAATTCAATCAAACAAGTCATTGTAACTTGTACCAACTTATTCAAACAAGTCGTTGTAACTTGTATCAACTTATTCAAACAAGTCGTAGTAACTTGTAATAAAACAATCAACCAAATCGGGGTAATTTGGACATTAAGTTAGACAAACAATTCAAATGGTAGTCTTTCGGGATACCAATACAATTAATGACAATTTAAGTGTTGTGGACACATTCAGGTTTCAAGTCTTTGGACACCAACACACTGCTAATTACTTCAAGTTTAATTGATTAACACTTCAAGAACCAGGTGAGTTTCATAGCCCCATTTTCACTGCTTTACAACTAGGGGTGTGATATTACTACTCGATTTTGTTTTACAAGTAGAACGCAAGTGCCAAACTTCAAATACTACATGAGTTTCAAGCTAATCAATTTAAAGTCCTCCATAAGCATAGTCTCTAGTATTTATAGCGTGAATGTTAGTATATGATATCATATGGGATTGACAATCCTCATCCGGGTTAGCACGCACTAACCGGTCAAACGGATGTATTAGCATTTGGGAAGACGAGTGTTGATTAGGCACTCGTAGGAGGCATTTCAAGTTAGGTTTCCTTAAGTGGGCCTGACAAATCAAGTTAAGCTCAGACTATGTGCTCATGGACAGTATAACTTTTATCTTGCTTAATTGCATTTTAAATTCAATATAAATCTTGCGGTTCTTACAACTATACATTGACATACAAACCTGTGAGCTCACCAGCGTTTTCGCTGACCCATTTTAGTATTTATCACAGGTACCCAGCAGTAGTTTGGCTGCACAAGCAGGAATTATTAGCTCGAGTCAGCATACATACAACTAGAGATTGGACTGCATTATTATATTTTGTAAAAGTAATTATGCTATGTAATCTCTCAATTTCAGGAAACGAGCTAATGTAACTATATTTTGATGTAAACATTTACCTTATTTATACAAGTTTAAAACGACGCATATAGTGGTCGTTCATTATATCTTATGTGCTTTGTATATTGATTAGTGACACCCAAATCAAGCTTCCGCAAATCATTAAATTTGGGGGTGTCACAAAACCTGTGAGATTCACCAACCTTTTTGGTTGACCGTTTTAGTAATGCTTCTCAGGTACACAGCATCAGTAGGGATGCCCAGCAGGATAAGCTTACTTAGCTCGAGTCGCATGCATTTACAAGCTTGGAGATTTTTATACATTACTTTTGTACTAGTTGTTATGTATTAGAATCTCTAGGAATTTACTTGAACTCGAGCTTGTATTTTACTACTTATGTATTAATGTAATAACTTTTCAAACGTCTCATTTAGAGTCGTTCACTGTATCCTTTGTGCTTGTGATTATTGATTAGTAACACCCAAAACATCGCTTCCGCAAACTGTTAAATTTGGGGGTGTTACAGACGTCGAAACTTCCTAGTTCAACAGGCATGAGATCGATTGAGAAGATTTCGTCGGCTAGGTTTAAAGTGCAATTAGGCATCACACTATCGGTTTTTATGAGTTTACCATTTGAAAGTTCTACGGTGTACTTAACATCTAAGGCCACGGGGGTAATGTTAAGTAGTGGACAAAACTCATCAGAAATATAGCTCCTATCAGCACCAGTATCAAATAGAATAGAAGCAGATAAGTTGTTGAGGAAGAACATACCCGAGACCACATTCGGGTCTTGACGGGCGTCCCCCGAGTTGATCACGAAGGCTCTGCTCCGAGTGTTGTTGCGGTTGTTGTTGTTGTTGTTCAGCTTGGGGCAGTTGTTCTTGAAATGCCCAGAATTTCCGCACCCAAAGCAGGTCTTTGGCGCAATGGTGCTGGGGGTAGGAATGATGGCTCGGCAATCCTTGGCTAGGTGCCCGAACCTTTTGCAGTTGGTGCAAGGGCAGGAACCGTCATGGTGACGATTGCATTTGGAACAGTAGGGTTTGTTCCCGCCGTACCCTTTCTTTTCTTTAGTCCCCGATGAATAAGCCTTAACGGACTCAGGCTTCTTGTTGATGAGTTGGTTGGATGAGTTGGGGTTTCCTTCCCATTTGCGTTTGTTGTTTGCAGATGGGGTAGAAGTTGTGCCACGGCGGACAGAATTTGCCGTTAGTTCATGGGCCATACGGATGGCGCTTTGAATCGTACCCGGTTTGGATGATGTCACCAAGTCTTGTAGTCTGTCGGGAAGTCCATCGACTTATTTCTCGATCCTCTTGTATTCAGGATCGACCATGGATGGGCACAGAATTGCCAGTTGGTGAAAACGGTTGGTGTACCCGGTGATATCATCACCTTGCATCTTGTGGTTCCAAAATTCCAACTCCAGTTGTTTCAGTTCATCCCTGGGGCAGTACTCACCCCTCAACATCTCCTTCATTTCCTCCCACGGGAGTTTGTAAGCATTAGCAATACCCACAGTCTGAGCATAGGTGTTCCACCAGGTAAGAGCGGTGTTAGTGAAAGTACTAACGGAGAACTTAACCTTGTCTCCCTCCGCACAGTTGCAGATAAGAAATACAGATTCGACTTTATCGATCCAGCGTACTAGACCGATAGCTCCCTCAGTACCTGCAAAGTTCAGAGGTTTGCAGTTCTGGAATTCCTTATATGAGCAGGGCTTGGGTTGTGGTCCATTGTTAGCGGTATCTTCGCTACCAAGAGTTGATGTTCGGGTAGCTAGGGCTTGAGCTACACTACGGGCAATCAGACCCGCAATTTCGGCTTCACTAAGGGTGATTTGTCGGCGAGGAGGCATGATGCTGACAAGAAAAGGACAAGGAAAGAAAGAGAAGATAATTGTGGGTTTCGAGATCCTTGTGGATGAGAGCATGACAAATTGGGTGGTGTGTTTGCCATTCCTGAGGCAGAGTGTAAGTAAGACGAGGCTAATATATATAAGTATATAATATCCAGCCTAGCGTCTAGCACGTATCAAGTAATGGTCCGGTTCTCTCGTGGTCAGAGTCAACTAACGCATTCCTGTTCAACATAACCATTTCAGACCTCACATCATCTTTCCTTAATTGTACATAGTTGATCAGGCTATGTTAAATTAAAGTCGTATGATGTAATTCCTGAACCAATCATGCCTAGTAAGGAAATACTGCCTAATGGTCATAGTCTAGGCCCAATAAATGCAACCTAGTTCACTATAACCTTAGGCTCTGATACCAATCTGTAACACCCCCAAATTTAATGATTTGCGGAAGCATACTTGGGTGTTACTAATCAATATACAAAGCACAAGATATACAGTAAACGACCTCTAAATGAGACGTTGTAAAACGACTTCATAGAAATATGTGTTTGAAAACTTAACGTTTTCGTATACAAAAATAGTTCCCTAGAGTCCACGCGTATGGCGGGAGATTCTATTACATAATCAACATGTACAAAAGATAATGCTGAGAATCTCCATTAATGCAGTTTAGTTGAAATCATGCGACTCTAGCTATGTCCTGGAGGAATCCTACTCCATGTGAGTACCTGATAATACATGCTAAAAGGTCAAAACGAATGTTGGTGAATCTCACAGGTTTGTAAGTAATATCAGTTTTGAACACAAGATTTCATCAGTAGTGCCCGCAGGCGTAAATCAAGTATTTGCAAATCCAGCAAATGTAAAGTAAATAAGTTATACCGTTGCCATGAGGCTCATAATCGAAGCTTAACCCGTAAGTAATAATTTGCTCCCGTGACATGCTCGTAACTGAGCAAGCATAAGTAACGAAATAATAGTCGCCCGTTTATACATAACGGTTCGTGGTAGTGCTACTACCCCGGGGGGGAGGGTCATTTCCCTAATGGATCCATTAACTAGTGTTCGCGCTTAAGTCCATAACTAACGATATATGATGGAGAGACTTCAGTAAAGTAAGTAACTCATGCAATTCCGTTTGGTATAGTAAACAGTTTAAGCAATTGTGTTCAAGAAAAACAGTAGCATGTATCTCCCCCAATAAGGTAAAACAGTAAAAGTGGGGCCGTAAGACTCACCTGAGCCTAGTAGTAAGCAGTGGTAAACTGTAAGTAGCGTGTAGGTTCTCCGAACCCGTAACCTTTAAATGCCTAAACACGTAAGGTTAAGTAAGTAGATGTCTCGCAAGATCATCTAGGCTAGTTGTTCATACAACCCGTTGTGTCCAACTGTTGGTTCGTTATTGTTTGTATAAAAGTGTACGGCCCGTTGGTGATTTGTTATAATTAAAGTTTCATCATTTATAATGCAAATTAGTGCAATTGTAATAGAAAAGTATGTTTTATTATGTTTGTTAAGTCGTATTGTATAGGTATTTGAAGTTGTATAAGTTCGACACTTAGTGTAAAAATAGTTGAAAAGCTGCTGTTTTATGCGACACTTATATGCGTCACTTAGGTTGGTCATGCGACACTAAGGAAGTGTCGGGTGAAATGTCGGGTAGTCAGATCATGCGTCACTAGCATAGTGTCGTATACAATAGGGATTTAATAACATGCGGCACTTATGAAGTGTCGGTACAATGTTTTATGCGGCACTCAGCAAGTGTCGCATGAAGTGTCGGTCATATAAGTAAAGGCGTCACTATCATAGTGACGGGTAAAAATCACATGTGGTGGTAGGCGACACTTACGAAGTGTCGGTATTGGACTTAGGGCGACACTTATGTAGTGTCGGTTAGAGGGTATAGCGACACTAAGGAAGTGTCGCTATAAGTGACGCGTATCTGGGTTCGTCTATGCGACACTATCGCCTGATCGACGGATTTCGAGCCAAAAACTTCCGTTTGGTCCGATTCTTTTACCCAACCCTTATATGAACATAATAAGCCTATAGAAACCATAAACTAGTAAAAATGATCAAAAACGAGAGATGTCGGGATTTGTCGGAAACTTACAAAATGCCGAAATGAAAATCCGGAAAGATAAAGTTGTAGATCGTGAATAGGTGAACGTTTTCTTCCAAAGGAATGAGATGATCCGGGTGCGTTTAGTGGTAGTATTTTGTGATTTTAGTGAAGTTGGTGATGATGGTGATTATTGAGAGAAAAAGGAGGAAGAAAGAGAGTGAGAAAGAAGAAATGAGAAAGAATGAGAAAAAAAAGAGGGGAGGTTGGGGGTTTTGGTGAAAGCCTCCAACTTCCAGTCCGCGTTACGTGCTCCGGGCAGTGTTCGTTTCCTCCGTCATTTAAGCGTTAAATATTTATTTATGCGCGTTTATTATTCTTTTGAAATCACAAATTTTATTATATAATTTACTTAAATTATTTCTTTAAATCGTTAATAGTTTGAAGTGTAATATGGTTTGTATAAATTTAATTACTTTTGTTTTTAAATCGTGTAATCTTTTATCGAGTGATACGAGGTAATTACTAATTATTATAAAATAGCATTTTGGTCATAATTGCGTTATTTTAGTTTATAAACATTTGTTCACCAACGTCCGTATTAATCGAATAGAATTTCATTCTATTTAAATTGCGTACGATTTAAATCCAATCGCGTATTCGTATATATTCAACAATATATATTTTGATACATTAATTAGCCTAACACAAAACTAATTACATGTATTAACAAAGAATTAGGCACTAATTCTAGTCCTAATTTGCCGGTTGTTACACTGTGAAGCATTGGCGCCATTATCTGTTTCATAAAGAGTTTGTGTTGTTTACTGATCATGATTCTCTAAGACACATTCGCAGTCAAGATAAAGTGTCTCATAAGCATGTTGTCAATCGCAGTACTGGATTTAGCCCATTTCAAGTGGTGTATTCTGCTCAACCTCGGGGACCACTTGACTTAATGTCATCTTCTGTTTCTGGTAATGTTCCAAAGAAAGTGCAGGATTTTGTTGAAGGGTTACACGGAATCCATCAAGCTGTTCGTGATAACTTGGCCAAGGCCAATGCCAAGTACAAACATGATGCGGATCAAAAGCGCAGGCAGGTTGAGTTTGAGGAGGGAGACTTTGTCTGGGCAGTTTTGACTAAAGATCGTTTTTCAGTTGGTGATTACAACAAGTTGTCAGCCAAGAAGATTGGACCAGTGGAGATTCTGGAGAAGATCAATTCTAATGCTTATCGTTTGAAGCTGCCAAGTCATATTCGTTGTTCTGATGTTTTCAATGTGAAGCATTTGTTACCTTTTCATGGAGATTCTTCTGAAGATGAACCTGCTGCAGATTCGAGGACGAATTTTGTCTACCCAGGGGGGAATGATGGAGGCCCAAGTATTGAAGATCGAGCCCACATGTTCATGGAGGCCCACGAGAAAAGGGCTGCAAAGAAAAGGGTGTAACTTGGGCGACGAGGCTCCGTTTTAGGCCCATGAGTAGGCGAATCGAAGCTCGGTTCGAGGCCCACCAAGCTGCTAACGCCGTAGGCGGTTAGGCCCATGCTCGAAGCCCAAAAACATCTCCGTTTGGAAGATATGGCCTATTATATGTTTTGGATATGCATGTTGGGCTTTTGTTTTGGATCGTGTGTTTGGCCCGTTACGTTTTTAGGCCCATTTAAAATCCTGGATGTTATTTAAGTTTTTTTCTTCATTGTAATGAACTCAGTTTTCAATTTGAAGAATTTCGATTTCACTCTCAATTTGTGAATCATTTCCCATTTCACGGTATTCTTTGGTGAATCAACGTGTTTTTGGAAGAATTATTCCTGGCTATTCCTTTGAATCAACAGGATTAATTTGTTATCTAAATTAAGCACTACATCAGTTGGTATCAGAGCCAAATTTCCTGTTCGTGATACCTCCGAGAAGAACCAGACCACTCCATGAAGTCTTTGGACAGGAGATAGAGCAACGTATCATGGCCCGAATGGAAGAACAATTTGATCAGTTTATGGATCAAATGACGGATCAGATGGCGGGTTTGATGAACCGTCGGGGGCGTGTACAAACTCCTCCGGCAAATGAAGATGAAGAGTTTGAAGAAAACCCGTTTGCAGATGGTGACGGTTCATCTTCCGAGGGGAATCCGGAAAGACATCCCAGGCAGAATCAAAGGGATGATAACAGGCGTTGGGAATCTGGGTTGAGAACTAATATTCCTGAATTTAATGGGGATACTTTGAATCCATAGGCGTTTATTGATTGGCTAGCTTATGTTGAAGAAGAGTTTGAATTCAAGGAGGTTCCTGAAAACAAACGAGTTTCATTGATCGCCACCAGATTATGTGGTAGGGCATCTGCTTGGTGGCAACAATTGAAACTGACACGGGAGAGACTTGGAAAATCAAGGGTCGTAACCTGGAGGAAGATGAAGAAGTGCATGAGGGATACATTTATTCCTCATAATTACCAACGTTTAATGTACCAACGGTTACAGAATCTGAAGCAGGGACACAAATCGATTGATGATTACACAACTGAAATTTATCAGTTGATTGCACGTAATGATATTCAGGAAACGGAAGAACAATTGGTTTCTTGTTACATTGGAGGGTTGAGGGTTCAGACCATGGATGCTGTTAACATGTTTGACCCGTTAACAGTTTCTGAGGCATACCAGCGGGCATTAACTTTTGAGAAACAGAATCGCAGGGTGGGTAATTCCTCGTACTCTACCACGGCTGCTGGAAGTTCTAGTGCGGGTAGTGTGCCAACTCGTTTTGTGCCTAATCAACCAAAGACAGGGGGTACCAGTACTGGCCCAACTCCTAGAGGGGTCGGTAGTAGTAATTTGAAATGTTTCAATTGTGGAGAGACTGGTCACAGAATAGCAGAATGTAAGAAAGCGGGTAAACGGCATTTGTTTGTTGAACCTGATGGTTGGGAAGGTGATGGTGATGATGATCAGTATGAAGAGGCCCCAGTGTATGATGATGAGCCTGAATATGAAGAAGAGCTAGTTACTGGTGACGTGGGAACTAGTTTGGTTGTAAGGCATTCTTGCTTTACACCAAAAGCTGTTGGTGAAGATTGGCTCAAGCACAACATCTTTCAGTCTACCTGCACTGTTTTAGGTAAGGTTTGCACCTTCGTTATTGATTCTGGTAGTTGTGATTATTTAATATCTGAAGAGGCAGTTCAGAAGTTGGGTTTGAAAACAGAAACTCGTCCCAAACCTTACAAACTGCAATGGTTTAAAAAGGGTGGTGAGGTAACAGATCCAAACGATCTCTTGTTCATTTTTCTGTTGGCATGTCATATAAGGATGATGTTTGGTGTGATGTGGTTCCTATGGATGCCTGTCATTTGTTATTGGGTAGGCCTTGGGAATATGATCGTGATGTAACTCATAATGGATGGACAAATACTTATAGTTTCTTGTTTGGTGGGGTGAAAATAACTTTGGTACCTAATAAGCCAAAGGAATTAGTCACCAAGCCTTCTGGTACTCTGTTTAGGGGTGTTAATCGGGTTAACCCGACCCTAATAAGGGTTAATCGGGTCAGGTTAGTCGGGTTTTTGGAAAATGAAAACTTACCCTCAACCCGACCCTATTATGTAATCGGGTTTTCGGGTTCGGGTTAAACGGGTAGCGGGTTAATCGGGTCGGGTTAATTCGGGTTTCGGGTTACCCGTATAACTAACATGATAGGCTACGAATTACCATTCGTACAAAATGCGATTTACTAAAAATTGTTCATTAAACACTCTTTCTGAATAAAGCTTTTAATAGCAATCAATATGTAACAAAACATCAATAAATTACTATATCAACTCCATGTCATTAAAAAAAGAACTTTACTCATCTTCTTAGGACAAAGTGACAACTATATATACAACTTACTGTAAGTTACATTTGTCTATCTAACATATGAGCATGTCTTTTTACAAAACACATTTATGATATTAGTACGTACTAACAATATGTTGTATTTTGGACATGTATTAAAACATTTTTTATGAACTAATTTACGTATAAACTAATGAATTAATAGTTATAAGTTTAATCGGGTTATTCGGGTTAACCCGTACCCGATTAAGTTTTACCGTACTAACCCGTAACCCGACCCTAATAAGTATTAGGGTTAATCGGGTTGACCCGAATAACCCGATTAATTTCTAAAACCCTATTCAACCCGACCCTAATAGACTTAATAGGGTTCGGATCGGGTCGGGTGCGGGTCGGATCGGGTTTTTTGACACCCCTAACTCTGTTGACTCTTGCACAATTTGAAAGTGAATTGGAAGTGGCAGATGATGTGTTTGTATTGATAGGGAAGGAAGTAGCTAATGATAATGTTGTTATTCCTGATACAATGATTCCTTTACTAGAGGAATTTGCAGATGTGTTCCCTGATGAGTTACCTGATGGGTTGCCACCTTTGCGTGACATCCAACATCAGATTGATTTAGAACCTGGTGCCCAATTACCAAACAGACCACATTACAGAATGAGTCCAGTAGAGCATGAGGAACTACGGAGACAGGTCGAGGAGTTGATTTCAAAGGGTCACGTTCGTGAGAGCATGAGCCCTTGTGCTGTTCCTGCTTTATTGACTCCAAAGAAAGATGGTACATGGCGTATGTGTGTTGACAGTCGTGCCATCAATAAAATAACTGTGAGGTACAGGTTTCCTATTCCCAGACTTGATGACTTGCTTGATCAAATCAGTGGTGCTACTGTTTTCACAAAACTGGATTTGAAAAGTGGGTATTACCAGATTCGTCTTCGACCCGGAGATGAATGGAAAACAGCTTTCAAGACTCGTGAGGGATTGTATGAATGGTTGGTGATGCCTTTTGGATTATCAAATGCTCCTAGTACATTTATGCGTGTGATGAACCAATTACTAAGGCCCTTTATTGGCGAGTTTGTGGTTGTTTACTTTGATGATATTCTTATTTACAGTGCTTCTTTTAATGAGCATGTAAGTCATGTGCGACAGGTGTTGACACTACTTCGCAGGGATAGTTTCTATGCTGCTGTGAAGAAGTGTGTGTTTATGACCCCTAAAGTCTTGTTTTTGGGTTATGTTGTTTCTGGTGATGGTATACAGGTGGATGAGTCTAAGGTAGAGGCTATACAGCAGTGACCAACTCCAACTACAATCACTGAAGTGCGTAGTTTTCATGGTCTTGCTTCATTTTATAGGCGTTTTATTCCACATTTCAGTTCTATTATGGCACCAGTGACAGAATGTATGAAGGGGAAAACATTTGTGTGGGCTAAGGATGCAGAGTTAGCTTTCCAGAAAATAAAGGAGAAGCTGACAACAACATCAATTCTGGTATTGCCCGATTTTTCTAAAGTTTTTGAACTTCATACAGATGCATCTAAGGTGGGAATAGGAGGTGTTCTTAGCCAAGGTGGGCGACCTGTAGCTTACTTTAGTGAGAAGTTGACTGGACCAAAACAACGATACAGTACTTATGATCTGGAGTTTTATGCTGTGGTCCAAGCTGTGAAGCATTGGCGCCATTATCTGTTTCATAAAGAGTTTGTGTTGTTTACTGATCATGATTCTCTAAGACACATTCGCAGTCAAGATAAAGTGTCTCATAAGCATGCTGTCAATCGCAGTACTGGATTTAGCCCATTTCAAGTGGTGTATTCTGCTCAACCTCGGGGACCACTTGACTTAATGTCATCTTCTGTTTCTCGTAATGTTCCAAAGAAAGTGCAGGATTTTGTTGAAGGGTTACACGGAATCCATCAAGCTGTTCGTGATAACTTGGCCAAGGCCAATGCCAAGTACAAACAGGATGCGGATCAAAAGCGCAGGCAGGTTGAGTTTGAGGAGGGAGACTTTGTCTCGGCAGTTTTGACTAAAGATCGTTTTTCAGTTGGTGATTACAACAAGTTGTCAGCCAAGAAGATTGGACCAGTGGAGATTCTGGAGAAGATCAATTCTAATGCTTATCGTTTGAAGCTGCCAAGTCATATTCGTTGTTCTGATGTTTTCAATGTGAAGCATTTGTTACCTTTTCATGGAGATTCTTCTGAAGATGAACCTGCTGCAGATTCGAGGACGAATTTTGTCTACCCAGGGGGGAATGATGGAGGCCCAAGTATTGAAGATCGAGCCCACATGTTCATGGAGGCCCACGAGAAAAGGGCTGCAAAGAAAAGGGTGTAACTTGGGCTACGGGGCTCCGTTTTAGGCCCATGAGTAGGCGAATCGAAGCTCGGTTCGAGGCCCACCAAGCCGCTAACGCCGTAGGCAGTTAGGCCCATGCTCGAAGCCCAAAAACATCTCCGTTTGGAAGATATGGCCTATTATATGTTTTGGATCTGCATGTTGGGCTTTTGTTTTGGATCGTGTGTTTGGCCCGTTATGTTTTTAGGCCCGTTTAAAATCCTGGATGTTATTTAAGTTTTTTTCTTCATTGTAATGAACTCAGTTTTCAATTTGAAGAATTTCGATTTCACTCTCAATTTGTGAATCATTTCCCATTTCACGGTATTCTTTGGTGAATCAACGTGTTTTTGGAAGAATTATTCCTGGCTATTCCTTTGAATCAACAGGATTAATTTGTTATCTAAATTAAGCACTACATCAAGTTTAATCCAATTTTGTCAACCTACAAACAAGTTTCTATTAAATCGTCTAATCATATCGTTAATTAAATATATAGTGATTGTGATGATATTTTTAAGTTTCATAATTATGTTAATTAAATTTTGTGTTTATCCCTTGAACATGATGTGTTCATCACCGATCATTTACACCAACATACAGTATACACCACTATGATCAAACAAAATCCAGATCAAAATCCAAACATGTTACATCAGCTTAATTCATCTACACGATTTCAATAAAAAATTCGTTTCAAACCCTAAACATTAAGATTTCATTCATATCTAAAAAAGCTAAAATTCTTTAAAAATCCAGATCTATAAACCCTATGATTCTAAAAACAGAAGGAAAAGAGGAAAAGAAGAGAAGGTCGGCAGTGGTTGTGCTGTACCAACGCGGCAATTGATGGCTGTGGTGTATGAGCACGACGGTGGTGGTCTCAAAGAATGCGACGGCGGCGATGGTCTCGAAGATACGGAGGATTTCCAACGGTGGTGGTGGCGGCGGCGGCGTTGAGATCCAGCAGATCTGGTGGCACAACCACTAATTGAACCGTTGGCATCGTGTTCTTTATTTTTAAGTTGGCGTTTTCTATTTGCCGGCGGTGTTTAATGTTTGATGAAGATGAAGATGAACCATTAAAATTTATTTGGGTTATCATCACCTAATCAATAAAAAATAGCTTCCTTGAACAAAATGTATGAAAATTGGTCCACAGGTTCCCTTGCGTGAAGCTCAAAAATCACGGATATCAAAAATTAACTAACAATTTATATTAACTAAAGTTAACAGTATGTGAAATGTGTGTATGTATATTTATATCTATACGTAAATGTGCAAATCTTAGAACTTTTATTTATATTAATTAATTAAATATATATATATATATATATATATATATATATATATATATATATATATATATATATATATGTACACAACCCCTTCCTTTTAGCATTAAACCTGACGTGGATGAAATGTGTACATATGACGTGGCAAAAATATTGTTTGTGGCAGCTGACGTGTAAGCTTAGTCAGCTTTGGGAAACTTCAAACGGTAATAATGAACTTCTCAAAGATCCTAGCATGAATTCTTCCGGCTTGTTGCATACTTAGACAAAATATTGAGTACGTTGCATACATGGAACAATTTGTGGCAGTACATAGCCGATTTTTGTGATTTACCCTATACATTATCCCCTGATATCAATTAGCACACACTTATAAATGGTAAGTTGTTTGTCTTTTCCTATAACCCACTTTATTTATCTTAATAAATACATTTAGAAGATAGAATATATCTGATAGATACAAGTTGACTTGAAGGTAAAAGTTGTTTGCTTATGACCTTTAAGTCCTTGGTTCAAGCCCTAACATGTAATTGTTTTTGCTTTTCTTTTTCTTTTAGTCCAATCTATAATATTTACAAGCATACAATCACCAAAGTGATTGTTGACTATTCATAATCTATTTAAACTCAATCAAACACTATAGCAATTCAATGATAATAATACTACATATTAACTTTTCATATATTTTGTTAAGGTCTAACTTTTCTTTTCTTTTCTTTTTTCTTTTTCATCTTCTTTTTTTCTCTTTACCTTGTAACTATGTGATAGTTTTCTTAGAAAAAAAAAGAATACCAAACTAATTTTATATGTACTTACCACCACATCAGTTGATATGTATAATCAAATTCTAAGATTGATTATATCAATTAAACAAAATAATTATTGTGACCATCGATAAAATTCATATTTTGTATTAACTTGCTAAAAAAGTCTCATTTCTCATATATGCTTAAAACAAATAATTAAAATTTTTATATGTACGTTACAATTTTTCCTTTGAAAAACCATTATCAAAAGTCATAATTACTTGCTATAAAAAGCTTAAATGCTTAAATAGTTAGAGTTTGAAGATCAACATTATATATATATATATGTTGATAACAAATCTATAATTAAAAGTAAAAAGGATTATCTAAATGATGTTTTAGATGAAAGTTAAACAAGTAAATGTATCTAACGTATGAAAAAGCAGTAGAAGAGATGAATTACGCAATGAATATAAACAAAGATGATGATAGTTGGTGAATTGGTGTTACAATATTATTTTAGAAATGTTACTTCATTAAAAACATCACACATGACCCGCTCATAAGTCTCAAAACAGTTGCAAAGCCGTTGTATTTATATTTTCTTATATTATTGTTACGTATTATAACGAAATTAAATTCAAGTCACTCTTAAGATTTGAGAAATATAATCTAACTAAAAGTTGAATCAATTACACGAGTAAACTATATTTGTTACATACAAAATAGATGATTCGAATTTCGTGAGTCAACTTTAGCGATTAGTCACGTTGTCGGATTGACAAAAATCACACAGTATTTACAATGTTATAAGTATAACTAAAATCAATCGACCTAAAGATGTATTACTCTCAGATATATATATAAAAAAAAATAATTACAAATACCCGGCCGCAACTCGCGGGTGAATAAAACTCATTAGCTACATAGACCACTTTGCCATTATTTTAGTTAGGCTAACAATTTATTTTATATCGTTTTGATGCTGCAATGATATTACAGACAACAACTTAACACGTACGACCTTCAAACTCGATAAATAGATAAAGATATATACTCTAGGCCCGAAGACTGAAAACATCAGTCGATCATTTAATTCGTTAACAATCACTAGTACATATTAGGGCCATGAAGACCGGTTTTAATGGCTTTAGAGACCAGTTTCAAAACCGTTTCCTTTTGGGGGAGGTCTTAAAACTAGAAACCGGTTTGAAACCGGTCCCTATGCCTGGGTCAAAAAGACAGGTTTTTTGATTAAAAACCGGTTCTAATGCAATTTTTCAAAAAAAAATCAAAATCACCCTGTACACTTACAGTACCCAGTTTCACAGTTTCAGTTACTATATAACCTGTTATTCAGCATAATTACAGTAGCAACTTTAACCAATATACAACACAAATCAACACATAAAAGACAATGGCCAATACTTTATATAATACTACCTTCAAAAACTTACATATCCATAAGTTCACAAAGAGATACAATGTAATTTCGAGTACAAAACAACAAAAGCCAACAGCATATGAGACGATTTCTAGCACTAAAACATGACCCAATTCACCATTCTCCTTAACTAAACTAGTAAGACCTTACATAAGCAATCCCTCACAGCTTTGCCATATAATGAGTTATCCAAACACCAACGATGCTATCCAACTCTTTTGCACTAAACGATTATGTAGTATTCCAGGGAATCTATATCAAAAACAAACACAAAATGGAAACATAAATCAACCATAATAGAGTTTAGTTTGTGTGAATATTGGGCAAAAAATGGAGATTATCAAGATCCATTTCAGCCTTTCTTCTATTGCTCCATCTTTTATAAAACAAGTATACAATTGTTCATCACAATTAACATATCTAAAAAGTTCTCAAGCAATTTATGCATGTGCACTACCACCTATATCACACTTTAGATATATGTTCAATGTTGAATATTGTGATGACCAATTCCCTTATCAGCAAAAGCAAACCAATTCCCTTATTAGTCGGGTCATGGGGACTGTGTTTAACCCGCCAAAAAAATTTCATACATAAGTTTAGTGCAATATACACAATGTAGTTAACGTAGAAGTAATTACCTTTTCATTGAATTGATGCTGCTCAAAAAGGATGAACTGATGCATCCATTTCATCAAATAGTATCCGCACTCCCATGTCTGTTTTTGTTGTTGGCACTAAATTATAACAAACAGACGTACATTAAACAAATGTAAATCTCAAATCAAGTATAACATATTAGGAGTACCAAAGATAATCAAACACTAGCAGCCCCAAACAACAATAATTTACCTAAAACCCAATCTGAACAGCCCGAATAATATAACTATCAGTGTCAAAATAATCCCAATTAACCTGACCTGAACCTTCTTGAATCTATTAGGGTCGGGTTTACTAGGGTTACAAAAGCTAAATCACATTGTACATAGTAGAATTATTTACCATAGGTAGCTCCCAAGAAAGACATCCGACAGCCCTAAAAGTAAACAAGCAAATATTGTGTCAAGAGTTTTAAAAACCAAAATTCTGGATTATTAAATAAAATACTTACTCATCAACAAGTTCAGTTAGCGTGTACTCCAATGGGATCTTATCCATCCTATTAGAATCCAAAATATAGCCTCGGTTGTCACGAGGGCATATGATATACAGTGACCAATGCCCACTAATCTAGTTAGTATAAATTAAAATAAAAGTCATATAACAGAGATTGTAGTAGCATATGGAACGTACCCTTGAGAAAAAGGTATGATATAATATTTACTACGATCTTGGGTTGCTGATTTGATGTAAGTGATGACATTCTTCGACGACTCGGTACACATGTTATGTGTCACAAGATAAGGGTTTATGAATGCACATCTTGGTTTTTTCAACCGGTTCTGAAGTTTATGACATGTCCTATGTACATGAAGGTATATTATTCATAGTGTAAAAAAGCATATATATTCATGAAATGTCATAAAAGGTTATGTACTTACATCGAGAACCAAGTGATAATCAACATATCAAGCCAACCATTTGTCATGAATCTCATAATTTCCCCAGGGCTGATAGTAAAATACGGCATATTCATTTCTTTCCCAAAAACATCATTATCAATATTAAATGTCTCCCCCCGACTAGGATTCTCACGTTTCATCCAATGCTCATAGAGCTGTTTCACAAAAGGCGGTCTCTTTTGAACTTTATGATAGTAAGTATCACATAATTTCCTGATCGCATGTTCTTTGTTTGCAGTAGGTGAACTCTTGGACCCACTCTTGGCTGTTGTGGAAGCTCTTTCTCTTTTGGATGAAGTTCCTTCATTTCCAGACCTAGACACCGTTGCCCCTTCGGTGGAGCGCTATTAATAATTAAACAGCATTTAGAAGGAAACTAACAATAAAAATCATATCATATCATGCCATCTTTATAAAAAGCAGCAGATAAAAACTAATTTGGTTTATTTAGACATACCTTGTAGACTTCAATTGCCTTCATCGGCAATTCAATTAAACTTCTTTTGGCTTGAACTAGGTTTACTATGGTACCAAGCGGCACCGGAAGATGGAAGTTTTCGTACTCAGAACGAACGGTATCAACCAGCACGCTCACATGATGCTCACGAACTACTAGATCAGCCCTAATAGGTTGTACCATCCCTATAGCAACATCGATCTTTTGTATCCCGTAAGGGAGTAACAAATAGCATTTAGTAGGCACCTACAAAATATGTAACATATAAATCATTTAGCTTTTTATTTATTAAAACATGAGTGTATACCTGAGTCACAGCTATAACATACACATATTTACCTCTATTTCATCCAACCAGTCGAGTTCGAGGTAAGGTGTCCTTGAATCACAACTGCTTCTCTTAAGTTCCGGGCTAGGAACGGGGATGTCTTCTACCCTACAAGCTGGTATCGTATCAGAACGTTGACATAGCTCTACGAATTGCGCTTCCAATTTCTTTTGACGTGCCACCATAGATTTCATTTGTTCTCGCAACTCAAATATTGACTCTCGCTTCCTTTTTTTCTTAGCATATCCTGCTATGCCCTTCTTCCACCCTGTAGTATACCCGACAGCCCTAGTACGACCATTGTGTTCTGGTCCTATAACAGTTGATTCCATCCGTTTGTCTTTTATCATAATCTACCTGTTAATTAATGCATAAACATTTGTGTTACATGTTTACTAGTATGTCTACTAAAATGTATGCGTGTGTATGTGCCTCTGTTTGTGTGTGTGTGTGTGTGTATTCTGATGTGCAAATACCGAGTTATAAAAAGTATAAGAAAAATATCTAAGTATGGACTATTACACAAATAGGCAAGTGTACCTAATCGAGTATTAGTATAGCAAAGATAAGTTCCAGGTTATCGTCCATGGAACAGTTTACGAGTATTGTGAAATCGTTATCAACTAATAGTTAACCTTTATTGAAAACAAGTAAAATTGGGAGATAGAGCCTTTTAACGACAGGTAGTCGAATGGTTATATTTGAAAATAAAGACAGATTTAAATAAAGCAAGTAAAGATAGATTCATTATAGGTTATAGAAATATATTCATCTAGATATTTTACCCCTATTGTTGGAAGTTTTAATGAAGAACTGTAATGTTACTTAACGTATGTGAATTAACTAGTTGGATTACTTGCTCTCGCAACGCAATCACTTAGTTAAGATTACATAGTGCAAGTCTCCTTGTTCACCTTATACCTCTTAACTATAACAAGTCATTCAATAAACATTAAGGACTAGATTAATTATTAACGTACGTGATTTAACTAATCGATTCCCTTGTCCTCACAAGCCGAATACGTAACTAAGATTACACAATGCAACTCTCGTTGTCATTTAAGACCTCTTAATTATGATTAATTAACCCAACTAACATGAAGTATTAATCGTGTGACTTTACTCTCGTAATAATCAACAATCACACAAGATCTCTCTTAGTATGATCCACCCACATCACAATTTATTTACTTTGATTCAATTCTTTGATTATCTCTAATACAAATCACTAGTTGTCACTCTAGTAAATGTAATGCAAAATCCACAAGTTCTCACTTAATGAAACAAACATAACACTAATTGAATCAAACATAAATAAACCACAATACGAATCGTTCGGTGATTAAACAAACATATTATCATACGAATCAAATAAATCGAATAATTGTATCCAACATCTAAAGTTATTAATCTAGATAAACACAAAAGTTTAACCCATAAATATCAGCTTAAACACAAGAAACAATAATAACTACGGATAAATTCATAATCGTTAGAGTAAGAATTAACCGAAGAAATCAACCGTATCCGTGTGTTTGATGATGATCGTGAGCTTTCTCCATGGTTGGAATGATGTTTGGAGGCCTTAGATCTCTCCAAAAACTGCCCAAAGTCGCCCAATTTCGTCCAAGAGAAGAGCTAACCTAATTTTAGGGTTTAATTTCGTATTTATACTCACCAGGTTGGCGCACGACATGGCCATGGCGTTTTGGATGACATGGCCATGGCCTCTCTCAGGTTGTAATAATGATCAGGTACGCAGCAACATGGCCATGGCCCGTCTGAGGACATGGCCGTGGCCTTAATCAGGAAGCAAAGACCAATCGAGTACCAGGGACATGGGCATGGCCATTGTATGACATGGGCATGGCCTTCCTACTTTTGTTCGGTTTCACATATCTTTCTCACGTTAATCTTGTGTTTCCATCTTTTCACCATTTCTTCAACATTAACACCTGAAATCAATTTCAAACTAAATAAGTACCATAAATTCATGAAATCAAATAAAATGGTACACAATTAGGACCAATATCGCCTCTAAAAATATATATAAATTAAGCGATATCAAAATCCCCCACACTTGAACTTTGCTTGTCCTCAAGCAAACTGTAATTTAACAATACCAAAACAACTCCTCTGGGATTTTATAAACGGTGATCAGGTTTTGAAAAAGTAACACTAACAATAATTACATAGGCAATCATATTAGCGCACAGTATATAATAATCACAAAAACCTGAGATAATTAATCTATCAAGCTCGAATGCACGACTTAGCACCTCACAATAAAAAATGTGTTTAAAAACACTCAACTCTCAATCTAATCTAAATTGGGAATGGAATATGTAAACACTCAATAGCCAAGTCGTGATGCAATAGTTACCATAGGCTTGCAAAATGATCAAATCTCCACCGACTGGCGTAGGCACCAGGTGTACTATCAAAAGAGGTCTTTTATCAAGGTTGTAATGTACAGGATAGGGTTTAAGGGTATGGAATGGAATATTTACAGTGGTTAATGTGCAGACAAAACTCTGAACAATTTAAACAATAAAACACCTAGTTACTAGCTGCTATCCCCAAAACTATGCAACTGTGTAATCACCAACTTTCACCAACTCCAACTTCCGTTCCTTAACTTTCAAACCTCAATAACAATTCAAACTTCATTTCGTTACAAGTGTACGCCATTAATAGGACACAAACTGAATTTTTAAACTAAATTCCGTTATGCAGCTCAAGTCTTTTATTTTATTTATTTCATTTTTTTTTTCTCTTTTTTTTATTGACTACTTTTACTCTACATAACGGTTAGTTTAAACATTCAACTTTACAAAATTAACACAAATTAGAAGATAAACCATTAACTCTCATATTAACCATCTTACATCTACTTCCAATAACCAACACAATTAGCACAACTAGCAACTAAAAAGAACTGTTCAGACTCTTGTATACTGTCGAAGAAGGCTAAAAAGGAAAATGTCTATATAAGTGGTTATATACAAAGGAATAAGGCTAAAGCGCAACATGGTTAACTAGGGGTATCTAGCACTAAAAATGAGTGTTACAAAGGGTTAAAAAGGAAATTAACTAACCAATGCGATTAGCTAATAAAACAAAAGAGAAGGTTACAAACAAAGTGGTTAAATCCTAAATGCCTCTTTATCATGCGAATACACCTATATCATACGAATGTGATCCCACTGCGATCTTCAAATGTATCAACTAGAGCAAGTTCTAGAACAAATTACAACACCGGCACACTCATAGCAATATGAATTATAAACACTATAGATAAGTGTTTTCAAGTAAGGCTCAAAAATCTCACATATTTAGTAGGGCTACAAATGTGCTAGTCATGCAATTCACCCAATGAGGTTGCTCTCAATCAAAAAATTTTGGCCAAGTGGGAGATTAGTTACCAATTATACTAATGTTTAATCTTATATGAATAATGCAATTAATCTCATGAGGACAAATGAATTCCTAGCGAATTATCACTCCTTTACCCGTTATTGAAATTCTTAAAGTTCTATTAGTTAAATCAAGATCAATAACAGATTCAATAAGTGGCTAGGAATAATAATCAACTAGAAAAGAAAATTCAAGTGCAAATATATACCAGTACGAATATACACCCCCCCACACTTGAGTTGTGCATTGCCCTCAATGCACCAAAATAAATACATAACAGAAATCAAGTGGGAATAGTAAAAGAGAGCGAGTACTTCCCCGGGGGTAATTCCTCAAAGCAATAGATTGTTGGAAGGTCGGATAATGGATGTTGTTGAAACTAGTGCCAACATTTTCATGCAGTTTTATTCCAGCTCATCCTTGAAGCAAAACACAACTTCACAAAACTTATTAGATTCTACTTAACCACGGGCTCGAGATGTAACTTCATAGAAACAAGCCGTGCACTGCCTGTAACCATAAACTCACAAACACAACCCGCAACAAGCACAAACATAGCAAAGCATAAACACAAACAACAATCCCACAACAAAACACAAATATAGCAAAGCAAACTAAACAAACTAAAAATCAAAGCAAAAACACAAACACAAACTTGCAATAAAGCATAAAATAGTAAACCAAACTACAAAAATAATAAAGCGTTAACTCTCTTTGGAATAAATTCCAAAGAAAGGGTCGATCAACTAATAGATCAAACAACCTCAAAATACAAACTGTTCCCCGGCAGCGGCGCCAAAAACTTGATGTGCAAATACCGAGTTATAAAAAGTATAAGAAAAATATCTAAGTATGGACTATTACACAAATAGGCAAGGGTACCTAATCGAGTATTAGTATAGCAAAGATAAGTTCCAGGTTATCTTCCATGGAACAGTTTACGAGTATTGTGAAATCATTATCAACTAATAGTTAACCTTTATTGAAAACAAGTAAAATTGGGAGATAGAGCCTTTTAACGACAGGTAGTCGAATGGTTATATTTGAAAATAAAGACAGAATTAAATAAAGCAAGTAAAGATAGATTCATTATAGGTTATAGAAATATATTCATCTAGATATTTTACCCCTATTGTTGGAAGTTTTAATGAAGAACTATAATGTTACTTAACGTATGTGAATTAACTAGTTGGATTACTTGCTCTCGCAACGCAATCACTTAGTTAAGATTACATAGTGCAAGTCTCCTTGTTCACCTTAGACCTCTTAACTATAACAAGTCATTCAATAAACATTAAGGACTAGATTAATTATTAACGTACGTGATTTAACTAATCGATTCCCTTGTCCTCACAAGCCGAATACGTAACTAAGATTACACAATGCAACTCTCGTTGTCATTTAAGACCTCTTAATTATGATTAATTAACCCAACTAACATGAAGTATTAATCGTGTGACTTTACTCTCGTAATAATCAACAATCACACAAGATCTCTCTTAGTATGATCCACCCACATCACAATTTATTTACTTTGATTCAATTCTTTGATTATCTCTAATACAAATCACTAGTTGTCACTCTAGTAAATGTAATGCAAAATCCACAAGTTCTCACTTAATGAAACAAACATAACACTAATTGAATCAAACATAAATAAACCACAATACGAATCGTTCGGTGATTAAACAAACATATTATCATACGAATCAAATAAATCGAATAATTGTATCCAACATCTAAAGTTATTAATCTAGATAAACACAAAAGTTTAACCCATAAATATCAGCTTAAACACAAGAAACAATAATAACTACGGATAAATTCATAATCGTTAGAGTAAGAATTAACCGAAGAAATCAACCGTATCCGTGTGTTTGATGATGATCGTGAGCTTTCTCCATGGTTGGAATGATGTTTGGAGGCCTTGGATCTCTCCAAAAACTGCCCAAAGTCGCCCAATTTCGTCCAAGAGAAGAGCTAACCTAATTTTAGGGTTTAATTTCGTATTTATACTCATCAGGTTGGCGCACGCCATGGCCATGGCGTTTTGGATGACATGGCCATGGCCTCTCTCAGGTTGTAATAATGATCAGGTACGCAGCAACATGGCCATGGCCCGTCTGAGGACATGGTCGTGGCCTTAATCAGGAAGCAAAGACCAATCGAGTACCAGGGACATGGGCATGACCATTGTATGACATGGGCATGGCCTTCCTACTTTTGTTCGGTTTCACATATCTTTCTCACGTTAATCTTGTGTTTCCATCTTTTCACCATTTCTTCAACATTAACACCTGAAATCAACTTCAAACTAAATAAGTACCATAAGTTCATGAAATCAAATAAAATGGTACACAATTAGGACCGATATCGCCTCTAAAAATATATATAAATTAAGCGATATCATATTCATATATACAAACTGTAAATATATAAGCGATATAACATAAATCTTACCAACTTATTGAATATATCATCTAACTCAGGCGGTAAGACCCTCACCCCATCTGGAGCAGGTATCATCCTAGACAACAAATTGTCTTTTGCACGCTGGTCACGAATATGGTGAACAATGGTTGACTTATCATTTGATTTTGCCTCTTCACTCCAAACTGATTGCATCCCACGATACCCTTTTGGGCCAGTATGTGGTGGATCCTTCTTCTTCTTTGCCCTTTCTCTTGCTAATGCACGGATTTTCTTCGCATACGGGTAACAGACATATTATAAATATTGCAGCAACAGCATGTCTAATGATACATTAATGTTAAGTTGAATAAGATACCTTTCTCTCTTCTGTATTTTCCCTCGCAACAAAATCTGACAGTGTCCGATTTCGGCGGGTAAATGGTGGAGGCTGACGAGGGTTTAGGGGAAATGGCCTAGTAGCTTCTGGTTTTGAGTTTTAAGAAAATGGTGGAGAGAAAGTAGGGTTTTGACAAATTTGATGGAGGGAACTGAATCGTTTTTCAGTCCAAAATTTTCGTCTCCCGCTAAACGAAAATGGAGAGTTTAGAATGTTCCAGTCCATCGCACTTTTCTTTTTATCTTCACCTGTATTATATTATAAATTTATCAATTTTCATTATAAAATTGTAAATGTAACCTGTAGGTAAAACTGAGTTATTAGAATAATTAAAAAGTTTAATAATTATAACATACAAAAACTAAATTGATAACTCTTGCAACCTCTCGTGATGATTTTGATGTCCCATGTTCCTGTTAATTAAAAATGATAACCTTTTCAGAATAATTGATGTATACAATGTAGTTTTTAAATGTTTTAAAATAGTACCATAGTCAAATACCTTCACTTAGTGCGCGGTTTATCAATCCATAATACGTCGTCATGGTCGGTTCTTAAGTAAATAGTATCGTCAAGAACATCATTTGTTTATGAAATACCGATGAAAATGGAGGTAACTCATCAAATTGATCATATTCTTCCTCATCCACAACATTGTCAATTCCAAGTATACGTCATTTACCATGCATAACAATGTGCAACCTCGAGTCCTTTGGGTCTTGAACAAAGAATACTTGTGTAGCTTGTTTAGCTAGAATAAATGGTTCTGATGCATATCCATTAGTAGAAAGGTCGACAGTTGTGAAACCATCACTATCAACTTTAACACCATGTCGGTTTTCTACCCACTTACACTTGAACAACGGTATACTAAAGGTCTGGTAATCCAATTCCACAATTTCTTGAATGACACCGTAGTAAGGGTCCTTTGCGATCCTTGAACTTTCTTCATCATTACCCCTTGAGGCTATTACTGTCACTCCACTATTTTGCAAGGGGCCCTTTGAATCTTGTTGTTTGGTGTAAAATGTATACCCATTAATTTCATAACCTTGATATTTTGTCACCATAATATCCGGTCCGGACCCTAACATTTTCACTGTCTCATCCACAACATCTTCTTTCTTTACTCTTTCTTTCAACCATGATGGTAAAGTTTTATTATGCTCATTTGCTAACCATTTAGCACTTTTAGTGCGGTTCTTTACTTTCAAAAATGTCATGTGCTCATTTACGTAGGGAGCAACTATGCTTAAGTGTTGGAGGACCGTAAAATGTGCTTGGTAAAGATCATCTTGATCGATAGTGTCCATCTTCCTTCCAATTGTCCCAAGCCCTTGAAGTCTACCCTCATGTCGAGGTCGAGGCACACCAATATTCCTCGCACCTTCAAGATAATCGTTACAAAATTCTATCACCTCCTCGGTAGCATAACCTTCAACAATACTGCCTTTAGGTTGACTTCGGTTCCTTACATTCCCGTTTAAGAAACCCATGTACCTCTCAAATGGATACATGTATCGTAGAAATACAGGACCACAAGCCTTTATTTCATATACAATATGAGATACGAGGTGGACCATTACATCGAAAAAGGAAGGAGGAAAGTACATCTCGAGCTGGCACAAAGTTAGGATTATATCACTTTGCCATCTATCTAAATCTCCAGGATCAATCACTTTCGAATGAATCATATTAAAGAAAAGGAAAAGTTTTGTCATTGTATGTCCTGGAAGTATTCCACGAATTGCGATAGGAATCACTTGAGTCATTAATACATGACAATCATGCGACTTCATACCAAGCAATTTATTGTCTTTCATCGACACTAGCCTCTTAATGTTAGCAGAATAGCCAGATGGAACCTTAACATTGTGTAAAGATTGGCAAAATTTGGTTTTCTCGACCTTTGATAAGGTATAACAAGCTACTGGTAGATACGTTCGCGATCCTTCATTCGCTACAGGAGCAAGCTCGGGTCGGATTTTCATTTCGACCATGTAATTTCGAACATTAGTTCCATCTTTCGACTTCCCCGGAATATTCAACAATAAGCCTATCAAACTATCACAAACATTTTTTTCAATATGCATAACATCAATACAATGTCGAACCTGTAAATACTTCCAATATGGTAGATCCCAAAAGATAGACCTTTTTTTCCATAACATTTTTTCCCGACTTGTATTTTTTTTTTTGCCAAACACAACGTTTATGTTTTCTACTCGGGCAAATGTTGCTTCCCCATTCAGTGGAGGTCGGACACTACCATTCTCAATAGTGCCGTCAAACAAATTTTTTTTTCTACGGTATGAATGATTGGTTGGAAGCGATCTTCGATGACCCATGTACACCGTTTTCTTACAATTAGTTAACCATCTCGACGATGTGTCATCTTCACAAAGGGGACACGCCTTAGTCCCTTTAGTACCATATCCAGTTAAATTCCCATATGCTGGAAAATCACTAATTGTGCAAAATATCATGGCCCGCAAATTGAAATTCTCTTTCTTATACATATCATACACTTCGACACCCGAACTCCATAATATTTGCAAGTCTTCAATCAACGGAGCTAAATATACATCAATGTCATTCCCGGGTTGTTTCGGACCTTGGATCAACAAAGACATCATGATGTATTTTCGCTTCATGCATAACCAAGGTGGAACATTATATATGCATAGAAGAACTGGCTAGGTGCTGTGACGACTGCTCATGTTTCCAAATGGATTAATTCCGTCTGAACTAAGTCCAAAACGTATGTTTCTAATCTCTTCTCCAATTCTTCAAACGTGTTATCAATATCCCTCCATTGTGGAGAATTGGCCACATGTCTTAATTTTCCATCTACTTTACGCTCTTTGGCATGCCAACGCAATAATTTTGCATCTTTGGGGTTTGCAAATAATCGTTTCAATCTTGGTACAATGGGAAAATACCACAACAATTTAGCAGGGGGGCCATTCTTCTTGACATCACTGTTAACTTCAGTTTCTGGTTTCCGTTTGTACTTCGACGTACCACATACAATGCATTCATGTAAGTATTTATATTCATTTCTATACAATATACAGTCATTTGGACATGCCGGTATTCTTTCAACTTTCAATCCCATTGGACACATCATTTCGTGCAACAACATTAATAGGCTTGTAAAGCTTTTATCACTCCATGAGTTGGTTGCTTTTAAATTGATTAATTTCAACACCGTGGATAGTTTAGTAAACTTTGTACAACCGTTGTATAGTGGTTTTTCCGAGTCGATAAACATTTGCTGAAATTTATCATAATTACTTTCGTCAATACCACCTTCCAAATCATGGAACATACTATCTAAATTATCATGATAGTCATTATGGAATACATAATTATTTTCATCATTATCGGGTGCATTACGTTTGGAGCCAACTCTGTTTCTATCTTCTAATAATTCTCCATGCCATGACCAACAATCATACTCATCAACAAATCCATTTACTATCAAATGTCGGCTAATTACAGTAAGCTCGGCATAACTATTGAAATTTTGACAATTTTTACAAGGACATGAAACTTTCTCTTTCCCTTTTTTCGTCCGATCAGCCTCAGCAACTTCCATAAATTTAGATAACTCTGTAAGATATTATGGACTATGACGTGGTATCTCATACATCCATGTAGTACGATCCATCTGAAAATATACCCAAAAAATATATATTAAGATGAATGCATGCATGACATGAGTACATGTTTATTTTGTTGCAGGTAGCCACCTAACCCACTTTTCAAATACTTTGTCTCATATGTGAATGCGTATATACTTATTGATGTTTAAGAAAAAATCAACAGCATTTCCCCTTATCTCCCCAAGCATGCATATAAAATGCAAACTCGTAGGAGAAAGGAGAAATGTTGTCGATTTTATCTTAAATACTACTAAGCTAATACACATTCACATCCTAAATGAGACAAAGTATTCAAAAAGCAGTCCCAAATCGGGGACAATCCAAAATTAATCTCTATTAGATTAATTTTGGACGGGTTTAAACATCTAGGCATATGATCTAATCCCTATACTATATGAATGTCATGATACAAAAATATTACATATCAATATGTTGAGAGTTCTAGATAATATACCTTATGTATGTCAATCGACAAATCAAGCTCGATAGCAACTGTTGAGTCACTGGTCACTGACCATGTTGAGTCACTGGTCGCTAACCAACTCAACTTAACACTACTCGATGAAGAAATGAATTGTATCAAAGCTGCCGTTGCTGAAGATTAGTTTCGCTGATCGTCATTCATTCTGTTTGATATTCTGAGGAAGATTAAAGCTCAACTTTGTGTTTCGCTGATCAACGTCAGCGAGAGCTTTACTTCTTCAAATTAATAAAGGCAAAAGTCACTGCCAGAATAACAGCTATTCACTGAAGATCTATAGCTCAATTCATTCTACAAGAGCATTTTAGCTCGCAGTGAGTGAGGAGAATTACTGCATCTTCAGGGACTATTCATAAAGCCTCTCAAACATCAAGTACAAGAAGTACTGCATTTATCTATACATCAGCAAGAGTATTCCAAGCTTAAAGTATGTCCGAAAGATTACGTGGCAGCAAGTGATTGGTTTTAAAGTAACGAGATATTTGCGGTAACAGAATTGGGACCCGCAGAATGTCGGTTCATAAGAGATCAAGCCAATCAAGCAGCGACAGGTGTCATTCCAAGATCCTATTTTGTAGGCGTTATTTTAGGAACTCTTGTAGTATAAATAGTTCAGTGTTTTGTACTGTAGAGGCTAGTCGTTTAATCGTACTTATCACTTGTGTGTCAGTGATTAGTTTGTCTAGAGTACGTATTAACGATCCAGCGAGTGAACAGTCAGTGTGTTTGTCCACTGCTGTTCATCTCATTTATAATAGATTAGCTAAGTGTTTGAATTGGATTAACTTTGGTTAATCCATTCCGCATTCAACACTTATGAATTGTATGATCAATATAATTCATCATTTATCTATCATTACTATTGTTGCTTTGATATTGTCATATCTATAATCTGTTATATCTTGTTACTATTACTTATACTCTGTTTCTGTGAATCAATTTAAAACTAATCAATTAACTTAGCTAAAATCTGAAAAAGTTTTAAATTGTATTCAACCCCCCTTCTACAATTAAACTTTACACATTGTGATTCCAAATCACTAACTGATAGTGATTACGGGACTCTCAATTGGTATCAGAGAAAGATGCGAAAGAAGAAGAAGAAAGAAAAAGAAAGTTGAAAGAACAATCTGATTCCGATCGAGCTTTTCTGTTGAAACTGAGTGGAGATGAAGCTATACAAAGAGAAAGAGAAATCTTCTTAAAGAGACAGCAAGAAGATGAAGATTTTAGGCTGTCTAAACTCCTTCAATATGTTGAAGAATCTGAATTTCAACAAGAGCTTTGTGCAGATAAAAAGGCAGCAAGTTGAAAAAGAAAGGGGGAGCAAAGACATCAGCTGATAAAATGTTGGATGAGATTGACAGGAAGAAATATGCTGTCAGAATGACTAGAAGATCAAATCATGCTCCTATCACCAAAGTCAGCTTGAAGAAACCTAAGAACAAATCTCAAGCTCAACTACTAATCCACAGAGGAATGGAGTCTCAAGCAATTAATCTAGATCAAGTCTGCAAATTACATAGAGAAGAATGGAATGAAATCAGACTTGCCATCAGTCACTCCTCAAGTGCTGCAAAAGAAGAAGTCTTGACTGAGATTGACAGGCTGTTCAAGAAAATGGTGGATCTGCAGCTACTTAGACCAGAAGACACTGTCATATTTGGTGAAGAGATAGTGCAGCCACCAAGCCCAAGATATAGATCAGATACCAACAGAATCATCAGAGTTCCAAACACCAGAAAGTTGAACCTATCCATTCCTGATGGAGTGCCAAGAGTTGAGGGCACTGAAGTTACTGAAGGAGAGAAAGGGGTTGTCTACATAGACTTCAATGGAAAGTTGTGTTTCCAAAGAGAATCAGAACTTGAAAAGATAGATCATGAGCAACTTGTACATCTCATTATAATAGTCAGTGTGCTTCCTAAAGACTCAGTAATGAGAAAGGCAATTTTTGAAGAAGGGCTTGCTAGACAGTACAGGTACCTGCCATCCAGTGACAAATATGAATTGCAGAATGAGTTGGGCATCGTAAAAGAAGAAGAAGTTTGGGGCTGTTTAAATTGAAGCTTGTAATAGATTAGGTTTATTGTAACTAAAATTACTTTATGATTTACAGTTCAATAAAACCTAATTTTGCTTTTGAGAATACCAAAGTGCAAAACTCAGATCATATCAAAAGAATCCAAAAAGATAAATGAATGGATCACAAGTACAAGTCACTGAATGTTTAAAATCTTAAACATTGACTATAAACTTTTCTCAGCAACCAGTTTGTCTAGGGAGCTTCGATCACAATCATTTAGGGGGAGATTGTTGAGTCACTGGTCGCTGACCATGTTGAGTCACTGGTCGCTAACCAACTCAACTTAACACTACTCGATGAAGAAATGAATTGTATCAAAGCTGCCGTTGCTGAAGATTAGTTTCGCTATTCGTCATTCATTCTGTTTGATATTCTGAGGAAGATTAAAGCTCAACTTTGTGTGTCGCTGATCAACGTCAGCGAGATCTTTACTTCTTCAAATCAATAAAGGCAAAAGTCACTGCCAGAATAACAGCTAGTCACTGAAGATCTATAGCTCAATTCATTCTACAAGAGCATGTTAGCTCGCAGTGAGTGAGGAGAATTACTGCATCTTCAGGGACTATTCATAAAGCCTCTCAAACATCAAGTACAAGAAGTACTGCATTTATCTATACATCAGCAAGAGCGTTCCAAGCTTAAAATATGTCCGAAAGATTACGTGGCAGCAAGTGATTGGTTTTAAAGTAACGAGATATTTGCGGTAACAGAATTGGGACCCGCAGAATGTCGGTTCATAAGAGATCAAGCCAATCAAGCAGCGACACATGTCATTCCAAGATCCTATTTTGTAGGCGTTATTTTAGGAACTCTTGTAGTATAAATTGTTCAGTGTTTTGTACTGTAGAGGTTAGTCGTTTAATCGTACTTATCACTTGTGTGTCAGTGATTAGTTTGTCTACAGTACGTATTAACGATCCAGCGAGTGAACAGTCAGCGTGTTTGTCCACTGCTATTCATCTCATTTATAATAGATTAGCTAAGTGTTTGAATTGGATTAACTTTGGTTAATCCATTCCGCATTCAACACTTATGAATTGTATGATCAATATAATTCATCATTTAGCTATCGTTACTATTGTTGCTTTGATATTGTCATATCTATAATATGTTATATCTTGTTACTATTGCTTATACTCTGTTTCTGTGAATCAATTTAAAACTAATCAATTAACTTAGCTAAAATCTGAAAAAGTTTTAAATTGTATTGAACCCCCCCTTCTACAATTAAACTTTACACATTGTGATTCCAAATCACTAACTGATAGTGATTACGGGACTCTCAATTGGTATCATAGTAGAGTTGGTTTAAATTCAATTAACCAGGTCTGCAATGGAATCAGTAAAGTACAGCTGTGTTGACTCTGATTATCAAAAGGGAAATGGTTCTACAACCAAACCTCCAGCTTTTGATCCATCAAGGATTGAAACTTGGATGTCCCGAATGATGATGTTTTTAGACCTAATTGATGACCGTCTCTGTAATATAATAACCAATGGTCCCCACATTCCAACCACAATTGTTCATGCTGTCATGGCTACAGCCACTACTCCTGCTATACCAGAAATGGTTGTGCCCAAAAGAGAGGAACAATGGTCGGATGAGGATAGACGATTGGTTAGATTGGATAAACAAGCTAAAATCTACATAGGCATGACACTTCCTGATGAAGTGTTTGAATCTATCAGGCTTTGTAGAACTGCTAAAGACATGTGTGATACCCTTAGGAATATATATATTGGAACTCCTGATATTATTCGTTGCAGGGAAGTCAATCTCACTCGCCAGTATGAGCTGTTTGCAATGGAACCAAATGAATCTTTGTCTTCTACTTACACCAGATACCAGTCACTGATGAACAAAATGGAAAAGGCTGGTATAGGTAAGGAACAGAGATTTGTTGTTGAGAAATTTCTTGAGTTGCTGCCAAGGAAAATCTGGGGAACCATTGCCACGTGTACCAGACAAAGGAATGATTATTTAGTTCTTAATCTTACTCAAGTGTATGGTATTTTGCTCAACTGGGAGCAGTCAGAAAAGCAAGCTGATCAGAGTGAGCATATTCGTGCTACTTTTGGAAGTCAGAAAATATCCAATGCTCTTGTAGCTGAGCTTGATGAAATCGATCAGAGACAGAAATCAAGGGTGTCCAAGAAAAGATCGAAGTCACTTATAGCTGAAGAGGAAGGTGGTCAAGTTGAAGAACAGTCAGAGTTCTAGTATGATAAAGGACTAGAGAAGCTTGAAAAAGATATGGCCATGATGGTGGCTAATGTCAGAAGGAACACCAGATCAAAAAGATTCGCTGGTGCTCCATCATCTGAAAAATTCCAATCAAAAGGTGAATGCTAAAAGTGTGGCAAACCTGGTCATTTGGCAGCTGAATGTAGATCAAAGTCAGTCAACCAAGTCCCTGAACCTATGCTAGACTTCAGAAATGATAAGTATAACAAGTACAAGGCAAAGTACAAGAAACTGAAGGCATTGGCTAAATCTGGAAAGAAGAAAGGAAAAGGTTTCGTCGCTGAAGAAGGTTCATTCAGTGACTCTGACTCCTCATCATCCGATGAAGAAGAAGCAATGATTTGTTTAGATAAAGAGTACTGTCTGATGGCTGATGACGCTGAACTTCTTGAAGGCATCAAAGAAGTCACTCCTAAATGTTCAGCATCTCAATGGGATCCTGAAACTCTTTACAAGGTGCATTGTTTCAGATCATACACAGCTGCTGAAAAAGATAATATCTTTGAGTCTTTGATAGTTGACTTATCAAATGCTCATGATATTCAAAGAGGGCAAAAACGTAAAATCAGTGACTTACAATCCAAACTTAATGACCAAAATGAAAATGAGTCAAAAATGAAGAAATTAAAACTAGATCTTGATGCACAAACTTATGCAAATCAAGTTTGTGTTCAAGAAAAGGTAAGATTTGAGACACAATTTCAACAACTTAAAAAGGTCATGGAATTTTGGTGTAAATCAAACGATAAGGTCAATCAATGTGTAAACAATCAAATTCCAAAATAAGTTAAAGCTATTTTGGGAGGAGATTATGAATACGCTGCATCCCTCGCTGACTCAACAATGGTTGACCCTGTTTTTGACCCCAAAGGTAATTTTTCAGAAGCTGTATTTGAACCTATCTCCATCTTCAGTGAGCCACGACCAAACTATTTTACTAAAAGCAAGTTGGTCACTGAAGATACTGATATCCTAAATAGTAATGATGAGATGAATGTTTTGAAAACTGTCAAATCATCAGCAACTTCACATCTCATCAAAACTATTGCTGAAAATCAAATAATAATCAGCAACTTCACTGACACTGTGTCTGTCACTGAAACAACATCAATCAGTGACCTTAAGTCAAAGATGCAGGAAGTAAAAATCAGCAAGAAAAGTTGTTTGATTGTGTCAGATCAGCAACTTAAAACAAGGAAAGTCAAAAAGGCCAGTCGTGTTAACAAAAAGTGTTACAAATGTGGTGAAAGACATCACTTGTCATCAGAATGCTCAGCTCTACCTATTTCAAATCATCAAACCATCAGTGAGCATTCAAAAATGATTTATCCCAATCAATGGAAGCCTAATCCTAGGCTTGGTCATTATGAACCCATCTCTGAATGGGTTCATCACTTGAACTAAACATATATCTTTCTCTAGATGAGTATTCATTATGTTTTCATATTATGTTTTATATCGTTGATTTATTCTTTCTCCGAACTGATCTTGTTAGTATTCTAAGTTGTAACTCGATCAGTGATAGACAAGCTAATGACATGATATTTCAATATATATACAACATAATTTGTACTCATTTTTTTAATAAAAAATAATAATAATAATAATAAAAAAAAATAAAAATAAAAATAAAATAAAATATATATATATATATATATATATATATATATATATATATATACAAATAAATAAATAATAATATAAGTATCTCTGAATAATAACCTTGGTTCATATCTGGGTCACGACCACATCTCTCTGATTTATTCAGTATTCTAAGTTGTGTCTAAATTAGGGAGACTAAATCTAAATCAGATAGAAAATCATTATTATTTTCTCTTAATACTTATGTTTCATTTTTTGTGGGTAATCAATTTATTGATTAAATACATCAGGGACTCCCTGATATATCATTTAATGGTGGTATATCAAATCGACAAACATTCGTTATAATTAATACTTTTTGTATTTAATCTAACGGATTTCAAATTAAATATTTGTTGGTATAACGAAAATATCGCGCACATCTGACATTCTCTCTCCTACGTCAGCGCACTTTTCCGGCACACCACTCCCATCACCATTAATGCCACCACTCTCTACCATCATAACCCCCTATGCCTCTACCACTTCCACCACGACCATACACGTCGCCTTAGTTTCGTTCACACAAAGTGTACTCTATTTAAACTCACAAATCAGTGACTCGTCACTATTACACTTTTCTAATTTTCAAAATCTCTGTTTTCAAAACCCTAAAAATCAAAGGCAAAAACAAGTTTTTTTAAGGATCCTTAATGTCTAAATCAAAATTTTTCAATAATGAATACACTGCTTCTACATAGATTAAAGCTCTTCGAGCCTCTACGGTAAGTGACGATTCAGTCATTACTGTCCCTAAATCAAACTATTTGGGTAACGTTTCCTGCCCTAAACCTGAGTATGCGGAGGTAATAAGTTTTTTGAAAAACCACTTTATTCTCCCTGCTCTCATGTTATCACCCGGAGAAATGAATCCAGAATGGTTGAGTGAGTTCTGGTATACCTGCACTCACTCAATCGTTAATAATACCTCACAACTCAAAGGTTTTATCGATAACGGAGGTCAAGAAATAATTATTTCTGCACACACCTTCCGTACCGTTTTACAACTCCCTGAGCATGATACTTACGACCCACTGCCTGACAAGGAAGATGCCAAAGGAGGCATTGATTTGACGTAAAAAGTCATGTTTTACACGCATCTTTTATCTCATATTTAGCACTTAATTAACAAAAACATGCCAATAAAGTTCACATTTACCACATTTTGTTAAAAAGGTCTTAACTTTATAAATATTTCAAAAACGACGGTAAATGGACGAAAAACACACTTAAATAGGCATAATTCGTTCGACATGCTATTTTATCGTAAAACTTCGATCTGGGACTTAATAAATATCTTAAAATGTAGGTCTGGAGAATATGAACGCGTGGACATAAACAACGCTGAAAACGGATCAAGAACGAAGAAGTTAGAGCCAAACGAGTACGATCCAGCACACAAGACTTACGATCCAGCACACAAGACCACGGACCAAGGGAATACCACCCTCTAGGGGCCGTATACCCCCCCTACAGGGGCCGTATACCCCCTATACAGGGCCGTATACCCCCTGTATGGGGTGGTATACCCCCTTCTAGGGGTGGTATACCCCCTCTACGCTGCCGAATATGCCCTATTTGCTACCGAATACGCCCTATTTGCTACCGAATACGCCCTATTTAGGGTGGTATACCCCCTTTACGTAGTCGAATTTCATAGCTAGGGGGTGTATTTCAGTATTAAATTGGTACGAGGGTGTTAAGTGTAAAATCGTATCTTGTATGCCTATAAATAGAGACCCTCACCTCCTCATTCAAACATCCATCCATTCATAACACAATTCACTTTCACACACACTTTCTCTTGTAATTTCATTTCTTAGTTAGTTTCTCTCTCTAGTTTCTCTCTCTAGCACTACTCTTAGGAGTTAGAGGAGAAATTAGAGGGTAGCTAGTAGATTAGAGGAGGGATAATCATTGTAATAAAGGAGTATTGCTGTTCAAGCTGGTATTCAAGGATTGCAATTATTTTCTCTCTGTTACGCTGCTCTATTATCCGGTGATATCTATTCCCTCATACAGTTATTATGTCTGAATTATCCATGCGTAATATTATGGTATGTGCTTTATTTGTTACCATGTTTATTGAGTAGTGTAATATTGTGATTGTTGAAATGTAGATATTTAGAAGTAGGGATGATGTTAAATTAATCTTCAATTAAATATAATTGGAAATTGTTATGTTTTGTATCGGGTTAAACTTTTCAAGCGGTAGATCTAAACCACCATATACACCCTTTCCAAGCTTTCACGTGGCTATTACTTTAGTATTAGGACCTGATCAACCCTAGTATCGGTAGATAGTTATCTGTGTTACTGTTGAAGCTGTGGACATGCTGTAAAACGGCCCAGTACTTAGTATAGCGCTGGAAACACCTCTGATGGAGTACAAATGCGTGGAAGCTACGGACCGGTCGTAAGCATATGACACCATGGATACCTGGAAGTCACCCTTCCTGAACATGGTCTAGGTATATACAAAGCTGTGGAACTGCTGAAAAACGTAGTATACACCGTGAAACAAACCTAGGGATGAACGTTTGATCGCAAAGGAGGGTCTACACCTTGACGGAAGTACTTGTGCTCCTCAACTAAGTTTAAGGGATCTGGAAAAGAAAGCAAACATTCAGCTGTAGTGTAAGATGCTTAAACCCCCTTATCCAACATAACTGACAGTTTAACGTACAGTAGAAAGCAATTAGTACAAACCTTAATAAAATCAATTAGAACTAGGTGTTAAGAACGGTCAGAAATTAAATATCGGTATGTTACCTTATTCATGCACCCAGGGTTAATCCCAAGAAGGGTCACTTGTCCTCATCGGACAGTGTTGGGGGTTGAGCAGTCTGATCTGATCAGAATCATGATAGCCTAGTACTCAGTGACATACGACTTAGGGTTTCCACTTTAAATCGTAGGGTGCTAGTGTTTACACCAAACCTCTGTTGATTTATTTAAGGCAAGTCTCCAATCATCTTTTATAATGAACATCATCCCGAAACCTGAATATTGAAACTTCAGCAATCACAACTCTATCTATCTGATTACCCTATCCGTAGTATAGTATTTACTTTCCTGCATTTTAGTTAAATTAGAAAATACCAAAACAAAAACCCTACCTACTCTATTAAACCCATCCTATTAGCAACTATTCTCTGAGGTATTTAATTCATTTCGATTCGCTCCGATTTTAAGAACGACACCTGAGTCAGACTTACCGCTTACTACCCTAATACCCTTAGAGCAGTAGGTAGTAATAAAACTTAGGCTTCCCAGCAAAATATAAATTTAAAACCCTCTGATCACCCGCCTCGAGCGTGAGGTCCGACGATGACAGGAAGCGATTCCTGAACCGACCGTTCGGGGTGCGATCAGGTTTTTGGCGCCGCTGCTGAGGATCGCAGAGCGTTGTGATTTGATAAATATACCTTAGAATTAGAAGCCTTTAGGAGAACCTTTCGTTTAAGCCTATCTTTTTCGAAAGTTACTTGATGTATCGCAAAAAGTCACGTTTTTACATGCATTAATTGTCCCATATTTAGCTCTTTTCTAACAAAAACATCTTAAAATCATCATTATTTAATAACATTTGTTAGAAAGGTATAAACTTGTCGGTCTTTTGAAAATCAAGCAAAAAGGGCAGAAAACTGACCTAAATAGGCACTATTCTGAGCCTAACCGTAAATCTACTGTAAACTTCATACCAGAGCCTCATAATAGTCTTATTTTGTAGCTATGAAGATTACGAGAACGTGGATATAAGGATTGCTCAGAACGGATCAAGGACGAGAAAGTTATGCAAGTTACAGCGCAGCCGAAAGCTACAAAACGTATTCTGGACACGCCCGGGCCCCACACATCCAAATTCTACCAAATTGGCATCATTAGAAGCGTAACGGAATTACGAATCCGTAGGCGAAAGAATCAAGTCAAACGGATGGGAAACGAAGAAGATACGGCCTTCCGAAGATGCGAGAAAAGTTAGAAAAATCACACGGCCTAGCACACGGCCACCACCCAGCCGTGTACGGCCTTGATGTGACCGTGTACGGCCCTAAACAGGCCGTGTACGGCCCTATTTAGGCCGTGTACGGCCTCTGTTGCTCTCACATGGCCTCCTTCTTGCTTCGTTGGCTTGTACGTGTGCTTGTGGACTTGTACTCTTGGATCCAAGGCTTGCCTATAAATAGAGAGCTCATTCACCTCATTTCACACACCATTCTTCATAGAATTCTCTCACTTTCTCTCTCACACACATTCTCTCTCTAGCACTACTCTTAGGAGTTAGAGGAGAATTAGATTAGGTTAGCTTCTCTCTCTAGTTTCTCTCTCTAGAGAACTAGAGAGATGTAGGCACGGTTCGAGTGGGGAAGATAGCTGTAGCTTGGGAATTTTATTGTATTGAAGTTTTCAAGATTCTAGCTTGTACTACTCAGTGTTACGCTGCTTAAATACTGGTTATTACTTATTCCTTACTTACGGTTATTATGTTTTGTTTGCATGATATCTTTGTTTGTGTTGCGAATATTGCCATGCAATTTACGTAGTTTAATACTGTGTTTGTTGAAATGTAGATATTAGGATTATGGATGATATTTAATTCAGTGGGATAAACATTATGAAATAACGGAAGTAACGTTATACGGCTTTCATTTGTATAGCGTCGGAATCATCACGAATGTGTGTAGTACGGAACGTGGAAGCTATGAAAGTCGTGGGCACAATCCGTTGTGGAATAATGTCCCCAGTATTAAGATTGGTGATTGTTTTGCTGTGTATCTGGTTGAGTTTTACATGAATATAGACTTAATTCAGTGTCCACCCTTTCCAGTCTTTCACATGACTATTGCCTTAGGATAGGATCTGATCAACCCTAATACTACGTAGATATAGTTATCTCATATTACAGTATGAAGCTATGAATATTCCGTAAAACGGCACATTACTACGTATAGCATTGGAAACACCTCGTGTGGAGTATAAATACGTGGAAGCTAAGGAACTGCCGTAGGTTTATTTCATCGTGGAATACCTAGAAGTCACCCTTTTAGAATATGGGTCTAGGAACAATAAAGCTGTGGAAATGCTCGCTACACCGTACACCGTTAGTACACCAAGGTTAAAATACAGCTGTGGAAATGCTCGCTGCACCGTACACTGTTAGTACACCAAGGTTAACATACAGCTGTGTGATGTCGTGTAAACGATGTTTTATTTTAAAATGGAAAATACCTAACTTACTATACACAACACAGGCAAGAATACCTGATCATATATAGTATAGCTCAGTAAGTCCGAGTCGAACACAGGGAACGGATGTCAATATTAACAAATTGGAAATTGCTACAATTAATTTAAGCAGTAAAAGTGGAGACGTTTTAGTTCCGGACGAACAAATAAGTAACAATTATAAAAGAAATGATTAATTAAAGAAAACTAATTTATTAAAAAAAAAGAAATACTGAAATAGCTTAATTAAAATAAAAGGGTTTAATTCAAATGGTAAAAGAAATGCATTTGCTTAGATTACTTTCCTTAAAATCTGGAAATCATGTTATTTAGAATGCTCACGTATGGATTCTATCGTGCCCTTTCAAATATATCAACCCTCCTTACAAGATAAGTTAAATTAAATACAATTAAGAAAGACACAAGGTTGTTTTCAACACATTAACAGTTCAATTTAACATTGTCCACAAAATTGTATTCTAGATTAATTCAACACCGTTTATGTGACTTATTCTTTTGACTTGAATCAACAAAGTCTATAACTGATTAAGGTTATCTTGTCCATCAATGACCATTACTAACTATTAACCCTAGCCCGTCAAACTCAATATATTCGGCAATAATTATCAATCAAAATCAACAACTATCAATAATTCCACAACCAACAGGAAATCAATCTCAACTACTTATGAAACCACGCTAGGTAATCAGCAACAATCATCAAATATCCAAGGATTAACGAATAAACACATAAGCATTGAATAAAATCCGATACGTTCGCATTTTCAATAATCAATCCATCAAATAAGTATTATCATCTAAGCAAATACATAATTGACTTAGCCATTCATATTATAACAGAAAGTCAGTTCTGAAAATGAAACCATAATCATAATCAAATGAAAAGAAGAAACGTATTCGAACCGAAATAATGAAATAATGAATGAACGAATGAAAGGCTTTGATTATCCTTAATGTTTTGCCTCCAAAATACTCCAGAAATTGAGGTTTTTGCAGAGAGAATCGACTGGAAAAAGTGTGGTGAGTTGTGTGCAAAATGAGGGCAAAATGAAGTTTTTAGGGTTTTTGCCGAATTAATCCATACGCCGTATGGAATTCCATACGCCGTATGGATTGAAAAGCCCATGGATCTGACCCGCGTGAACTGGCGGCCCGGCTCACTCGATCCATACGCCGTATGGATTCCATACGCCGTATGGATTGCAAATTCCAACTTCTCAGCCAATCGATCTCCATTCTTCAACCTTTATTCTCTTTTCGTATCTTTTCTTCAAATCTCGCACGTTTTCAGCTTCTATTCCGATTCAAGCTCCATAAAATTCCTAAATGCAAATATGAACGAAATGAGTATCGAATTCAATAAAAATGCATAAGAAATTAATCAAACTAAGGGGCAATTAGCACTATAAAATAGCACATTTTGGCGTTCATCAAACATCACCCACTTGAATCCTACTTGTCCTCAAGTAGACTAGCAATTCAAAAATTCAAAACTTTAAATATGAACGGCAAACAATGGATAAAAGGACTTACAAACTACACAGCATTCGACAAACCAAATTTTTATCTTAAAATCGATCCTACCTTAAAACTCAGCAATCAAGAAACTCTACATGGGAAGCCATTTTAACAGATTATTATTACACATAAAAGATAATTCACTCAGATTACCGATATTGTTGTCCACTTAAACAATCTAAATTTCAGAGATTGAGCTTAACTTATTATTATTCTAGCAGGCTTTACCCTTGATTTCAATAGCAAAATACTCTCATATAGATAACGTGTCACAATTCTCCAAATAAAGGACATCCAAATAAATCAATCATTTTTCAAACCAAGACATTGGTGACAGGTCTGTACCTCAGTACAACAGAGCGACATAACTTGGCTTTAGTTTTTCAATTTATGAGTCTTTTGTACTCATTTATTTTTATCTATTTTGATATCAAATATACCGACGGAAACCAGGTCTGTACTTTCGTACAACAGAGGAGACATCACCCAGCATATTCCCAAATGATGATTATTAGGATCCCAAAATTATGGATTATAACACGCTATCAAACAAGAATTAAGACTAAGGTCATACCTTGCTAAAAGATCCTCATAGGATAAATCCCTACTTTATTCATTACATTTCTTACTAGCTCAATACCCTTCATATAGATTGCCTATCGGTACATCACAAGATGAACTATTGAATATTTAAAAATTAAATTTATTTCATTCTTTGCATTGCCAAACTGTGTTACAAGATTGCTTAATTTTACAAAGAAACAATTTTAAAACAAAAATTCGGGCTGAAAAATGACAAACACGTAGAATGCCTCTTAACCTCAATATTTCAATAGCTACCATTCATAAGTTAAGGACAATTAAACTTCTTTTCCCCCATCCCCCACTTAGAAACATGCAATGTCTTCATTGCAAAAGAAAATAAAAATAAAGGGAATAGAAAAGAAGTGAAACAGAAAACTCCCCTGATTTGAAGGCAATTTGCTTGAAGGACTTCATTCAGAAATAAAATACACAGCACACTTCCGTAGGCAACACGATTGCATTTAGCACATGCAATAAGCTTTTAAACCCCTCGGTATCCCGAGTGGACGAGTTGTAGTCTCGTGAGGGTTTCCAGAGAACACACCCACAAAGTTCAAACCTGCAAACAAAAACAAGAAAACAGAAAACAAATTAACAAAATAACGGGTTGTCTCCCGAAAGCGTTTTTGTTTATCACGTCGGTAAGCTCGACATCTTGCTTCACTACTTAACTCAAATCCATCTCCAAATCACGCTTGGAGTCTCTTATATCACCATAGTACTTCTTCACTCTACTTCCATTGACTTTGAAAGTCTTTCCAAAATGTCCTTGCAAATCAACAGCTCCAAACGGATAAACCTTGTCAACAACAAATGGGCCAGTCCAACGTGTCTTTAACTTTCCTGGAAACAGATGCAATCTAGAACTATACAACAGAACTTTATCACCCTTCTCGAATGTATGGTTCGACTTAAGACGAGCATCATGCCATTTCTTAGTTCGCTCCTTGAACAATCTCGAATTGTCATAAGCATTTATTCTTAATTCATCCAATTCGTTTAACTGTTCCATTCTTTCCTTTCCAGCTAACTTCTCATCAAGATTGCACTTCTATAAAGCCCAATATGCTTTATGCTCTAACTCAAAAGGTAAATGACAAGCTTTTCCATAAACAAGGCGATAAGGCGTTGTTCCAACTGACGACTTAAATGCTGTTCGTGCTGCCCATAATGCATCATCCAACTTGTATGACCAATTCTTAGGGTTTCCTTCAACTGAACGTTCTAAAATATGCTTCAACCCTCTATTAGTCACTTCCACTTGACCACTTATCTGTGGATGATAAGCAGTTGAAAAGTTATGTCTAACTCCGTACTTTCGCAGCACTTTTTCCAATTGCAGATTTGTGAAATGTGTCCCTCGATCACTAATCAAAGCTTTTGGTGCTCCAAAGCGCGAAAATAACTGCTTAAGAAAATTTACCACAACGCGAGCATCATTTGTGGGTAATGCCTTTGCTTCGGCCCACTTAGAAACATAATCTACAGCCACAATGATGTATTTGTTTCCATTGCTAGGTGGAAACGGGCCCATAAAATCTATACCCCATACATCAAAAATCTCGCTTACCATAATTGGATTTTGCAACATTTCATCCTTCTTTGAAATTCTCCCAGTACGTTGGCAGGCATCGCATTCCTTCACATACTTGAATGCATCCTTATAAACTGTTGGCCAATAAAAACCTGCCTCGAATACTTTTCTTGCAGTGTAATTGGGACCATGATGTCCTCCAGCCGGACCATCATGACAGTGCTCTAAGATAATATCACATTCCTCTCCAGCTACACATCGTCGGACAATTCCATCAGCACACTGTCTGAACAGATATGGATCTTCCCAAAAGTAATATCGTAAAGATGAGAAAAACCTTTTTCTTTGGTTGAAGTCCAATCCGGGTGGCAGAGTCTTTGTAACTAGAAAGTTTGCAATATCCGCGAACCATGGAAATTCATCCAGAATTGCTTTCAACAAGCTTTCATCAGGAAACTTATCTCGATTTTCCGTTTCATCCAACTTATCCAATTCTGGATTTTCCAGTCTTGACAGATGATCTGCAGCCAGATTTTCCGCTCCCTTCTTATCACGAATCTCAATGTCAAACTCCTGCAATAACAAAATCCATCGCAACAACCTTGGTTTTGCATCTTGTTTTCCAAACAAGTATCTTAGTGCAGAGTGATCGGTGAAAACAATCGTTTTTGACAGGACCAGGTAAGATCGAAACTTATCAAACGCAAAAACAACAGTAAGCAATTCCTTCTCAGTCGTAGTGTAATTCTCCTGTGCACTCGTCAAAGTCTTGCTTGCATAATAAATAGGTTGAAATTTCTTATCAACCCTCTGACCTAAAACTGCTCCCACAGCGTAATCACTGGCGTCACACATCAATTCAAATGGAAGATCCCAATTCGGACTTATCATAATTGGTGCAGATACCAATTTCTCTTTTAAAATCTTGAACGCATCTTGGCACTCTTTTGAAAACTCGAACTTAGCTTCCTTTTCCAACAACTTGTTCATAGGACGTGCTATCTTTGAAAAATCCTTGATGAATCTTCCATAGAACCCAGCATGTCCTAAAAAACTTCGTATTCCTTTAACATTTGTCGGATGAGGTAGCTTTGCTATCGCCTCAATTTTTGCTTGATCAACTTCAATACCAGCTCTTGAAATTTTGTGCCCAAACACAACTCCTTCTCGTACCATGAAATGACACTTTTCCCAATTTAAAACGAGATTTGAACTCTCACACCTTTGCAACATCCTCTTTAGATTCATCAGACACTTATCAAAAGAATCTCCAAACACAGAGAAATCATCCATGAATATTTCCATGCTGTCTTCTACCATATCATGGAATATTGCCATCATGCACCGTTGAAATGTGGCGGGTGCGTTACAGAGACCAAAAGGCATTCTCCGATAAGCGAAAGTTCCGAATGGGCAGGTGAAAGTAGTCTTATCTTGATCATTTGCATCAATTGGGATTTGGAAGTACCCGGAGAATCCGTCTAGAAAGCAATAATACTCTTTTCCAGCTAGACGTTCCAGCATCTGATCAATGAACGGCAAAGGAAAGTGATCCTTGCGTGTCGCATCATTCAGCTTTCTATAATCTATACAGACCCGCCATCCAGTAACAGTTCTTGTGGGAATTAACTCATTCTTCTCATTCGCAACCACTGTCATACCTCCTTTTTTTGGTACAACATAAATGGGGCTGACGCATGGACTATCAGAAATCGGGTATATCAATCCAGAGTCAAGCAATTCAATGATTTCCTTCCTCACAACATCCGTAACCTTAGGATTTAATCGTCTTAATGGTTGCACAACTGGTTTGAAATTAGACTCCATAAGGATCTTGTGCGTACAATATGGTGGGCTAATTCCCTTGATGTCACCGATCGTCCATGCTATAGCATGTTTATGTTCCTTCAGAACTTTTAGCAGACTTTCTTTTTCGTTTGTAGATAGCTTGGATGAAATGATAACTGGCAAATCCGACTCTCCTTGTAGGTATGCATACTCCAAATGGGTCGGTAAATCTTTCAATTCTAACCTTGGTGGTTCTTCAAAAGAAGATTTACATGCCAACACCTCTTCTCGTGAACAGGGAATCCCATGCATAGTGATGCGAGTCTCTTTCTTGACTAAAATACCATTAGTCTCAACCGATTCTTCATTCTCAGTCGGCTGATCACCTTCTACTTCCTCATCACTCTCGAACTCTAACTCCTCAAGCATTTTATCGAATTCTTCAATATCTCTAATTGCTTCTATGCTTCCCGTCCATCCTTCCAGAATCATGGGATCAAGATCTTCATCTTCCATGAGACTTTGAAGGAACTCTTCATCATCAGTCATTTCTCTTGCACTCACAAAGTAGCAAGTGTCATCAACTGCAGCAGGATATCGCATTGATTTGTTGACATCAAACACTACTTCATCTTCTCCTAACCTTAGAGTGATTTTTCTATCATGAACATCAATCAATGCCCTTGCAGTGGCTAGAAAAGGTCTTCCCAAAATGATAGGTACCTTTTTATCTTCAACCATGTCCAGAATGATGAAATCACACGGAAAAACAAACCTATCCACCTTAACTAGCACATTCTCTACCATACCCCTAGGATATTGAACCGAACGATCTGCTAACTCAATGCACATTCTAATTGGCTTTGGTTCCCCCAACTTAAATCTGGCATACATAGTATAAGGCATTATTGATATGCTTGCCCCCAAGTCAGCCAATGCATGAGTAAGGTCTAAACTTCCAATTAGACAAGGAAGGGTAATACTCCCAGGGTCTTTCATTTTCGGTGGAAGTTTATTATGCATAACTGCTGAACATCTCTCGTTCATTGTCACCGTGGTCGCCTCTGCCAACTTGCTCTTATTAGTTAAAAGTTCCTTCAGATACTTTGCATACTTTGACATTTGAGCAATGGCTTCCACGAATGGGATGTTAATGTGCAGTTGCTTCAGATTCTCTAGGAACTGGTGGTATTGAGCATCATCTTTCCTTCTTCTCAAAGCTGCTGGATAAGGTGGTGGCGGTGCATGCTCCTTAGCATATTGCTTGTCTCTTGCAATTTGTTCAGCCTCAGTGTCCACCTTGGGACTTTCCACAACTTCTACTTCCTTCTCTTTTTTCGGTAGGGGTTGAGAAACAGGTTTCTTCTTTGGAATGGGGTCTTCAAAACCCTTTCCACTCCGGGTGATCACTGCTTTCGCCTGATCCCGTGGATTGGTTTCAATGTATCCAGGTAGTGTCCCAGGGAATCTCTCTTGAAGAACCTTGGCTATGTTGGAAACATTCCCTTCAATTTGCTTAATCGCAGCTCCTTGGTTTCTCAATGCAGCGTCGGTGGCATCCATTCTTTGTCCAGAGCTCGTAATGAATTTTTCATTGGACGTGAGAAACTTACCCATCATTTCTTCTAAATTAGCTTGCTTGTCTGAAGATGAGGCACCTGGCTGCTCCTTGGTGAAAAATCCAGGTTGAGTTTGGCAAAACGGTCGTCCTCCATCTTGGTATGGTCTTCTGAAGAAATTTCCACCGCCCTGACGATATGGTGCTTGAGCTTCTCCATACTTGACTTCTTCAGTCTGTTCTCCCGTTCTCATCTCGGTGCAATCCTTTACTAAATGGCTTCCTCCACAGTTGTCGCATCCCACTTGGATAGCATGGACAGTCTCAGTAACCTTCTTGATATCTCTGCCCATGTTATCTAGCTTAGCGGTGACGGCTGCAAATCCATCTTCATCATTCACATACCTCTTCAGTCTAGAAGTGCCATCATCCCATAACTGAGAGTGTTTCACTTGGTCGCGAATGGCAGTCAAAGCATCACGAGGGACTTTCTTGGGAATAGGCCCTTGGGAATCCAGTTGCTGTCTCGTGGCACGATCCACTCCTTTATAGAATATACTCAAGACTTGCTGATCGTTCAGGTCGTGCTGCGGGCACTTATGCATCAGGTCCTTATATCTCTCCCAAGCTTGGTGTAGTGACTCATCCATTTCCTGCTTGAAATTTCTGATCTCGTCAATCATCTTTGAAGTTTTGGAAGGAGGACAATACATCTTCAGAAACTTCGTGCGAAGGTCTTCCCATGTGGTGATGGATCCAGCTGGCTCGTTTTGAATCCATCTCTTCGCAGCTCCCTTGAGTGTGATTGGGAATACCCTGAGCATAACTTGATCGCGTGTGTGTTAGGAACGTTGAACATATCGGCTATCTCAACGATTTTCTCCACATGATCATTAGCATCCTCTCTTTCTTCTCCTCGGAAAGGATTCTCCCTAAGCTCCTTGAGAAATTGTCCCTTGATTTCAAACTCCACATCTTGTGCAATCGCTGGCCTTACTACTCCAGTGCCACGGTCATTACACATCCGACTCGAATACTCTTCAAGTGTTATGTTGGCGATATCTTCTGCCATTGCGTCTCTTGGGTCTGCCTGATTGATCAGAGGTTCGAATAAGGACCGAAGATACTCTCCAAAATCCCCCTCTAAATACGACGGAAGGTTGTGGTGTAAACTTGAGTTGGCTGGTACAGAAGCAAACCGTCTTCTCTGACGAAAAACTCTTTCAGGATCTTCAAAAGGATCAGCGAGATAAGGATTCCTTGATCGGGTCATAAACTTCCTGTGATATAATTCCCTAATCAGTAGAACAAGACCCTAATTGAACTATTTACTAAACAATCCTAAACACAAAAATATAATTCGTAAAATAAAATAAATAAAACAGAACTGAACTTAAATAACAATATACAAAGATCAAATTCCAATTTGTCAAATTAAAACAAACCGCTCCCCGGCAGCGGCGCCAAAAACTTGATGTCGTGTAAACGGGGTTTTATTTTAAAATGGGAAATACCTAACTTACTATACACAACACAGGCAAGAATACCTGATCATATATAGTATAGCTCAGTAAGTCCGAGTCGAACACAGGGAACGGATGTCAATATTAACAAATTGGAAATTGCTACAATTAATTTAAGCAGTAAAAGTGGAGACGTTTTAGTTCCGGACGAACAAATAAGTAACAATTATAAAAGATATGATTAATTAAAGAAAGCTAATTTATTAAAATAAAGAAATACTGAAATAGCTTAATTAAAATAAAAGGGTTTAATTCAAATGGTAAAAGAAATGCATTTGCTTAGATTACTTTCCTTAAAATCTAGAAATCATGTTATTTAGAATGCTCACGTATGGATTCTATCGTGCCCTTTCAAATATATCAACCCTCCTTACAAGATAAGTTGAATTAAATACAATTAAGAAAGACACAAGGTTGTTTTCAACACATTAACAGTTCAATTTAACGTTGTCCACAAAATTGTATTCTAGATTAATTCAACACCGTTTATGTGACTTATTCTTTTGACTTGAATCAACAAAGTCTATAACTGATTAAGGTTATCTTGTCCATCAATGACCATTACTAACTATTAACCCTAGCCCGTCAAACTCAATATATTCGGCAATAATTATCAATCAAAATCAACAACTATCAATAATTCCACAACCAACAGGAAATCAATCTCAACTACTTATGAAACCACGCTAGGTAATCAGCAACAATCATCAAATATCCAAGGATTAACGAATAAACACATAAGCATTGAATAAAATCTGATACGTTCGCATTTTCGATAATCAATCCATCAAATAAGTATTATCATCTAAGCAAATACATAATAGACTTAGCCAATCATATTATAACAGAAAGTCAGTTCTGAAAATGAAACCATAATCATAATCAAATGAAAAGAAGAAACGTATTCGAACCGAAATAATGAAATAATGAATGAACGAATGAAAGGCTTTGATTATCCTTAATGTTTTGCCTCCAAAATACTCCAGAAATTGAGGTTTTTGCAGAGAGAATCGACTGGAAAAAGTGTGGTGAGTTGTGTGCAAAATGAGGGCAAAATGAAGTTTTTAGGGTTTCTGCCGAATTAATCCATACGCCGTATGGAATTCCATACGCCGTATGGATTGAAAACCCATGGATCTGACCCGCGTGAACTGGCGGCCCGGCTTACTCGATCCATACGCCGTATGGATTCCATACGCCGTATGGATTGCAAATTCCAACTTCTCAGCCAATCGATCTCCATTCTTCAACCTTTATTCTCTTTTCGTATCTTTTCTTCAATTCTCGCACGTTTTCAGCTTCTATTCCGATTCAAGCTCCATAAAATTCCTAAATGAAAATATGAACGAAATGAGTATCGAATTCAATAAAAATGCATAAGAAATTAATCAAACTAAGGGGCAATTAGCACTATAAAATAGCACATTTTGGCGTTCATCACTGTGGAACTACTTTAACGTACAGTACACCGTTAGTATGCCTTGAGTCTGGAACTCTGTGGATATGCCAAATGCACTGTACACCGTGAGTATACCTTGAGTCCGGAACACTGTGGATATGCCAATTGCACTGTACACCGTGAGTATTCCTAGGGATGAACGCCTGATAGCAAAGGAGGGTCTAATTCATGACGGAGTTAATTATGCTTAAACCAGTAATAAATGAGTTTTGAAAAGAAAGCAAGTATTCGGCTGTAATACAAGATGCTTAAACCGCTTATCTCAACATAACCGACAGCTCAACGTATACAGCATACAATTAGTACATACCTAGATAAACTTAGATAGATTTAGGTGTTAAGAAAGGTCAGATAGAAAATAGTTTGTTACCTTATGCCTACACCCAGGATATATTATCCGTAGAGGTCGCTTAGTCTTACAAGGCAAGTGAGGGGGGGTTTGAACAACCTGTTTCTGATCAGCATCAGGATAACGTAGGATTCAGTGACATATGCTTTTAGGCTTTTAGACTAAAACGTAGGGTCCTAGTGTTTACACCGACTGCCCGTCTGATGATTTGCCCAAGGTAGTCTCCAATCATCTGTCTAATGAATATCATCCAGAAACCCTAAATATCGAAGTTTTAGCAATCACGCTCTACCTGTTGCCTACTCTCTTTTTAATTTACTTGTTTTATTTAGTATTAGCTTAGATAACCAACCAAAACCTACCTACTTTTATAAACTCATCCTATCAGAAAGCTCATTTACGGTAAGTCCCTTTAAGTTCCATTCGCTCCGATTTTAAAAACAACAATCGAGTTATACTTACTGCTTACTCCCCAAAAGTAGGTAGTACTTATAGTTTGAGCCCCAGCTCATATAAATTTAAAACCTAACACGTTCACACGTTGTTGCGTCGTTGCCTGCAGGACCGGCGTGCCAACCCCCTTGGAAAACGACCGCGGCTGTGTCAGCACTCTGACGGCGCAACAGGTTTTTGGCGCCGCTGCCGGGGATCGGTTGAGCGTAGTGAACTTTAAGATTACCGTAGATAGTTGAATTTTAGGAGACCCTTCCTTAAGATTTTCATTACTTTAGGAAGTTATTTGCTTTAATAGTTAGTTAATTAATTTAGAAAAAAATACAAAAAAATTAGAAAACCATAAAAACCCTAATTCTCCTTCCAATCTTATTTCTCCCATGGATGAGATAACGATCATGGACGATGCGGAATTCTTTGTGTCTTCCCACAAAGAGGTCTGTGTTAACCAGGAAGTTGAGACTGACGAATATTCATCATTAGACCTAGGTTTTCATATATCTCAGCAGAAGATTCCACCTTCTGTCACTGTTGAATTAAGTGGTCAACCCACACTTGACCCTGAGATTTTATCAATCTTATCTAGATATCCACATTACCTTAGACCTACCACCCTACCAGAAGACATTCCTTTCGGTATTGAAGTTTTCTTCTATCCACCAATGCCTTGGATGGATTTAAATGAGCGACTTCATTGCTTAGATGAATACTTCAGGTATGATCTTCCAGATATATTGCGAGCCTACCCCACTACTCTTTTCCAAAGTGTAGAAGTGGATGAGCGTCTCCAGTGTCCGGAGGATCCTGAACTAGAAACACCAACCTTACCCAACACTGAATCAAGTAACAACCCATCAGAATCAAGTAATAAGCATCACTTAGGAAACTTTCACAAGCCTAGTAGGAGAATAGATATATGTGCTGATTTTCTTAGGAACCTTAAGATATCCGATTTTCCCTTTTCAACTGAGCAGAGGAAGACCTTTGTAGTGATTGATAGGATAATAACATGTCTACGTGCTAATTATGATCAAAAAGACGAGTTATCACTGAAATCAGAGTTAGACCTACTAATGGATCTAATAGCTAGCACCGAGTATCCATCTGTTTCACAGATTAAGATTAATCGTTATGTTGCTGCCCTGATTGACGAGCTCGAATTTTGGATTGAAAGAGCCCCTATCACTTATACTTTGATTCCATGCGTTAAACTGTTCTTTGTTGATCCTGCCACTTATCTGATTAATGAACTGAGATCAATTTTCCCTGATTCTACTGAGGAAGCCATGGATTATGCTTTCTTCCAAAAGAGAAAAGAAATCCATGTTAAGCTTACTCAGTTGTTACTAACATCTAAATTCCCTTTTACTGAGCAACAAAGGATTTACATCAGAGAGATTTCACAAGTAGTTCACTCTACTACTGGAAACCCTGATTCAGAAGAAGAAAAGGAATTTCGGCATGTTATCGGAGAATTGCTCTTTGATCTATGCTTTATAGACACAGGATTTAGGGATGGTATTTCGAATCCGAGGAAGGTAAGACGAGCATTTAACCAATTCATTGATGCGTTACTAGCATTAGGTCAAGAAGAAAGAGAATTCTTACGAGAATTTGAGCGTTATTATATAAATCCCGCTGACCTAATTCATAGTATCATTAAAGCGCTTCAAGGTACGTTCGTTCTTCGCCACACTTTCTCGCATGTTTCAGGATTATCTGAAAGTGCCGTCACAAGCACTGACAGATAAATGGTGATGGTCTGATGTAAATAGGTTCGAATATTTTGTTAATTAGGACAAAAATAATTTTAATTAGATTTTCCTTTAATTTACTTTTATAAAAACAAAGAAAAGACGTTCTTTAAAGTTTAAACGCGTAAGTTTTTAAACGAATTTTCGCGAGCAGTCCAAACGTTTCAAAAATTTGACAAAGTTTTTATTTAAATTTTGGAAAATTTTGTTTGGATTGGTTTGAATTTCAAAGAACACAAAAAGATTTAATAAACGTATTTAAAAACGCAAATGTTTTCACACGCGAATTAATGTTACGTTTTTAATATACGAATTTAAATACGAAAGTTTCATGCGTATTTTGGTTGATTTTCATAAAAAATATTTTAACTTTAAAAACCCAAGTATACGTTTCGTTTCGTTCGCATTTAAGTTAAAATTGCATATTAAAAATGCAAATTAAAAATGCAAATTAAAAATGCATAAAGCAAAAGAAGCTTCCTCCACTTTTTACAAAAAGTAAAAAGCAACTTCTTCTTCCTCCTTTTTTCTTCTCCAAACCGTCACCCACCATCACCATCTCCATTTCTCCATTTTTCCATCATTTTTCTTCAAATCAAGCTTCAAATCTTCCATATCTTCATCTCTTTTGCATCTAGATCATCTTTACATCAAGGTTGAGGTATGATTCTAACCTAAAATCATTATTTTGAATATTTTTATAAAGTTAGGGTTTATGCTTAGATCTTGGATTTTGACCATCAAGTTTCATGCTTTTTGCTTGCAAAATGCTATATGCTTGATTGTTAACATGATTGCGGAAGTAATTTGAGGTTTCCATGGCTAGATTTGATGTTTTGATTTTGAAAGTTAACTTTTTGTTAGGGTTTTAGCAATTTTGACTTTCTTGAATGATTATTTGCTTATGATTGACTTTTCGGTGATTAATTTGCGCTTAAAATGATTAGTTTACATAAGTAATTGATTGTTAAGGATTAGAGGATTGATTTAATTGCATGCTTATGAATTAAAGTAAGGCTTTTTATACAAAACTATTTAAAAACCATTACTTTAATTAAAATCATTATCTTTTAAATGGTATTTATTTTAAACTTTGTGTAATTTGCTTCATGAAAATGCAATTAAATATATTTGGAATAGCACTACTTTAATTAATAAGGTTAGTGAGATTTCAAATTAATTATCCTCTAATTAAAGTCTTATGCTTAACCAACATGATGGATGATAAATAAAATCGCTTTGCTTGTTTTAATCAAAGTAAGGTAATTATATGATTTATGATCATGATGCTTGCTTGATTATTTTGATTACTTAGCATGTTTAGAAATATTCATCTTTAAGTAAGCTTAGAAAATAGGGAAGCTGCGGTTTTATTTATTTGGATAATTTATGGATTGATGATTGCGGTTTAGGGTATTCATAACAATAATAATGAGATAATTGCAAAATCTAAAGCCTACATTTCGAATTTATTCTGAAAATTTGGAATAAATATTATATTGTCCAATTATTGTTATATGATTTGTTTCCTTGTTTTTCTTAAACAGATGGACCCGATTCCACCTACTCTTGCTTATTTGGCCAAGACTACACAAGAAAAGACTTTGATTCGGAAATGGCTAAAGAAGGCATTTGGAAGTAATCGGTACATAGTTTGGGAAGACATGGGGAAACTTGGAATTGAGGATAGGATGAGGAATTTGATAGGATACGAGGTTCAGGGACATAAGTTCGACTCTTGGATTCAGCTTTTTAGCATTCGTGAGCCCATATACCCCGAGGTTGTTACTGAGTTTCTGATGACATTTGAGCTTAACCCAGAGTTAGGAATTGGAGATGACAAGAAGATAACATTTAGATACCGAGGGAAGAGCCAGAGTGTCTCTATTTCAGGCTTAGCTAGACATTTGGGATTGTATTCAGCGGATCAGATTAGCTCAGATTGGTTCTTACATAGTCATCAGACGATTCCTCATCTTCCCGAGAGGAGCCATAGAGTCATTTGGAGTGAGCTGACGGGCACACATTATACTTGTGGTGCCAAGTCCTCGGCTTTGATTCTACCTCAGTTACGTCTCCTACACAAGCTGATTGTTACATCTATTATGGGAAAGAAGGAGACCGAGCCGATAAATGGGGATGAGTTGTATATTATTGATGCTATCATGAGCCGCCAGAATATCAATGTGGCTTGCATTGTTGCTGAGAGGATGGCAAAAGAGAAGAACTTGGACCTGACGAAGCATGTTTTTATGGGAGTTTTCATCACCAGATTGTTGAGAGGGATGCGACTCTTGAAAAAGAGTCATGAGGCCGAGTATAGAGTGTCTTCCACTTCATTACCATGTGACTTGGACTGCTGCAAGCAGATCCATTTGATCACTGAGGGTTCTGAGAGGCAGTGTTACTGGAAGGACACTGATGAGCTTATCCCTGGATGTTTCAAGACCAGGAAGAGGGTCAGAGAGGAGGATGTTGAGACTCCGGTTGTTGATAGAGCGGATAGAGTACCGGCTGTGCCTAGGAGTACCAGGACACCAGTCAGGGATGCTGGGGTTGGGACATCAGGTCCCCGAGCTCAGATACGACATACAGATCCAGTCACTCCCTTGACCCAGTACTTCACACTGCACGCGTTGGCTGTCAACAACGCGCATCAGGCACTTATAGCTAGGGCTTTAGGTATTCCAGCTCCCGAGCCGCTCCTGTACGAGTGTGTGCCACTACCACCAGTTCCACCATCCACTACCATTCCACCATCCGTTACCATTCCACCACCTACTTCCATACCACCATACATACCACCTACCACTACCATTCCACCCACACAGTCAGTCGAGCACTGTTTATCGGTTGATGCTGCATTCCCACATCCTACTGTGTCAGCCCGTAGAGCCCGTTCTTCTCAGCAGTCCGCAGGAGGAGAGGCTGTTGGTTCCTACCAGCCAGATGTTGTTCATTTGGGCACTGATCCATTCACCTTATCAGAGTTTCAGGGATTGTTGGCATTAGACCCTATACCTTCTGATCAGCTTCCTATAGAGGAGATACTTAGGCACATCTACAGATCCAAGATGGAGCGTGAGGGGATGACTTTTGAGGATTTCAGACAGTTGGCATTAGATGATCCGATGAAGTTACCTGCTTGCTCCCTTAGAGATGTATTGATCCAGTATAGACAGGTGAGGTCAGAGGAGCAGAGAGTCTCTAGTGGTCAGCAGTCAGTTGCCGGACCAAACCTCAGTTCCTCCACCGGTTCAGCCTTCTGTTCAGGACTCCGATCAGGGTTCTCTAGCACCCTAGATCTGCGCACCTATATCTACATACTTACTATTTCCTCTATTCCATACTTTTGACTTATTGTGTGGTTGTGGAACTTTACTTTGTTATATTTTTGGAACATGAACTATCAGACACAGTCTGTTTAGTTTCTTTATCTTTTAGTATTTAGTTATCAGTTATTTAGTTTACTTATTATGTTTTTATTTCTGTTTTTCTTCTTAGTTAGAATAAGTGAATTGTGTTTGTGCAAATGAGAATTGAGGAAAGGAGATGCTGATCATTCACGAAGAAACTGCTTTCTGCATGGATTCAACCAAGGAATTTCAATCACCTGCAGACCGCTGCTTCTTTCTTAAAACCATCTCCCCGCATCTATCGTAGGGAAGTTCCTTTCTTTTTTGTCACGATTTTCACCATTACCATATATCCAACTATGCCTAAATTCTAAGTGTGGGATTCCATCCCACCAAAATTTTTCAAAACACTTAAAAATTGTTCCACAATTTCAAAACCTAAGTGTGGGATTTTTCCCGAAGAAAATCCTACGTCTTAGCAATGAACATTCAGGACAATGTTGTTTTAAGTGTGGGATACACGGTATATATATACCGCAAGTTTATATTTGCCTGTCCAAAGTAATACCTCCGTTTTCATTCAAACTTTTTCAAAAAATTTTCGCAAAACCAACCCAAAAGGTTGAGATTTTTAATCACCAAAACATTCGAAAACCCAACCTCGACGATGTTCGACATCCATTCGGTTGATTTCGAATATTTTCAAAAGATTTTAGTCTTAGAATATTCTTTTAAAGAGATAAACCTTCTGTCAAAATAAATAAATTGCTTCGGAAAGTAAGATAAGGCAAAGATAAGAACGTATCTTAAACTGAAAATTGAGAAATCCTCTAGGCATCGCATGACTTGGTGCATATGACCCTTTGATTGTGAGGTACTTGAGCCTTTAATAAGCATTCAGTTTTAATGCTTCACTTTCATTTCCGAGTGTGCGCCGATGCATGTGTCTTTGAATTAGAACTTGCTCCTGAATGCGTTTCGAGACCATACCAATGAGTGCCGTATGCGGTATAGGTGCAATTAGATGATCTTGGCATTTATTAGGATTAACCCATTTCTTTCATATCTTTTCAAGCCAACCCTTCCAACTTTCTTTCTAAGACTGTTGATGATCCGATTAGAAAACCCTTTGAGCCTTAGCCATTTCATTTCTCTAAACCCTAAAACACTTCCCCACAACACAAACACTTTCCCACCAAACACCATTCCAGCTCGTGAATCTTCATAGATCATAAGTGAAGGACTGCTTGAGGTATCTTTCTATTGGTGTCTCATCTTCAAACATCTCTCTGTACCTATCAAGAGTTTAATGAAAGAAATCCAAAATGAAGATACGGTACAAAAGCGAAGTTATTACTCATCACGAAGATATTATCCGCCAAAGACAGTACGAAAAATTGGTACTTGTCAAAAGAGAAGTCAAAGATGTCTCACTATACGAAGGATATCCAAGGTCATAAAAATAAGAAAAAGAAAAAAGAAAAAAAGCAAAGAAAAAAGAAAAAGAAAAGAAAAGCAGACCTTGGAGAACTCCTAGAAGAAGAAGACTACTCTCCAAAGAAGAAAAATCTATCAGAACTCAAAAGAAACATCAAAAGAAGAGATTATTCCTCTAGGAGATGAGTATACTCTAGAAGTTATCTCAAGAGAAACTTGCTTTGATCTTTGAAAGCTCCGAGTCTGAAGTTCAAAAACCCTAAAACCATTGACTAAACTACCCCTATCCTTACCCACTTTACCCTTACTCACACACCCCACTAAAATGCCTTAGGATAATTAGCACCGTTCTCAAAGGAGTGGTGGAGATTCGATTCTCGACCAAGCCTATGACGATAAGCACTACATGACTGGCAATGAGCGATTTCGTTTCTATAGATTAAAGGTAACCCGATACACTTTGAGTGAATTGAGTGACCCACTTGTGAGAATCGCCCAGTCATGTACATCTACGTCTCGAGAGTTGCAAAGTATGCCAAAAAGGGTTGATCAATTTTATGTTTAAGTATAGTTAATTTTTGTTGATGATTACTTTCCGAAAAGATTTATCTACTTTGAAGAAAGTGACTTTCTGTGGAAGATACTCTAAGCATCCAAAATTATTTGCCTGTCCAAAGTAATACCTCCGTTTTCATTCAAACTTTTTCAAAAAAATTTCGCAAAACCAACCCAAAAGGTTGAGATTTTTAATCACCAAAACATTCGAAAACCCAACCTCGACGATGTTCGACATCCATTCGGTTGATTTCGAATATTTTCAAAAGATTTTAGTCTTAGAATATTCTTTTAAAGAGATAAACCTTCTGTCAAAATAAATAAATTGCTTCGGAAAGTAAGATAAGGCAAAGATAAGAACGTATCTTAAACTGAAAATTGAGAAATCCTCTAGGCATCGCATGACTTGGTGCATATGACCCTTTGATTGTGAGGTACTTGAGCCTTTAATAAGCATTCACTTTTAATGCTTCACTTTCATTTCCGAGTGTGCGCCGATGCATGTGTCTTTGAATTAGAACTTGCTCCTGAATGCGTTTCGAGACCATACCAATGAGTGCCGTATGCGGTATAGGTGCAATTAGATGATCTTGGCATTTATTAGGATTAACCCATTTCTTTCATATCTTTTCAAGCCAACCCTTCCAACTTTCTTTCTAAGACTGTTGATGATCCGATTAGAAAACCCTTTGAGCCTTAGCCATTTCATTTCTCTAAACCCTAAAACACTTCCCCACAACACAAACACTTTCCCACCAAACACCATTCCAGCTCGTGAATCTTCATAGATCATAAGTGAAGGACTGCTTGAGGTATCTTTCTATTGGTGTCTCATCTTCAAACATCTCTCTGTACCTATCAAGAGTTTAATGAAAGAAATCCAAAATGAAGATACGGTACAAAAGCGAAGTTATTACTCATCACGAAGATATTATCCGCCAAAGACAGTACGAAAAATTGGTACTTGTCAAAAGAGAAGTCAAAGATGTCTCACTATACGAAGGATATCCAAGGTCATAAAAATAAGAAAAAGAAAAAAGAAAAAAAGCAAAGAAAAAAGAAAAAGAAAAGAAAAGCAGACCTTGGAGAACTCCTAGAAGAAGAAGACTACTCTCCAAAGAAGAAAAATCTATCAGAACTCAAAAGAAACATCAAAAGAAGAGATTATTCCTCTAGGAGATGAGTATACTCTAGAAGTTATCTCAAGAGAAACTTGCTTTGATCTTTGAAAGCTCCGAGTCTGAAGTTCAAAAACCCTAAAACCATTGACTAAACTACCCCTATCCTTACCCACTTTACCCTTACTCACACACCCCACTAAAATGCCTTAGGATAATTAGCACCGTTCTCAAAGGAGTGGTGGAGATTCGATTCTCGACCAAGCCTATGACGATAAGCACTCCATGACTGGCAATGAGCGATTTCGTTTCTATAGATTATAGGTAACCCGATACACTTTGAGTGAATTGAGTGACCCACTTGTGAGAATCGCCCAGTCATGTACATCTACGTCTCGAGAGTTGCAAAGTATGCCAAAAAGGGTTGATCAATTTTAAGTTTAAGTATAGTTAATTTTTGTTGATGCTTATTTTCCGAAAAGATTTATCTACTTTGAAGAAAGTGACTTTCTGCGGAAGATACTATAAGCATCCAAAATGAAGATACGGTACAAAAGCGAAGTTATTACTCATCACGAAGATATTATCCGCCAAAGACAGTACGAAAAATTGGTACTTGTCAAAAGAGAAGTCAAAGATGTCTCACTATACGAAGGATCTTAATAAGAAAAAGAAAAAAAAAAGCAAAGAAAAAAGAAAAAGAAAAGAAAAGCAGACCTTGGAGAACTCCTAGAAGAAGAAGACTACTCTCTAAAGAAGAAAAATCTATCAGAACTCAAAAGAAACATCAAAAGAAGAGATTATTCCTCTAGGAGATGAGTCTACTCTAGAAGTTATCTCAAGAGAAACTTGCTTTGATCTTTGAAAGCTCCGAGTCTGAAGTTCAAAAACCCTAAAACCATTGACTAAACTACCCCTATCCTTACCCACTTTACCATTACTCACACACCCCACTAAAATGCCTTGGGATAATTAGCACCGTTCTCAAAGGAGTGGTGGAGATTCGATTCTCGACCAAGCCTATGACGATAAGCACTGCATGACTGGCAATGAGCGATTTCGTTTCTATAGATTATAGGTAACCCGATACACTTTGAGTGAATTGAGTGACCCACTTGTGAGAATCGCCCAGTCATGTACATCTACGTCTCGAGAGTTGCAAAGTATGCCAAAAAGGGTTGATCAATTTTATGTTTAAGTATAGTTAATTTTTGTTGATGCTTACTTTCCGAAAAGATTTATCTACTTTGAAGAAAGTGACTTTCTGCGGAAGATACTCTAAGCATCCAAAATTATTTGCCTGTCCAAAGTAATACCTCCGTTTTCATTCAAACTTTTTCAAAAAATTTTCGCAAAACCAACCCAAATGGTTGAGATTTTTAATCACCAAAACATTCGAAAACCCAACCTCGACGATGTTCGACATCCATTCCGTTGATTTCGAATATTTTCAAAAGATTTTAGTCTTAGAATATTCTTTTAAAGAGATAAACCTTCTGTCAAAATAAATAAATTGCTTTGGAAAGTAAGATAAGGCAAAGATAAGAACGTATCTTAAACTAAAAATTGAGAAATCCTCTAGGCATCGCATGACTTGGTGCATATGACCCTTTGATTGTGAGGTACTTGAGCCTTTAATAAGAATTCACTTTTAATGCTTCACTTTCATTTCCGAGTGTGCGCCGATGCATGTGTCTTTGAATTAGAACTTGCTCCTGAATGCGTTTCGAGACCATACCAATGAGTGCCGTACGCGGTATAGGTGCAATTAGATGATCTAGGCATTTATTAGGATTAACCCATTTCTTTCATATCTTTTCAAGCCAACCCTTTCAACTTTCTATCTAAGACTGTTGATGATCCGATTAGAAAACCCTTTGCGCCTTAGCCATTTCATTTCTCTAAACCCTAAAACACTTCCCCACAACACAAACACTTTCCCACCAAACACCATTCCAGCTCGTGAATCTTCATAGATCATAAGTGAAGGACTGCTTGAGGTATCTTTCTATTGGTGTCTCATCTTCAAACATCTCTCTGTACCTATCAAGAGTTTAAAGAAAGAAATCCAAAATGAAGATACGGTACAAAAGCGAAGTTATTACTCATCACGAAGATATTATCCGCCAAAGACAGTACGAAAAATTGGTACTTGTCAAAAGAGAAGTCAAAGATGTCTCACTATACGAAGGATCTCCAAGGTCATAAAAATAAGAAAAAGAAAAAAGAAAAAAGCAAAGAAAAAAGAAAAAGAAAAGAAAAGCAGACCTTGGAGAACTCCTAGAAGAAGAAGACTACTCTCCAAAGAAGAAAAATCTACCAGAACTCAAAAGAAACATCAAAAGAAGAGATTATTCCTCTAGGAGATGAGTCTACTCTAGAAGTTATCTCAAGAGAAACTTGCTTTGATCTTTGAAAGCTCCGAGTCTGAAGTTCAAAAACCCTAAAACCATTGACTAAACTACCCCTATCCTTACCCACTTTACCCTTACTCACACACCCCACTAAAATGCCTTGGGATAATTAGCACAGTTCTCAAAGGAGTGGTGGAGATTCGATTCTCGACCAAGCCTATGACGATAAGCACTGCATGACTGGCAATGAGTGATTTCGTTTCTATAGATTATAGGTAACCCGATACACTTTGAGTGAATTGAGTGACCCACTTGTGAGAATCGCCCAGTCATGTACATCTACGTCTCGAGAGTTGCAAAGTATGCCAAAAAGGGTTGATCACTTTTATGTTTAAGTATAGTTAATTTTTGTTGATGCTTATTTTCCGAAAAGATTTATCTACTTTGAAGAAAGTGACTTTCTGCGGAAGATACTCTAAGCATCCAAAATAATTTGCCTGTCCAAAGTAATACCTCCGTTTTCATTCAAACTTTTTCAAAAATTTTTCGCAAAACCAACCCAAAAGGTTGAGATTTTTAATCACCAAAACATTCGAAAACCCAACCTCGACGATGTTCGACATCCATTCGGTTGATTTCGAATATTTTCAAAAGATTTTAGTCTTAGAATATTCTTTTAAAGAGATAAACCTTCTGTCAAAATAAATAAATTGCTTTGGAAAGTAAGATAAGGCAAAGATAAGAACGTATCTTAAACTGAAAATTGAGAAATCCTCTAGGCATCGCATGACTTGGTGCATATGACCCTTTGATTGTGAGGTACTTGAGCCTTTAATAAGCATTCACTTTTAATGCTTCACTTTCATTTCCGAGTGCGTGTCTTTGAATTAGAACTTGCTCCTGAATGCGTTTCGAGACCATACCAATGAGTGCCGTACGCGGTATAGGTGCAATTAGATGATCTTGGCATTTATTAGGATTAACCCATTTCTTTCATATCTTTTCAAGCCAACCCTTCCAACTTTCTTTCTAAGACTGTTGATGATCCGATTAGAAAACCCTTTGCGCCTTAGCCATTTCATTTCTCTAAACCCTAAAACACTTCCCCGAAACACAAACACTTTCCCACCAAACACCATTCCAGCTCGTGAATCTTCATAGATCATAAGTGAAGGACTGCTTGAGGTATCTTTCTATTGGTGTCTCATCTTCAAACATCTCTCTGTACCTATCAAGAGTTTAAAGAAAGAAATCCAAAATGAAGATACGGTACAAAAGCGAAGTTATTACTCATCACGAAGATATTATCCGCCAAAGACAGTACGAAAAATTGGTACTTGTCAAAAGAGAAGTCAAAGATGTCTCACTATACGAAGGATCTCCAAGGTCATAAAAATAAGAAAAAGAAAAAAGAAAAAAGCAAAGAAAAAAGAAAAAGAAAAGAAAAGCAGACCTTGGAGAACTCCTAGAAGAAGAAGACTACTCTCCAAAGAAGAAAAATCTACCAGAACTCAAAAGAAACATCAAAAGAAGAGATTATTCCTCTAGGAGATGAGTCTACTCTAGAAGTTATCTCAAGAGAAACTTGCTTTGATCTTTGAAAGCTCCGAGTCTGAAGTTCAAAAACCCTAAAACCATTGACTAAACTACCCCTATCCTTACCCACTTTACCCTTACTCACACACCCCACTAAAATGCCTTGGGATAATTAGCACCGTTCTCAAAGGAGTGGTGGAGATTTGATTCTCGACCAAGCCTATGACGATAAGCACTGCATGACTGGCAATGAGTGATTTCGTTTCTATAGATTATAGGTAACCCGATACACTTTGAGTGAATTGAGTGACCCACTTGTGAGAATCGCCCAGTCATGTACATCTACGTCTCGAGAGTTGCAAAGTATGCCAAAAAGGGTTGATCACTTTTATGTTTAAGTATAGTTAATTTTTGTTGATGCTTATTTTCCGAAAAGATTTATCTACTTTGAAGAAAGTGACTTTCTGCGGAAGATACTCTAAGCATCCAAAATAATTTGCCTGTCCAAAGTAATACTTCCGTTTTCATTCAAACTTTTTCAAAAAATTTTCGCAAAACCAACCCAAAAGGTTGAGATTTTTAATCACCAAAACATTCGAAAACCCAACCTCGACGATGTTCGACATCCATTCGGTTGATTTCGAATATTTTCAAAAGATTTTAGTCTTAGAATATTCTTTTAAAGAGATAAACCTTCTGTCAAAATAAATAAATTGCTTTGGAAAGTAAGATAAGGCAAAGATAAGAACGTATCTTAAACTGAAAATTGAGAAATCCTCTAGGCATCGCATGACTTGGTGCATATGACCCTTTGATTGTGAGGTACTTGAGCCTTTAATAAGCATTCACTTTTAATGCTTCACTTTCATTTCCGAGTGCGTGTCTTTGAATTAGAACTTGCTCCTGAATGCGTTTCGAGACCATACCAATGAGTGCCGTACGCGGTATAGGTGCAATTAGATGATCTTGGCATTTATTAGGATTAACCCATTTCTTTCATATCTTTTCAAGCCAACCCTTCCAACTTTCTTTCTAAGACTGTTGATGATCCGATTAGAAAACCCTTTGCGCCTTAGCCATTTCATTTCTCTAAACCCTAAAACACTTCCCCACAACACAAACACTTTCCCACCAAACACCATTCCAGCTCGTGAATCTTCATAGATCATAAGTGAAGGACTGCTTGAGGTATCTTTCTATTGGTGTCTCATCTTCAAACATCTCTCTGTACCTATCAAGAGTTTAAAGAAAGAAATCCAAAATGAAGATACGGTACAAAAGCGAAGTTATTACTCATCACGAAGATATTATCCGCCAAAGACAGTACGAAAAATTGGTACTTGTCAAAAGAGAAGTCAAAGATGTCTCACTATACGAAGGATCTCCAAGGTCATAAAAATAAGAAAAAGAAAAAAGAAAAAAGTAAAGAAAAAAGAAAAAGAAAAGAAAAGCAGACCTTGGAGAACTCCTAGAAGAAGAAGACTACTCTCCAAAGAAGAAAAATCTATCAGAACTCAAAAGAAACATCAAAAGAAGAGATTATTCCTCTAGGAGATGAGTCTACTCTAGAAGTTATCTCAAGAGAAACTTGCTTTGATCTTTGAAAGCTCCGAGTCTGAAGTTCAAAAACCCTAAAACCATTAACTAAACTACCCCTATCCTTACCCACTTTACCCTTACTCACACACCCCACTAAAATGCCTTGGGATAATTAGCACCGTTCTCAAAGGAGTGGTGGAGATTCGATTCTCGACCAAGCCTATGACGATAAGCACTGCATGACTGGCAATGAGCGATTTCATTTCTATAGATTATAGGTAACCCGATACACTTTGAGTGAATTGAGTGACCCACTTGTGAGAATTGCCCAGTCATGTACATCTACGTCTCGAGAGTTGCAAAGTATGCCAAAAAGGGTTGATCAATTTTATGTTTAAGTATAGTTAATTTTTGTTGATGCTTATTTTTCGAAAAGATGTATCCACTTTGAAGAAAGTGACTTTCTGCGGAAGATACTCTAAGCATCCAAAATAATTTTTCAAAAAAAAACTATTTTCCAAATGAGGTTTGCTTGAGGACAAGCAAAAGCTTAAGTGTGGGATATTTGATGTATCGCAAAAAGTCACGTTTTTACATGCATTAATTGTCCCATATTTAGCTCTTTTCTAACAAAAACATCTTAAAATCATCATTATTTAATAACATTTGTTAGAAAGGTATAAACTTGTCTGTCTTTTGAAAATCAAGCAAAAAGGGCAGAAAACTGACCTAAATAGGCACTATTCTGAGCCTAACCCTAAATCTACTGTAAACTTCATACCATAGCCTCATAATAGTCTTATTATGTATCTATGAAGATTACGAGAACGTGGATATAAGGATTGCTCAGAACGGATCAAGGACGAGAAAGTTATGCAAGTTACAGCGCAGCCGAAAGCTACAAAACGTATTCTGGACACGCCCGGGCCCCACACATCCAAATTCTACCAAATTGGCATCATTAGAAGCGTAACGGAATTACGAAGCGGTAGGCGAAAGAATCAAGTCAAACGGATGCGAAACGAAGAAGATACGGCCTTCCGAAGATGGGAGAAAAGTTAGAAAAATCACAGGGCCTAGCACACGGCCACCACCCAGCCGTGTACGGCCTTGATGTGACCGTGTATGGCCCTAAACAGGCCGTGTACGGCCCTGTTTAGGCCGTGTACGGCCTCTGTTGCTCTCACATGGCCTCCTTCTTGCTTCGTTGGCTTGTACGTGTGCTTGTGGACTTGTACTCTTGGATCCAAGGCTTGCCTATAAATTGAGAGCTCATTCACCTCATTTCACACACCATTCTTCATAGAATTCTCTCACTTTCTCTCTCACACACATTCTCTCTCTAGCACTACTCTTAGGAGTTAGAGGAGAATTAGATTATGTTAGCTTCTCTCTCTAGTTTTTCTCTCTAGAGAACTAGAGAGATGTAGGCACGGTTCGAGTGGGGAAGATAGCTGTAGCTTGGGAATTTTATTGTATTGAAGTTTTCAAGATTCTAGCTTGTACTACTCAGTGTTACGCTGCTTAAATACTGGTTATTACTTATTCCTTACTTACGGTTATTATGTTTTGTTTGCATGATATCTTTGTTTGTGTTGCGAATATTGCCATGCTATTTACGTAGTTTAATATTGTGATTGTTGAAATGTAGATATTAGGATTAAGGATGATATTTAATTCAGTGGGATAAACATTATGAAATAACGGAAGTAACGTTATACGGCTTTCATTTGTATAGCGCCAGAATCATCACGAATGTGTGTAGTACGAAACGTGGAAGCTATGAAAGTCGTGGGCACAATCCGTTGTGGAATAATGTCCCCAGTATTATGATTGGTGATTGTTTTGCTGTGTATCTGGTTGAGTTTTACATGAATATAGACTTAATTCAGTGTCCACCCTTTCCAGTCTTTCACGTGACTATTGCCTTAGGATAGGATCTGATCAACCCTAATACTACGTAGATATAGTTATCTCATATTACAGTATGAAGCTATGAATATTCCGTAAAACGGCACAGTACTTCGTATAGCATTGGAAACACCTCGTGTGGAGTACAAATACGTGGAAGCTAAGGAACTGCCGTAGGTTTATTTCATCGTGGAATACCTAGAAGTCACCCTTTTAGAATATGGGTCTAGGAACAATAAAGCTGTGGAAATGCTCGATGCACCGTACACCGTTAGTACACCAAGGTTAAAATACAGCTGTGGAAATGCTCGCTGCACCGTACACCGTTAGTACACCAAGGTTTACATACAGCTGTGGAACTACTTTAACGTACAGTACACCGTTAGTATGCCTTGAGTCTGGAACACTGTGGATATGCCAAATGCACTGTACACCGTGAGTATACCTTGAGTCCGGAACACTGTGGATATGCCAATTACACTGTACACCATGAGTATTCCTAGGGATGAACGCCTGATAGCAAAGGAGGGTCTAATTCATGACGGAGTTAATTATGCTTAAACCAGTAATAAATGAGTTTTGAAAAGAAAGCAAGTATTCGGCTGTAATACAAGATGCTTAAACCGCTTAACTCAACATAACCGACAACTCAACGTATACAACATACAATTAGTACATACCTAGATAAACTCAGATAGATTTAGGTGTTAAGAAAGGTTAGATAGAAAATTGCAGTTTGTTACCTTATGCCTACACCCATGATATATTATCCGTAGAGGTCGCTTAGTCTTACAAGGCAAGTGAGGGGGGTTTGAACAACCTGTTTCTGATCAACATCAGGATAACCTAGGATTCAGTGACATATGCTTTTAGGCTTTTAGACTAAAACGTAGGGTCCTAGTGTTTACACCGACTGTCCGTCTGATGATTTGCCCAAGGTAGTCTCCAATCATCTGTCTAATGAATATCATCCAGAAACCCTAAATATCGAAGTTTTAGCAATCACGCTCTACCTGTTGCCTACTCTCTTTTTAATTTACTTATTTTATTTAGTATTATCTTAGATAACCAACCAAAACCTACCTACTTTTATAAACTCATCCTATCAGAAAGCTCATTTACGGTAAGTCCTTTTAAGTTCCATTCGCTCCGATTTTAAGAACGACACTCGAGTTATACTTACTGCTTACTCCCCAAAAGTAGGTAGTACTTATAGTTTGAGCCCCAGCTCATATAAATTTAAAACCTAACACGTTCACACGTTGTTGCGTCGTTGCCTGCAGGACCGCCGTGCCAACCCCCTTGGAAAACGACCGCGGCTGTGTCAGCACTCTGACGGCGCAACATTACTGCTTCCTTAGAATAGTTTAAATACAAAAACCATAAAAATATGAAAAATCAAAAACCATCTGATTCTGTTTCTAGCCCAGTTTCTCTGTTCTCTCACAAGACAGCAGATGAGATGATGGCAATGGATGATTCTGAATTTTTTGATTTTATGGAAAAAGAATTAGAGGATAACTCTTCTTGTTCTTCATTCCCCGAAGTCAAAGAAATCTCAAACGTCCAAGAAATCGGGATCAGGCTAAAACACTTTGACCTATAATTAGAGGAATCTCAGCAGAAGATATCAACTTCTGTTACTCATACTTTAAGTAGTCAACTTACCCTTGACCCTGAGATTTCTTCACTTCTGGCCAAATACCCACACTATGTTAGGCCACCTGACCTTCCCAAAGAAGTACCATTCGGCACTGAGGTTTACTTTGAATATGACCTTCCTGACATTTTGAAATCCTATCCTACCACACAGGATAAGAATCCCTCATGTTCGGATAATCATACATTCAAATCAGGAGCCACCAACATAGTTAAACCATTTCAAGGATGTCCAGTCCAACCTAGGTACACCATGGCTAAAACCATATAGGAAGGACCACCCACTGACATCATTGAAATCACAGATATTCCACCCGAGACTGAAACCGAGCGTCATGTCGGAAATTCTTTTAAACCAGATAGGAGAATAGATATGTGTGCCAATTTTCTAAAATATCTTAAAATATCTGATTTCCCTTTTTCGGTTGACCAAAGAAAGACCTTCGTGATTATCGAACACAGAATTTTAGGACTCCGCGCTAATTATACTAGAAAAGATGAGTTATTACTAAAATCAGATCTAGACTTGTTAATGAATTTACTTGCTAATACAGATTATCATCCTGTTTCATCAACACGGATTAATCGGTATATTGCGTATCTGATTAGTGAACTCGAATTTTGGATAGAGCGTGACCCTATAATTCCAACCTTACTTCCTGGGAAAATACCATTTTTTGTTGATCCTGCCGTCTATTTAATCAATAAACTGATAGAAATTTTTCCAAATGCAACTGAGACAGCTATTGAAAACTCTTTCTGTGCAAAACGGAGAGATATTCACATTAAGCTAATTCAGTTATTTCAAACATCAAAATTTCCTTTCACGCTTCAACAAAAATTACTTTTTAAAGAATTGTCGGTAGCAGTTCATGCTACTACCGGAAATCCTGATTCAAAAGAAGAAAAGGAATTTTTAAAAATATTGGAAAAATTACTTCATGATCTAAATTTTTTAGACGACGGACCACGAAATGGCATTTCAAATCCCAAGAAAGTTAAACGGGAATTTAATAAATTTGTTGATGCACTTATGGAATTAGGATACGAGGAGAGAAGTTTTCTAAACGAATTTGAATTATTTTTCATAAACTCCGCCGACCTAATCTATCATATCACTAAAGTTCTCCGATTTTCATTTATTCCTCGTTACACTTTTCCTCAGCCTCGGGCCCCGAATTAAATTTTTGAAAAAGTAGAGCCGTTGACTTTAAAAATAAATCAAGTAGTTAATTTAGTTAATCGCATAGTAGTTTAAATTTTCAGTTTATCTATTTTCCGCGTAAAAGTTAGGATTTTAAATTTAAATTTTTAAACGTTTTAAAAAATTATCTTTAAAAACGTTCTTTAAAAATTTTGTCTCATCATTTATCACTAAATGCTTAAGTTTTGTTTAATTTTTTAACTTCAATTAAACAATTAGCAAAATTTAGCAACTTTTAAATGAGATTAAATTTTTAGAACACAAAAATATTTTAAGTTTTTAATAAAAACCCTTTTTGACCTAATTACCATTTTTACCATTTACTTTCACTAATTTACCTCAAAAGGGTAAAAGGGTAAAAAGTAAAAATAGAGAGGAGGTTAAAAAGCAAAAATGAAAAACATTTTCACTCATCTTCTTCCTCCTCTCTCTCTTTTTCGGCCGAACCTCACCACCACCACCACCATGCCACCATCAAATTTCCACCATTTTTGAAGATTTCAAGCTTTACATTCTCCATTTTCATTGCTTATAAGCTTCATCTATCATCATTGCATCATTTCTAAGGTAAATCACTAACTTAAAATCTCTAGTTCATGATTTTCCCCAAAAGTTAGGTTTCAAATTGAAACTTGAAATTTAGGGCTAAAGATTAGGGCTTTTTGTGTTATTACTTACTTATGATGATTGAATGATGATATATGATAGTAATCTAGTGATTTCATGTGAGATTTGTGAACTTTGATTTTCAAAGTGATGAACTTTGACTTTTTGTTGACTTTTTAGCTAGAATTGTCTATGTTTGACTTTTATTGATTAAATGTGCTTATAATGATGTGTTAAACATAAGTAAACTAGTTTGAATTAGTTAATTGATTGGTTTAATGACTTTTGAAAATTAAAGTAAACATATTTGTGGAGTATCATTATTTTAATCTTTCAAACTAAATGGTACTTATGCAAATATTAACTTTAAATGGTTGTTTGAATTTTCAAAACCGTGCTTTAATGGTATTAAACGACTAGTTTCAATTTTTAAAGAAGCATCATTTTAATAAATAAAATGCATAAATCTTTTAAAATGACTAGTCATGTTTCTAAATAAACCAATATTAAAATTATGTTATTTATAGATTAAGCATTAAGTTGTTGGTTGATTTTATTAATCATTTTGCGAAAACTTGACTAACGCTTAATGTTAAATATTTAAATACATAATATGGTCAAAGTTTCATCACTAGTTTTCTAAGTCTATGTTAAAATGCAAAGTTTTGATTAAAGTAAGGTAACTAAAAGGTCTCTTTTAAATCTTAATGCTTACTTAGTTAGTTAACAATGCATTTTCGGGTGTTTTGAGCCTTTTCTAGGAATCATTTATAAAGTAAGATCTTTTGCCCTAGAAACATGCTTGTGACATTTACCATAGCTTAAGAAACTTATTGGTGTGAAATTTGAGGTTTGGTGATTGCGGTTTGGTTGAATATGTATCTTTCTAGGTTATGGATTATTCAATTTTTAAAGCCTACATTTCGATTTTTTGTTAAAAATTTGAAATGACTTAATGAATTCATATACCTATGATCATGATGCACACTAATTACCTTTTTATCTTAACAGATGAGGTCTGATTCTACAGCTATACATCCTACTTTGGAATACTTGGCCACTTCCGCCATGATGACACGCAAAAAGTCATGTTTTCGTGTGCCATTATCTCGCCATTTTAGCCCAATTATTTATGAAAACACTTAAAATATGAACTTAAACATCACATTTCATCATAAGGGCTAAAATATAGACGATGTTTCAAGAATCAGCAAAAACAACCTAAAAATGAGTAAAATAGGGCACAAACGATCATTGAATCTTCCGTTCACTCATTTTAGTACAATTTGAGCTATACTTGGAATTTTGACCTCTAACCTATGTCATTTTCTTCGTTAGGAAATTACGATCGTGTGGATATAAAGAACGCCCGAACGAAGAAATGAAGAACCGAAGAACCGAATACGGCTGGACACAGACCGTATACGGCTGAACCAGACCGTATACGGCTGGACATAGACCGTATACGGCCTGTGCATACCGTATACGGCCTGTGCACAGCCGTATACGGCCCAGTTCAGCCGTATTCACCCTATGCTCAGCCGTATACGGCCCAGTTCAGCTGTATTCACCCTAGCTCAGCCGTATCGTGCGTTTGGGTGATAAAAATCTGATTTTTATTCGCCTTTGCGATACGGTTGTGCATTTGAAGATTTGGATACGGTCTACGGATACGGCTGTGCGAGTTCTATAAATACAAGCTTCATTTCTCATTCCAAACATCAACAACTCCTCATCCATTCTTCACCAACACTACTCTCTCACTACTCTCTCTCTAGATTAGGTTTTTATTTTTATTTTCGTAGTTAGTGGCTAGTTAGTCTCCGGTTAATACTTAACCGGGCTACTAGAGGGGTAATATTGTAATATCGCTTGGAGCATACTCGAAGTTCTGTCTGTATACTTTCAAGTTATATTCAGCTACGCTCTTTTCACGGTTATATCTATCCTTTATCTTATTAATTAAAATGCATGCTGTTGTTATTTTGATTATGCTAGATTTAGGATTTGCCATGATTAGCGAGTAGTTATATTGCGTGTTTGTTGTGATGTAGTTAGCCGTATTAGTTGGGATGATGTCATTATGAAACAAGAAGTAACGTTAAACGACTTTCATTTGTATAGCGCCGGAAACATCACGAATGTGTGGAGTACGGAACGTGGAAGCTATGAAAGTCGTGGGCACAATCTGTTGTGGAATAATGTCCCAACCTATTTTATAAATGAAAACTCGGTGCTTTGATTAACTTTCTATCTATGATTATAAACCTCAATTTAACCTAACGCCTTTCGACCAATGAACGTGATTAAAACCTTTTTATTAAGACGTAGCTAACCTTAAGTAAAGGTAATTAATTATCTGTGTTTGAAATAAACATGGTCTGGTTTTAAACCTGTGGAAATACCGTTTTCGATCAAAGTAGTGTACATAGTACATAAACTAGGGATTTATTGGGACTTAAAAGTAAGGGCTGGTTTATATCATAGATGGATAATTTCTGAACTCAAATACAAACTTACATTATAAGTCCAGAGTAACCATTATAGAGCAACGTGAATACTGTTACTCTACTTTGTAAATCACTGGTTATTTCAACCTCTGGACTTTACAAACCCATCGATAGAAAGTAATCAAGCACCAAATCAAGTCTTATACTTAAATGTTTTATTCAATTGAGTATCCCTGTGGGGTTAAGAACGGTCGGACATCGAGTTAGTTTGTTGCCTTATTCATGCACCCGGGATATCTAATCCAAAAAGGGTCACTGTGCCGTAACAGGACAGTGTTGTGGGCTGGGCAACCTACTCCGATCAGAATCACGATAGCCTAGTTTCTCAGTGACATACTGATTGAGTAATTAATCAGAAGGGAGCTAGTGCTTATCCCACATATACTTAAAACAAATAAAATACAAATCTTTAGAGACATTTTCATATCCTGAACTAAACATCATCCCAACGTTCGGCTAACGAACTCACAACAAACACCCCCTCTATCCTGACTGCTATTCCGTTTATTTTATCTGCTTTTTATTATTTCTTATTAGTTTAATCATAAAAACAAAACCAAACCACTCCCAACTATTTTTAAACTCCCTCACTAATTAGAAACAGACATCCTAGACTACTCAGATCCACAATACAGTTGGTTTTGAAGAACGACCCTAGGTCATACTCGCTGCTATACAACCCTTAGGCCACATAGCACTAGTAAAACTTTGGCCCAGCATTTATAAATATTAAAACCCACTGGTGCCGCCGCTGACGGACGGTCCAACGACAGGGTAAAACCTGATCGACCCTTGGCGGCGCATCAAGTATTTAGCGCCGCTGCCGGGGAATCAACTGTAAGATCCAAAGGCGTCCAGATGGACTTTCTTCTTAGTGAACCCTTAGGATGGCTTTCTCTTCTTAAACCCCTAAAAATTCTTTCAACCCTTCCTTTCCCGTATCCCGAAGATGACGTCTTACCCATCCGGCAAGAAAAGTCATCACCTTCCCACAATCCTACAACCACCACACGTATCACTCTTGCCGATAACACCAAACCCTCGATAGAAGGTCGAGGAGGACCCATTCGCTACCAGGTGATTGACGGAGCATCATTTGAACTGAAGTACGATGTAGTGCAGTTAATCGAGAAACGCTGCCAATTCCACGGACTGCCTGACGATGATCCCAACTCCCACCTCAACAAATTTCTAGCCCTATCCGAATCTTGCAAGCAATTAGGGGTTGAGCATGATATAACCCACTTATATCTGTTCCCCTATTCTCTTGCTCTTCAAACCCTAACTTGGTTTGAGGAATTAGACACTGGCTCTATCACCTCATGGGCGGAAATGGAAACTAAGTTCTTAGCCAAGTACTTTCCTCCATTCAAACAAACCAAGCTGAAGAAAGATATCATGAACTTCCAACAGTCTCATGATGAATCAATCTTCAATGCGTGGGAGAGATTTAAGAGTTTGCTCAAGAAATGTCCTAACCATCTAATCAAACGAACCACCCAGTTGTGCACATTTTACCATGGTCTTGCACCCGATCACAAGACAATGCTAGACACCGCTGCTCGAGGCGACTTCACGCGCTTGACGGACGATGAAGCTTGGAATCTGATGGAGACAATGACCCCTCATCACAATGATTGGACGGATGAGCACTCCTCATTATCGGTACCGCTTGCCACCAATCCCGTGCAAACTGAGGCGATCAAAACTCTTGTGGAACATGTCGGAACACTAACCAAGGAAATAGGAATGCTGAAGAAGCCACCTCAACAGGTCTACCAAGTTCGCTCCTGCCTGAACTGTACCAATCCACAAGTTGAGTATCAAGACGATGTTGATGGCAAAGCCTACTATGACCAGTTCCGAACTCATCCACGTCCACCTGATTTTACTCAAACCTCTCCTAGACCAAACCAATACCCACCAAATCAACCACCCTACCCAATCCACCCACAACAACCTCAACTTGGTTGTAACCAACCACACCTTCTCACTGAACCTACACCTGAAAGGCCAATTACTAGTCCAGACGACACCCTTATACAAATCATCGAAAAGATTACGGCTAGACAAGACCAGACTGATCTCATCTTAGGGGAGCAACTAACCTTTCGACATAGTCTTGTAACCCAAATAGGTCGACTAGCAGAACGTATCTACACTAGACCTCAGGATAGTCTGCCTAATAATACCTTCCAAGCCAACCAAGTAACCAGCCAAGACTTCAAGGTGACACCGAGCCTACCTTCGGTTCCTTCTATGATGAAGGAACAATCTCCTGTCACACAGACAGTTGAGAAGAAGTCTACTCCGCCTCCTAAGAAAAAGGTGCGCATGTCGTTTCCAGGACGTCTAAATCAGCATCCTGAAGCTTTCAATCCTAAGGGTAAAAACTTAGACACCGTGTCTAGAAAACCTCCCAGCCCGATATATTCTAAATATTTTAGGAGACTTATGTCAACCAAGGACAAAGTACCAGAAGTACCCAATGTCCCTCTGAACGCCGAATGTTCAGCTATCCTTCAAAATAGTCTACCGGAAAAACTAGGAGATACTGGACGTTTTACCCTTCCTTGTTCCATTAACCACTCCGGCAATATTCGCTCTCTAGCCGATCTAGGAGCAAGTATCAATCTCATGCCGTATTCGTTATTCAAAAGGCTCGAATTAGGATACCTTAAACCCACTAAAATGAGTGTCCAGCTAGCTGACCAATCAATTAGGTACCCCAAGGGAATAGCTGAGAACATCATGGTTAAGGTCAACGAATTCCTATTCCCAACCGACTTTGTAGTAATGGATATCCAGGAAGATATAAACATCCCTATAGTCCTAGGTAGACCCTTCTTGAACACGGACAGAGCCGTCATTGATGTCCACTTACAGACTATCAGCTTACGTGCTCATGGAGAAAGCATCACATTCAAGATCGATCAAACCGACTGCGCTTCGATGGAGAATGGGGAGCTATATACTGTCTCTATTATCCAAGTTACATAAGAAGATGAGACCTCCGAGCCAGAAGCTAAGCAGGTAGAAGAGATACAAGTAGAGGGAGAGGAAGAAGAAGAGACTTCCAATGCTGCTCATATGCTGGAAAGATTGCTTAATCCGATCTTGGATCCAGAAAATCCACTCACCTACTCTCGACTTGGCGATCTAGAAGAGATTGAGCGAACTTTCATACATAGTTTGAAGAAGATTTCGGATTTCAAAGCAAGTAGACTACCGAGTCTGCAGCCACATATAGCTTCTCAAGGGATTCAAGCCCTTGCTTCATCTGAACCTCAACCATGGCTTGAGACAGGAGGTATATTTAGGTCCGATAACTCTGATTCTCATGACAAGGAAGGCATTGAGATAGACACTCCAAAGCTATCTTCTGATACAATATCCCAGTTCACTGACGAATCCCAGCCACCGTCCAATGTAGTTGAGATCCCTAATGCACATAAGGTCGATGCTCCTACTATGGATAGTGACTCGGGGGAAATACCTGGTGATATTCGTATTATCTCACCTCCTGCTCCTCCAGAACCGCCTGATTCACCAGTATTATCTCCAGAAAGCATCTGTATCCCAATCGTCTCTAATCATGAATAGATGGTTAATGTGATAAATAAATGTGATGGAGACCCTCGCACCGTGATAGCAGCTATTAGAAATTCCACTGTTGACTACTCTCTACACCAAAAATGGCTAATAGCTGTTATTGAAGAAGCGTCCACTATCCGTCTCGCTAGCAATGGAACCAGAGATCTGCTCTTACTTAGGTATTGCATCAGAATATTCGCCGAGGCACTCAAATCTCAGCTCAATGAAGAATGGAATAACGCAAAAGAAATTTACTTCTATGTTGAACAAAGACAGATATACCACCAAGTATATGATGTTCTAATTAGTTCAGCGTTTCCTTACTCCTCAAGACAAAGAGAGATGTTGAGTTCTATCAGGAAATACTTAGAAGAAGCTACTGGAAACCCTAGGAGCTACGCTGACGCCAAAGTAATGAGTTTTCTTCGGATATTCCTTGATTTACTAGCCAGAGAAGATCACCTAAGCACCAAAGAAAGTAATCGATTTGTCATCAAATCCACTATCGAATATCATATCGAGTTGATGATCGAGGAGCTTAGATGCATCAGTTTAGCTGAAAGGAAGCGTAATCATCCCATAACTATTCTTGATATGTCACTACTCAATGTTGCCACTTATGTGATAACTCGATTACGTGAAATATTCCATGGGAAAAGCGCTGAGAAACCAGAGTTTTTCTTCCATGCTGGATATCGAGAGATATTCAGCAAATTGATTCATATCTTCAAAGACTCTGGCTTCCCTTTCACCATTCATCAGCACCAGCTAATCAAAAGCATGTGCCAATCTGTGACCACATTCGGAGGAGATCCCTACGCTCAAGAATATGAAGATCTGAAGTTGAAGTTCTTGGAATTTGTGGATTCTATCAGACAAAAGCATCCAATTAGCGAAGTGATCAAGACCAAAACAACCACATTGACAGACCCCAACGGGCCAGTCAATAAGGCGGTTGATTACATCACTTGCGGATTGCTAGGTCTCTCCAAGACTGCCTCAGACCACTTCCAAAGCTTCAAAATGGATACTGTGGAACCGCCAGACCTAATCTCAACCATAGTCTGCCACTTCCTTCGGATCTATCCTCCGCGCTACACTTTTCCGCAACCTAGGGCACATAACGTCACCATCAATCACCCTAGGAGCACCTCCAACACCTAAACTCTAAGAAGAAAGTCGAGCCCTCGACTATAAATAGAAGCGCTTCTCGGGAGGCAACCCGTGGAATAAATATCCTTTAGTATTAGTAGTATTTTGTTTTTATTTAAATTCCAAGAAGTGAAATATCTCCGACTATCTTTCACACTTGGATATGCAAATGTTTTCAAAACACCACTTCATTTTTACATTGACAGCTTTTACACATCACTAACCCCAAAATTTAGGAAACATTTTCAAAATATTAATTCATGTGTTTCGAGCATTTTAGGTACTTGCGTGCTACTTTCACGCATTATGCTCGAACTCGTTTAAAAACGCGTGTCTTACAAATGATTTGTAGTAGAAAACATATTTTCACATTCTGGGATAGTGACACACTTTTGGTAAAAAGCTATAAAATGAGAAGTTTGTGAAAAAGTATATCCAACGTGTTCCCACTTACGAGATATTTCCATAAGAGAGTGATTGAGTTGTTGAAGTGTTGAATAAAGCCACTTACTCCAAAGTGCGCTTCCAAAAGCTGAACGAACTCCATGGTGCTGCCGCAAAGGAGGATATCTGGCAAGTACTCTTCTTCAAAGGCAGCACATCTTCAGACTTTCAGCTTCCATCCATCATGTTGATAGGGGAGTTCTCTCGTTCTTATCCTTGTTTTGATTAGATTATTTTTTTCTATTTTATCAGTATTATATGCCTTATCCTAAGCTTATCACTAAGTGTGGGATTCCAGCCTGATGTGCTCACACCGTGTCGTTGTTTTTCAAATGATGATGCGAGCGCAGCAGGGGTTTTAAATTTATATTTTGCGGGGCTTAAATTATACGTACTACCTACTCTGGTTAGTAAGCGGTAAGTACGACCTAAGATCGTTCTATGAATCCAAACGTGTGGGCGATTAAAGTTGGCACTTTCAGCAGGGAAGCATTTAGGATGGAATAAAGTAGGTAGGTTTTGGGGTTTAAAGACAGGTAATTAAAATGCAGGAAAGTAAATTGCAGGAAAATAAAGTAAAGGAAAAAAAAAGATAAAGATAAAGATGTGATTGCTGAGATTTCGATAATTAATATTTCGGGATGACAGAACAGTTAGGGTTGATACATAATGTGGTAAATAAACTACAAGGGGTAAACTCTAGAACCCTACCAACTCAGTTTCCCATTGGCGTGTCACTTGGAACTAGGTTATCATGATTCTGATCGGAGCAATACGCAAACTTCCAATACTCATCTAGTTGAAAGATGAACAACCTATTTTGGTTTTATACCGAGGTGCATGAATCAGTAGCGTATCGTCTCATAGGTCCGACCGTTCTTAACTCCTAAGGTAATTTACTACTTCATTAGCACGCAGATTAATAACTTTGTATGTTTGGACCACCGATTATGTAAGGCTTAGTGTTTTAAGGATTCTAGGTCACTCGGACTTTGTTCTTATCCCTAAGTCTCGTCTTTGTCTAATTAAGTTCTAATTACTTCGACTTATGATTTAAGTTCTCCTTTTCAAACAGTTATACATCTCCAGATTATCCGCAGTTTGATAAAACGTGTTTCATATGAGGACCATGCCTTTCAATAATAGACAGTGTACTTTACATGAAATTTCCACTGCTTCTTATATCCAACACGCGGTCAAGAGTAATTGACAGTGAAAGTGACACTCTAACTAATTAAATGTAAAGCTGTGCAGAAAAGTAAACCTAATATATACAACGAGTGGTTTCATTGTGTCTTACTTATTGCATGTCATGGGCACAGATAACTACTTACCATAATTAAGGTTGATCAGGTCCTAATTACTAGGTTGCAGTCACGTGGATAACTGGAAAGGGTGCTCCATAAATTAAACTCAAATTCATAAAGTCCTAACAGTACAAAGATTATTATCTCCTATTTTATCTGAACGTGTTTTACGAACATTATTTTATAATTCATTGATTCTCGTAGGATGCACCAGTTAGTTGTGTAGTTGTATTATCCTTTTGGAGTTCCAACTTTTGAACCAGAGCTGATTCCAATGATATAACTACCTTCGGTCGTTTATCGGCTTCCGTACGTTTGTACTTTGCATGAAGCATTTCCAGCACTATACCAAATAAACAGTTGAATAGGAGTCGTTATATCATTTTACGATTATCGTGCATTGATTGTGTAATGACATCCTTACTTATAATTATCTACATCATCAGCAATCACAATAATAAACTACTCGCAATTCATGGCAACAAATAAATCACATACCAGGCAATAATATATATTCAAAATATGAAATGAAACAAGTATAATAAAAGTTTAGATATCACCCGGAATTAAATGCGTAGCAGCGTATTATTATAATTGACAAACTCTTTCACACGTACAAAGATTGATCTCCGAATCTCTAGCGTTCGCCCTAGCTCCTACGTTAGTCCGTGGACTAATTACAATATTCCTAGAATGAGAAAGACTAAAAGACTACGGAAGATTTTCTAGTGAGAAAGAAAGAGTGAAATATGCTAGAATGTGTGCATATATGGTGTGTGTTTCAAATGAACCTAAGCATCCTATTTATAGGTGAGCTTTGGCTCACATTAGCATCAAGTGGTGCATGTTAGCAAAAGGTAGCCAAAAGGGTGCACCAGGTACCGTACAACACGAAAAGTAGGCGCACCGGGTATTGTACAACGCGAAAAGTAGGTGCACCAGTTACCAAAAGTTACCAAAAACGGAAACCGGGGCGGGACACAGGTGGCCGGCGGCGGTGGGGGTCCACCCGGCGGCGGTGGGCTGGTGGCCGGCGGCGGTGGGCCCACCCCTGCCCCGTTGCGTCGTTTGTTGCTTCGTTTCTTGATTCGTGCGTGTTTTCTTCGTTATACGTCCGTTTGAGTTGATTCTTTTTTTGTTGGATTCGTAATTCAAAAACGAAGATTTTGACATAAGATAGGACCTGAGATGAGGTCCCTAGCTCCAGATATTTCGTACGGATCATTTGGATCTTCCGGCGGGCGCGAAATCTTCATTCTTTACCCGTTTTGGTTGATTCCTCTTCTGTTGGATTCGTATTTTGAAAACGAATATCTTGGAAATAATGGATGTTGGTGGAGGGCATTTTAGTCTTGAAATCTCATTTTTATGCCTTGAATCTTCAAACGTGTGTGGAATCTTCGTTCTATATCCGTTTCGCTTGATTTTTCTCGTGCAACCTTGTTTTTACCATCTTGGCATAATGTTACTGATTTGTAATTTTTTGAATTAATATGCCAAGAATCGTTCCAGAATAATAGAGATATCGGTAGTAAAAACGTGACTTTTTACGCGATATCAAGTATCCCACACTTAGAACTTTACTTGTCCTCAAGCAAACTCATTCATAAAAACTTCTGGAAGGATTCTAATCGCATCAGTTGTTAGAAAACACTATTTTCAGAAAATATAAACTACGGTTATGAAAGAGTTTTTACTGGAAACTAAGAGTTTATAGAATTTTGATACCTTCTTCGGGCAACTTATATGATGATCATGACTAGGCAATCCTCACAAGTGGATCACTCAAATCACTCAAAGTGTTTAGGGTTTCTTACTTACTAGTGTCAATCACTTGGATAGCCAGTCATGCAGCATTCTCGTCATAGGCTTGATCGAGAATCAAATCTCCATCACTTTTGATGAGGACGATACTAACCTTTCGAGATATCTTGGAAGGAATCGGGTTTTTGGGTTGAAGAATGTAAGTGGTGAGGGGTGAGATGGTTTTTCCTTGTATTTTCTTGAAGCTTTTCTTCAAAATTCGTTAGCTTTTTGAAAGGACTACATAGCCTTTCTTTGGATTCTTTCATTTTCTTGGCCCTTTTCATGATTGTGCTGGCGTGATTGGTTTGATTTCTTTTCTTCTACTTCGCCGATCTTGATAATGTACTTTGCGGCCTGGAAGGTTTCTAATGATCTTGAGTTATGTTGGCTTTTCTTTGCAAAGGTTTTGGGAATTTGGGAGTGTCTCCGAAGGTTTGTGAGACTTTTGAGGTTCGAGATAAATGATAGGAAATCTTTAGTGGGTGTGAAGAGTGGGTGTTGAGTGGGTGGATGTTTGATGGTGGAAAGGTGTTTTGGATTCCTTGGAGGCTATCAAGATAGGTTGTACCTATGCCACGTGTGGCACTCATTGACGTGATCTCGAAATGTATTACAAGAGCAAGTTCTAATTCAAATGCATACATCGGCACACACACATGAAACGAAAAGTGAAGCATTAAAGATGAATGCTAATTATGGGCTCAATCCTCACGAATCGAATGTTTTGGTCAGTATGTGCCTAGCCAAGTGTTGCCTTTTTCGTCCGTATCTTGATCTAAAACAGTTTCGTTTCTTTGTTAAAACTCGTCTCTAGCTATATTTCATAGTTTTGAAAGATAGGATTTCTAGAAAACGATGTTTTTGAATCCGAAAAATTTGAAATTTTTTCCATTTTTAGCCTTTTGATGAAAATATTGTTTGGCTTACGGACAAGAGGTAAAACTTGCAGTTGTAGACCGAATATCTCACACTTAGAGGAACATTGTCCCTAATGTTCGAATCTATTTGTTGAACACCTCTTGACGAAGTATCCCACACTTAGAGATTCTACTTATCTTTGGATCGTTTCAAAAGTGTTATGTGGTATGAAGTATCCCACACTTAGTGTTGGAATATTGGGTGAGTTAATCAAAGCATTAACGGATAAAGGGTTTTTGGAACGGTGTACCGCTTTTGTTGGTCCGCGACTTGTAGCTTACGGCTCTCAGTGTTCTTCACCGTGGGGTCCGTTGCTTCCTTTGATCCGGTCTCCGATAAATAGTCGTTTGGTTAAACAAACAATCCACTCAATCATTTAAATAATAGCTGCTAATAAGAAAGATAAAGTGAAAGCATAATAAAATAGTAAATAGATAGATGTGATGTCGAAGCATCAATCGTACATCAATACAGACAATCATAAAATAGAGTTTTGGTAGAAAGTAGAAAGAAGTCAGAAAGTGGAGCAATCCATTGCTCTGCTCATGGTCATACTGCTGCTGTAGATGTGGTAGGTCCAGGAGAAGTCTCGTCTGATGAGGAGTCATCATACTGATCGTTGGTGCCTTCGTTTGATGCATCATGATTAGCTTCTTCGTTTGGCATACCAATGGTAAAAGCTCCTTGATCCACAAGCTGGTCGATAAGTGGTCCGGATGGTATCTCGAAGCTATCGAACGGGAACATAGTTGACCCTTGGTGTGCGGTGTCTTGGAAGAGGTCTGTCTATCTATGTGAGGAAACCTGCACAGGTATAGTTACAGTAGCTGAAACAGCGGTGTGTCTGCGGGTCCTGGGACTTTGAATTGTGACAGTCCGTGCAGATACTCTGGATGCCCTGCGGCCTCTTAACGTGTGTGCTCTAAATGACCCAACAACTGATGGGATAGTATGTTTGGTGACTGGGATATGCACTGGAGGTGGCTAAGGTCTAGAAATGATGATCCTAGGTGGTATAACATGCCCACGGCCTGGCGGTGGTCGAGGTGCTGGAGTAGGGACTACAGGTGGATATATGTGTGGTGGTGCTCGGCCCATCCCACATGGTAAGTGTGGTAGTGGGGTCATGGGCATACCAGCTGCCTGCTTTCTCAATGCTGCATAGATCCTAGTTTGCATCTGCATAGACCAATACCTGTAATCTGGGCCTGGAGGTGCCCCGTAGTGGTAGATGTATGTAGGCCCTTGCGGTCTTGGGGCAGGAGTAGAAGGTCTTGCCCTAGTACGTGGTGGCTCCACTCGTGGTGGTGGTGGGATGTCATCATCTTCATCATCATCCTCGTCATCACTGTTATCGTTATCTGTATCTGAATCACTAGGTCCTTGCTGGCGTTTCCTCTTCTTTGTTTCTTTTGGCAGAATCAGGTCTGGTATCAACGTGTCAGCATTGCCAGGATCTGCTGCCCGTGCTTTGATGTAGACAGCACCATCTCTCGTGACACGTAGTATTTCCATACTCCTAAGAAACTGGTAGTCGAGTGGCTTAGAGCTCCACCCTGATTTAAATCTCTAAATATCGGATGTCCGAGGTAATCCCATCTTTCGGATCAATCTAGTAATTACTGCGCCTAAATATGATGTTTTCTTTCCAAAATCTTTTTCTTGTAGAAGTCTCTAAGCAACTAGATAAGCAACATGTATGTTTCTCTTTTCGAGAATGCTTGCCATGAGTGCGACATCAAATCCAGAAACTCGTCCGTTGGTAGTATGTTTCCCATCAAATGAACAAGTTATGAGCTTGTGGAGAATCTGAAGGACTGGATCCTTGAGTCGGGTTGCCTTAATACCCGAGAAGTATGGTGTAGGCGACCATTGACTCCATGCCTCAGCGCAAGTGGTGGTGACAGAAGCAGAGGTGGCTCCGGTGGTGAACAGAGGCGATTGTATCTCATCTGATGTGTATAAGTCTAGATGGAGCGAGAACTGGGCGAGTGATAAAGTATGCGGGTTGCCCAGGTACTGAAACGAGATTGAACAATCTTCAATTTTCTCTCTCTGCTGAAATCTGAAGGTGGTCATAAACTCCGTAACCATCTCCACATATATTGGCTCATCGATGCTAAATAATCTCTTGAAGGATTCAAACTGCTGCCCATTCACTATGTAGCTAAGTATGCTTTCGAGTTTTTCCTTAAATCCTAATGCTTGCATAACATTCCAGTCAATGTGCCTGAGACGCCCGAACTTCTTGTCTCTCCATATACGTGCCATTTTGTCATAGGCTGGCGTGGCACTCATGTAGGCTAAAGATCCTGAAAGGGGTCATGCTGGGTTTAATTTCTTCTTTCGTGCCATTGTACCTGAGAACATTTAAAGTAATGGATCCTTTGAGAAAGAGAAATTCAAAGCACACTCAGAAGAATTTCGAAGTGAGGGCTTTAATTTCTAGACAATCTAAAGATTTCATTGAACATATAATGCTCCCATGTAACAAACAGTCAATCATTTGTCAAGGTAATATCATCACTTAGAAAAGTATAGTCATGGAATGGCAATCGTCTTATTGTGAAGTATTTGTCACTTACAAAGTTTGGTGCAAACCAAGTTTGAAATGACGAGAATTCAAGAATAATGATAACATCATTATTGGTAAGGTTTGACTTTGGAAGTACAAGTTGAAGTAAGGTTTTTGAATAAAATATTTTGTCTTAAAAAAAAAATTCAATACTTCAAGTTGACTTTTAGGTCAAAGCTTTCTTCAAATGATATTTTCAAATGTCCGCATGCCATAATCTTAACTTATTCATGCATGCATATTCTAAGTCATTTTAAGCATTTCCCATTTGATAAGCAAACAAAATTATGCATAAAAGAAGTTATCATGCCCATGTATTTGGTGTGGTCCAAGACTTTTTATTCAAAAGTGATGATTGTCTAGTTATTGCCTAATTTGACTAGTCAAAACAAGAACAACATGATCATGCAATTTTCAACTTATCATATCTTTCATGTAAGCTAGTCAACTTCTTGTAGACTTTCAAAAGTCAAAATTGCTAAACCTAACTTGTACACATAGAGCAACTAACATAGAGGGATTATACAAAACACCATAATTACCAAGGTACTTAGCATACTAACACTTAATCAATTAAAGTTCTAGACTAAATCAATTGATCAAAGTTATTCCTATTGAAAAAGTCAATCATATGGCTAAGTGGTAGGAACATGTAGTAACTAAGTATTTAAGCAAGAAAAACTACATTTCCTAGTTAATAACCAAGCTATCTTCAAGAAACAAGCTTTTTCAAGTTCGAAGTGGGTTTTGTAATCATACCTTGCTTTTATTGAATGAAATGCAAAAACGAAAGTACAACCGCGAAGTATATGCAACAAGGAGCTCGAAAGGACAAGAGATTATGTAATTTGATGGAGTTTTGATGGTGGATTCATGGTAGGCATGGCATGGCCGATTTTTTTGAGAGGAAATGGGAGAAAGATGAAGTTTGTTGGATAATTTGAATTATGGGGAGTTAAGGAGGTTCATAGTGGTCCTTTAGGGTACATGTACTCACCCTAAGTACTATGGTACTCATATGGTCCCTAAGGTGAATTGAATGTTAAGTATTAATTTCCAATGTCCACTAATAATGGTGATGAATCTTAAATGTATTACTTGTAACTAGTTACTTGTTAGTTTCTTGTTACGTTGTAAATATTTTAAGAAACGCACAAATTTTTGCGGAACAATTAAAATCAACTTTAAACATTGAACTCACGCTATTTTTTGTGTTTTTAAAAATCTTTGTCTGACGCGGGTTTATAGAATGTACAACTATTTAGGCAAAATGCTTTAAGAGGTTTACTTTCTTTTAGACGTGCGTGTCTTCAGACAATAATTTAAAAAAAAAAAAAACGTTTTCGGTTAAGGGAAACTTTCAAAAATTTATTATATATATATATATGTAAATAAAAAAATACGCTCATTTAAAGTCGCGAGCCTTGACCGTTTTCGGAAGGAATTGTTTTAAGACTCGATCCGATCTCTCCATAGGGAAATGGTCGAGATTTGCTCCCTTAATTGAACATTTTTCAGTACAAAACATTTCGATAGCTCCCAGATGACATTGTAAACTAGAAAATGACGATCCTCTAAACTTCCTAGGATCTCTCGTTCCTCATACCCTAAATTGACAAGATCATCAATCAACTTATTATACGCCTTCTTTATCTTCTTGGGATTTGATAGACCGTCGCGTTCTCCTTTGTTTTTGTAGTTCAGATTGTGAGTGAGTTTATTCACAGCTTCCATAAACGCATTCTCTTCCGGCGAATCAGGTTCTCCGGTTGTAAGTTTAACTAGCTTACAGAGTTCACTAATTTCGGCTTTTTGTGTGGAAGTGAAGGGGTATTTGGTGAAGGTGAAGATTCGAACAAGCTTGACGTGAAGGTCTTTTCTTTTTTCGAAGAAGCTTGTGTCGGTTCTTTCCATTGTGGAATTAGGAAAAACTTCTCGCAATTTTGAGATTAGGTAAGAAGCGGGGTCAACAAAGAACGGAATTTTACCAAGAAATGTGATAGGAATCATTGGGTTTTGTTCTGTCCAGAACTCAAGTTTGTTGATCATTGTGGCGACATTGTGATTGATTAATATCATAGATATTGGAAGGTAATCCATGTCTGCAAATGATTTGAGGAGTAGATCTAAATCTGCTACAAACTTCAGTTCTTGGTCCTTGAAATTTGTGGAGTGGCTTTCGCATTCTTGATTTGACAGACGAAGAAGAAGGTTTACTTGTTTTTCTAATCCAGCAATCGTTTCTCGTTGGTTGAAGGAAAACGAGAGATTGGCATAGGTCAATTGTATGACGAAGGCTTTATAGACTTCTGCCCTTCGGGAAGGATCGAAAGAAGCACCAAGGTGGCGTTCTTTAAAACAAGGTTGTTCTATTTCGATGGATGGAACCTTATCCACCACTCGGTATATGGTATATTTAGGTTCGTATGAAGGGAATGGAAAGATACCGTCATTGTGTGAATCGGATTGGTTTGGGCATATACCGATGTCTCAGGAATGAGGGTAATTAGGTCACATGTTTTCGGAGGCTTTACTTCATGATTTTCTTCGGGAAGATAATCGAAGTGGACAGATTTTGACACTTTAGGCATTTGCAAAGTTGGAGAGTGATCTTCTGGAGATGATGCTAGGTCAGGTAGCTGATCCGTGACATCAAAGTCCAGGAAATGGTTTGGAATGGAATGTGGGATCCTAAATTCTTCTAGGGAAGCATAAAATTCATCCTTTGAAGTACTAATAGAAGTGGGTTTTTTAGATGTCATGTTTAAACTAATATTATCCTAATTAACACTAAATTAACAGCAAATTAAAGTAAAACTGCTTAAAGTAACTTTCGAGAGATTTCTAAGAAGAAATCAATCGGAAGGATCTCCTAAATACTACTACTTAAGGTGGCTTGAATCTACGTTTTAGACTCCCCGGCAGCGGCGCCAAAAACTTGATGTGCTCACACCGTGTCGTTGTTTTTCAAATGATGATGCGAGCGCAGCAGGGGTTTTAAATTTATATTTTGCGGGGCTTAAATTATACGTACTACCTACTCTGGTTAGTAAGCGGTAAGTACGACCTAAGATCGTTCTACGAATCCAAACGTGTGGGCGATTAAAGTTGGCACTTTCAGCAGGGAAGCATTTAGGATGGAACAAAGTAGGTAGGTTTTGGGGTTTAAAGACAGGTAATTAAAATGCAGGAAAGTAAATTGCAGGAAAATAAAGTAAAGGAAAAAAAAAAGATAAAGATAAAGATGTGATTGCTGAGATTTCGATAATTAATATTTCGGGATGACAGAACAAATAGGGTTGATACATAATGTGGTAAATAAACTACAAGGGGTAAACTCTAGAACCCTACCAACTCAGTTTCCCATTGGCGTGTCACTTGGAACTAGGTTATCATGACTCTGATCGGAACAATACGCAAACTTCCAATACTCATCTAGTTGAAAGATGAACAACCTATTTTGGTTTTATAACGAGGTGCATGAATCAGTAGCGTATCGTCTCATAGGTCCGACCGTTCTTAACTCCTAAGGTAATTTACTACTTCATTAGCACGCAGATTAATAACTTTGTATGTTTGGACCGCCGATTATGTAAGGCTTAGTGTTTTAAGGATTCTAGGTCACTCGGACTTTGTTCTTATCCCTAAGTCTCGTCTTTGTCTAATTAAGTTCTAATTACTTCGACTTATGATTTAAGTTCTCCTTTTCAAACAGTTATACATCTCCAGATTATCCGCAGTTTGATAAAACGTGTTTCATATGAGGACCATGCCTTTCAATAATAGACAGTGTACTTTACATGAAATTTCCACTGCTTCTTATATCCAACACGCGGTCAAGAGTAATTGACAGTGAAAGTGACACTCTAACTAATTAAATGTAAAGCTGTGCAGAAAAGTAAACCTAATATATACTACGAGTGGTTTCATTGTGTCTTACTTATTGCATGTCATGGGCACAGATAACTACTTACCATAATTAAGGTTGATCAGGTCCTAATTACTATGTAACACCCGCATAATTAGGATACTTAGTTATGCCTAATTATTTATAACTAGTTGTAATTAGTATGTAATAGGACTAATTACAGGCTCTATTTGTATATATATAAGGTGATTTATATATATATGTGTGTACTTACGCAATTTGGATGAATCGTACGAATTAACCGGACAGAGTCCGACACAGTTTATTTGGACGTTGGTGACAGAAATTTACTTAAATAATGAGAACGTATTTTGTTATATTAAATACGCAATTGAACGAACACTATTTATATATTATCGCGACGACATTTTAAATAATGCAACAAAACGTATTAAACGCGATCTAATAATTATAATACTTCGACAAATGTTTTATTATTAATTTCAAAGTATTTTTATTTAAATATTCCAGTTACATTTTAAAATATAACGGTTTGGTTAAAATACTAAAAACAAAGGATTAAACGATTAGGACACGGTGTAAACACTGAGTTTTAGGGAGCGTTTTCCCCTCTCTCCCCCTTTGGATCAGCCAACCCCAACCAACCCCTCCTCCCATTCTTTCATTTTCACCATTTCAAACACACACACATCTTCCAAACACTCTCAACCAAATCCACACCAAAAATTTCGGAATACAAACCGACCCACGAAAATTACATATTCGGAATCACCATCACGAGTGGAACAAGAATATCAAGATTGTTTTCATCATCTCATCCCCCATTTAGCTCGATTTGCAAAAGTAAGAAATTTCAAAAATCTTAGATCTATTCAATTTGGTGTAATGTTTTGATGTTTTGATGTGTACACAACTTAGATATAACCTAATACATGAAGAATACACGATTTTATAGCTCAAAAATGGGTTAGATTTGCGTTTTTGGTCGAAAATTCTTGAAACCCAAAAGTTTCTGGGCTGGTGTTCATACATGCGACACAAGCCTTGTGTCGCATGCTGTGTCGCATAAACCAGTTTGTGTCGCACCTTGTGTCGTACCAATCCTTTAGTGTCGTAACCTTTGCGACACAATATTGTGTCGCACTCTATGTCGCATACTATGTCGTATTTATTACGACACAACCGTTCTGTCGCTATTGAATTAGCATCGCAAGCTTTTTGCGACACAACCACTGTGTCGCAGAGCTATTGTGTCGCATCCTTCGTGCGACACAACCCTTGTGTCGCATACAAATCTTTGTGTCGCAGCTTATGTCGCAGAAAACAGAAAACTTGGAAATTTTAAAGGATTTTCACTATAGAAAAGTCAAAGTTACCGTAGCAAAAAGTCAAATTTACTGTAGCAATTCACTGTAGCACATTTACTGTAGCAAAGTCAACATTTTAGAATTTTTGCTACAAACCGTCACCAACGGGCCAAACATGTTTTCCAACAAACAAACAATTACAAACATACGGACAAACACTGGATATACTAGTTGTGTACAACTAAACGAAACGTCTCGTGAGACGCATACTTACATAACTTCATATGATTAGGCATTTAAAGGTTACGGGTTCAGAGAACCTACTTGCTTTACTTACTACTTGCTAATTGCAACTGATTACTACAAGACTCAGGTGAGTCTTACGGCCCCACTTTTACAGTTTTATCTTATTGGGGGAGATACATACTACTGATTTTCTTGAACACAAGTATTAAACTGTTTACTATACCAAACGAAATTGCATGAGTTTACTTACAAACAGAAGTCTCTCCATCATATATCGTTAGTTATGGACTTAAGCGCGAACACTAGTTAATGGATCCATTAGGGAAATGACCCTCCCCGCCCGGGGCAGTAGCGCTGCCACGTACTGATTTTCACGTAGAAACGGGTGACTAATTATTCGTTACTGATGCTTGCTCATTTACGAGCATGTCACGGGAGCAAACTTATTACTTACGGGTTAAGCTTCGATTATGAGCCTCATGGCAACGGTATAAACTTACTTACTTACATTTGCGGGATTGCAAATACTGGTTTACGATTTCTAGATTGAAATTGATGATTTTACGCCTGCGGGCATTACTGATGAAATCTCGTGTTCAAAGCCGATATTACTTACAAACCTGTGAGATTCACCAACCTTTTGGTTAACACTTTTTAGCATGTTTGCTCAGGTACTCGGATGGAGTAGGATTACTCCAGGATTTTTAGCAAGAGTCGCATGATTTCAACACAACTGCATTAACGGAGATTCTTAGCATTATCTTTTGTATATTTTGATTATGTAATAGAATCTCCCACTACACGCGTGGACTCTAGGGAAACTACATTTTTGTATACGAAAACACTAAGTTTTCAAACAATATATCTATGGAATGTAACTAATTTACAAACGTTGCATATAGATGTCGTTTACTTTATCTTTGTGCTGTGATATTTGATTAGTAACACCCCAAATTATGCTTCCGCAAAACAGTGAATTTCGGGGGTGTTACAGATTGGTATCAGAGCCTAAGGTTATAGTGAACTAGGTTGCATTTAGTGGGCCTAGACTATGACCGTTAGGCAGTATTCTCATATTAGACATGACTGGTTCAGGAATTACAGCATACGACTTTAATTTAACATAGCCTGATCAACTATGTACAATTAAGGAAAGATGATGTAAGGTCTGAAATGAATATGTTGAACGGGGATACGTTAGTTGACTCTGACCACGAGAGAACCGGACCATTACTTGATACGTGCTAGACACTAGGCTGGATATGATATATGTATATATATTAGCCTCGTCTTACTTACACTCTGCCACAGGAATGGCAAACATACCACCTAATCCGTCACACTCTCACTCACATGGGTCACGGAACCCACGAGTAGCCAGGAGGAACACAAGGTCGCCTCGAAACAGCCCCTATCCTGTTCATAACTCTCAGGACTCGGCACATCTCACGTTGCCAGTGTTGGCTACCCAATTCCGCCGTCAGGAGCAAAGACTCGAAAATCTTGAACTGGAACAACACCGAATGACCTACCTGCTTCGTCAAGCTCTTGACCACATATCACAACTCCAGCGAGAACAAGAAGATACCGGCCTCTCTGTAAGCATAATCCAGGATTCAATGACCGCCGAATTAGGTGCGGATGAACTTGTACGAAACCGACTAGAGGAATGTGAACAACGTTCATAGGAGACTGAGGATCACTCTCGTGTACTAGCACAACGACTGGCCTTAGTTGAAGACAATGCCAGGTAAACCAACAGGCTGGCAGAAACCGTGGACCGCCTTGTCGCGCTGATGGAACAGATTAATCTACATTAAGACTAGTGAAGTCTTTGTCTCGTAATCTAATGACTATCTAGCGCTATTCTATAAACTAGTCGGATGTAACAATTCCCGACACCTTTTGTAATATCTCTGTAGGATGTAACCTTTGAACTCGCATTATCCACCAAATATTTCTTGTTATTTCAACTCACCTAAATTGTCATTTTCCATGTTGATGTTATGTATTACTGCTTTTATACATGTACATCTGTGACAATTACAAATTCCTACAAAATCTCATGTATCTTCATTTCTTTTATTGAAGAATCATGCCGCCAAAGACAAGACCATACACAGATGCCCAGATTACCTCCCTTATAACCCAGGCTGTTACTGAAGCATTGGCTCGGAATACTCCACCAGGTTCCACGAGGAACAGCGATGCCGCTGAAACCTCTGCTGCTAAACCTTGTTCTTACAAGAACTTCCAGAACTGCAAACCTCTAAACTTTGCAGGTACCGAGGGAGCTATCGGTCTAGTACGCTGGATCGAGAAAGTTGAGTCTGTATTTCTTATCTGCAATTGTGCGGAGGGAGATAAGGTTAAGTTCTCCGTTAGTACTTTTACTGACACCGCACTCACCTGGTGGAACACTTATGCCCAGACTGTGAGTGTTGCTACTGCTTACCAACTCCCGTGGGAGGAGTTGAAAGAAATGTTGAGGGGCGAGTACTGCCCCAGGGATGAATTGAAACAACTGGAAATGGAATTCTGGAACCACAAGATGCAGGGTGATGATATCACCGGATACACCAACCGTTTCCATCAACTGGCACTCCTGTGCCCAACCATGGTCGATCCTGAGTACAAGAGGATCGAGAAATTCGTTGATGGACTTCCCGAGAGACTACAGGACCTGGTGACTTCATCCAAACCGGGTACTATTCAGAGCGCCATCCGTATGGCCCATGAACTAACGGCAAATTCTGTCCGCCGTGGCACAACTTCAACCCCATCTGCAATCAACAAACGCAAGTGGGAAGGTAACCCCAACTCATCCAACCAAACCTCCAACAAAAAGCCTGAGTACATTAAGGCTTATTCATCGGGGACTTCGGAAAAGAAAGGGTATAGCGGGAACAAGCCTTACTGTTCCAAATGCAGCCGCCATCATGACGGTTCTTGCCCTTGCTCCAACTGCAAACGGTTCGGGCATCTAGCCAAGGATTGCCGAACCAACATTTCTACCCCCAACACCAATGCACCAAAGGCCTGCTTTGGGTGCGGAAATTCAGGGCACTTCAAGAAAGATTGCCCAAAGCTGAAAAACAACAACAACCCTGCTCGTGGTAGAGCATTCGTTATCAAGGCTGGGGAAGCCAGACAAGACCCGAATGTCATGACGGGTACGTTCCTTCTCAACGACCTTACTGCTTCTGTATTATTTGATACCGGTGCCGATAGAAGCTTCATTTCTGAGAAATTTAGCCCTTTACTTGATATAACTCCCACTGCCTTAGACGCTAAATACATTGTAGAATTAGCTAACGGCAAACTGATTGAGACTGATGTCACACCCCAAAAATCGGTAATTGCGTTTATTTATGGTTTAGCGGAAGCTTTAGTTAATCAGTGAAAGCATTTTAAGTTTACAGTTTAACAGCGGGGGTGCTGACGTTATAATAGTGCATTCACTGTATCAGAGCATATGATCATACAGAACATATATATTTAAGATGCCATAAGTTTAAAGTTATTACAAAAGATACGACTTATAAAGTCGTACACAAGTAGGGTTGTCAAAGACAACAAAAGTATTTGAAAATACTAGTTTATCAAAGAGGGATTTCGTAAGTATAACCAATGAAATTAATAATACAAAGGAAATCCAAGTGTCCCAAAAGTGGCATCATAAATAGTCGGGTTGCCTACGTCCTTGAATGCAAATGCAGTACCTGAGATCCTAATTCCCTGAAAAACATAGTAAACCGTCAACATTGAATGTTGAGTGAATTCACAGGTTTTGTATATATATAGTTATATCAAGTTTTGTATAAATCATTCATGTACACAAACATAATGTTTATATATATAGTAGGAAACACAAGTATTCTAATTAAAGAAAACATTTCCTATTAAATGTAAGAATGTCATTCTTACTCCATTTCAATTGATGCGTTAGGAAACACAAGTTTAATCAAAAATATTTCCTAATAAATAGTATGCAGGAAACACAAGTTTATAAATCAAATAAACATTTCCAGTTCAATAGTTACAGGAAAATCAGGTTTAGCAGTCAAGTAAACATTTTTCCAAACAGATAGTTGGCAGGAACACAAGTTTAGCAATAAAGTAAACATTCCAAATAATTGTTTGCGGGAAACACAGGTTTAACAATTAAGTAAACATTTCCCATAAAAGCAAGCGTGTAGGAACACCTATCCTATCAGTTATCACAGGGAATACCCTTCCCAAAACAGTAGTTGAGTAGTTGTTTAGTTTAAGTGGGAAATACAGACTAAGATCCCTCTAAGGTGAGCGACACCTTTAAGTTAAAGTACGACTCCTAGTGCTATAACCAATCCATGACCAAAAGTTGTGTTGTTGCCGCAGTAACAATCTAAGTATACACTCCGCGTTACGACTGCCGTCGTGTGGTTGGAATGACCAACGAGTTATGTTCCTGGGAGGGTTGTCAAATCGATAGTACTATCTGTATACTCAGTGGCTAGAGTCACCTAGCTAATGGTTATAGGTTGTAAGCACTGGGACTTATGTGCACTACAACTACCTCTCGTAAACCTAGGATCGTACCAAGATGCGTTTGTCTTAATTTCCAAAATAGTTATGAAAAATCATTTCATAAAAATAGTTCAAGTTTAACATATGAAAACCTTTCATATAAACAGTTTAAGTTTAAGAACACGAACACATTCATGTTAATCAATAGTTAATAGTAACATGCAGAGCAATTATTTAATAAAGCAAGTAGCATGTTATAACATATTGTTCTATGTTTTCCACCCCTGGTTTTAAAAGCATTTAAAACAGTAGAAAATAGGGGCTGTGAACTCACGGTTTGCAAGTCTTCAGCTAGTAATATACGGTAGTCCGAGTGTGCCTCTCAAATACCTAGACACAATTAAATATACTTTGCATAAGTATATGGACTAATCGTTAAGTTGAAATATTTATAACATTTTATTTTGTTGGTTATAATTGAGTTGAAATAGTCGTTGCGTATAAGTATATATTTAAATATACTTATTAGTTGAATATATATATTCTAATATATGTATTATTTACCGCCGTCGTTTATATATATACGTTATTATTAATGTCGCGTATATAAACCTAGTCGTCGTTTATATTTCAAAAACATCCATTTATTTGTTAAAAATATATCTCGTCTTTATCGATTGTATATTTATAAATACACTTGTTAACAAACTCGTATCCATTTATATATATAAGTTATCGTATCGTTCGCGTACATATATATAAATGGTCGTCGTTGGTTATATATATATATATATATATATATATATATATATATATATATATATATATATATATACATTTATAGTTTGTACTAAAACGTTCTATTTGTTCTAATATATGGTCCGTGTATATATCATTTTAGTTGTTATCGTCTCAAGTTTTGTCGTGTCCAAATTGTCCGTATCATTTAAATAATTATTCGGATGTAATTACGTCTCATGATCGTGTTCATTTTAATACTAAGTCTCGTGTCGTAATATTTTAGAACAAAATATAACTTATCAAATATTTCGAGTCGGAAAATCGTTAATATTTTTGTACCACTTACAATTTTCTATGTAATGGTAATAATTATTATTAATAATATTTAAATTAAGTAATAATAACAATTTACTAAAAATGGAAGTTACCATCTTTAGATCATGAGATGGAGCATGTAATAGCCAAAAATTAAATTAAGTCAAAAACAGGTCATGGGGCTCGAACCCGTGACCTTTGGTTTCAAATTGCAAGCGTTAACCAACAGGCTGTTGCTTGCTGTTGATTATAGAAAGCTTAGTATATGTATTTAACCCCTTATTTCTAGTTTGTTAAAAAAAAGAAGTGAAATTAAAATAGGTCACAGGTATCGAACCTGTGACCTCTCGGTCCACACCCATCACACTTAACCACTAGGCTAACTTTAGTTATTTGTTTTTGAATGTAAGATAAAGTATTTATGTTAAGGTCTCTCACATTTCCTTTTTACATCAAGAATGAAACCAGTCGCTAGTCTCAGCCATATATACATATTCATTATTCTTAGTTTTTAACTTCATTTTAAATGTTCTATCAATAATAAATGTGATACAATTACATGGTGTAACAAGTATAGAAACAAATTTATGTAATATTTTAAGGAAATAAAAAGTTCCTCACAATGGATTTACGATGGTGATATTGAGATGATGATGACGATTCGGCGATGATGATGATGATTATGTCGATGGTGATGATGATCGATTATGTGATCATTTTTGATGTTTGATTTGTGTGTGTATGTTTGATTGTGAAGATGAAGATGAAATTAAATGGTGATGGTTAATCTCTTGCTTGTTGTTCCTCTTGCTCCTTTCTGCTTTCTGTTTCCAGTAGCAAAACCACAGGGATGAAGCAACTCAATTATTTGAGTTGGTTGGGGAAGACTTTGTGTACATAGAGTATGGAGAGGGAGGAATGATATAAAAATGGGATACACTTTATGTTTTTCAACGGAAGTATGGAGAGAACAATAAGTTGTCTCCTGATATTTTTCAAGTGCATTATTTCTTTGGGTTTTTAACCCGTAACTTCGTGTATAAATCAATTATTCGTTAATTTAACTTATATTTTAGACTTAGTAATTTGTATTCATAAAAATGAAATACTTTATCAAATCATTAATAAAATTGGTTACAGTAGAAGTACTGTACGGTGAAATTGCGTGCCAGATTTCAGTCAAATTTGGAATTTATATTTTGAAGTAATGTTCCAAATACAAAAACAGTAACGGGAAAATAAATACTTTTATTATTTTCGACCTTTAGGTACGTTTTATAATTGTTTCTGTTCGTGTATAACGCGTCCTAAATAGCAGTCTAAAGGTTTCCGTTTTATTTTTGTTCTACTACTTTTCTATAATAATTTCAAACAAAATTATTCAAAAGTATTTTAAAGTTCTTTTTGGAACTTTATGATTCGAGTATGATACGTTTAATATAAAACGTATAAGTTATTATATTATTTCAATAATATAAATATCTAATATTTGTAATTAAAAATTTTCGAATTATTAATTATTTCGTATCACCGACTATATTGTATTCAGTTTGTCGAATTTAATATGTTCATTTCGTACGTAATTATATATACATATAACTACAAGTCTAATACGTCACGTACCACATAGTAAGTTTCACAAAACTTTACACATAAAAATCGTTTTGAATTCACTAATCAGGGAATTACTCTAGGTAATGCATGAAATTAAGAAAGGATTAATACCCTAAATGGAGGATTGTCACATTCTCCCCCCGTTAGCGAAATCTCATCCCGAGATTTAAGTTGAGTCGTGAGTCTCGGTCACGTTTTCGAAAAGTTGAGGGTATTTCTTTCGCATTTCATCCTCGCGTTCCCAAGTAGACACAGGACCGAGCTTCGAGTTCCAACGAACTTTGATGAGTTTGATCTGACTGCGTCGGAGTTTGTGGGTTTTGCGGTCAATTATTTCGATGGGTTTCTCCACAAAATTTAGTTTTGAGTCAATCAAGACCTCGTCAGGAGAAATGATTAATGTCTCGTCAGAAAGACACTTCTTAAGGTTACTAACGTGAAAAATGTCGTGAATGTTGCTTAGCTCTTGTGGCAAATTAAGTTTGTAAGCGATAGGACCAATCCTGGCAAGGATTTCAAAAGGTCCAACATATCGCGGGTTCAGCTTTCCTCGTTTGCCAAATCGTGCTATCCCTTTCCAAGGCGATACTTTGAGTAGGACCTTGTCACCTACTTGAAATTCCAATGGTTTACGTCGGTTATCGGCGTAACTCTTTTGTCTGTCTCTCGCTGTTTTCAATCGGTTGAGTACTTGAGATATCTTGTCCGTGGTTTCTTGGACAAGTTCAGGTCCGGATAGTTGTCTGTCACCCATCTCTTCCCAACAGAGTGGTGATCGGCATTTGCGCCCATACAGTGCTTCGAATGGCGCCATCTGTATGCTGGTGTGATAACTGTTGTTGTAGGAGAATTCTGCTAATGGGAGATGAGTATCCCAATTTCCTCCAAAGTCAATCACACACGCTCTTAACAAATCCTCGAGCGTTTGAATCGTTCGTTCACTCTGGCCGTCGGTTTGTGGATGATAGGCTGTACTCATGTCGAGTCGAGTACCTAAAGCTCGTTGTAGTGTTTGCCAGAAACGAGATGTAAATCTGCTATCTCTATCGGAGATGATTGAAAGTGGCACTCCATGTCGAGTTATGATCTCTTTCAGATAGATCTTTGACAGTTTTTCCAACTTGTCGTTCTCTTTGATAGCAATGAAGTGAGCTGATTTTGTCAGTCTGTCGACTATCACCCAAATCGAATCAGCTCCAGCTGACGTCTTCGGTAGCTTTGTGATGAAATCCATCGTTATGTGTTCTCATTTCCATTGTGGCATCTCAGGTTGTTGCAAAAGTCCTGAAGGTTTTTGGTATTGGACCTTGACCTTTGAACAGGTTAGACATTTGCTGACATAAGTAGCGATGTCTCTTTTCATGTTAGGCCACCAATAGAAACTTTTCACGTCTTGGTACATCTTGTCTGCACCAGGATGAATCGAGTAGTTGGACTTGTGAGCTTCATCCAAAATCAGCTTGCGTAGTTCATCGTCGCATGGTACCCAAACTCGGTCTATGAAGTATAACACTCCATTTTCTTTGGTTTCAAGTTGTTTCTCCATTCCTTTCAGGGATTCGTCTTTCATGCGCTCGGCGGTGAAAGCTATTCGTTGCGCGTCACGAATTTGAGTGATGAGATTCGAGTGGATTGTTAATACCAAAGCTCGAACTCTGCGAGGTTTAACATTCTCTTTACGACTCAGAGCATCTGCTACTACATTAGCCTTGCCCGGATGGTACTTAATCTCGCAGTCGTAATCGTTTAGCAATTCGACACAACGTCTTTGTCTCATGTTGAGCTCTTTCTGGTCGAATATGTGTTGTAGACTCTTGTGGTCGGTGAAGATCGTACACTTTGTACCATATAGGTAGTGTCTCCAAATCTTGAGTGCAAAAACGACTGCTCCCAACTCTAAGTCATGAGTTGTATAATTCTTCTCGTGAATCTTCAATTGACGAGATGCATAAGCGATAACTTTGTCGTTTTGCATGTGAACACAACCTACGCCTTGGTGTGAGGCATCACAGTAAACAATGAAGTTCTCTGTTCCCTCGGGTAAAGATAGAATCGGTGCGGTGCTCAACTTTTGTTTCAACAGTTGGAAGGCGTTCTCTTGTTTCTCTCCCCACTCAAATTTCTTATCCTTCCGAGTTAAGGTGGTGAGTGACTGGGCTATTTTGGAAAAGTTTTCGATAAATCGCCGGTAATAGCCAGCCAAACCAAGAAATTGTCGAATCTCGGTTGGGGTCCTTGGAGCTTCCCAGTTTTTGATCGCCTCTATTTTGGACGGTTCCACATGAATTCCTTTATCATTTATCACGTGAACAAGGAAATGAACCTTCCTAATCCAAAATTCGCATTTGGAGAACTTAGCATACAACTTCTCGTTTTCAAGTAGTTGGAGGATAAGTTTCAGGTGCTGTTCGTGATCCTCTTTCGTCTTTGAGTAAATCAAAATATAGTCAATGAATACAATGACAAACTTATCTAAATATGGTTTGCACACTCGGTTCATGAGATCCATGAATACTGCAGGCGCGTTAGTCAATCCAAACGGCATGACTAGGAACTCATAATGACCATAACGAGTTCTAAACGCGGTCTTCGGTACATCCTCTTCTCGAACCTTCAGTTGATGGTAACCAGAACGAAGGTCGATCTTCGAGTAGTAACTCGATCCTTGTAGCTGATCAAAGAGATCGTCGATGCGTGGTAACGGATATCGGTTCTTGATAGTTACCTTGTTCAGCTCTCAATAATCAATACACATCCGCATGGATCCATCTTTCTTCTTGACAAACAAAACCGGAGCTCCCCAAGGTGAAAAGCTCGGTTGGATGAATCCTAAGTCTAAAAGCTCCTGCAACTGTGTAGACAGTTCTTGCATTTCTGATGGAGCTAAACGATAAGGTGAGCGAGCGATTGGTGCTGCTCCTGGCACTAGATCGATATGAAACTCGACTTGTCGCGGAGGTGGTAATCCCGGAAGATCGTCAGGAAACACTCCCGGATAGTCTCGCACTACAGGTATCATTTAAACTTTGCTCCTCAGGTTTCTTTTCTACAACATGTGCCAAAAATGCTTGATATCTCTTTCGGAGATACTTACTGGCTTTCAAGCAATTAACCATTTTAATGGCACTCTCTCTCTTATCTCCTTGTATCACCAAAGTTTCTCCTGTCGGTAATGGTAGACGTACCATCTTATCAAAGCAAACAATTTCGGCTCGGTACTTCGACAACCAGTCCATACCGACTACGATGTCAAAACTTCCCAACTCTACCGGCAGTAGGTCTATTTTGAATGGATGACCCTCCAAAGTTAGAGTACATCCAGGTACTATTTCTCCTGATTCAATCAACCTACCATCGGCTAGTTCTAGTGAGTACTTGTTGTCTAGTCTACGGGATCTTATATCTAATAGTGGTCTAAAATTCCTAGACACAAAACTCAAATCGGCGCCAGAATCAAATAACACAGAGGCATAATGGTTGTTAACTAGGAACGTACCAGTGACAGTATTGGGGTCCTGGCGTGCCTCCTGTGCTCCTATGACAAACACACGACCTTGAGCTGGTTGGTTGATGGGGTTTCCACGGTTGTTGTTGTTGTTCTGATTGGCTTTGCGGTTCTGATTGTTTCGGTTGCCGTGGTTAAGCTTAGGGCACTTGTTTCGGAAATGGCCTTGCTCGCCACATTCGAAACATCCATTAGCTGGGCGATCCCTATTTGCTTGAGTAGCAGGGTTTGATCTACAGTATTGAGCCATATGCCCCCAGCGTTTGCATTTCTCACAGAAAAGACAATCACCCTCATGGTGACGTTCACACTTGCCACACTTGGGCTTGCTCCCCAAGTAAGTCTTTTGTTCAGTAGTGGTAGCAAGGTAAGCTTTTGTGGTTCCAGCCTGCTTCTTATTCTGTTGACTATGACGGTCATTCCACTTACGCTTTCCTTTTCCAGACTTTCCAGCATCAGCACTGCTGGATTCACCCTTTCCTGAAGCAGCTTTCTTAGTGAGGGTTCCCATTCTAACTGCCTCATCAGTCAAACGCTGTGCTAGTTCCACAGCACTCTTAAAGGTGGCAGGATTAGACGAAGTCACTAAGCTTCGGATCTGCGGCACCAAACCCCAGATGTACCTTTCAGTGCGCTTGTACTTCGGTGTGATCATGTGTGGTACAAGGCGTGCCAGTTCTTGAAATCTGGTGGTATATCCTGTGATATCAGCACCAACCATAGTAATGTCCCAGAGCTCAGTCTCAATCTTCTGCAGCTCACTTCGGGGACAAAACTCTTCCGTGATCATAGCTCTCAAAGTTTCCCAAGTTAGGGCATGAGCGTTTGCACGTCCAAGTGCTTGGACTTGGTCGTTCCACCATGTCAATGCCTTATCAGAAAACGTGCATGCAGCATACTTTACCATGTCGTCACGGGCACAGTGGCTAATATCTAGCACAGACTCCATTTTCTCTATCTAATGGATGATTCCAATGGCACCTTCAGTACCACGGAAGTGGCTAGGTTTGCAAGCTAGGAATGTTTGTACGAACATCCCTTTTGGGTACTCTCAGGGTTACTGCCCGATGCAATCGGATCAGTATCTCTACTACCGCTAACCCTGTCGCCGCGGTTTCGCTCAGTATCATACTGAGCAAGGGCTTCAGAAATCCTTCGGTTAACCATTTGTTCAGTCGTCTCCTCAACAGCAGGAGGTGGTGAAGGGTTTCTTTGGCTGTTCCGGGTATTCCTACGTTTAGGCGGCATGATTCAGTTCTGCGATGAACAAAACATAGAAGTCAATGCCAATGGAAAGAATGTGAAGAACCAAGTTTCACATTGTTCAGATAATAAATAGTATATCTGTATTTAAACCATCCCCATTATGTATAAATCGACTTCGAAACACCCACATGTACTTAGTATAATATAATCACGTTGGCCAGGCGTCATTATATGGCACTAATTACATGTTTCTTTTCGTCATCGTTTGATACAATCAGGTCTAAAGGAGTTCTAAACAAGAATCGGTTGTTATGATGTGGTATGTTTTGAGAACACCAATTGTGATCACTAGGGTTTGTTGATTAACTTTTTGTTCTAACACACCAATGTATGGTTCATCACTAACCATAGAGAGCACTCGTAAGATACCCTAATCAAATCATCACTTATAAAGTATGTGATAAATATAGATATATTATGATAATCAACCACCAATTGATATCACTCATAACGTACACAGTAATGTAAACCAAACATAAGTTATATATCATATATAGGTCAAAAGGTTTTACATAAGTTTTGTACAAGGATGTGATTTAATACATATATGTACCCATCAGATTAGTCATGATCTACAAAATGTGACGGATTTAACCAATACATCCATCTAGTCAAAAGTATCTAGCTGATACATCACAAATACAGTCCTACTACAACATAAATACAGTACAGTCTAATGGAAATACGGTAGACACCATCCCACAATCATCCTGACAACTGCCATCAAAGCACAAAATCCAATCACAGCGCCTACTACACTAACACGCCCCTCCAACCTGATCAAGCGTGCTCTAGTAGCATCAGGAGACTCCCTGTCTACATCAATATGCATCTCAGAAGTAGCAACACGTCCATACAAAGAAAGTACATCTCCCACTAGTCGGGAGGTATCACTACGCAAACCCCTGATAGAATCCTGTGTATCATAATGAAATCCAAGAAGAGTGCGGATAACTGCAACTGCAGTAGGGATAGTGAGCTCTAGAGGCTCTCCAGTAAGATGTAAAGGTGTAGGTGAGTGTGATGACTCTCCGGTCTCAGAAATGGAAGGAATCCTCTCTAGTGTCCTCCAATGGCGTAAAATACGCGGCATCCAGTCTAGGTGTGGAGGTCTAACCCTCTGCTATAACTGCTCTTCATGAGGTATCTCTCTCTCCTCAGTCATCGGCTCCTTGCCGCGAGATGACGAGGGTCCTACAGGGAAATCTCTGACACACGACATCGGTGTCTTTCTAGGTGTAGGCCTATAAGAAGGCTCTCCAACAAGGTGGCGTCTAGCCATGGAAATAGATCCTAACATATGAGTAGTGGGATCAATGGGTGGTGATGGTGGTGTGTCAATAGTACCATCAGAAGTAGCTCTACGGACTATATGTGAATGCTCAGTCTCAGAAACAACCTCATCACTAGCATACTCAGGCTCCTCCTCTGACTCTGAGATATAGATCGGGTTCTGTCTAGACATATCTGTGACCAAAGCAATTGTGTGTGTCGTGTTAGACGTATGCAAAGGTATGAATGCAGAAATGTGTTAGCCAAGGCTATAGTCTAGGTCTCTAAGGTTTTAAGTCACTTAAAGACTTCTAGTTCGCTATAACCAATGGCTCTGATACCAAGTCTGTCACACCCCAAAAATCGGTAATTGCGTTTATTTATGGTTTAGCGGAAGCTTTAGTTAATCAGCGAAAGCATTTTAAGTTTACAGTTTAACAGCGGGGGTGCTGACGTTATAATAGTGCATTCACTGTATCAGAGCATATGATCATACAGAACATATATATTTAAGATGCCATAAGTTTAAAGTTATTACAAAAGATACGACTTATAAAGTCGTACACAAGTAGGGTTGTCAAAGACAACAAAAGTATTTGAAAATACTAGTTTATCAAAGAGGGATTTCGTAAGTATAACCAATGAAATTAATAATACAAAGGAAATCCAAGTGTCCCAAAAGTGGCATCATAAATAGTCGGGTTGCCTACGTCCTTGAATGCAAATGCAGTACCTGAGATCCTAATTCCCTGAAAAACATAGTAAACCGTCAACGTTGAATGTTGAGTGAATTCACAGGTTTTGTATATATATAGTTATATCAAGTTTTGTATAAATCATTCATGTACACAAACATAATGTTTATATATATAGTAGGAAACACAAGTATTCTAATTAAAGAAAACATTTCCTATTAAATGTAAGAATGTCATTCTTACTCCATTTCAATTGATGCGTTAGGAAACACAAGTTTAATCAAAAACATTTCCTAATAAATAGTATGCAGGAAACACAAGTTTATAAATCAAATAAACATTTCCAGTTCAATAGTTACAGGAAAATCAGGTTTAGCAGTCAAGTAAACATTTTTCCAAACAGATAGTTGGCAGGAACACAAGTTTAGCAATAAAGTAAACATTCCAAATAATTGTTTGCGGGAAACACAGGTTTAACAATTAAGTAAACATTTCCCATAAAAGCAAGCGTGTAGGAACACCTATCCTATCAGTTATCACAGGGAATACCCTTCCCAAAACAGTAGTTGAGTAGTTGTTTAGTTTAAGTGGGAAATACAGACTAAGATCCCTCTAAGGTGAGCGACACCTTTAAAGTTAAAGTACGACTCCTAGTGCTATAACCAATCCATGACCAAAAGTTGTGTTGTTTCCGCAGTAACAATCTAAGTATACACTCCGCGTTACGACTGCCGTCGTGTGGTTGGAATGACCAACGAGTTATGTTCCTGGGAGGGTTGTCAAATCGATAGTACTATCTGTATACTCAGTGGCTAGAGTCACCTAGCTAATGGTTATAGGTTGTAAGCACTGGGACTTATGTGCACTACAACTACCTCTCGTAAACCTAGGATCGTACCAAGATGCGTTTGTCTTAATTTCCAAAATAGTTATGAAAAATCATTTCATAAAAATAGTTCAAGTTTAACATATGAAAACCTTTCATATAAACAGTTTAAGTTTAAGAACACGAACACATTCATGTTAATCAATAGTTTATAGTAACATGCAGAGCAATTATTTAATAAAGCAAGTAGCATGTTATAACATATTGTTCTATGTTTTCCACCCCTGGTTTTAAAAGCATTTAAAACAGTAGAAAATAGGGGCTGTGAACTCACGGTTTGCAAGTCTTCAGCTAGTAATATACGGTAGTCCGAGTGTGCCTCTCAAATACCTAGACACAATTAAATATACTTTGCATAAGTATATGGACTAATCGTTAAGTTGAAATGTTTATAACATTTTATTTTGTTGGTTATAATTGAGTTGAAATAGTCGTTGCGTATAAGTATATATTTAAATATACTTATTAGTTGAATATATATATTCTAATATATATATTATTTACCGCCGTCGTTTATATATATACGTTATTATTAATGTCGCGTATATAAACCTAGTCGTCGTTTATATTTCAAAAACATCCATTTATTTGTTAAAAATATATCTCGTCTTTATCGATTGTATATTTATAAATACACTTGTTAACAAACTCGTATCCATTTATATATATATAAGTTATCGTATCGTTCGCGTACATATATATAAATGGTCATCGTTGGTTATTGGTTATATATATATATATATATATACATTTATAGTTTGTACTAAAACGTTCTATTTGTTCTAATATATGGTCCGTGTATATATCATTTTAGTTGTTATCGTCTCAAGTTTTGTCGTGTCCAAATTGTCCGTATCATTTAAATAATTATTCGGATGTAATTACGTCTCATGATCGTGTTCATTTTAATACTAAGTCTCGTGTCGTAATATTTTAGAACAAAATATAACTTATCAAATATTTCGAGTCGGAAAATCGTTAATATTTTTGTACCACTTACAATTTTCTATGTAATGGTAATAATTATTATTAATAATATTTAAATTAAGTAATAATAACAATTTACTAAAAATGGAAGTTACCATCTTTAGATCATTAGATGGAGCATGTAATAGCCAAAAATTAAATTAAGTCAAAAACAGGTCATGGGGCTCGAACCCGTGACCTTTGGTTTCAAATTGCAAGCGTTAACCAACAGGCTGTTGCTTGCTGTTGATTATAGAAAGCTTAGTATATGTATTTAACCCCTTATTTCTAGTTTGTTAAAAAAAAGAAGTGAAATTAAAATAGGTCACAGGTATCGAACATGTGACCTCTCGGTCCACACCCATCACACTTAACCACTAGGCTAACTTTAGTTATTTGTTTTTGAATGTAAGATAAAATATTTATGTTAAGGTCTCTCACATTTCCTTTTTACATCAAGAATGAAACCAGTCGCTAGTCTCAGCCATATATACATATTCATTATTCTTAGTTTTTAACTTCATTTTAAATGTTCTATCAATAATAAATGTGATACAATTACATGGTGTAACAAGTATAGAAACAAATTTATGTAATATTTTAAGGAAATAAAAAGTTCCTCACAATGGATTTACGATGGTGATATTGAGATGATGATGACGATTCGGCGATGATGATGATGATTATGTCGATGGTGATGATGATCGATTATGTGATCATTTTTGATGTTTGATTTGTGTGTGTATGTTTGATTGTGAAGATGAAGATGAAATTAAATGGTGATGGTTAATCTCTTGCTTGTTGTTCCTCTTGCTCCTTTCTGCTTTCTGTTTCCAGTAGCAAAACCACAGGGATGAAGCAACTCAATTATTTGAGTTGGTTGGGGAAGACTTTGTGTACATAGAGTATGGAGAGGGAGGAATGATATAAAAATGGGATACACTTTATGTTTTTCAACGGAAGTATGGAGAGAACAATAAGTTGTCTCCTGATATTTTTCAAGTGCATTATTTCTTTGGGTTTTTAACCCGTAACTTCGTGTATAAATCAATTATTCGTTAATTTAACTTATATTTTAGACTTAGTAATTTGTATTCATAAAAATGAAATACTTTATCAAATCATTAATAAAATTGGTTACAGTAGAAGTACTGTACGGTGAAATTGCGTGCCAGATTTCAGTCAAATTTGGAATTTATATTTTGAAGTAATGTTCCAAATACAAAAACAGTAACGGGAAAATAAATACTTTTATTATTTTCGACCTTTAGGTACGTTTTATAATTGTTTCTGTTCGTGTATAACGCGTCCTAAATAGCAGTCTAAAGGTTTCCGTTTTATTTTTGTTCTACTACTTTTCTATAATAATTTCAAACAAAATTATTCAAAAGTATTTTAAAGTTCTTTTTGGAACTTTATGATTCGCGTATGATACGTTTAATATAAAACGTATAAGTTATTATATTATTTCAATAATATAAATATCTAATATTTGTAATTAATAATTTTCGAATTATTAATTATTTCGTATCACCGACTATATTGTATTCAGTTTGTCGAATTTAATATGTTCATTTCGTACGTAATTATATATACATATAACTACAAGTCTAATACGTCACGTACCACATAGTAAGTTTCACAAAACTTTACACATAAAAATCGTTTTGAATTCACTAATCAGGGAATTACTCTAGGTAATGCATGAAATTAAGAAAGGATTAATACCCTAAATGGAGGATTGTCACAACTGATAGCATCATACACAACTGTACACTTAACCTCACGAACGAAACGTTTTCAATTGATTTAATCCCTGTCGAGATCTGCAGCTTCGATATTATTGTCGGTATGGATTGGTTATCCAAGCACCGAGCTGAAATCATCTGTCATGACAAACTCGTTCGCATACCTCTTGTCTCCGGTGGAACCTTAGTCCTACAAGGGGAGACCGGCAGACGAAATCTGAATATTGTCTCCTGTCTGAAAACTAGAAAATACCTACGAAAAGGGTATCAAGCCATCCTTGCACATGTAACGGAGAAGAAGTCGGAGGAGAAGCGACTTGAGGATGTCCCGATCGTGCGGGATTTCCCGGAAGTCTTTCCTGAAGACTTGCCCGGACTTCCACCACCTAGACAAGTTGAATTTCAAATCGAACTTGTGCCCGGAGCTGCACCCGTGGCACGAGCCCCTTACCGTTTAGCACCATCCGAAATGCAGGAGTTGTCTAACCAACTACAGGAACTCCTGGACAGAGGATTCATTCGACCAAGTTCCTCGCCTTGGGGAGCTCCGGTCTTATTCGTGAAAAAGAAAGATGGATCTTTCCGCATGTGTATCGACTACCGAGAGCTGAATAAGCTAACCATAAAGAATCGGTACCCACTTCCTAGAATCGATGACCTGTTTGACCAACTCCAGGGATCGAGTGTTTACTCAAAGATTGATCAACGGTCGGGTTATCATCAACTCCGAGTCCGTGACAATGATATCCCAAAGACAGCTTTCCGAACTCGTTATGGGCATTACGAATTCCAAGTGATGCCATTCGGGTTGACCAACGCACCGGCCGTATTCATGGACCTTATGAATCGGGTGTGCAAACCATATCTTGACAAATTCGTCATTGTGTTCATCGATGATATCCTGATTTACTCTCGCAACGAGCAGGAACATGCTCAACATCTGAAAACCATTCTAGGACTTCTTAAACACGAAGAGTTATATGCCAAATTCTCTAAGTGTGAGTTCTGGATTCGAACCGTTCAATTCCTCGGGCACGTGATTGACAGCCAAGGAATTCATGTTGATCCCGCCAAGATTGAAGCAATCAAGGGCTGGAAGTCACCGACCACTCCAACCGAAGTGAGACAATTCTTAGGTCTTGCTGGTTATTACCGCCGATTCATCGAAAACTTTTCAAGAATAGCTGTTCCCCTAACCACACTGACTCAGAAAGATAAGAAGTTCGATTGGACTGATAAACAAGAGTCAGCTTTCCAACTATTGAAAAACAAACTTTGCAGTGCACCGATCTTGTCCTTACCCGAGGGCACCGACGATTTCGTAGTTTACTGCGATGCCTCACACCAAGGACTTGGTTGTGTGTTGATGCAACGGGAAAAAGTCATTGCCTATGCCTCACGACAACTAAAAATCCACGAGAAAAACTATACGACCCACGACCTCGAGTTAGGTGCTGTGGTCTTCACATTGAAAATCTGGAGACATTATCTCTACGGTACGAAAAGCACTATCTTCACTGATCACAAAAGTCTCCAACACATATTCGATCAGAAGGATCTAAACATGAGGCAACGTCGCTGGGTTGAGTTACTTAGTGACTACGACTGCGAGATCAAATACCATCCGGGCAAGGCTAACGTAGTTGCCGATGCCTTAAGCCGAAAAGAACGAGTGAAACCCCTTCGAGTCTGAGCACTTTCTATGACAATTCATAACGAGCTTCCTGCTCAAATCCTTACCGCTCAACTTGAAGCACTCAACGATGAAAACTTGAAAAATGAAGCCTTGCGAGGCTTGGATAAACAATTCGAAATCAAACCCGATGGAACTCGATACTTCTCTAACCGGGTGTGGTTACCCAAATTCGGAAACTTGCGAGATTTGGTGATGGCTGAAGCTCACAAATCTCAATACTCTATACATCCTGGTTCTGACAAGATGTATCACGACGTCAAAGGGTTGTATTGGTGGCCTAACATGAAAGCTGACATTGCCTTGTACGTCAGTAAATGCCTAACCTGTTCCAAAGTCAAGGCCGAACACCAAAGACCCTCGGGGTTGCTCCAACAACCTGAAATTCCTCAATGGAAATGGGAACAGATTTCCATGGACTTCATTGCCAAATTACCGAAAACTTCGAGTGGTTGCGATACCATTTGGGTGATCGTGGACCGTCTCACGAAATCTGCTCATTTTCTGGCCATCAAGGAAACCGACAAGATGGAGCGTCTGACTCGCATCTATGTCAAAGAAATCATCTCGCGACACGGTGTACCTATCTCGATCATCTCGGATAGGGACAGCCGTTTTACTTCTAACTTTTGGCAATCGCTACAAAAATCTCTTGGTACTCGTCTGGATATGAGTACTGCTTATCACCCGCAAACCGATGGCCAAAACGAGCGAACTATTCAAACACTGGAGGATATGCTACGAGCCTGCGTAGTTGACTTCGGTACTTCTTGGGAAAATCACTTACCGTTGTGCGAGTTTTCGTACAACAACAGTTACCATACCAGCATAAAGGCTGCACCCTTCGAGGCACTTTACGGACGTAAGTGCCGATCACCTATCTGTTGGACTGAGTTAGGAGATTCCCAACTCACGGGTCCAGAAATCATTCAGGAAACTACTGAGAAAATCATCGGTATCCAAAACCGGCTGAAAGCCGCACGTGATCGTCAGAAAAGCTATGCTGACGTGAGACGCAAACACCTTGAGTTCCAGGTAGGGGACAAGGTACTTCTCAAAGTGGCACCGTGGAAGGGTGTCATTCGATTCGGAAAGCGAGGCAAACTAAATCCTAGATACATCGGACCATTCGAAATCCTGGAAAGGATTGGTCCAGTGGCATACCGCCTGCAACTTCCTGCTGAACTTAGCAGCGTACACAACACATTCCACATTTCTAACTTGAAGAAATGTCTGTCTGACGAGACACTGATTATACCACTCGACGAAATTCAAATCGATGATAAACTTCATTTTGTTGAGGAACCAATGGAAATCATGGACCGCGAGGTCAAGCGATTGAAACAGAGTCGTATTCCCATCGTAAAGGTCAGGTGGAATTCTAGGCGTGGCCCTGAGTTCACCTGGGAACGGGAAGACCAAATGCGACAGAAATACCCACATCTCTTCCCAGACAACGCACCGTCCGTACACTCAAGCTAATTTCGGGACGAAATTTCTTTAACAAGGGGAGAATGTAACACCCGCATAATTAGGATACTTAGTTATGCCTAATTATTTATAACTAGTTGTAATTAGTATGTAATAGGACTAATTACAGGCTCTATTTGTATATATATAAGGTGATTTATATATATATGTGTGTACTTACGCGATTTGGATGAATCGTACGAATTAATCGGACAGAGTCCGACACAGTTTATTTGGACGTTGGTGACAGAAATTTACTTAAATAATGAGAACGTATTTTGTTATATTAAATACGCAATTGAACGAACACTATTTATATATTATCGCGACGACATTTTAAATAATGCAACAAAACGTATTAAACGCGATCTAATAATTATAATACTTCGACAAATGTTTTATTATTAATTTCAAAGTATTTTTATTTAAATATTCCAGTTACATTTTAAAATATAACGGTTTGGTTAAAATACTAAAAACAAAGGATTAAAGGATTAGGACACGGTGTAAACACTGAGTTTTAGGGAGCGTTTTCCCCTCTCTCCCCCTTTGGATCAGCCAACCCCAACCAACCCCTCCTCCCATTCTTTCATTTTCACCATTTCAAACACACACATCTTCCAAACACTCTCAACCAAATCCACACCAAAAATTTCGGAATACAAACCGACCCATGAAAATTACATATTCGGAATCACCATCACGAGTGGAACAAGAATATCAAGATCGTTTTCATCATCTCATCCCCCATTTAGCTCGATTTGCAAAAGTAAGAAATTTCAAAAATCTTAGATCTATTCAATTTGGTGTAATGTTTTGATGTTTTGATGTGTACACAACTTAGATATAACCTAATACATGAAGAATACACGATTTTATAGCTCAAAAATGGGTTAGATTTACGTTTTTGGTCGAAAATTCTTGAAACCCGAAAGTTTCTGGGCTGGTGTTCATACATGCGACACAAGCCTTGTGTCGCATGCTGTGTCGCATAAACCCGTTTGTGTCGCACCTTGTGTCGTACCAATCCTTTAGTGTCGTAACCTTTGCGACACAATATTGTGTCGCACTCTATGTCGCATACTATGTCGTATTTAATACGACACAACCGTTCTGTCGCTATTGAATTAGCATCGCAAGCTTTTTGCGACACAACCACTGTGTCGCAGAGCTATTGTGTCGCATCCTTCATGCGACACAACCCTTGTGTCGCATACAAATCTTTGTGTCGCAGCTTATGTCGCAGAAAACAGAAAACTTGGAAATTTTAAAGGATTTTCACTATAGAAAAGTCAAAGTTACTGTAGCAAAAAGTCAAATTTACTGTAGCAATTCACTGTAGCACATTTACTGTAGCAAAGTCAACATTTTAGAATTTTTGCTACAAACCGTCACCAACGGGCCAAACATGTTTTCCAACAAACAAATAATTACAAACATACGGACAAACACTGGATATACTAGTTGTGTACAACTAAACGAAACGTCTCGTGAGACGCATACTTACATAACTTCATATGATTAGGCATTTGAAGGTTACGGGTTCAGAGAACCTACTTGCTTTACTTACTACTTGCTAATTGCAACTGATTACTACAAGACTCAGGTGAGTCTTACGGCCCCACTTTTACTATTTTATCTTATTGGGGGAGATACATGCTACTGATTTTCTTGAACACAAGTATTAAACTGTTTACTATACCAAACGAAATTGCATGAGTTTACTTACAAACAGAAGTCTCTCCATCATATATCGTTAGTTATGGACTTAAGCGCGAACACTAGTTAATGGATCCATTAGGGAAATGACCCTCCCCGCCCGGGGCAGTAGCGCTGCCACGTACTGATTTTCACGTAGAAACGGGTGACTAATTATTCGTTACTGATGCTTGCTCATTTACGAGCATGTCACGGGAGCAAACTTATTACTTACGGGTTAAGCTTCGATTATGAGCCTCATGGCAACGGTATAAACTTACTTACTTACATTTGCGGGATTGCAAATACTGGTTTACGATTTCTAGATTGAAATTGCTGATTTTACGCCTGCGGGCATTACTGATGAAATCTCGTGTTCAAAGCCGATATTACTTACAAACCTGTGAGATTCACCAACCTTTTGGTTGACACTTTTTAGCATGTTTGCTCAGGTACTCGGATGGAGTAGGATTACTCCAGGATTTTTAGCTAGAGTCGCATGATTTCAACACAACTGCATTAACGGAGATTCTTAGCATTATCTTTTGTATATTTTGATTATGTAATAGAATCTCCCGCTACACGCGCGGACTCTAGGGAAACTACATTTTTGTATACGAAAACACTAAGTTTTCAAACAATATATCTATGGAATGTAACTAATTTACAAACGTTGCATATAGATGTCGTTTACTTTATCTTTGTGCTGTGATATTTGATTAGTAACACCCCAAATTATGCTTCCGCAAAACAGTGAATTTCGGGGGTGTTACATACTAGGTTGGAGTCACGTGGATAACTGGAAAGGGTGCTCCATAAATTAAACTCAAATTCATAAAGTCCTAACAGTACAAAGATTATTATCTCCTATTTTATCTAAACGTGTTTTACGAACATTATTTTATAATGCATTGATTCTCGTAGGATGCACCAGTTAGTTGTGTAGTTGTATTATCCTTTCGGAGTTCCAACTTTTGAACCAGAGCTGATTCCAATGATATAACTACCTTCGGTCGTTTATCGGCTTCCGTACGTTTGTACTTTGCATGAAGCATTTCCAGCACTATACCGAATAAACAGTTGAAATGGGGCCGTTATATCATTTTATGATTATCGTGCATTGATTGTGTAATGACATCCTTACTTATAATACGGCTGTGATATTTGATTAGTAACACCCCAAATTATGCTTCCGCAAAACAGTGAATTTCGGGGGTGTTACATACTAGGTTGGAGTCACGTGGATAACTGGAAAGGGTGCTCCATAAATTAAACTCAAATTCATAAAGTCCTAACAGTACAAAGATTATTATCTCCTATTTTATCTAAACGTGTTTTACGAACATTATTTTATAATGCATTGATTCTCGTAGGATGCACCAGTTAGTTGTGTAGTTGTATTATCCTTTCGGAGTTCCAACTTTTGAACCAGAGCTGATTCCAATGATATAACTACCTTCGGTCGTTTATCGGCTTCCGTACGTTTGTACTTTGCATGAAGCATTTCCAGCACTATACCGAATAAACAGTTGAAATGGGGCCGTTATATCATTTTATGATTATCGTGCATTGATTGTGTAATGACATCCTTACTTATAATTATCTACATCATCAGCAATCACAATAATAAACTACTCGTAATTCATGGCAACAAATAAATCACATACCAGGCAATAATATATATTCAAAATATGAAATGAAACAAGTATAATAAAAGTTTAGATATCACCCGGAATTAAATGCGTAGCAGCGTATTATTATAATTGGTAAACTCTTTCACACGTACAAAGATTGATCTCCGAATCTCTAGCGTTCGCCCTAGCTCCTACGTTAGTCCGTGGACTAATTACAATATTCCTAGAATGAGAAAGACTAAAAGACTACGAAAGATTTTCTAGTGAGAAAGAAAAAGTGAAATATGCTAGAATGTGTGCATATATGGTGTGTGTTTCAAATGAACCTAAGCATCCTATTTATAGGTGAGCTTTGGCTCACATTAGCATCAAGTGGTGCATGTTAGCAAAAGGTAGCCAAAAGGGTGCACCAGGTACCGTACAACACGAAAAGTAGGCGCACCGGGTACTGTACAACGCGAAAAGTAGGCGCACCAGGTACCAAAAGATACCAAAAACGGAAACCGGGGCGGGACACAGGTGGCCGGCGGCGGTGGGGGTCCAGCCGGCGGGCTGGTGGCCGGCGGCGGTGGGCCCACCCCCGCCCCATTGCGTCGTTTGTTGCTTCGTTTCTTGATTCGTGCGTGTTTTCTTCATTATACGTCCGTTTGAGTTGATTCTTTTTTTGTTGGATTCGCAATTCAAAAACAAAGATTTTGACATAAGATAGGCCCTGAGATGAGGTCCCTAGATCCAGATATTGCGTACGGATCATTTGGATCTTCCGGCGAGCGCGAAATCTTCATTCTTTACCCGTTTTGGTTGATTCTTCTTCTGTTGGATTCGTATTTTGAAAACGAACATCTTGGAAATAATGGATGTTGGTGGAGGGCACTTTAGTCTTGAAATCTCGTTTTTATGCCTTGAATCTTCAAACGTGTGTGGAATCTTCGTTTTATATCCGTTTCGCTTGATTTTTCTCGTGCAACCTTGTTTTTACCATCTTGGCATAATGTTACTGATTTGTAATGTTTTTGAATTAATATGCCAAGAATCGTTCCAGAATGAGAGAGATATCGGTAGTAAAAACGTGACTTTTTACACGATATCACAGCCCAAAACAAACACTTGAGCAACATTTTCCGATATGTTCAAACTCTAAGTGTGGGATTTTACCTATAGCAAAATCTCTACTCAAGAGAACATTAGGGACAATGTTCCTCTAAGTGTGGGATAGTGGTATAGAATACCTTAGGTCAGATTCTTATTTTCAAAAGCAAAACTCAGAAAATGTTCCTCAATTTTAAAACCTCACTTTTGCTTAAAATTTTTCAAAAATTTTGAATTAAAATATCTTGAGAGGAATCATTTTCATATACGAGTAGTTTATTTTGGAAAATAAGATTAAATAAGTTAGGATTTTCTTGAGCTGAAATGATGATCTAAGAGGGGCATCGCATGGCTAGGCACAAACAAACCCAAAAACTTGCAGTGAGGTATCTTGAGCCAATATAAGCATTCATCTTTAATGCTTCACTATTCGTTTGTTTGAGTGTGTCGATGCATGCATCCGGAATTAGAAATTGCTCCTAGTATGCACTTCGAGACCACATTGGTAGAGTACCGTACGCGGTATAGGTGCAGTTAGATGACCTTGACATTCCTTAGGATTTAACCCTTTTTATCATATCTCTTCAAGCCCAAAACCCTTCCAACACTCATCTTTAGTGTTGATGATCTGCTTAGATAACCCTGCTGAGCCTTAGCCTGTTCGTTTCTTTCAAAACCCTTTAAACCCATTTATTCCGCACCCACCAAAAATCTTATCTTAGAAATTTTAAACTTGTGGAAAATGTCATTTAAATGTCCTTTTTGCTTTCACTCCAAATCACAAATACTGGTGTTTACTCAAAATCTCTCGCGTGCGTTCCCTTGATAAAAATCAAAAGATGAGAGTTTATGGTGTGAAAAATTGACACCAGGTAAATGCAAAGTCATCAAAAGGATGAAAAAAGATGAAAGAAAGAAAAGGATTTCAAAAGGGCAAAAGAAAGAAACAAAATAAAATCCCTAGAAAAGCCCAAAAATAGAAACAAAAGAAAAAGAAAAGAAAATAGAATAAAGCTAAGTGCTTCGAATCTCTCGAAAAATTCCCGCTCTTATAAAAGACATAAATTCCCTCGTGAATTTTCAAAAGATAGAAGTCAAAACAGCTATCTTCTTCCCGTACTGTTATCCGTTTCCGTTTTCATTAAAAAAGTTGTTTAAATAATGTTTTTCAAAAGTTTAGAAGTCCTAAGATAAGCAAAACCCTTTACAACAACTAAAAATTCCTACTTATCCATACCCCGTAACCCTCACCTGCCAGTACAACCCACTCTAAATGTCCTGGGATAGTTAGCACCGTCCTCACCTAAATGAAGAACCGAAGAACCGAATACGGCTGGACACAGATCATATACGGCTGAACCAGACCGTATACGGCTGGACACAGACCGTATACGGCCTGTGCAGACCATATACGGCCTGTGCACAGCCGTATACGGCCCAGTTCAGCCGTATTCACCCTATGCTCAGCCGTATACGGCCCAGTTCAGCCGTATTCACCCTAGCTCAGCCGTATCGTGCGTTTGGGTGATAAAAATCTGATTTTTATTCGCCTTTGCGATACGGTTGTGCATTTGAAGATTTGGATACGGTCTACGGATACGGCTGTGCGAGTTCTATAAATACAAGCTTCATTTCTCATTCCAAACATCAACAACTCCTCATCCATTCTTCACCAACACTACTCTCTCACTACTCTCTCTCTAGATTAGGTTTTTATTTTTATTTTCGTAGTTAGTGGCTAGTTAGTCTCCGGTTAATACTTAACCGGGCTACTAGAGGGGTAATATTGTAATATCGCTTGGAGCATACTCGAAGTTCTGTCTGTATACTTTCAAGTTATATTCAGCTACGCTCTTTTCACGGTTATATCTATCCTTTATCTTATTAATTAAAATGCATGCTGTTGTTATTTTGATTATGCTAGATTTAGGATTTGCCATGATTAGCGAGTAGTTATATTGCGTGTTTGTTGTGATGTAGATAGCCGTATTAGTTGGGATGATGTCATTATGAAACAACGGAAGTAACGTTAAACGACTTTCATTTGTATAGCGCCGGAAACATCACGAATGTGTGGAGTACGGAACGTGGAAGCTATGAAAGTCGTGGGCACAATCTGTTGTGGAATAATGTCCCAAACTATTTTATAAATGAAAACTCGATGCTTTGATTAACTTTCTATCTATGATTATAAACCTCAATTTAACCTAACGTCTTTCGACCAATGAACGTGATTAAAACCTTTTTATTAAGACGTAGCTAACCTTAAGTAAAGGTAATTAATTATCTGTGTTTGAAATAAACATGGTCTGGTTTTAAACCTGTGGAAATACCATTTTCGATCAAAGTAGTGTACACAGTACATAAACTAGGGATTTATTGGGACTTAAAAGTAAGGGCTGGTTTATATCATAGATGGATAATTTCTGAACTCAAATACAAACTTACATTATAAGTCCAGAGTAACCATTATAGAGCAACGTGAATACTGTTACTCTACTTTGTAAATCACTGGTTATTTCAACCTCTGGACTTTACAAACCCATCGATAGAAAGTAATCAAGCACCAAATCAAGTCTTATACTTAAATGTTTTATTCAATTGAGTATCCCTGTGGGGTTAAGAACGGTCGGACATCGAGTTAGTTTGCTGCCTTATTCATGCACCCGGGATATCTAATCCAAAAAGGGTCACTGTGCCGTAACAGGACAGTGTTGTGGGCTGGGCAACCTACTCCGATCAGAATCACGATAGCCTAGTTTTTCAGTGACATACTAATTGAGAAATCAATCAGTAGGGAGCTAGTGCTTATCCCACATATACTTAAAACAAATAAAATACAAATCTTTAGAGACATTTTCATATCCTGAACTAAACATCATCCCAACGTCCGGCTAACGAACTCACAACAAACACCCCCTCTATCCTGACGGCTATTCCGTTTATTTTATCTGCTTTTTATTATTGCTTATTAGTTTAATCATAAAAACAAAACCAAACCACTCCCAACTATTTTAAAACTCCCTCACTAATTAGAAACGGACATCCTAGGCTACTCAGATCCACAATATAGTTGGTTTTGAAGAACGACCCTAGGTCATACTCGCTGCTATACAACCCTTAGGCCACATAGCACTAGTAAAACTTTGGCCCCGCATTTATAAATATTAAAACCCACTGGTGCCGCCGCTGACGGACGGTCCAACGACAGGGTAAAACCTGATTGACCGTTGGCGGCGCATCACGCCAAAAAGAAGAAATTGATTAGGGATTGGATGAGCCGACCACTTGGTAAAAACAGATTTATCGTTTGGAGAGATGTAAAGGCGATTGGTTATAAGAGAGAGTTGAAAATTTTAGTGAAGTTTAAGATCAATCATGAGAAAATGAATGCTTGGTACCAAATGTTCGCCCTCAATGAAGACATTTATCGAGAGCTAGTTATTGAGTTCATGTTGACCTATGAGTTCAACCCCTGCATCAGCAATGTTACAGACAAGCGGTTGATTAGTTTCAATTACAGAGGGGTGAAGCAGCATGTGTCTTTGGCTGAGCTAGCGGTAAATCTTGGTTTCTACACTGAGGAGCAGACACATACTCAATTATTCTTCGATATTTCACGGGGTATTTCGAGTAATGAAGATCATGGGCTGATTTGGGATAATCTAACGGGTACTAGTTTTCATTCAAATGTGAAAGCCTCCGCGTTTTTCAAAGTTGAGCATCGACTTCTGCACAAGCTACTAGCTGTATCACTACATGGGAAGAAAGAAACAGGAGGAGCTGTAGGAGCTGATGATCTCTTTGTGATGAATGCCATGATCAAGAAGAAGAATGTGAATGTGGCCTTCTTAGTAGCTGAGAGGATTCAGAAAGAGACGAAATTTGAGATGACAAAGTATATCTACATGGGAGCTTTCATTACTAGGATTTGTAGCCGTATGGGTTTGCTCACAGAGGGTCACATGAGTGAGTATACCAGCTCAACTTATGTTAGATCCCTGCCGTTCGACTTGGATTATTTTCGGACCATCTGGTTGATCACTACTGATTCGAGCGCGCAGGCATTCTGGAAAGCTACCAAAGAGGCCATTCCTGGTTGTGTTCTGAAGAGGAAGGGAAGTAAGAGAGACATGGATGTTGAGGATGATGAGCCGATTGAGATACAGGATGATGACAGTGATGTTAGAGCGCCACAGGTTGATACTAGGGCAGCTGGCTCTACATCTAGGGTTCAGAGTGTTGTTGACTGGACTACACCAGTGACTCCACTTTCTCAGTATTGGACCTTTCATGCACTTCAGGTTAGACCTGCTCATGATATCAATGTAGCACGTAAGTTTGGATTGCCGATACCAGAGCCACTGATGTGCAGATGTGAGACACCACCAGCAGTCTTTCCCATTCCACCAGTCACCACCACTATTCCACCATACACCATGCCCACCACATCTCACCACGAGCCAGTATACTCTGTACACACCTCAGCTGCTCCATCCACTTCACGACAGCCACCCCCAGCTACCCATGTCTTATCTCCGACGTATGAGATCCCGAGACCTGATGACCCACATGTCTATCGGCCAGCTATGATCACCACTAGTGCTCAGGGCATCACACTCTCAGGACTCTCTTGGATGTCCAACCTCGAGCCTATCCCTGACTCTGAGATCCCAAATGAGAGCGACATCAGGAGAGGATACCAGATATTACTTGAGGAGACACACATGACACAGCAGTATTTACGGGAGTGGGGATTCGACAGCACAGAGGACTTGCCTATCCATGTTATGCAGGCCATCCTCCGACAGCAAAGAGTTATTATATCAGAGTCTGTCTCTGGGATAGCTGCTAGCGGGGAGCACTCTGCTGCTGGCATGCCCCCGTCAACTTCTGTTGTTGATCCTCGTGTGACTGATCAGGGGTCTCCTCGTCCTTAGACTTATTTTTCATCTCCAGTACTTTATCATTATCATTACTATTGGTCTGTATTAACACTAACTATTTGGGATGATTTGTGAACTTGTTTACTTTTTGGAACCATCCATCCAGCTTGCTACTCAGCTGGGTGATCTATCTATCTATCTTTATTATTATGCTTACGTTTTCTTTGTTTATTTTAGTAGAATAAAATGTGGTTGAATTGATTGTTGAGAATGATGGGAACGATTCACGACTGGATGACGCACACTAAAACAGACGGCTGTTCTTAGACGGAAGCATGCTGGATTCTCTAGCAAGCCAATACATCTTCTTCAGCCAAATCATTTTCATCTCGTGAATCCATGAGGGGAGTTTTTCGTTCTTTTCGTTGTCTTCCCGAAATATTCATATCATATCCTTTATGCCTAATCTCTAAGTGTGGGATTTTTAATTCCACCATCTTAAAAACACAATAAAGTGAGCATTTCCTATAATCAAACTCTAAGTGTGGAATCCCCCAAAAGATCTACGCCTTAGTAGTGAACATTAGGGACAATGTTCCTTTAAGTGTGGGATACACGGTATGTTGTACCGTAAAGTTTTCTGACCTTTTGTCCTCTAAAGATAACTTGTAACTCGTTTTCTGCTCAAATTTTTCAAAATCTTTTAGAAAACTCGACTGATTTATCAGTCAACTTTTGAAAATTCTTTGATCTTTTGGTAAGAATAATACTTTTTAAGGATAATCATTTTTTCAGAATAAATAAATTACTTTGGAAAGTACGATAAGGCAGAATAAGAATCCCTTGAAAATGAAATGGTCATCTTCGAAGCATCACATGACTTGGCATATACACCCTATATTGTTGTGTGAGGAACTTGAGCCTTTAATAAGCATTCATTTTTAATGCTTCACCATTCATTTCTGTGTGTGTGCCGATGCATGTGTCTTAGAATTAGAACTTGTTCCTGGTATACGCTTCGAGACCATACCAAAGAGTACCGTACGCGGTATAGGTGCAATTAGAGGATCTTGGCATTTATTAGGATCAAACCCATTTTTCTCATATCTCTTAAAGCCTAACCCTCCAATACTCAATTTTAGTATCGATGATCCGCTTAGTACACCATGTTGAGCCTTAACCTTTTCATTTCTTAAAAACCCAAATATTTTAAAACCCATTCCGTTCCCTACCCACCAAAACCTTATTTTAGAATTTTTAAATTTTTGAAAAATGCTATTTAGATATTCTTTTTGCTTTCACTCCAAAAATCACAAAATTCGTATTTTACTCAAAACTTCTCGTGTGCGTTTCAGAAATCAAATCTCAAAAGATCGAGAATCTAGCGGTGCGAAAAATTGGCACCAAGTAAAATTCGAAATGATAAAAAGTGTGAAGAATGAAAAATATGAAAGGATCTCAAAAAGGTAGTAAGAAAATAAAATTCCTTAGAAATTCCTTGGTAAAGAAATTCTAAGCCAAATATATATATATATATATATATATATATATATATATATATATATATATATATATATATATATATCTAAATAAAGCTAAGTGCTTCAAAATCTTCCGAAAACTCTGATCTTTGAAAAATATAAATCCTCCAAGTGTTTTCTAGAAGATAGAAGTCAAAATAGTTATCTTCCTCCTTTCCGTTATCCGTTTCCGTTTTCATTAAAAAGAATATCTAAATAAAGTTTTTCATAAAGTTTGAAAATTCCTGAGATAAGCGTAACCCTTTTTAAACTTTAAAAATGACCCTTTTCCATACCCATTTAACCCTCACCCAAACATAACAACCCAACAAAAATGCCTTGGGATAATTAGCACCGTCCTCATTTGGAGTGGTGGAGATGCGATTCTCGACCAAGCCTATGATGATAAGTGCTGCATGACTGGCTTTGAACGATTTCGTTTATTTAGAATGATAGGAAACCCGATACACTTCTTGAGTGAATTGAGTAACCACCTGTGAGGATCGCCCAGTCATGTACTTCTATATCTCGAGAGTTGCAAAAGTATGCTAAAGGGACAACCAGTTCAGTTTTAAGATCTCTTATTCTACTGATACTTACTTTTTGAAATGATTTACTTATTTTGAGGAGCTGATGTCCTTAGGAAATATTTGTTCTCGTCAAATGGTCTATCTTCTCTAAAAACCTGGAGCAAAATGAGATACGGTTTGCTTGAGGACAAGCAAAGTCTAAGTGTGGGATATTTGATTTGACGTAAAAAGTCATATTTTACACGCATCTTTTATCTCATATTTAGCACTTAATTAACAAAAACATGCCAATAAAGTTCACATTTACCACATTTTGTTAAAAAGGTCTTAACTTTATAAATATTTCAAAAACGACGGTAAATGGACGAAAAATACACTTAAATAGGCATAATTCGTTCGACACGCTATTTTATCGTAAAACTCCGATCTGGGACTTAATAAATATCTTAAAATGTAGGTCTGGAGAATATGAACGCGTGGACATAAAGAACGCTGAAAACGGATCAAGAACGAAGAAGTTAGAGCCAAACGAGTACGATCCAGCACACAAGACTTACGATCCAGCACACAAGACCACGGACCAAGGGAATACCACCCTCTAGGGGCCGTATACCCCCCCTACAGGGGCCGTATACCCCCTATACAGGGCCGTATACCCCCTGTATGGGGTGGTATACCCCCTTCTAGGGGTGGTATACCCCCTCTACGCTGCCGAATACGCCCTATTTGCTACCGAATATGCCCTATTTGCTACCGAATACGCCCTATTTAGGGTGGTATACCCCCTTTACGGTGTCAAATTTCATAGCTAGGGGGTGTATTTCAGTATTAAATTGGTGCGAGGGTGTTAAGTGTAAAATCGTATCTTGTATGCCTATAAATAGAGGCCATCACCTCCTCATTCAAACATCCATCCATTCACAACACACTTTCTCTTGTAATTTCATTTCTTAGTTAGTTTCTCTCTCTAGTTTCTCTCTCTAGCACTACTCTTAGGAGTTAGAGGAGAAATTAGAGGGTAGCTAGTAGATTAGAGGAGGGATAATCATTGTAATAAAGGAGTATTGCTGTTCAAGCTGGTATTCAAGGATTGCAATTATTTTCTCTCTGTTACGCTGCTCTATTATCCGGTGATATCTATTCCCTCATACTGTTATTATGTCTGAATTATCCATGCGTAATATTATGGTATGTGCTTTATTTGTTACCATGTTTATTGAGTAGTGTAATATTGTGTTTGTTGAAATGTAGATATTTAGAAGTAGAGATGATGTTAAATTAATCTTCAATTAAATATGTGATTGGAAATTGTTATGTTTTGTATCGGGTTAAACTTTTCAAGCGGTAGATCTAAACCACCATATACACCCTTTCCAAGCTTTCACGTGGCTATTACTTTAGTATTAGGACCTGATCAACCCTAGTATCGGTAGATAGTTATCTGTGTTACTGTTGAAGCTGTGGACATGTTGTAAAACGGCCCAGTACTTAGTATAGCGCTGGAAACACCTCTGGTGGAGTACAAATGTGTGGAAGCTACGGACCGGTCGTAAGCATATGACACCGTGGATACCTGGAAGTCACCCTTCCTGAACATGGTCTAGGTATATACAAAGTTGTGGGACTGCTGAAAAACGTAGTATACACCGTGAAACAAACCTAGGGATGAACGTTTGATCGCAAAGGAGGGTCTACACCTTGACGGAAGTACTTGTGCTCCTCAACTAAGTTTAAGGGATCTGGAAAAGAAAGCAAACATTCAGTTGTAGTGTAAGATGCTTAAACCCCCTTATCCAACATAACCGACAGTTTAACGTACAATAGCAAGCAATTAGTACAAACCTTAATAAAATCAATTAGAACTAGGTGTTAAGAATGGTCAGAAATTAAATATCGGTATGTTACCTTATTCATGCACCCAGGGTTAATCCCAAGAAGGGTCACTTGTCCTCATCGGACAGTGTTGGGGGTTGAGCAGTCTGATCTGATCAGAATCATGATAGCCTAGTAGTCAGTGACATACGACTTAGGGTTTCCACTTTAAATCGTAGGGTGCTAGTGTTTACACCAAACCTCTGTTGATTTATTTAAGGCAAGTCTCCAATCATCTTTTATAATGAACATCATCCCGAAACCTGAATATTGAAACTTCAGCAATCACAACTCTATCTATCTGCTTACCCTATCCGTAGTGTAGTATTTACTTTCCTGCATTTTAGTTAAATTAGAAAATACCAAAACAAAAACCCTACCTGCTCTATTAAACCCATCCTATTAGCAACTATTCTCTGAGGTATTTAATTCATTTCGATTTGCTCCAATTTTAAGAACGACACCTGAGTCAGACTTACCGCTTACTACCCTAATACCCTTAGAGCAGTAGGTAGTAATAAAACTTAGGCTTCCCAGCAAAATATAAATTTAAAACCCTCTGATCACCCGCCTCGAGCGTGAGGTCCGACGATGACAGGAAGCGATTCCTGAACCGACCGTTCGGGGTGCGATCAGGCATAGTGAATCTCACTGGGATTAACTGCAAATACACTACAGATAGCAGTGGAAATCGTAAGTACTCTACTGTTCATAAATCTAAAATGGATGGTGTGTGGAATGCCCTATTTTCAAACTTTATTCAGTCTCTGGGCACAAAAACAGGGAGTTATGATCAATTCAACTCCCTAGAAGCACAATTAAGCTGGTCACTAGTCAACTCCCTAAAAGTTGACTATGCAAGTGTGATTTTTGATGATATTGTTTTTAGAATCAGTGAAACTACCAGAGCAAAATATGTTTCCTATCCTGGGTTTCTCTCACTGGTTTTTAAAGATCAGTTCAAAGCCTATGATAGGGTTTCTTTTAAAGGTTTTGAACCCACTCTGATAGGGAAACAAATTTTTAGTAAAGCTGCAACTGTGCTTCTCCCTGATTTCATGAAACCAAAGGGGATACTTGCACCCCAGCCTTTACGAGCTGTACATCCGTCTAGTTATGCCCCCCCATCGATCACGTCACTGATCACACCTCCAGTGACTACTGCTGATCAACCACCAAAACAAAAACCACCAACTGCTCTGAAGAAAATCAATTTAAAGTCCCTGACATTAAAGGATCAGGGACAGAGTCAGTCAAAGACGTCTAAGGACGCCAAGAGTGAAACAGTGACTGAACGTTCAGTCCCTGTGGGCACTCTTGATCAACCTGAGCCTAAAACTGCTTCACTGGACTCACAAAAGTCCAGTGACTCTAAAAAGGGAAACCTACAGACAACTACAATGGCTCAACCCATTGTTAGTAGTGATTCGGGTGCAACCCACACCCTCTTATCGAGTCAACCTATCAGCCACTCATTATCCTCACAAAAGGATAGTGTTTTAGTCAAAGGGCAAGTGACATCAGTGGGTGATAACACACCCATCGCTGATGTGACATCACTAGCTACAGACCCGGGCCAACTCTCATCTTTCACTGCACCAACTGACAATGTCTCTTCCCAGTCACAGGGAGAGATACAGGTTGCTATCTCTGTTTCTAATGATCCATCAGCTAAAACACAAGCTGATGATGTTGAGGAAGCCCAGCCTATGGACACATCTACATCCTCATCTGATAAGGATCAGCAACATCGATCCTATAATTTTACTCTTCCAAAGGTGAATCAGCAACCAGATTGTCACACCCCCAATTTCGGTCAGCGCGGTCAACGCGCGATTAGCGAAAGCATTAGAGTAAGCGGGGGTGCTGACGTTAACGTTGAACATCATGCCAGATCAGAGCTTATGATTATTGCTGAACAGTAAATTAAGATGCCAATTTAAATATATAATTGTTATAAAATATTTACGACTTAGCGAAGTCGTAGAATGATGTCATAAAATACATTGTCTCAAAAAGTAATCTCATAAGTACAATAAATTTAAATCAATTATACGAATAAAATCTTGTTTTGTCCCAAAATGTGGCATCCTAGTTCATTGTGGGTCGCCTAACTCCATGTGTATGCAAACTTACTAGTGCTGCTAGTTACCTGAAAAACATAGTAAAAAGTCAACAAAAATTTGTTGAGTGAATTCACAGGTTTATGTTTAACAAGTGGTTTGTTAAACCACATTCATTTAGTAAAATGGTTGACAAGTAAGTCAAATAAGGTCGTTCACCACAGTTTGTAGGAAGGTCCTATGACCACACATAAACATACAAGTATTCACAGATAGTTCGCAATCATGGTATGAAATCATTCATAAAATCAGTAGCATATAAGCACATAAGCAATTTTAAACAGCTATTACACGTAGTAGTAAAACAGTTGCTATGTTTTTCACCCCAAGTTTTAAAAGCAATTAAAACAGTGGAAAAAAAAAAGGGACTGTGAACTCACTGTAGTAGATGCGATGTGATAGCTAGTAGGAGGTCGGCGCGCCCAAGGTATGTTAACCTATAAGCACAATATGTATTAACATAAGTACTTTGATTGTTGATCAAATTATGTTAATAGTTTATTTTTTTTGAGAAATTGTTGATTTCTTAATTTGTACGAGTTGTTGGTGACGACACGTGATTGAAATATGTTATATTTCTCGAGTCGTATTTCTCATTACGTATATATATACCTGCTCGTAGATGTGTGTATATATATATATATATTCGTTCCCAAAAGTTATCGTGCAAAACTTATATATATAAAGTTGTTAAACTCGTTCCAAAAATTATCGTAATTATATATTTTCATTTGAGTCGGGTATATGTACAAACGCGTAAGTTTTAATTATCCGAATATATATATATATATATATATATACCCGTATTACTTGTCGTTGTATATATATATATATATATATATATATATATAAAAGAATAATATAATTATAATAATAATACTTATTATTAATATTAATTATTTAATATATTATAAAGGGCTTTCTATATATAGTATTTACCCAAATTAGTAAGTTCTATATGAGTATCATATCACAATTCTAGCCGTTAGGCTATATGAAACTTAAATTATGCTATCAAAATAATAATGATATATTACATGTCCATAATCTCAACATCACTTTCTTGTTATCGTTTTACAAGTTTATAAGCATTTATTAAAGGCTGTCATGTGTAGTTTTGTTAATAAGAGGTCTATCAATATGGTAATTGAAAACAGTACAAGCTATCGCCATCTTTTTAATGTTACCCGATCGGTTCTCTTAGTTCACAAGTTCGACTATTTTGTTTCATCCTTTCGGCTTACATGGTTCACCCGATCGGCTCACTTAACATAGCCAATCGGTTCACATAGTTCTTGACCTTCACCCGATCGGGTCTCTTGAGCCACCCGTTCGGGTCTCGTTGTTTTGTTTTAGCTCCATTTTCGGTCCATTTTTCATACACGATTAGCTAACCTAGTTATAGTCCAATTCCTCATAAATTTCAAGGTTGTTATCTCAAACAATCAAAACACTTTTTGCACTAACTTTTGTATGAAATTTTTAACTTTCACATACAAATGTTCGATTTAGTTATATTTCGTTCTTAGAGTTCCAATCCACCAAAATATGATGTACTTACATAATATAACAAATTTTATAAAAGAAATTGAAGTAAAGAGAGGTTCCTCACAATGATGTTATTATGGTGGTGATGACGATGCAACGAAGCTGATGATGATGATTGGAGCTAGTGAAGATGATGATGTTTGAATTGATAATGAAGATGATAATCTGAAGAAAAAGAAGAAATAATAATGAAGAAGAAATTGTGTTATGTTGTTGCTTCTACTACTCTCCTGCAGCTGTTGTTTCTATCGATCCCAAATGAAAGAGGCAAATAATTGACATGGAAGTTTGGTGAATTGTGGGTGTATGAGAAGAGATATGGGGGAGTATATAATATTGTTATGGTTAACATTTTCAACACAGAGGTATGGTTACTCTAAATCTTGTCCGTAGATATTTTCATGTGGTAATAGTTTAGGTTTTTAACCCGTTAATTTCGGGTACGGGTATAATTAGTGCAATATAAAATTAAATATTTTATATTTTTATTTTGTAGATGTTCTCTAGGTACGTTATTTAAAATCAGAATAATAACATTTTCATTATTTTTGACAGTTGTACAATTTTGTACATTTTACTGCGCGCATTCATTTGGGCGCCAAATTTCAGTTAAATTACGATTCCATATTTTGAAGAAATGTTCCAAATACTAATACGGGAATGGCAAAAATAACACTTTTGTTATTTTTTTGACTTTTAGGCACGTTTTATAATTGTTTCTGTTCGTGTATAACGTGTCCTAAATAGTCGTCTAAAAGTTCCCGAACAACTTTTGTTCCAACTATTTTCTATAATAGTTTCCAATAAAATTTGTTCAAAAGTATTTTGAGATACTTTTTGGGACATTTGTACTGTGTCCTATACGTTAAATAATAAACGTATAATATATTATATTATTTCAATACTATAATTATGATAGTAATCGTAATTAATAATTTTCGCTTTATTAATTATTTTTGTATCACCAACTTCATTGTATTTAATTTGTCGAGTTCGTCCCTATAAGTTTGTACGTAATTTAGTTAATTACGAAATACGTAATACTTTTTGTTTAAAAGTGTTGGGCTTGCTAGGTTTATTTCACAAGGAAAGTTTTGTTTGAACTTTGATAAGAAAATTAGCGTAAAATGCATGTATTTACTGTTCTTAATTGTACCCAAATTTGCTGGGTGTCACATTCTCCCCTTGTTAAAGAAATTTCGTCCTCAAAATTTGAATCAAGTCGTGAGTGTCTAACACTCGTGTTTCGTTTCTTGCGTTCATAGTTCGGTTGCGACGCTTCAAGTTGTTGTAACAATCCTAACGGCTTGTAGTACGAGTATAGTTTACTTTTGCAGATTATATACCTGATAGTGTGTCTAGTTTGCTAGCTGCAAAACCTTAGTCGACGTCTTGAAAAGTTTCTCTACAAAGTTAAATTTTAATGCCAATAGTAGTTATGTCGGGAAAAAGGAATTAAGGTCTCGTTAGAGAACACCCTTTTCATGTTAGAAATGGGTAATGTCGTGAATGTTGTTGAACTCTCGTGTTAGTTCAAACCTGTATGTGACAGGGTTTCTTGTAAGGACTTTCAAACGGTCCTACGTGGCGGAGGTTAAGTTTTTCCGCTCATATCGCCAGGGTTTCTCCAGTTAGTAATGGTATAGGGAGAAATGTACGTAAGAAAAGTTTGTTACAAGTTTACTTTACCTCACGTCCCACTTGTAATTAAGTCATTTAACTGATATTGGGCCTAGCATGTTTATCGTAGTAGTCGAGTCCTGATTATTTTATGGTTCAAATCGTAGTTATATCGTGGCTGCAAGGTAGCCATATATATACAGTAGTCCTTTCATGACTAATTAGTTTGACCAAATAGTAATTTGACTTGTCTGCTAAATGCAAACCCTGAGTTTATCGTTGACTTAGATAGGTCATCCCTATTCTGCACTTGATGTCAAATCAGTGAAAGTGGTATTGAGGAATGAGCAACATGTGTTAGTGCTAACTGAAATCAATGAGTTAAGTTTTGGAGGAAGTGCAAGGTTGTCAATGTGGTGTTCAAAGTTGTCTATCATCCACTCTATCCCATAGAGTGGTAATCGGTATTTTGTTTCGTATAGTGCCTTAATGGCGTCATTTGTACCTTAGGGTGGTAATTATTGTTGTAGTAGGATTCGGTTAGTGGGAGACGAACATCCCAATTTCCTCCATAATTAATTACACAGGCTCACAACGAGTCCTCAATCGTTTGTATCGTTCGTTTGTTTTGGCCGTTAGTTTTGTGAATAGTAGGCGGTACTCATATTGAGACCAATGTTCACAGCCTGTTGCAGTAATTGTCAAATGCAAAATGTATATCTCCTATCTTCATTAGAGATAATAGATAGTGAGTAGAGGTACTCGTACCAACTTATAAGAACATACAATCTTATCTCAAGTTCTGGACAAACACAATCCCTAACGACGATGATGTCGAAACTCCCCAACTCTACCGATAGCAAGTCTATATCGAAGAGATGATCCCCAAACGCTAGGATACATCCCGGTACTATTCTTCCTGATTCGATCAACTTACCATCGGTTAGTTCTATAGCGTGTTTGTCATTCTAGTTTACGTGAGTCAACTTCTAAAAGTTGAGTCATCATTCTCCACGACATCTCGGTGACGGTGTTAGGGTTCAATAAATTTCGTTTTGTTGAATTGTCATCCGAAAGTAAATTTTCGTTGGGATATCACCCAAAATACAGTTTTGTTGAGATGTCTACTCAAATTACAACTTAAGTGGGATGTCTGTCCCTAACATGGTTTAGTTGTTTGCTTTGTAGGAAATACAAGTTTATCAATTAAGAGAAACATTTCCTAAAGTAATGGTTTATAGGAAACACATGTTATTTAGTAAAAATAACGTTTCCCCAAAATAGTTATCGTAGGAAACACATGTTAATTCAATCAAGAGTTAACATTTCCCAAATAAGTAATAGCAAGAAACATAGGCTATTTAAATAAAATAACATTCCCCAAAATCGTTATCGTAGGAAACGCAGGCTGATCCAACTAAGGATCAACATTTCCAAAGTCTACCGGTCGTTCTCCGGTTTGTAATACCGCTGGCCGTTCTCCAGCAAGTCATAGTACCGGTCATTCGCCAGTTAATCCACCGGTCGTTCTCCGGTTTAAAACCTTACTGGTACGTCTTCCAGTATCTCAAAACGTTACCGGTACGTTCTCCGGTTAATTCAAAATGATACCGGTCATTCTCCGGTTCATAAATGCGTACTGGTATGTTTTCCAGTATCCCATTCAAAGTGTTTGTAGGAATGTTATTCAAAGTTATTGTTTCCATTGGAACGCTATCCAAAATATAGTTTTTGTTGGAATGTTATCCAAAAATATAGTAAAACATTTTTGTAGACAAATTTTATAAAAATTATCAAAATAAGTTTGTCATTTGTGGGGAGGAGTTTGTTTCACATAATTGGGTCTGGTTACCCTAGTGGTTACTGAGACTCCATCTCGACTAGTGGATACGACACTTATTATGTCTGTTCTTCTAGTACTTAAGGCTCGTTACTCCAATAAGTATCACGACTTCCGTTTGTTCTCTCCGTCCATTCGACTGATAAGTTGTCAGTCCTAGTCGTTAAGTGTTTAGTGAGGATTTGTTCGATCCTTTAGAAAGTGAGAGTTTGTTTGCGTAGTGGTCAACTATGACCAAGTAGTTGTCAAACATGGCTTTCGTACTATTATATACATATAAGATATGACGAAATTCGTATGTATGTGTTGAATAGAGGTTTTAGTATAGTATAGTAGGGCACAGCCCGCCGTACATAGTTTTTACGCAGTTACGATAAATACCACTTCTGCCATCATATAGTCATCATCATGCTGATCTCATCTGTACTTTCTGCCACTCGAGCATGCCTAACATTTGTACTCGGGCATAAGTAACATGGGATATTATTCGTTTTCCAAGTTCCTGTGGCCTTCAACAGACTCAAGTTGTTTGCTAGTAATGAGGATGTCCCCATCCAAATTGGGGTAGTGCTTTGTAAGAAGTTATTTTTGTGTGTGTCACGGAGTTCCCTGAATAGTGTGTGGGTTACGGCAACCATGGTAGGAACCATTAGTTTTATATATGTTTGCTAATAAAAGTGGGAGCTGTATGAATGAGAAGAGTTCCAGACTTTTAATATGATATAAGTGCCCTCAAGCATTCTTCTACTGTTCAAGTAGGATTGACTGTCTCAAGTGTGGTTTGTTTCAGGGAATACAAATCAGGTTAACTCTACATCAGATAATAACGTTCGTATAAGTTTCTTGATGGTGTTGGTTGATGGTTTCTCGTGTATCGAGTTGCCACTATTATCCCAACCATATTTGAGAAGTCACGCGTAGGAACATGCAATTATTCATCTAAACGCATTGCGACAATAGTTGTCATGTAGTGAGTTAGGCGTATGCAAATGTGTGCATGCATGTTCTAGCCAAGGTTATAGTCTAGGTCTCTAAGTCTCTAGGTCACTTAAAGAACTCTAGTTCGCTATAACCAATGGCTCTGATACCAATCTGTCACACCCCCAATTTCGGTCAGCGCGGTCAATGCGCGATTAGCGAAAGCATTAGAGTAAGCGGGGGTGCTGACGTTAACGTTGAACATCATGCCAGATCAGAGCTTATGATTATTGCTGAACAGTAAATTAAGATGCCAATTTAAATATATAATTGTTATAAAATATTTACGACTTAGCGAAGTCGTAGAATGATGTCATAAAATACATTGTCTCAAAAAGTAATCTCATAAGTACAATAAATTTAAATCAATTATACGAATAAAATCTTGTTTTGTCCCAAAATGTGGCATCCTAGTTCATTGTGGGTCGCCTAACTCCATGTGTATGCAAACTTACTAGTGCTGCTAGTTACCTGAAAAACATAGTAAAAAGTCAACAAAAATTTGTTGAGTGAATTCACAGGTTTATGTTTAACAAGTGGTTTGTTAAACCACATTCATTTAGTAAAATGGTTGACAAGTAAGTCAAATAAGGTCGTTCACCACAGTTTGTAGGAAGGTCCTATGACCACACATAAACATACAAGTATTCACAGATAGTTCGCAATCATGGTATGAAATCATTCATAAAATCAGTAGCATATAAGCACATAAGCAATTTTAAACAGTTATTACACGTAGTAGTAAAACAGTTGCTATGTTTTTCACCCCAAGTTTTAAAAGCAATTAAAACAGTGGAAAAAAAAAAGGGACTGTGAACTCACTGTAGTAGATGCGATGTGATAGCTAGTAGGAGGTCGGCGCGCCCAAGGTATGTTAACCTATAAGCACAATATGTATTAACATAAGTACTTTGATTGTTGATCAAATTATGTTAATAGTTTATTTTTTTTGAGAAATTGTTGATTTCTTAATTTGTACGAGTTGTTGGTGACGACACGTGATTGAAATATGTTATATTTCTCGAGTCGTATTTCTCATTACGTATATATATACCTGCTCGTAGATGTGTGTATATATATATATATATTCGTTCCCAAAAGTTATCGTGCAAAACTTATATATATAAAGTTGTTAAACTCGTTCCAAAAATTATCGTAATTATATATTTTCATTTGAGTCGGGTATATGTACAAACGCGTAAGTTTTAATTATCCGAATGTATATATATATATATATACCCGTATTACTTGTCGTTGTATATATATATATATATATATATATATATATATATATATATATATATATATAAAAGAATAATATAATTATAATAATAATACTTATTATTAATATTAATTATTTAATATATTATAAAGGGCTTTCTATATATAGTATTTACCCAAATTAGTAAGTTCTATATGAGTATCATATCACAATTCTAGCCGTTAGGCTATATGAAACTTAAATTATGCTATCAAAATAATAATGATATATTACATGTCCATAATCTCAACATCACTTTCTTGTTATCGTTTTACAAGTTTATAAGCATTTATTAAAGGCTGTCATGTGTAGTTTTGTTAATAAGAGGTCTATCAATATGGTAATTGAAAACAGTACAAGCTATCGCCATCTTTTTAATGTTACCCGATCGGTTCTCTTAGTTCACAAGTTCGACTATTTTGTTTCATCCTTTCGGCTTACATGGTTCACCCGATCGGCTCACTTAACATAGCCGATCGGTTCACATAGTTCTTGACCTTCACCCGATCGGGTCTCTTGAGCCACCCGTTCGGGTCTCGTTGTTTTGTTTTAGCTCCATTTTCGGTCCATTTTTCATACACGATTAGCTAACCTAGTTATAGTCCAATTCCTCATAAATTTTAAGGTTGTTATCTCAAACAATCAAAACACTTTTTGCACTAACTTTTGTATGAAATTTTTAACTTTCACATACAAATGTTCGATTTAGTTATATTTCGTTCTTAGAGTTCCAATCCACCAAAATATGATGTATTTACATAATATAACAAATTTTATAAAAGAAATTGAAGTAAAGAGAGGTTCCTCACAATGATGTTATTATGCTGGTGATGACAATGCTACGAAGCTGATGATGATGATTGGAGCTAGTGAAGATGATGATGTTTGAGTTGATAATGAAGATGATAATCTGAAGAAAAAGAAGAAATAATAATGAAGAAGAAATTGTGTTATGTTGTTGCTTCTACTACTCTCCTGCAGCTGTTGTTTCTATCGATCCCAAATGAGAGAGGCAAATAATTGACATGGAAGTTTGGTGAATTGTGGGTGTATGAGAAGAGATATGTGGAAATATATAATATTGTTATGGTTAACATTTTCAACACAGAGGTATGGTTACTCTAAATCTTGTCCGTAGATATTTTCATGTGGTAATAGTTTAGGTTTTTAACTAGTTAATTTCGGGTACGGGTATAATTAGTGCTATATAAAATTAAATATTTTATATTTTTATTTTGTAGATGTTCTCTAGGTACGTTATTTAAAATCAAAATAATAACATTTTCATTATTTTTGACAGTTGTACAATTTTGTACATTTTACTTCGCGCATTCATTTGGGCGCCAAATTTCAGTTAAATTACGATTCCATATTTTGAAGAAATGTTCCAAATACTAATACGGGAATGGCAAAAATAACACTTTTGTTATTTTTTTGACTTTTAGGCACGTTTTATAATTGTTTCTGTTCGTGTATAACGTGTCCTAAATAGTCGTCTAAAAGTTCCCGAACAACTTTTGTTCCAACTATTTTCTATAATAGTTTCCAATAAAATTTGTTCAAAAGTATTTTGAGATACTTTTTGGGACATTTGTACTGTGTCCTATACGTTAAATAATAAACGTATAATATATCATATTATTTCAATACTATAATTATGATAGTAATCGTAATTAATAATTTTTGCTTTATTAATTATTTTTGTATCACCAACTTCATTGTATTTAATTTGTCGAGTTCGTCCCGATAAGTTTGTACGTAATTTAGTTAATTACGAAATACGTAATACTTTTTGTTTAAAAGTGTTGGGCTTGCTAGGTTTATTTCACAAGGAAAGTTTTGTTTGAACTTTGATAAGAAAATTAGCGTAAAATGCATGTATTTACTGTTCTTAATTGTACCCAAATTTGCTGGGTGTCACACAGATGATACTGATGTTTCATCTCTACCCTTCTCCACTATTCCACTTGCTGATACCATAACCTCACCCATCCAGGAATTAGATGCAATGTCTCTTTCCAGTGACAACATCTCTCAACATGCTGATGATCAACCATCCCAACCAGAAGTTGAAATACAATCTCAATCACAACCAATACCACCAATCTCCCATGTCACTCAAAAATCACCATCAACCAACAAAGCATCAACTTCCACCATCTCACCAACAGATAAACTGCTGCTTGACTACATTTCCTCTTCTCAGCAACAAATTCGAATGCTTACTGAGGATAGGGAATCACTAACAGGCCAACTTACTGATCTCACTAGTAAAGTTCACTCTCTTGCAACAGTATATGAACCCATTCCTTCCTGGAGTGAATCGATCAGTGAGAAGGTTAAAACAATTGCTAATGCTGAAATTGATCATTATCGACTTCTGGAAACTCAGGCTAGATCTCTCTCTGAGCTCTCCACTTTCACCACCATCTGCCTCAAAACTCATGATAAAGACATATCTTCTCTCTCTGGACATCAAAAAGAGATGGCATCTTCTATTGCGGAATATATCAATCATACTCACAAAGTTATGAAAGAAATTCCAAAAATGGTCGGCAATCAGGAAACAACCATCAAAGGCTTAGAAACTATGCATGCTGATCATAAGAAAATCTGTAATCGACTTGCTGAGATTATCACTTTCGTTCATGAGGCAGAGGGGGAGAATAAAGAAAGTGATAAAAGTGATGATGATGAGAATAAAAGTGATAAAAGTGATGATGCTGAGAATGATATCTTCTCAAATCAAAATACATCATATATGGATGTCGCTGATGATATTTATGAGGTTCCCTTCCCTGAGTTTCATCATGATGAACAAAGAATGTATGATTATAAGGTTAGAGAGTGGGCCACTGATGAGAATGCACGAGTTATGGGGGAGTGTTGGCGCCCGATCAGGTCGGTGTCGTTAACGATTACTAACCGGGCACCAGCAGTGGGTTGTTTTAAATTTGTAATTGCGGGGCCTAAGTTTTTCCTAACAATGCTAATCCTAAGGGTGAGCAAGTGGTAGGTATGACCTAGAGTCGTTCTTCAAACCGACTGAATTGAAACTAAGGCGAGGCAGATGAGGGCTTTCAAACTAGTGAATGGTTTATAAAATAGTGGGGGTTTTGGTTTTTATATTAACTAACTTAGGCAAGTAAATAAATAAAAGTGAAATAAAAGTAAAACCTAAAGCAGATAAAATAAAGACAGTGTTTGCGGAGATTTCGTTAATTAAGTTATCGGATGATATTTGGAGAAACTATTTTGAAAGATATTAGTTAATTATCATTCTTGAATACTTGCATGTAAACACTAGATTCCCTACTAATCAAAATCCCATTAGCATGTCACACCGGGAGCTAGGTTATGGTAACATTACAAAGTATTTTGAATAATAAGCAAAATCTTAATTAAGGTTTAATAATACTTTCATATGAACGGGAACAAAATCTTATGGTACTAGACATTACTGAATCATATAACGATTCCTCGTCATCCTAACAAATTCATGTATTTAAAACAGTTCATTTATGACTTTAAACCAACCGTTGCTTAAGACTACCCAATAAATCCCCTAATTATCCACAGCGTTCCTCACTTTAAGTGGTTCCGCCGCTTCAAACCTTGGCCATGTCTTGTCCTATGATAATCCCCCATGTAGCCTTGCGGTTCCATAGTTTCATACCTTTGACAAATTATATTGACACAGATAATTGACTACCTTTTAATTGGACGTCGTAAATAGGTGTTGTAATCACGTTTATTGGTGGAAAGGCGATAGATTAATTTGAAGTTTAAAAGTCTATTTAGAAAGGTTAATTAAACTAGGTTTCTCATTTTATATATATTAGTCCGTAATATAACTACATTCGGTCGTTACGCAGCTTCCACGTATTTGTACTACACCTAGAGTGTTTCCAATGCTAAACTGAGTAACAGTCGAATATGGGCCATCATATTACTTCATGATATTATATCGTTTCGTAAAATGATTACCTTCGGTCATTCCTTGACTTCCATACATTTGTACTCCACCTTGAAGTGTTTCCAGTACTATATCGAGTAACAGTCGAATAGGGGCCGTCATATTATTTCACGATAATTAAGACCATTTATATTTTACTACTATGATGATCCTAAGGCAATGATTAAACAAGAACATGCAATAAGACGATCAAAGTAATACTACCGATTTTTAATATTTAATTATAAATCATCCCATAATTAACTAACTACATCGCAAGCAAACACAACAAGCGTACTACTCTCTAATCATGGCAATAACTAAATCTAGCATAATCAATATAAACGTAAATAATTAAGATAGATAAGGATAGAAATAACCGAGATTAAATGCGAGAGAATAGACTTGAATTAATTAGAGTTGCTCCAAGCGTACACCAAAGATTACAAATTCGTTCATCACCAAAGACTACAAACACATTCCTTGCTTCTATTCTAACTAGCCTAATACTATTTTAAAGTAAGAAAATAGAGAAAGAAAGAAAAGCTAGAAGCTAGAGAGAAATTGTATCTTTCAAAGTGTGGAAAGAATGGTGTGTTGCAAATGAAACCCAAGCCTCCTATTTATAGGTGAGCTTTAGCTCACATTAGCATCAAGTGGTGCATGTTAGAAAAAGGTAGCCAAAAGGGTGCACCAGGTACCGTACAACATGAAAAGTAGGCGCACCGGGTACTGTACAACGAGAAAAGTAGGCGCACCAGGTACCAAAAGTTACCAAAAACGGAAACTGAGATGGGGGTACTGTAGCCGGCGGCGGCACTGTAGCAGCCGGCAGCGGTACTGTAGCAACCGGCGGCTACCCGCCCCGTTTCACTACGTTGCTTAATTTGCGCGTATTTTCTTCGTTATGCGTCCGTTTGCGTTGATTATTTTTTTGTTGGATTTGTAATTCAAAAATGAAGATTTTGACATAAGATAGGCCCTGAGATGAGGTCCCTAGCTCTAGATATTGCGTACGAATCATTTGGATCTTCCGACGGGCGTAGAATCTTCGTTCTTTGTCCGTTTTAGTTGATTCTTCTTCTATTGGATTCGTATTTTAAAAACAAATATCTTGGATTGAATGGATGTTGGTGAAGGGCATTTTGGTCTTGAAATCTCATTTTGATGCCTTAAATCTTCAAACGTGTGTGGAATCTTCGTTTTTCATCCGTTTTGCTTGATTTTTATCGTGCAACCTTGTTTTGACCATCTTGGCATAATACTATTGATTTGTACTGTTTTTGAGTTTAAAATGCCAAGAATCATTCCAGAATGGGAGAGATATCGGTAGTAAAAACGTGACTTTTTACGCGATATCAAGTATCCCACACTTAGAACTTTGCTTGTCCTCAAGCAAACTTGTTTTCAATCATAGTTAAAGATAAGAAGATAATGCAAAATTTTAAGGCGGAACTTTTTACTAAGGGGGTTTTGGAAAAAAATAAAGTAATTGTTCTTTGAAAAGGAAGGATTGTAATCTTTAGGAGCATGCTTGTAACTAGGCGATCCTCTCAAGGTGGTCACTCAAATCACTCAAAGTGTTTAGGGTTTCCTATTCTATTATGTCAATCGCTCAGAACGCCAGTCATGTATCGTTTATCATCATAGGCTTGATCGAGTATCAAATCGTTACCTTTTAAGTGAGCGCGAAGTCGATCTAGCCACAATCATTCTAAGGGAAGTGATGTAGGGTTTGTGGAGTGGAGTGTTGGTGGTATGAGAGGGGGTTGTGTTGGTTTTTCATAGGTTTTCTTTTTGGTGAAGCGGAAAGCTGAAATTTTTGAATTTTTGGGAGGATTGACGCCTTTTTCTTTTGGGAGGAGTCTTTTTCTCCATTTGACTTTCTTTTCTTCGAATTTTCTAAGATATTTTTCGATGTCATATCCTTAATACTTCTCTTTTTTCATCTTTGGAACTTTCTATGAAGTTTGAGGGATGCTTTTGAGTAGGTAAAGGGATAACGTGTTTATTTTGGGGTGTATAGATGGGTTCAAGAATGATGTGATTCGATCTCCTTTTTACTCACCAGTTCGGTTTCAAAATGCATAACAAGAGCAAGTTCTGATTCTAAACGCATACATCGGCACACTCAAGAATCGAAAAAAATGAAGCATTAAAAGTGAATGCTTTTCATATGGCTCAAGATACCTCACGAATCGAAAGTTGGGTTGTTGTGTGCTTAGTCATGCGATGCTCTTTATGGGATTACTAAACTTGTTTTTCAAAAGAATTTGTATTTTATTTTTCCTTCTTCCCCAAGGTAAATCATTCTTTGTTTAAATTTTTTCATTTTCAACATATTTTTAACTCAATTTTGAAAATTTTGTTTACTTTTATGGAGAAGCAGGGTCTTATAAAGAGCAACGAGTTTAGAATCAAGCATATACCATTATCCATTTAACAGTAGTGCAACTACTGCTATCCCACACTTAAAGGAACATCGTCCTCGATGTTAAACTAAGCTCATAATGGGGTAAAATCCCACACTTAGGATTTGAAACATCTTAGACGTATTCTTTTAGCGGTGTGTTTTGGGTTTGTATCCCACACTTAGTGATAAGCATAATGAAAGAGACGGTATAGAAGTACTCCCCAGTATTTGCTGTGTTCCTTGGTATGCGTCAACCGAACTTCGTCTTCTTGGGTTCACTCTTGATCAAGTCTTCTTGTGATTGGTCTCGTAGGTGTGAACACGTTGGATATACTTTTCTTTAATGCGCTGCGTCAAAAACTTGATGCGTCGGGCTGAAACTTGGTCGTATATCCAAGTGTGAAAGATAGTCGGAGACTTTATCACTTCTTGGAATGTAAAATTGCGGAAATGTAAAACACGGGTTGCCTCCCGAGAAGCGCTCTTTTAAAGTCGATAGCTCAACTTCTTTTCTCCTAGCTAGATGGAGATGGATGCATCCATGGGATCCACTGTGTTGATGTTGTGGGCCCTAGGTTACGGAAAATTATATCGAGGTGGATAGATTCTTATGAAATGATTGACTATTGTCGTAATCAATTCAAGTGGACTATCTCTCGATGTTTCCTTGTAGTTCAGAAGATGCTCTGAAGTTGTCCTTGCAAGTCCGTGAAGTCCGAAGGTGATGTAGTCAACTGCTTTAGTGACACGTCCACTAGGGTCGGTCATGGTGGCTGTGTCTGTCTTAACAACCTCTCTTGGCGGTGGGTTTTGCCAGAGAGAGCAAACAAACGCCAAGAATTGCAGTTTTATGCCTTCATAATTCTCGGTCTTGGGGTCTCCGTTGAATCTTCTGATGGACGTGCACAGGTCCTCTATTTGCCGGTGCTGATGGTTATTGAATGGAAAGCCGGATTCTGAGAAAACTAGAGTAAGCTGACGAAGTATCTCCTTGCATCCCGAGTAGAATATGAACTTTCTTTTGGAGTTACTTTTCCGTTGTTGAATCTCCCGTAGATGGATCGTAACAAAAGTAGCGATATCAAGTGGTGATTCATATGTGGCCCTGAAAGGTCGTTCGCGCCTTGATTCCTCCGAAACAAGATCACTAAGTTCTTCAATCAGTAACTCAACTTGTTTTTCAATAGTGGAGTTGATAACCATAGATCCGCTTTCTTTGGAACTAAGGTGATCTTCTCTATTTAGCAAGTCAAGCAATGATGTGAGGTCATTCATCGTCAAGATGTTGGCACGACTGCTTGGATGTCCAGTAGTTTCTTTCATATGCGCTCTAATGGATCCCAACATCTCCTATTGTGTTGAGGTGAATGGGATGTTAGATCTTTTAAAGGTATTGTAGATCCTAGCGTAAGTCCGTTTCTGTTGTTGACATAATTGCAGTTCAGCAGGGGAAGGAGCAAGCAAGTTGACTATGTTGCTAATTCCTTCTACCGCTTTGTCAAATCTTTGGATGAATTCTTCGAGCACTTTGTGATCCATGATGGTTTGCGGTTGGTATCTTGTGCGTTTGGAATATTCTTCCAGTGTTTCTCTTCTCAAGGGATGGTTGTGGTTACATCCCGCCATTTCTTCCGTGGTAAATGGATTAGTTGGCGGTGTGCTTCTTTTGTTTTCTTCTTCAATTATTATCTTCCCAATTTCTTCCATCGTTGGTTTGTTTGCTGATGGAGATGCATTTTTCATCTCTTCTCCTATTCGTCGGAGGTCAATCGGAAAATATGGCGTGATTGCCATTTCCTTACTAGATTTCCTTTCACTTGTTGACTCTGCAGTTTCTTTGTCTTCTATGGTCTTTTCCGTGGAGATCATGTACATATCGGCTTGGTTTTCAGCGTTAGGATTGTTGATATGGAAAGTGATGGTTTCTCCCTGAGACTACAAGCTGATGGTTTGTGCGAAGACGTTGATGATTGCCTTGGCCGTATTCATGAAAGGTCTTCCTAGTATGATTGGGATGTGTACGTCTTCCTGAATATCCATTACTACAAAATCTGCTGGGTAAAGAAATTTGTCAATCCTAACTAAAACGTTTTCAGCTATTCCCCTAGGGTACTTGACTGAGTGGTCAGCAAGCTATATGGTCATTTTGGTAGGTCGAAGATTTTCTAACTCAAGCCTTTTGTAAAGCGAGTATGGCATGAGATTAACACTAGCTCCTAAATCGGCAAGAGAACAGATGATGCCTGAATTGTAAATGGAACATGGAAGAGTAAAACGTCCAGTATCTCCGAGTTTTTCTGGAATGGTATTTTTCAAGATAGCTGAACATTCCTCGTTCAGCGGGACATTGGGTACTTCGGGTACCTTATCCTTGGTTGTAAGAAGTTTTCTGAAGTACTTTTTGGAGTGAACTTCAGAGGCGGTATCTAGGAATTTCCTATCAAGTTTAAAAGACTTAAGCTTGTCGGGTCGTTGTTTAAGACGAGCCGGGAATGGGATTTTCCTATTTGGTGGAGACTCTAAATCTATTGTCAAATGAACAATAGGCGGTTCCTTCACCGGAGAAGAAACCATAGGTGGGCTATGTGCTACCTAAGAGTCTTGAATATGGGAAGCCTCCTTATGGAAACTAGTTGGACTATCCTGAGGTTTAGCATTAATACACTGTGCTAATTGTCCTAGGATGAGATCAGCTTGGTCTTGTCTAGCCGAGATTCCTTGAATGACTTGTAGCAGGGTGTCGTCAAAACTAGAGGTCTGTGAAGGAGAGGGTTTGGAATGTTGGAATTGGTAAGCTGGTAGACTATTCCTAGGTAGGTTAAGAGAAGGGTTAGTATTGGGTGAAGTTAGATGAGACTGAGGAATTTTGGCTGAGTGGTTCAGATTAGCACAATTAAGGCAGGTTTGAACTTGACAGACTTGTTGTTGTTGACTTTTCAATTCCTTAATCTCCTTAGTTAGGTCTGCCACTTGCTGAGTGAGGGTTTTGATAGCTTCATTCCCGATTGTAGTAGGTGAATCCACTAGTGAGGGGTGATTTTCACTGTTCCAGTCATGGTTGTGTATTGTCATTTTCTCAATAAGGCTCCAAGCTTCATTTGCCGTACAGTCTATGAAACTAAATTGAGAGGCGGTATCAAGTAAAGGACGGTGATGTGGGAAGAGACCATTGTAGAAAATGCGCAACTGGTCTGAACGCTCAAAACGATGATTTGGACATTTCTTAAGCAATTTCTTAAAGCGTTCCCATGCATCGAATATTGATTCATCATGCACTTGACGAAAGTTTATGATGTTGGACCTAAACGTGGCTTGTTTTGATGGGGGGAAATATTTGGCCAAAAATTTGGTTGCTAATTCTACCCAAGAGGTTATAGAGTTAATCTCTAGTTCCTCAAACCAGGTTTGTGCATTTAGAGTGAGTGAATAGGGAAATAGGTATAGGTAGACTATGTCCTGATTAACCCCAATCGGCTTAAAAGAGTTGGATAAGGAAATGAATTTGTCAAGGTGGGAGTTGGGATCATCATTTGGTAGGCCACGGAATTGACAGAGGTTTTGGACTAACTGAACAATATGGGGCTTTAATTCAAATGAAGTTCTATCGGTTTCCGGATAGACAATTGGTCCTCCTCGTCCTTCAATAAGAGGTTTAGAGTTTTCGGCGAGAGTTATACGTGTAGTTGTCATAGTCTCGTTGGCAGGTGGTTGACTGGTTGAGTGGATAGGGATAACGTAATTTATAAAAGTACTAAAAGTAAGGAAAAACAAAGAAAGACGTAGGGGTCTAAGGAGAAGAGTTAATCCTAAAGGTTCACTAGCGAGTAAGTTCATCTTGACGCCTAAGGATCGTACAGTTGGTTCCCCGGCAGCGGCGCCAAAAACTTGTTGGCGCCCGATCAGGTCGGTGTCGTTAACGATTACTAACCGGGCACCAGCAGTGGATTGTTTTAAATTTGTAATTGCGGGGCCTAAGTTTTTCCTAACAATGCTAATCCTAAGGGTGAGCAAGTGGTAGGTATGACCTAGAGTCGTTCTTCAAACCGACTGAATTGAAACTAAGGCGAGGCAGATGAGGGCTTTCAAACTAGTGAATGGTTTATAAAATAGTGGGGGTTTTGGTTTTTATATTAACTAACTTAGGCAAGTAAATAAATAAAAGTGAAATAAAAGTAAAACCTAAAGCAGATAAAATAAAGACAGTGTTTGCGGAGATTTCGTTAATTAAGTTATCGGATGATATTTGGAGAAACTATTTTGAAAGATATTAGTTAATTATCATTCTTGAATACTTGCATGTAAACACTAGATTCCCTACTAATCAAAATCCCATTAGCATGTCACACCGGGAGCTAGGTTATGGTAACATTACAAAGTATTTTGAATAATAAGCAAAATCTTAATTAAGGTTTAATAATACTTTCATATGAACGGGAACAAAATCTTATGGTACTAGACATTACTGAATCATATAACGATTCCTCGTCATCCTAACAAATTCATGTATTTAAAACAGTTCATTTATGACTTTAAACCAGCCCTTGCTTAAGACTACCCAATAAATCCCCTAATTATCCACAGCGTTCCTCACTTTAAGTGGTTCCGCCGCTTCAAACCTTGGCCATGTCTTGTCCTATGATAATCCCCCATGTAGCCTTGCGGTTCCATAGTTTCATACCTTTGACAAATTATATTGACACGGATAATTGACTACCTTTTAATTGGACGTCGTAAAAAGGTGTTGTAATCACGTTTATTGGTGGAAAGGCGATAGATTAATTTGAAGTTTAAAAGTCTATTTAGAAAGGTTAATTAAACTAGGTTTCTCATTTTATATATATTAGTCCGTAATATAACTACATTCGGTCGTTACGCAGCTTCCACGTATTTGTACTACACCTAGAGTGTTTCCAATGCTAAACTGAGTAACAGTCGAATATGGGCCATCATATTACTTCATGATATTATATCGTTTCGTAATATGACTACCTTCGGTCATTCCTTGACTTCCATACATTTGTACTCCACCTTGAAGTGTTTCCAGTACTATATCGAGTAACAGTCGAATAGGGGCCGTCATATTATTTCACGATAATTAAGACCATTTATATTTTACTACTATGATGATCCTAAGGCAATGATTAAACAAGAACATGCAATAAGACGATCAAAGTAATACTACCGATTTTTAATATTTAATTATAAATCATCCCATAATTAACTAACTACATCGCAAGCAAACACAACAAGCGTACTACTCTCTAATCATGGCAATAACTAAATCTAGCATAATCAATATAAACGTAAATAATTAAGATAGATAAGGATAGAAATAACCGAGATTAAATGCGAGAGAATAGACTTGAATTAATTAGAGTTGCTCCAAGCGTACACCAAAGATTACAAATTCGTTCCTCACCAAAGACTACAAACACATTCCTTGCTTCTATTCTAACTAGCCTAATACTATTTTAAACTAAGAAAATAGAGAAAAAAAGAAAAGCTAGAAGCTAGAGAGAAATTGTATCTTTCAAAGTGTGGAAAGAATGGTGTGTTGCAAATGAAACCCAAGCCTCCTATTTATAGGTGAGCTTTAGCTCACATTAGCATCAAGTGGTGCATGTTAGAAAAAGGTAGCCAAAAGGGTGCACCAGGTACCGTACAACATGAAAAGTAGGCGCACCGGGTACTGTACAACGAGAAAAGTAGGCGCACCAGGTACCAAAAGTTACCAAAAACAGAAACTGAGATGGGGGTACTGTAGCCGGCGGCGGCACTGTAGCAGCCGGCAGCGGTACTGTAGCAACCGGCGGCGGCCGGCGGCTACCCGCCCCGTTTCACTACGTTGCTTAATTTGCGCGTATTTTCTTCGTTATGCGTCTGTTTGCGTCGATTATTTTTTTGTTGGATTCGTAGTTCAAAAATGAAGATTTTGACATAAGATAGGCCCTGAGATGAGGTCCCTAGCTCCAGATATTGCGTACGAATCATTTGGATCTTCCGGCGGGCGTAGAATCTTCGTTCTTTGTCCGTTTTAGTTGATTCTTCTTCTATTGGATTCGTATTTTAAAAACGAATATCGTGGATAGAATGGATGTTGGTGAAGGGCACTTTGGTCTTGAAATCTCATTTTGATGCCTTGAATCTTCAAACGTGTGTGGAATCTTCGTTTTTCATCCGTTTTGCTTGATTTTTATCGTGCAACCTTGTTTTAACCATCTTGGCATAATACTATTGATTTGTACTGTTTTTGAGTTTAAAATGCCAAGAATCATTTCAGAATGAGAGAGATATCGGTATTAAAAACGTGACTTTTTACGCGATATCATGGAGTCAGCAAGCTTTGAGCTGATGAGGTGGGAATGGATGAATAGACAACAAGAAGATGATGTAGTCGATATGGATGAAGGAGATGATGATAATAATGATGATGATGATGGCAAAAATGGAAATGATGCCGATAATACGGAAAGTAAGAATGATGTGACTGATAATATGGATAAAGGAGATGATGATAACGATGGTAAAATTAAAAATGATACTGCTAATGTAAAAGATACTGGCATTGAGGAAGAGAAAAATAAAGGGAACGCTGACGATAAAAAGGAAGAAGATACTGATGATCAGATAGAAGATCAGCAACCAATCTCTTCTATTCTGATTAAAAGAAAAAGGACCAGCAAGTCTCCCACATCAGAGTCCATTCCTTCCAAAAAGATAATCTTCTCTGAGGAAGAAATATCAGCCACCATGCACAATCTCAAAACCATCATGGAGCAACCTAAGTCCTTATCAGAAACGTCTCATACAGATACTGTCATATCTGAGGCATCCCCAGCAACAATCCAACCAAAAGTAATCATACCACCAACAACAATTCCACCAGCAACAATCCAAACAACAGCAACAACAACTCCACCAGCTACCACAATTACAATTCCACCAACAATAACTCCAACAGCAACAACAACTTCACCATTTACCACAACCACAACAGCAACAACACAGATCACCCTCTCAATCCCCACTATCATTACACCAACAGAAGCAACAACCACAACAACTTATCACCACTCACAACCAGAGATCACAGATCCAGATTCTTATATTCCTGCTCATCTTTTATCATCAATCTTAACTTCAGAAAGTCCTTATCCTGAAGAAACTGAACAGCAGCGAATAGAAAGAAAAATAAGAGCAAGACGACAGCATGAGAGGGAGATGCTCTTAAAGTTTCAAGCTGAGCAAGATACGAAAGAAGAAGAAGAAAGAAAAAGAAAGTTGAAAGAACAATCTGATTCTGATCGAGCTTTTCTGTTGAAACTGAGTGGAGATGAAGCTATACAAAGAGAAAGAGAAATCTTCTTAAAGAGACAGCAAGAAGATGAAGATTTTAGGCTGTCTAAACTCCTTCAAGATGTTGAAGAATCTGATCTTCAACAAGAGCTTTGTGCAGATAAAAAGGGCAGCAAGTTGAAAAACAAAGGGGGAGCAAAGACATCAGCTGATAAAATGTTGGATGAGATTGACAGGAAGAAATATGCTGTCAGAATGACTGGAAGATCAAATCCTGCTCCTATCACCAAAGTCAACTTGAAGAAACCTAAGAACAAATCTCAAGCTCAGCTACTTATCCACAGAGGAATGGAGTCTCAAGAAATTAATCTCGATCAAGTCTGCAAATTACATAGAGAAGAATGGAATGAAATCAGACTTGCCATCAGTCACTCCTCAAGTGCTGCAAAAGAAGAAGTCTTGACTGAGATTGACAGGCTGTTCAAGAAAATGGTGGATCTTCAGCTACTTAGACCAGAAGACACTGTCATATTTGGTGAAGAGATAGTGCAGCCACCAAGCCCAAGATATAGATCAGATACCAACAGAATCATCAGAGTTCCAAACACCAGAAAGTTGAACCGATCCATTCCTGATGGAGTGCCAAGAGTTGAGGGCACTGAAGTTACTGAAGGAGAGAAAGGGGTTGTCTACAGAGACTTCAATGGAAAGTTGTGTTTCCAAAAAGAATCAGAACTTGAAAAGATAGATCATAAGCAACTTGTACATCTCATTAGAATAGTCAGTGTGCTTCCTAAAGACTCAGTAATAAGAAATGCAATTTTTGAAGAAGGGCTTGCTAGACAGTATAGGTACCTGCCATCCAGTGACAAATATGAATTGCAGAATGAGTTGGGCATCGTAAAAGAAGAAGAAGTTTGGGGCTGTTTAAATTGAAGCTTGTAATAGATTAGGTTTATTGTAACTAAAATTACTTTATGATTTACAGTTCAATAAAACCTAATTTTTCTTTTGAGAATACCAAAGTGCAAAACTCAGATCATATCAAAAGAATCCAAAAAGATAAATGAATGGATCACAAGTACAAGTCACTGAATGTTTAAAATCTTAAACACTGACTATAAACTTTTCTCAGCAACCAGTTTGTCTAGGGAGCTTCGATCACAATCATTTAGGGGGAGATTGTTGAGTCACTGGTCGCTGACCATGTTGAGTCACTGGTCGCTAACCAACTCAACTTAACACTACTCGATGAAGAAATGAATTGTATCAAAGCTGCCGTTGCTGAAGATTAGTTTCGCTGATCGTCATTCATTCTGTTTGATATTCTGAGGAAGATTAAAGATCAACTTTGTGTGTCGCTGATCAACGTTAGCGAGAGCTTTACTTCTTCAAATCAATAAAGGCAAAAGTCACTGCCAGAATAACAGCTAGTCACTGAAGATCTATAGCTCAATTCATTCTACAAGAGCATGTTAGCTCGCAGTGAGTGAGGAGATTTACTGCGTCTTCAGGGATTATTCATAAAGCCTCTCAAACATCAAGTACAAGAAGTACAACATTTATCTATACATCAGCAAGAGTGTTCCAAGCTTAAAGTATGTTCGAAAGATTACGTGACAGCAAGTGATTGGTTTTAAAGTAACGAGATATTTGCGGTAACAGAATTGGAACCCGCAGAATGTCGGTTCATAAGAGATCAAGCCAATCAAGCAGCGACACGTGTCATTCCAAGATCCTATTTTGTAGGCGTTATTTTAGGAACTCTTGTAGTATAAATAGTTCAGTGTTTTGTACTGTAGAGGCTAGTCGTTTAATCGTACTTATCACTTGTGTGTCAGTGATTAGTTTGTCTAGAGTACGTATTAACGATCCAGCGAGTGAACAGTCAGCGTGTTTGTCCACTGCTGCTCATCTCATTTATAATAGATTAGCTAAGTGTTTGAATTGGATTAACTTTGGTTAATCCATTCCGCATTCAACACTTATGAATTGTATGATCAATATAATTCATCATTTAGCTATCGTTACTATTGTTGCTTTGATATTGTCATATCTATAATCTGTTATATCTTGTTACTATTGCTTATACTCTGTTTCTGTGAATCAATTTAAAACTAATCAATTAACTTAGCTAAAATCTGAAAAAGTTTTAGATTGTATTCAACCCCCCCTTCTACAATTAAACTTTACACATTGTGATTCCAAATCACTAACTGATAGTGATTACGGGACTCTCAGCAACTTTCGGTATGATATGGAATAAAGTTTTCACAACGACCCTATATACATTCATAAACAAAATGAATTAATATATATATAAACTTTAATATAGTCACTAATACATATACCCACATACACCCATAAATATTAACATAGAAAAGTTTCATTTAAAATAATAAATCACTATTCTTAAATGATTAGTAATGAATAGCATAACACATACCTAAATAAAATATGTTATATGCCATCTAATAAATGTTGGAGCTTTAAGATGTTAAAATAGTTAGAGTGATATTAAATGTGTTTGGAAGAATTGAAGAATGAAGAGAATAAAGAAATTGAGAGTAAATGAGTATAATGTGGTTGGTGGATTTGGGAAGTGTGTGTTTGAAAGGTGGGTAGAAGACAAAGAATATTTGCAGGTACGTTAAAAACGCATCGAGACCGGTTGTAGAAATCAAACACATTTTTTTTAACTAAGACCGGTTTTATACAAAACAAGTCTCTTTGATGGGGGTAAACAGACCGGTTTTTTTATAGAAAAACCTCTCTCCGATGGTGAGACAGGTTCTTTATTAAGAAACCGGTTTCTAAGGTTTTTAAGACGTGTTCAAATTGAAACCGGTGCCTATAGGGGGTCCCCATTAACAATTTTGTAGTAGTGAATAGGACTTCTAATCTCCCAACGGCACACATTTGTTTGGTAAATTATCAAGTCAATTCATAGAAAATATGGATCTGCAATAAAATTTCAAAAAAGACTGAGAAATAATTAACATTAATCTGTTAATCTGTTTTGGAAAATCAAGGAATGGTACAAAACTGTGACAACCCGCACTTAGGAGTATTAATTTACCCTAATCTTTGCTTGTAATTACTTGTATTTGGTATGTGATAGGACTAAGTACTTGTAATATAACGTATATTGAATATACACCAGTACGTAATAAATAGATATTACGCGATTTGCTCGGATGGAATCCGAAACACCCGGCCGTTGGTGAACCTTTACATATGACTTGTAAATCTATTTTTGTGATAAAATAGTTGTTATTTACCTTGTATTATTATTTTGTAATAATATACGCAAGAAACTGATACGTTTTAACTAAAACGTAACGTATCCGAGAAAACGCGCGAATCGAGCACAACACCCGAACGAAATCCAAAATTCATTTTGGTAACTTAAAACAAGTATTTTAGAAATACTTAGTCATCCCGTATGCCACATACATACTTAAAACACACACGAAAAATCAAACGATAATTATAAACTTTTAACTCACGCGATTAACGTTTTAACGACTAACGAACCTAAACCGAACTTGTGGAAGTCAGTCATGAGCCCAACCCTTGATGGGCTGAGCCCACTTTCGGCCAAAATCAGGCCCAAACCGACCATAAGCACCAGCCCAAGCCCAACCCTAATTGAACCCTATATTAACTACATTATTCCCTAATCCCTTTCATTTTATCATTTAACCACACACTTTAACCACCAAAAACCCTTATTCTCTCTTGGATTCCAGCACCAAAATCGACCCACATACCTCTTATAATCTCCTCCAAGAACACCTAACCAAGAACTTTAAAGATACAGCACCATCTCGGTTATCAAAATCACAAGGAGAAGCAAGGAACTCGCAAACCGAAGACAGCAGCAGCAAACCGACTTCATCTCGCTCTAAATCCGTTTTTGTTTGGTATAAACCCCTACTTTTTCTTTACATTTACTTGCTTAACACATGTCTACAAGCTTGTGTTTCATCTCAGCTCATTTATGTCCAAAACGAACCTGAAAAACCAAAGAATAATACGAAAAACCATTGGGTAAAAGCTTTAACCACTGGATAATAAAATAGATCGGTTTAGATCGAGCATAACGAGACCATTTCTTAATGAAATCTCACGTTTCCTAAGCCTAAACTCAATTTTAAAGTGTCTAGTTTTCAAATATATGAGTCTCACGAATTAATGATGCGGTTTTGTATTTTTAAGAAAAGAAATAAAAGTACATATCAAATCTGTACCTTCAGATCAGAAAATTAGTCAAATGTCTAAGAGCATATCTCGTAAAACCTACCATAAAAACTGATGAGACCAGCTGGAAACGATCACAAATTTCGTTATCTTTAAATCCCCTACTCGCACACTTTGTGATGTTTTGTAAAACGTGAGTTATGATCAGATCTTTGAACATATGTACTGAAAATATGGCTGCTGGACCCATTGTGATTTACAAATTTATTTCTCGACTTGTGTTTTGTTTTAGACTTCATAAAAATATGTTCTAGAAACCTGAGACATAGGGGAATAACATATAGTTTTCTTGGATGTGATTTCGGATATTTAGATGGTTAAATCGCAAGGACAAAAACGTATAATTTTCAGAAAAACTAAGTTAAGGGCTGTTTTCATAATCTCGTTAAAAACGACACTTGCAAGTTACCAATGACCATGAAACTCATAATTTGCACATATTTTACCTTGTTTAAGATTGTGTCAAAGTTTCGGGTCAAACCGAGCATTTTTGACTTTGGACCAAAAACTTGAAAACCCTCTCAACCCGTTTAGCGACGTCACTTGCGACGTAACCTCTCCCGTCGCAACTTTTGCGACGTCACTTGCGACGTAACCTCTCCCGTCGGAACTTTTGCGACGTCACTTGCGACGTAACCTATCCCGTCGCAACTTTTGTGACGTCACTTGCGACGTAACCTATCCCGTCGCAACATTTGCGACGTCAATTGCGACGTAACCTCTTCCGTCGCAACTATTGCGACGTCACTCTTCCGTCGCTACTTTTGCGACAGCAATGCCCATTTTTGCGACGTAACTTTTCGTCGCAATTTCCTGAAATACATAAAAACACTTAACTATCAAGTATTGGACTCACGTAATAACTAAACGATATACGACACTACTCGTACTTGTAAAACTGATACTTATGGGGATATACAATGAAACGATAAGCAACTTAAAAACGATATCTTCGGGAATTATTATTACATACTTAAACATTCACCAACGGGCCGCAAACATTTTTAAGTAAACAAACGATTAACCACTTGGACATAACTAGTGACTGGACAACTAGCATGAATGGTCTTTTGAGACATTCACTTATACATACAACCTTATATGCTTAGGGCAGTAGAAGGTTGCTGGTTCGGAGAACCCACTAGCTGATTTACTTTCGGATACTCGTTTGACCTACAAATGTAGCTTGCTTACTTGACTCAGGTGAGTCTTACAGCCCCACTTTTACTGTTTTACTATTGGGGTGAGATACATTGCTTAACTGTTTTCTTGAACACAAGTGCTAAATTACTTACTCTTCATATGCGGGCTTGCATGAGTTACTTACTAATCCAGTGAAGTCCCTCCATCATAGTTTCGTTAGTTATGGACTTAAGCGCGAATATTAGTTAATGGATCCATTAGGAACTGACCCTCCCTGCCCGGGGTAGTAGCGCTACCACGAACCGTTCTGTAGAAACGGGCGACTTATATTTGTTTCGTACGAGTGTTTGGATTGGGCACTCGCGGGGGCATCTTACGGTACTTGGCTGTACCACTGATTTTCGGGTTAAGCTTCGACTATGAGCCTCATGGCAACGGTATATACATATTTACTTACTATTTGCTTGATTGCAAATAGTTGATTTTACCTACGAGCAACGATGATAAAATCTTGTGTTCAAACTGATTATTTACAAACCTGTGAGATTCACCAACCTTTTGGTTGACCCTTTTTAGTATGTATTCTCAGGTACACTTACGGAGTAGGTTCATTCCAGGATATTAGCTAGAGTCGCATGATTTCTACACTGCATTTACGGAGATTCTTTGACATTACTTTTTGTATATTACGGTTATGTAATGGAATCTCTCGCTACGTACGCGGACTCTAGGCTACTATACTTTTGTAACGAAAATAGTATGTTTTCAAACGATTTAATTATGGAATGTAACTATTTTACAAACGTCTCATTTAGAGGTCGTTTGCTGTATATCTTTGTGCTTTAGATTACTTGATTAGTCGCGCCCCGACCCGAACCGCTTCCGCAACAGGTAATTTGGGGGTGCGACAAAAACTATATTTTACTTCACAACTTTGAAGCGGGTATTGGGCCCTGAAGCGGACCCTTAGTGATGGGCCAGAAATAGGGATGACGACTAAATTAAATCTCGACCTGGTGGAAAATATTTTAAATAAGGCCAGAGTGACTAGTAGGCCAATGAAATAAATTAGTTATTGCGAAGGGTAAGGTTATTAGGGAAGGTCTTAAATGAGGGGAGGGAGAGGCACACTAAATTCACTGTATGTCAGACAAAATTGTCGCTCAGATTCACTGATCTTATCTACAGAACACTGCATTTTACACCTACAAAATTTTACTAGCATTTTAGCGACACTGCATTTTAAATCTACAAATTTGTTTCTAAAATGTAGTGAATTGGCCGTGCTCCTCCTCCCGCTCATCTGAGGCCTTCTCCTCTGATCCTTCACATATTGTGAAAGTAAATAATTTCACTTGGAGAATTATTAAGTCTTTTTTATAAAAAAAAAACTGCAGAATTATCACACTACTAGAAAACTGCTCATTACCCACGGATATTTCCCACGGAACTAATCTGTGGGAAATCCCCCACATCTTTCCCACGGATTTCTAACAATCTAACTTTTATTTACTTATTTTAACATTTGTCACAAATTTCACACGGATTACCCACGGAAAAATTATTCGTAGGGACTTCTTGAGAAATCCGTGGGGAATTACCCATGGTTTTACCCATAGATATTCAATATCCATAGGAAATCTGTGGGAAACTACATTCGTGGGAAATCCGTAGGAATTCTGTTGAAGATTTATAAGTTTTCCCACGGATTTCCTATGGATTATTTAATATTTTATAGTTATAATTATTCTAGGAAATTAATGATGTGTATAACATCACCTCTTAAATAAATCCGTTCTAAAAAAAGGTTAGAGTGACCTAGAGGTGATAACACCAGTTCGGATCTTGTACCTGATAAACGCTCAAAAGTACTATATTTCAGTAGTATTTTACCCCTAATCTTGAATGTTTTTATTGCATTTTGTTAAGAATAGATATTGATTTCGTTCATATTTGCAATTAGATGTGGAAATGGAGCGTTTATGGGAAAGGAACGGAAAACAGTCAAATAACGAGCTAAATGATACATATTTGAAGAATAATGAGAAGCCGAAGTCGAAGAAAAGAAGAAATGAAGAAAAGTCAAAAATCGGCTGGAAAAAGCATCCATACACCGTATGGAATCCATACGCCGTATGGATTGCCGTAGTGGAGGCCCAGGTTACGCGGACATGGGCTGGGCTTGAAATCAATCCATACGCCGTATGGAAATCCATACGCCGTATGGATCAAAAACCACAGAAGTATAAATTCGCGAAAAAACCCTATTTCGACAGTTTTTGAAGGGTTTTCATTTTCTTTCAGTTCCAGACGACTTTTAGGGTTTATATTTCGTAATTTAGGGTTAGTTTGGAGGTACGAAGGGTGAAGAACGAGGATAATTCGCTCTAATCTTTCGTAGTTTATCGTTAATCGATTCGGTATATTTTCGTTTCTTTATTTTATTGAAGAACTTGACTTATTGAATCTGATATATATTGTTTTGATGATGAATTGAATATTTAATGTGATTGTGTAGTTGATTTAACTTAGATTATGATTATTGAACGATTATAATTGCGTATTGAATAAGTTATTTGATTGAAAACGGTTATATTGCTCGTGGACACTTGTTTATTGGTAACTAGTTATTATTGTTGCTTCACGTGATTAATAATTTTAATGAGATTGAGTTCCTTTAAGATTATTGATTATTGCTAGTACTTCCTTAGGGTTTTGGACTATCACTAAATACGTTAAGTCTGATAGGTCGAGTATATAATAGTAATCTACTTTAAAATGAACAAGACAATAAGTTAATTATTGGGTATTGTTGAGTCATACCAATAGAGTTAATTATAACGAGTTGTGAATGTTTAATGCATAATTTAGGGAAAGGCACACAATTGACTGATCATCTTGTGACATTGGAACCAGTGTTTCATGTTGGACCCTAGATTATATGAATTAGTTGGACCCGAAACGTTGGCTAGTTCATATTCGACTTAGTATTCATTGAAGAATTTGATATTAAGTTGATCTAAAAGAATCACAATTAGATAATCAATACGTAATAAATCGGGAAATATGAATCTAAGTGACATTAACTATACAATTACTTACTCCTTCCAATTAGGATTTATCGTTATTATTTATTTATTATTTTAATTTAAACTTTTATTTAAGTTTGTTTATTTTAATTAAATGTTTTCTAAATTGTTCGTACGGAACTAAAACGCCCCCATATTTACTGTTTTCTAGTTAATTGTTAATTGTTAATTTCTATTTCAAATATTCCACCTTTTCCCTGTGTTCGAACTTGACTTACCAAATCTATATTTACAATTGATCGGGTATTCTTGCCTGGTTGCTTGAAAGTATTTATTAGGTATTTCTATTTATAAATTGTAAAACAAGACGCGCTTTCATAAGGCGACATCAAGTTTTTGGCGCCGCTGCCGGGGAAAGCGGTTGTGTTTATTTAAATAGAAATTAGTAATTTTTAATTCTTTCTTTTTAAAAGTAGCTTTTGTTAATTAAGTTTCAGTCAAGTTGTTTTAATTAGTTTAATTAATTTTGTAAAAAGTTTTTAATACGTCATTGGTTGAAACTAATTACCTTTTTATTTGGTTGAACTTTTGGGGTTTTAGTTTCAACCGGCGGATGGAAATCCGTCCGCCGGTTGGAGTTCCATTTATTTAAAGTTGTACATGTTATCTAATTTTTTTGTTTATTTTTTGTGTGAACTAACTTGTTTTTCGTTAGTGGTGTTTTGTATTTTCAGATTTATTTTTATTTAGGTTTGTCCAATGGCGAGGAGTTTTGAAAGTGATGCAAATGATAATAACATGGTTAAGAGGGATCAGTCTGTTACTTCGGATGCTAGTTCCGCCGAGAGGGTGCCTCCTTATACCCAATTAGGCCGTATTCCCGTTCCTATTACTTCATCTTGTCAGGGGTTGCTATCGGCACTTTAGGAGTTTAGGGGGGATATACCTTTCAGTTCTGAGATTATTAGCAGGTCCACTGTGGATTTTACTGATAGTCAGCGAGATTTTGGTAAATGATGTGTTGGAGGCAGCCGTGATTGAGAGTCAGTATGGGATTGATAGGCAATTTTATATTGCCCTTACTACTTTTGGGGAATCTCTAGAAACTAGAATTAAGGAGGAAGAGAGATTCTACAATGCTCAGAAGAAAAGATACACATAGATTTATGAGATTCTGAGGCATTCTGCATTTCCTTATTCGGCAAATCAGACCGCGTGTCTTGGCCGTATGCTTAGGGCTCTGTACGAGGCTACTGGTCATCCAAAGGCAAAAGCAGACAAGGAATTTAGGTTTGGTTTAAGAGAATTGGTTCGATTGCTACATTCAGATGACCATTTGACGGATATTACACCTCATCGGTTCATTGTTACGAGTACTATTCATTACTATCTTCATGAAATGGTGACAAAAATGGATCGCTGTGCTAAGGAAGAGGAAGAAAGACCTCACCCGGATTTCATTCATCCTCATTTTGATATTGACTTGGCTACTTATGTGGTACTGAACTTGGATGTTTTAGTTGATAACAATAAGGTTCTAACTATGAGGGAGCATTTCCACTATGGGATGGTGGAAATATACACTAAATTGGTTGAAATCTTCAAGGATTCAGGATTAGAACTAACTTGTGTTCAGAATGAAGTAATTGCAGGGATTGAAACTAGAATAAGAAGTTTAAGGAAAGAACCGTTTCTGAGTAAGCATGCTGGGATAGTGGCAGATTGTTTGGAGTTTATGAATGAGTTTGAGAAGGATCATCCCGACTGTGAGTACAAGATGGTAGGTGATAAGTTAGTATTGGCACCTGAGGGAGTAAATAATAAGGTGATAAAGGGAATCAGCTGGGACTTGGTCTATCTTCAGCATGTTGCCAATGGACACTTGGAAAGTTTTGCGACTTTTGGTAATGGGGTTGAAAATGTAGTTACTGAAATGATGAAGAGCTTCCTAGTCCTCTATCCATTGAACTAATTTCATCGTTCGATCTCTTTTTATCTTTCTTATGCTATTGGATTGTTTCTAACATTTTGGTTTGTTTTGGATTATGTTAGACTTTTGTTTGTTTTGGATTTTCATTTTTGAATGTGTGATTTGAATATTAAGTATTATTCTTGAATATTATTCTTTTTAATGTTTGTTAATTATTGTTATTTATTTTATAGTGTGGAATTGTGAAGATTTTGAAGTCGTGATTATCATCCAGGTTTGAGATTTAATTATATAAAGTTAGTGATGAATTTGGGTTAAAAATGGGTTGAAAATCGTTTTTGAAAAAATTCTGATTTTTCAATCCATACGCCGTATGGAATCCATACGCCGTATGGATTGGTTGGGCCGCTGGACCGGGCCGTTGACTGGGTTTAATGAGTTGACTTGGGCCTGTTTAATCCATACGCCGTATGGAATCCATACGCCGTATGGATCAAAAATGCAGAAAACCGCCAGCAGCCTTCTTTCTTCTCCATTTTTCATTCCAAAACCCTTTTTCTTCAAAACCACCCACGGCTTTCACACCCACAACCCCCAAACGAAAATTCTGGCCACGCATTCATCGCCATTTTTGCGTATTCATGTTACACGCACTTTCCTCTACAAGGTATAACTTCCCGTTTAAATTTTCGTTGGTTAAATCACTCGTTTAGAAGTTAGGGTTTATGTAGATTTTTGGGTATTTCGGATATGCGTATGATTATTAGCATGTTTTGATTGATTATTGTTCTAGTTGCTATATGCATTGCAATGACATGCTCGTTTTTCAATTGTATTGCATATTTGGTGTTATTCGATTTATTCGTTCGTGATGATAAAATGTGAATATGAGAAGCTCAATTATGCTACGTTTTAATTTAGTGCTTATTAATTTTCTGACCACATGATGATTAATGCAAATATTTGTTTGGTACACAAGTGTTTGTGATTACGGTTATGTGATAAGTTGTTATTTTGATTAATTGTGTTACAATAATTCATTTTGATATTGTATGGATGTTTGCTAGTTGCTAATACTCGAGTTTAGTGATTGTGCAATCTCGTATATTCATAATGGTACCAAGTTATTATAATACATTTGATTAGGCAATTGTCAGGGATATTTAATTAAGTATATACATGTATGCATATTGAGTAGTTTTTGTTTAAAAATTGCAATTTAGGTTCATGAAATTGGTTGTTGCGGTAGTTTTAGGCTAAACCTTTATGGTGGATTATTCAATTTTAAGCCGAAATGCTGCCGAATTTTTTAGTGACCTTTTTGCTATTAACTGCTTATTTAGTATTATTAACAATTGTTTTGTTTAGCAGTAATCATGTCTAACAGGAGAGCACGAGGAGGTGAAACTTTGGGAAACCCGTTGATTAGATCACATAGATATCTCACTTTTCATGGATCATATTCTGAGACTGTTAGGATGCAGTTTAGAGATCGTCTGGCTTCCAATATTGGCCAGTCCATTGAGGTGTTTGATGCTGTTAACTGGAATGTTTTGGAGCATGTGATTGCTAGAGAGGGGTTTACTAATGGTGCTGAGGCCATTAGGAATTTACTTGCTGTTCCATATGTACTAGAGGATGGAAACATTGGATTTGTTTCCTATGCTTGGTCCCGGTTATTCAGTATCAGGGAGGATATCTACAGAGAGTTGGTTGTTGAGTTTTATAGCACTTTTAGGTTTGATGCCAGGACGACCCAATGGACTGAGAACTCCATTTTCTTCCAGCTAGGGGGACAGCCCAGACAGACGACCTTGGTTCAGTTTGCTTTGGGATTGGGGCTTTATGAGCCCAATGAGTTGGATAATCCTCACTTTCTAAACCACATTTCTGCAGGTGCTGTGAAGAAGCTCACTGATTTGGAGATTGAGCAGGAGTGGCAGTTTATTGCCCAGGGTAGTTATGGCAGTTCGACACCTTCTTACACGCGTATTTGAGATCCTCGTCATCGACACATTCACAGATTGTTGACTTACACCATTGTGGGTCGCAAGGAGGGGCCTGAGAAAGTTTCGAGGCCTGACTTGTTTTATTTGAGCTCGATTATCAGGAAGAGGTTAGTGAATGTACCTTGGAGGTTGGCAAAGTGGATGTCGAAGAGAGCTACTGGTACTAGAGATGGTAGTAGTTTGTGTGGAGGTTACTTTGTTACTCGACTGGCTAGATACTTTGGTTTGGCTACTCAGGATGAGATGGGGTCATGCACGATTGTTCAGCCTAGTATGGGTTGGCTGACTGCACGCCGGTTGGAGGCGTTTGCCCTTATTGAGCCATGCATTACTTATGGTGGTCCTGCAGAGATGTATTACTCGGTTCCGATTTCTCCGGTAGGACAGACTTTGCAGTCGAGGCAGGCTAGAGCTAGAGGTGATACGAGTGGCAGTGATAGAGGTCGAGGTACGGCACGAGGCCATAACAGAGGTTATGCTACGGAGTTTGATCAGTTGTCTCAGCAGATGCACCAGATGCAGTTACATCAGACCCAGAGGTTTGATCAGTTAGATCTTATGCAGAGACAGCATTTCCATCAGACGAGTGCACACTTGGACTACCAGGATGGCTTGTTTGAGTAGCTGTTTGGTCAGTTTCCTTCTGGACCCGCGTATCAGCCATTCCAGTATCAGATGCCACCGGAGTTCATGCCACGACCACCACCACCATCGCAGTCAGAGTATGGAGCGTCTTCTCACCAGTACCAGTACCGCCAGGATGACGACAGTGATTAGGACGATGTTCATCCTATTTGGTTTATGATTCCAGACACTATTATTATTATTGTTTTATTATTATTATTATGACTGCTTTTATTTGTAGGTTTTATTAATTATGTTGGATTGGTAGTTTTAGGATTTGGTAGTAGTTATTTTCAATTAGGATGTTTTAATTTGGTATTATTTAATTATGTTTGTTGATTGTTCCCTCAGAATTGTGTTGTGAGTACGTGTCATGCTGGCAGTAAGTTCAGCGCAATGAAAAATTGAATCGAGAGGATGTGGGAAATTCGTATCATCCTTGTCATTAAACTGCACACTATTCCAGGGGAGTTTTTCTGTTCTAAGTTCTTTTCTCTTTCCCGTTTTAAGTATGTCATTTTTTGTACAATGAGGGCATTGTATATCTTTAAGTGGGGGATGGGAGAGAAAAGAGTGAAATTTCCACATAATTGTTCTCTTAATAAGTAGATAATTTTGCAATTTGGTGAATAGCTATCCTATTAAGGTAAGTAACTAGGAGGTTATGAGTTACCCATTTTTCAAGCAAATTTTTGCATTAAAATTTTTGTTTTCTAGAGATAATTATTTTGTAATTATGTAGGTTAAACTTAAAATTTTCTACATTTTTAATAAATACTAAAGCTATTAAAGATGTTATTTAGCTTCATTATATGATATATTGATAGGCGATTTATACGAGAATGTTTGAGCTGTTAAGAAATGATAAGTAAGGAGTAGATATTACCTTTTAGATGAACTTTAGCTATGTATGACGTATGTCTTAATTTTCATATTAGTAATGTGTGATATGCCATATTTTTGGGAATTTAATTAACATCATTTGGGGATATACTGGGTGTTGTTTCCTTTGTTGTACGAAAGTACAGACCTGGTCTCCGTCAGTATAATTAATGAAAAAGAGCAAAAGAGTTTAATAACTCATGATCTAAAAATGTGGTCAAATTAAGTCGCTTTGTTGTACTAAGGTACAGACCTGTCACCAATGGTTTGACTAAAAACATTATTGCTAAACCAGAATCAAGTTATGTTGCTTTGTTGTGTTGAGGCACAGACCTGTCACCTCTGTCTTGATTTGAAAAATGATTGTTTAATTAAAATTCCAAGATATGTAATATTGGCATATTATGAGTATGAAAGTATATAGTTTTTGGGAGTCTAAGGGAATATTTACACGAATAATAATAAGTTGAGCTCGAGTATTCAAATATAGATTGTTTAAGTGGATAACAATATCAGTAATCATTGTGAACTATTTGATGTTTTAGAATAATAACTCTATGTGTAGATCAGTTTTTGTAAATCTCATAGTTTCTTAATAATTGTTTTTGGAATTAACAGATTTTTAAATTTAAACATTTGAGTTGAAGATGGGTGATGTTGTGTAATTCCTACTTTAGTTATTTAGATTAATAGAGATGACTGTTTTCTTAATAAGTTGATTTTTGAATCGATAGTCTACTTGAGGACAAGTAGGATTCAAGTGGGGGATGTTTGATAAACGCTCAAAAGTACTATATTTCAGTAGTATTTTACCCCTAATCTTGAATGTTTTAATTGCATTTTGTTAAGAATAGATATTGATTTCGTTCATATTTGCAATTAGATGAGGAAATGGAGCGTTTATGGGAAAGGAACGGAAAACAGTCAAATAACGAGCTAAACGATACATATTTGAAGAATAATGAGAAGCCGAAGTCGAAGAAAAGAAGAAATGAAGAAAAGTCAAAAATCGGCTGGAAAAAGCATCCATACGCCGTATGGAATCCATACGCCGTATGGATTGTTGTAGTGGAGGCCCACGTTACGCGGACATGGGCTGGGCTTGAAATCAATCCATACGCCGTATGGAAATCCATACGCCGTATGGATCAAAAACCACAGAAGTATAAATTCGCGAAAAACCCTATTTCGACAGTTTTTGAAGGGTTTTCGTTTTCTTTCAGTTCCAGACGACTTTTAGGGTTTATATTTCGTATTAGGGTTAGTTTGGAGGTACGAAGGGTGAAGAACGAGGATAATTCGCTCTAATCTTTCGTAGTTTATCGTTAATCGATTCGGTATATTTTCGTTTCTTTATTTCATTGAAGAACTTGATTTATTGAATCTGATATATATTGTTTTGATGATGAATTGAATATTTAATGTGATTGTGTAGTTGATTTAACTTAGATTATGATTATTGAACGATTATAATTGCGTATTGAATAAGTTATTTGATTAAAAACAGTTATATTGCTCGTGGACACTTGTTTATTGGTAACTAGTTATTATTGTTGCTTCACGTGATTAATAATTTTAATGAGATTGAGTTCCTTTAAGATTATTGATTATTGCTAGTACTACCTTAGGGTTTTGGACTATCACTAAATACGTTGAGTCTGATAGGTCGAGTATATAATAGTAATCTACTTTAAAATGAACAAGACAATAAGTTAATTATTGGGTATTTTTGAGTCATACCAATAGAGTTAATTATAACGAGTTGTGAATGTTTAATGCATAATTTAGGGAAAGGCACACAATTGACTGATCATCTTGTGACATTGGAACCAGTGTTTCATGTTGGACCCTAGATTATAGGAATTAGTTGGACCCGAAACGTTGGCTAGTTCATATTCGACTTAGTATTCATTGAAGAATTTGGTATTAAGTTGATCTAAAAGAATCACAATTAGATAATCAATACGTAATAAATCGGGAAATATGAATCTAAGTGACATTAACTATACAATTACTTACTCCTTCCAATTAGGATTTATCGTTATTATTTATTTATTATTTTAATTTAAACTTTTATTTAAGTTTGTTTATTTTAATTAAATGTTTTCTAAATTGTTCGTACGGAACTAAAACGCCCCCATATTTACTGTTTTCTAGTTAATTGTTAATTGTTAATTTCTATTTCAAATATTCCACCTTTTCCCTGTGTTCGAACTTGAGTTACCAAATCTATATTTACAATTGATCGGGTATTCTTGCCTGGTTGCTTGAAAGTATTTATTAGGTATTTCTATTTATAAATTGTAAAACAAGACGCGCTTTCATAAGGCGACATCAAGTTTTTGGCGCCGCTGCCGGGGAAAGCGGTTGTGTTTATTTAAATAGAAATTAGTAATTTTTAATTCTTTCTTTTTAAAAGTAGCTTTTGTTAATTAAGTTTCAGTTAAGTTGTTTTAATTAGTTTAATTAATTTTGTAAAAAGTTTTTAATACGTCACTGGTTGAAACTAATTACCTTTTTATTTGCTTGAACTTTTGGGGTTTTAGTTTCAACCGGCGGATGGAAATCCGTCCGCCGGTTGGAGTTCCATTTATTTAAAGTTGTACATGTTATCTAATTTTTTTGTTTATTTTTTGTATGAACTAACTTGTTTTTCGTTAGTGGTGTTTTGTATTTTCAGATTTATTTTTATTTAGGTTTGTCCAATGGCGAGGAGTTTTGAAAGTGATGCAAATGATAATAACATGGTTAAGAGGGATCAGTCTGTTACTTCGGATGCTAGTTCCGCCGAGAGGGTGCCTCCTTATACCTAATTAGGCCGTATTCCCGTTCCTATTACTTCATCTTGTCAGGGGTTGCTATCGGCACTTGAGGAGTTTAGGGGGGATATACCTTTCAGTTCTGAGATTATTAGCAGGTCCACTGTGGATTTTACTGATAGTCAGCGAGTTTTGGTAAATGATGTGTTGGAGGCAGCCGTGATTGAGAGTCAGTATGGGATTGATAGGCAATTCTATATTGCCCTTACTACTTTTGGGGAATCTCTAGAAACTAGAATTAAGGAGGAAGAGAGATTCTACAATGCTCAGAAGAAAAGATACACATAGATTTATGAGATTCTGAGGCATTCTGCATTTCCTTATTCGGCAAATCAGACCGCGTGTCTTGGCCGTATGCTTAGGGCTCTGTACGAGGCTACTGGTCATCCAAAAGCAGAAGCAGACAAGGAATTTAGGTTTGGTTTAAGAGAATTGGTTCGATTGCTACATTCAGATGACCATTTGATGGATATTACACCTCATCGGTTCATTGTTACGAGTACTATTCATTACTATCTTCATGAAATGGTGACAAAAATGGATCGCTGTGCTAAGGAAGAGGAAGAAAGACCTCACCCGGATTTCATTCATCCTCATTTTGATATTGACTTGGCTACTTATGTGGTACTGAACTTGGATGTTTTAGTTGATAACAATAAGGTTCTAACTATGAGGGAGCATTTCCACTATGGGATGGTGGAAATATACACTAAATTGGTTGAAATCTTCAAGGATTCAGGATTAGAACTAACTTGTGTTCAGAATGAAGTAATTGCAGGGATTGAAACTAGAATAAGAAGTTTAAGGAAAGAACCGTTTCTGAGTAAGCATGCTGGGATAGTGGCAGATTGTTTGGAGTTTATGAATGAGTTTGAGAAGGATCATCCCGACTGTGAGTACAAGCTGGTAGGTGATAAGTTAGTATTGGCACCTAAGGGAGTAAATAATAAGGTGATAAAGGGAATCAGCTGGGACTTGGTCTATCTTCAGCATGTTGCCAATGGACACTTGGAAAGTTTTGCTACTTTTGGTAATGGGGTTGAAAATGTAGTTACTGAAATGATGAAGAGCTTCCTACTCCTCTATCCATTGAACTAATTTCATCGTTCCATCTCTTTTTATCTTTCTTATGCTATTGGATTGTTTCTAACATTTTGGTTTGTTTTGGATTATGTTAGACTTTTGTTTGTTTTGGATTTTTATTTTTGAATGTGTGTTTTGAATATTAAGTATTATTCTTGAATATTATTCTTTTTAATGTTTGTTAATTATTGTTATTTATCTTATAGTGTGGAATTGTGAAGATTTTGAAGTCGTGATTATCATCCAGGTTTGAGATTTAATTATATAAAGTTAGTGATGAATTTGGGTTAAAAATGGGTTAAAAATCGTTTTTGAAAAAATTCTGATTTTTCAATCCATACGCCGTATGGAATCCATACGCCGTATGGATTGGTTGGGCCGCTGGACCGGGCCGTTGACTGGGTTTAATGAGTTGACTTGGTCCTGTTTAATCCATACGCCGTATGGAATCCATAAGCCGTATGGATCAAAAATGCAGAAAACCGCCAGCAGCCTTCTTTCTTCTCCATTTTTCATTCCAAAACCCTTTTTCTTCAAAACCACCCACGGCTTTCACACCCACAACCCCCAAACGAAAACTCTGGCCACGCATTCATCGCCATTTTTGTGTATTCGTATTACACGCACTTTCCTCTACAAGGTATAACTTCCCGTTTAAATTTTCGTTGGTTAAATCACTCGTTTGGAAGTTAGGGTTTATGTAGATTTTTGGGTATTTCGGATATGCGTATGATTATTAGCATGTTTTGATTGATTATTGTTCTAGTTGCTATATGCATTGCAATGACATGCTCGTTTTTCAATTGTATTGCATATTTGGAGTTATTCGATTTATTCGTTCGTGATGATAAAATGTGAATATGAGAAGCTCAATTATGCTACGTTTTAATTTAGTGCTTATTAATTTTCTGACTACATGATGATTAATGCAAATATTTGTTTGGTACACAAGTGTTTGTGATTACGGTTATGTGATAAGTTGTTATTTTGATTAATTGTGTTACAATAATTCATTTTGATATTGTATGGATGTTTGCTAGTTGCTAATACTCGAGTTTAGTGATTGTGCAATCTCGTATATTCATAATGGTACCAAGTTATTATAATACATTTGATTAGGCAATTGTCAGGGATATTTAATTAAGTATATACATGTATGCATATTGAGTAGTTTTTGTTTAAAAATTGCAATTTAGGTTCATGAAATTGGTTGTTGCGGTAGTTTTAGGCTAAACCTTTATGGTGGATTATTCAATTTTAAGCCGAAATGCTGCCGAATTTTTTAGTGACCTTTTTGCAATTAACTGCTTATTTAGTATTATTAACAATTGTTTTGTTTAGCAGTAATCATGTCTAACAGGAGAGCACGAGGAGGTGAAACTTTGGGAAACCCGTTGATTAGATCACATAGATATCTCACTTTTCATGGATCATATTCTGAGACTGTTAGGATGTAGTTTAGAGATCGTCTGGCTTCCAATATTGGCCAGTCCATTGAGGTGTTTGATGCTGTTAACTGGAATGTTTTGGAGCATGTGATTGCTAGAGAGGGGTTTACTAATGGTGCTGAGGCCATTAGGAATTTACTTGCTGTTCCATATGTACTAGAGGATGGAAACATTGGATTTGTTTCCTATGCTTGGTCCCGGTTATTCAGTATCAGGGAGGATATCTACAGAGAGTTGGTTGTTGAGTTTTATAGCACTTTTAGGTTTGATGCCAGGTCGACCCAATGGACTGAGAACTCCATTTTCTTCCAGCTAGGGGGACAGCCTAGACAGATGACCTTGGTTCAGTTTGCTTTGGGATTGGGGCTTTATGAGCCCAATGAGTTGGATAATCCTCACTTTCTAAACCATATTTCTGCAGGTGCTGTGAAGAAGCTCACTGATTTGGAGATTGAGCAGGAGTGGCAGTTTATTGCCCAGGGTAGTTATGGCAGTTCGACAACTTCTTACACGCGTATTCGAGATCCTCGTCATCGACACATTCACAGATTGTTGACTTACACCATTGTGGGTTGCAAGGAGGGACCTGAGAAAGTTTCAAGGCCTAACTTGTTTTATTTGAGCTCGATTATCAGGAAGAGGTTAGTGAATGTACCTTGGAGGTTGGCAAAGTGGATGTCGAAGAGAGCTACTGGTACTAGAGATGGTAGTAGTTTGTGTGGAGGTTACTTTGTTACTCGACTGGCTAGATACTTTGGTTTGGCTACTCAGGATGAGATGGGGTCATGCACGATTGTTCAGCCTAGTATGGGTTGGCTGACTGCACGCCGGTTGGAGGCGTTTGCCCTTATTGAGCCATGCATTACTTATGGTGGTCCTGCAGAGATGTATTACTGGGTTCCGATTACTCCGGTAGGACGGACTTTGTAGTCGAGGCAGGCTAGAGCTAGAGGTGATACGAGTGGCAGTGATAGAGGTCGAGGTACGGCACGAGGCCGTAACAGAGGTTATGCTACGGAGTTTGAACAGTTGTCTCAGCAGATGCACCAGATGCAGTTACATCAGACCCAGAGGTTTGATCAGTTAGATCTTATGCAGAGACAACATTTCCATCAGACCAGTGCACACTTGGACTACCAGGATGGCTTGTTTGAGTAGCTGTTTGGTCAGTTTCCTTCTGGACCCGCGTATCAGCCATTCCAGTATCAGATGCCACCGGAGTTCATGCCACGACCACCACCACCATCGCAGTCAGAGTATGGAGCGTCTTCTCACCAGTACCAGTACCGCCAGGATGACGACAGTGATTAGGATGATGTTCATCCTATTTGGTTTATGATTCCAGACACTATTATTATTATTGTTTTATTATTATTATTATGACTGCTTTTATTTGTAGGTTTTATTAATTATGTTGGATTGGTAGTTTTAGGATTTGGTAGTAGTTATTTTTAATTAGGATGTTTTAATTTGGTATTATTTAATTATGTTTGTTGATTGTTCCCTCAGAATTGTGTTGTGAGTACGTGTCATGCTGGCAGTAAGTTCAGCGAAATGAAAAATTGAATCGAGAGGATGTGGGAAATTCGTATCATCCTTGTCATTAAACTGCACACTATTCCAGGGGAGTTTTTCTGTTCTAAGTTCTTTTCTCTTTCCCGTTTTAAGTATGTCATTTTTTGTACAATGAGGGCATTGTATATCTTTAAGTGGGGGATGGGAGAGAAAAGAGTTAAATTTCCACATAATTGTTCTCTTAATAAGTAGATAATTTTGCAATTTGGTGAATAGCTATCCTATTAAGGTAAGTAACTAGGAGGTTATGAGTTACCCATTTTTCAAGCAAATTTTTGCATTAAAATTTTTGTTTTCTAGAGATAATTATTTTGTAATTATGTAGGTTAAACTTAAAATTTTCTACATTTTTAATAAATACTAAAGCTATTAAAGATGTTATGTAGCTTCATTATATGATATATTGATAGGCGATTTATACGAGAATGTTTGAGCTGTTAAGAAATGATAAGTAAGGAGTAGATATTACCTTTTAGATGAACTTTAGCTATGTATGACGTATGTCTTAATTTTCATATTAGTAATGTGTGATATGCCATATTTTTGGGAATTTAATTAACATCATTTGGGGATATACTGGGTGTTATTTCCTTTGTTGTACGAAAGTACATACCTGGTCTCCGTCAGTATATTTAATGAAAAAGAGCAAAAGAGTTTAATAACTCATGATCTAAAAATGTGGTCAAATTAAGTCGCTTTGTTGTACTAAGGTACAGACCTGTCACCAATGGTTTGACTAAAAACATTATTGCTAAACCAGAATCAAGTTATGTTGCTTTGTTGTGTTGAGGCACAGACCTGTCACCTCTGTCTTGATTTGAAAAATGATTGTTTAATTAAAATTCCAAGATATGTAATATTGGCATATTATGAGTATGAAAGTATATAGTTTTTGGGAGTCTAAGGGAATATTTACACGAATAATAATAAGTTGAGCTCGAGTATTCAAATATAGATTGTTTAAGTGGATAACAATATCAGTAATCATTGTGAACTATTTGATGTTTTAGAATAATAACTCTATGTGTAGATCAGTTTTTGTAAATCTCATAGTTTCTAAATAATTGTTTTTGGAATTAACAGATTTTTAAATTTAAACATTTGAGTTGAAGATGGGTGATGTTGTGTAATTCCTACTTTAGTTATTTAGATTAATAGAGATGACTGTTTTCTTAATAAGTTGATTTTTGAATCGATAGTCTACTTGAGGACAAGTAGGATTCAAATGGGGGATGTTTGATAAACGCTCAAAAGTACTACTCCCTCCGTCCCAATTTAATTGTCCTCAGACAAGAAACACGCAATTTAAGAAAACATCAACTTCTCTCTTACTTTTTGACAAGATGACAATTCTACCCCTTACTTTTTACCTACTTTTTTGTCTTACATATATAAAGTAGGGGTATAAAAGGATTTTAGCTCATCATTTTCATCCATTTTTGGAAGTGGACAATTAATTTGGGACAGCCCAAAAAGGAATAGTGGACTATTAATATGGGACGGAGGGAGTATATTTCAGTAGTATTTTACCCCTAATCTTGAATGTTTTTATTGCATTTTGTTAAGAATAGATATTGATTTCGTTCATATTTGCAATTAGATGTGGAAATGAAGCGTTTATGGGAAAGGAACGGAAAACAGTCAAATAACAAGCTAAATGATACATATTTGAAGAATAATGAGAAGCCGAAGTCGAAGAAAAGAAGAAATGAAGAAAAGTCAAAAATCGGCTGGAAAAAGCATCCATACGCCGTATGGAATCCATACGCCGTATGGATTGTTGTAGTGGAGGCCCACGTTACGCGGACATGGGCTGGGCTTGAAATCAATCCATACGCCGTATGGAAATCCATACGCCGTATGGATCAAAAACCACAGAAGTATAAATTCGCAAAAAACCCTATTTCGACAGTTTTTGAAGGGTTTTCGTTTTCTTTCAGTTCCAGACGACTTTTAGGGTTTATATTTCGTAATTTAGGGTTAGTTTGGAGGTACGAAGGGTGAAGAACGAGGATAATTCGCTCTAATCTTTCGTAGTTTATCGTTAATCGATTCGGTATATTTTCGTTTCTTTATTTCATTGAAGAACTTGATTTATTGAATCTGATATATATTGTTTTGATGATGAATTGAATATTTAATGTGATTGTGTAGTTGATTTAACTTAGATTATGATTATTGAACGATTATAATTGCGTATTGAATAAGTTATTTGATTGAAAACGGTTATATTGCTCGTGGACACTTGTTTATTGGTACCTAGTTATTATTGTTGCTTCACGTGATTAATAATTTTAATGAGATTGAGTTCCTTTAAGATTATTGATTATTGCTAGTACTACCTTAGGGTTTTGGACTATCACTAAATACGTTGAGTCTGATAGGTCGAGTATATAATAGTAATCTACTTTAAAATGAACAAGACAATAAGTTAATTATTGGGTATTGTTGAGTCATACCAATAGAGTTAATTATAACGAGTTGTGAATGTTTAATGCATAATTTAGGGAAAGGCACACAATTAACTGATCATCTTGTGACATTGGAACCAGTGTTTCATGTTGGACCCTAGATTATAGGAATTAGTTGGACCCGAAACGTTGGCTAGTTCATATTCGACTTAGTATTCATTGAAGAATTTGGTATTAAGTTGATCTAAAAGAATCACAATTAGATAATCAATACGTAATAAATCGGGAAATATGAATCTAAGTGACATTAACTATACAATTACTTACTCCTTCCAATTAGGATTTATCGTTATTATTTATTTATTATTTTAATTTAAACTTTTATTTAAGTTTGTTTATTTTAATTAAATGTTTTCTAAATTGTTCGTACGGAACTAAAACGCCCCCATATTTACTGTTTTCTAGTTAATTGTTAATTGTTAATTTCTATTTCAAATATTCCACCTTTTCCCTGTGTTCGAACTTGACTTACCAAATCTATATTTACAATTGATCGGGTATTCTTGCCTGGTTGCTTGAAAGTATTTATTAGGTATTTCTATTTATAAATTGTAAAACAAGACGCGCTTTCATAAGGCGACATCAAGTTTTTGGCGTCGCTGCCGGGGAAAGCGGTTGTGTTTATTTAAATAGAAATTAGTAATTTTTAATTCTTTCTTTTTAAAAGTAGCTTTTGTTAGTTAAGTTTCAGTCAAGTTGTTTTAATTAGTTTAATTAATTTTTTAAAAAGTTTTTAATACGTCACTGGTTGAAACTAATTACCTTTTTATTTGGTTGAACTTTTGGGGTTTTAGTTTCAACCGGCGGATGGAAATCCGTCCGCCGGTTGGAGTTCCATTTATTTAAAGTTGTACATGTTATCTAATTTTTTTGTTTATTTTTTGTGTGAACTAACTTGTTTTTCGTTAGTGGTGTTTTGTATTTTCAGATTTATTTTTATTTAGGTTTGTCCAATGGCGAGGAGTTTTGAAAGTGATGCAAATGATAATAACATGGTTAAGAGGGATCAGTCTGTTACTTCGGATGCTAGTTCCGCCGAGAGGGTGCCTCCTTATACCTAATTAGGCCGTATTCCCGTTCCTATTACTTCATCTTGTCAGGGGTTGCTATCGGCACTTGAGGAGTTTAGGGGGGATATACCTTTCAGTTCTGAGATTATTAGCAGGTCCACTGTGGATTTTACTGATAGTCAGCGAGTTTTGGTAAATGATGTGTTGGAGGCAGCCGTGATTGAGAGTCAGTATGGGATTGATAGGCAATTCTATATTGCCCTTACTACTTTTGGGGAATCTCTAGAAACTAGAATTAAGGAGGAAGAGAGATTCTACAATGCTCAGAAGAAAAGATACACAGAGATTTATGAGATTTTGAGGCATTCTGCATTTCCTTATTCGGCAAATCAGACCGCGTGTCTTGGCCGTATGCTTAGGGCTCTGTACGAGGCTAATGGTCATCCAAAGGCAGAAGCAGACAAGGAATTTAGGTTTGGTTTAAGAGAATTGGTTCGATTGCTACATTCAGATGACCATTTGACGGATATTACACCTCATCGATTCATTGTTACGAGTACTATTCATTACTATCTTCATGAAATGGTGACAAAAATGGATCGCTGTGCTAAGGAAGAGGAAGAAAGACCTCACCCGGATTTCATTCATCCTCATTTTGTTATTGACTTGGCTACTTATGTGGTACTGAACTTGGATGTTTTAGTTGATAACAATAAGGTTCTAACTATGAGGGAGCATTTCCACTATGGGATGGTGGAAATATACACTAAATTGGTTGAAATCTTCAAGGATTCAGGATTAGAACTAACTTGTGTTCAGAATGAAGTAATTGCAGGGAATGAAACTAGAATAAGAAGTTTAAGGAAAGAACCGTTTCTGAGTAAGCATGCTGGGATAGTGGCAGATTGTTTGGAGTTTATGAATGAATTTGAGAAGGATCATCCCGACTGTGAGTACAAGCTGGTAGGTGATAAGTTAGTATTGGCACCTGAGGGAGTAAATAATAAGGTGATAAAGGGAATCAGCTGGGACTTGGTCTATCTTCAGCATGTTGCCAATGGACACTTGGAAAGTTTTGCGACTTTTGGTAATGGGGTTGAAAATGTAGTTACTGAAATGATGAAGAGCTTCCTAGTCCTCTATCCATTGAACTAATTTCATCGTTCCATCTCTTTTTATCTTTCTTATGCTATTGGATTGTTTCTAACATTTTGGTTTGTTTTGGATTATGTTAGACTTTTGTTTGTTTTGGATTTTTATTTTTGAATGTGTGATTTGAATATTAAGTATTATTCTTGAATATTATTCTTTTTAATGTTTGTTAATTATTGTTATTTATTTTATAGTGTGGAATTGTGAAGATTTTGAAGTCGTGATTATCATCCAGGTTTGAGATTTAATTATATAAAGTTAGTGATGAATTTGGGTTAAAAATGGGTTGAAAATCGTTTATGAAAAAATTCTGATTTTTCAATCCATACGCCGTATGGATTGGTTGGGCCGCTGGACCGGGCCGTTGACTGGGTTTAATGAGTTGACTTGGGCCTGTTTAATCCATACGCCGTATGGAATCCATACGCCGTATGGATCAAAAATGCAAAAAACCGCCAGCAGCCTTCTTTCTTCTCCATTTTTCATTCCAAAACCCTTTTTCTTCAAAACCACCCACGGCTTTCACACCCACAACCCCCAAACGAAAATTCTGGCCACGCATTCACTGCCATTTTTGCGTATTCGTGTTACACGCACTTTCCTCTACAAGGTATAACTTCCCGTTTAAATTTTCGTTGGTTAAATCACTCGTTTGGAAGTTAGGGTTTATGTAGATTTTTGGGTATTTCGGATATGCGTATGATTATTAGCATGTTTTGATTGATTATTGTTCTAGTTGCTATATGCATTGCAATGACATGCTCGTTTTTCAATTGTATTGCATATTTGGTGTTATTCAATTTATTCGTTCGTGATGATAAAATGTGAATATGAGAAGCTCAATTATGCTACGTTTTAATTTAGTGCTTATTAATTTTCTGACCACATGATGATTAATGCAAATATTTGTTTGGTACACAAGTGTTTGTGATTACGGTTATGTGATAAGTTGTTATTTTGATTAATTGTGTTACAATAATTCATTTTGATATTGTATGGATGTTTGCTAGTTGCTAATACTCGAGTTTAGTGATTGTGCAATCTCGTATATTCATAATGGTACCAAGTTATTATAATACATTTGATTAGGCAATTGTCAGGGATATTTAATTAAGTATATACATGTATGCATATTGAGTAGTTTTATTTAAAAATTGCAATTTAGGTTCATGAAATTGGTTGTTGCGGTAGTTTTAGGCTAAACCTTTATGGTGGATTATTCAATTTTAAGCCGAAATGCTGCCGAATTTTTTAGTGACCTTTTTGCAATTAACTGCTTATTTAGTATTATTAACAATTGTTTTGTTTAGCAGTAATCATGTCTAACAGGAGAGCACGAGGAGGTGAAACTTTGGGAAACCCGTTGATTAGATCACATAGATATCTCACTTTTCATGGATCATATTCTGAGACTGTTAGGATGCAGTTTAGAGATCGTCTGGCTTCCAATATTGGCCAGTCCATTGAGGTGTTTGATGCTGTTAACTGGAATGTTTTGGAGCATGTGATTGCTAGAGAGGGGTTTACTAATGGTGCTGAGGCCATTAGGAATTTACTTGCTGTTCCATATGTACTAGAGGATGGAAACATTGGATTTGTTTCCTATGCTTGGTCCCGGTTATTCAGTATCAGGGAGGATATCTACAGAGAGTTGGTTGTTGAGTTTTATAGCACTTTTAGGTTTGATGCCAGGTCGACCCAATGGACTGAGAACTCCATTTTCTTCCAACTAGGGGAACAGCCCAGACAGACGACCTTGGTTCAGTTTGCTTTGGGATTGGGGCTTTATGAGCCCAATGAGTTGGATAATCCTCACTTTCTAAACCACATTTCTGCAGGTGCTGTGAAGAAGCTCACTGATTTGGAGATTGAGCAGGAGTGGCAGTTTATTGCCCAGGGTAGTTATGGCAGTTCGACACCTTCTTACACGCGTATTCGAGATCCTCGTCATCGACTCATTCACAGATTGTTGACTTACACCATTGTGGGTCGCAAGGAGGGGCCTGAGAAAGTTTCGAGGCCTGACTTGTTTTATTTGAGCTCGTTTATCAGGAAGAGGTTAGTGAATGTACCTTGGAGGTTGGCAAAGTGGATGTCGAAGAGAGCTACTGGTACTAGAGATGGTAGTAGTTTGTGTGGAGGTTACTTTGTTACTCGACTGGCTAGATACTTTGGTTTGGCTACTCAGGATGAGATGGGGTCATGCACGATTGTTCAGCCTAGTATGGGTTGGCTGACTGCACGCCGGTTGGAGGCGTTTGCCCTTATTGAGCCATGCATTACTTATGGTGGTCCTGCAGAGATGTATTACTAGGTTCCGATTACTCCGGTAGGACAGACTTTGCAGTCGAGGCAGGCTAGAGCTAGAGGTGATACGAGTGGCAGTGATAGAGGTCGAGGTACGGCACGAGGCCGTAATAGAGGTTATGCTACGGAGTTTGATCAGTTGTCTCAGCAGATGCACCAGATGCAGTTACATCAGACCTAGAGGTTTGATCAGTTAGATCTTATGCAGAGACAGCATTTCCATCGGACCAGTGCACACTTGGACTACCAGGATGGCTTGTTTGAGTAGCTGTTTGGTCAGTTTCCTTCTGGACCCGCGTATCAGCCATTCCAGTATCAGATGCCACCGGAGTTCATGCCACGACCACCACCACCATCGCAGTCAGAGTATGGAGCGTCTTCTCACCAGTACCAGTACCGCCAGGATGACGACAGTGATTAGGATGATGTTCATCCTATTTGGTTTATGATTCCAGACACTATTATTATTATTGTTTTATTATTATTATTATGACTGCTTTTATTTGTAGGTTTTATTAATTATGTTGGATTGGTAGTTTTAGGATTTGGTAGTAGTTATTTTTAATTAGGATGTTTTAATTTGGTATTATTTAATTATGTTTGTTGATTGTTCCCTCAGAATTGTGTTGTGAGTACGTGTCATGCTGGCAGTAAGTTCAACGCAATGAAAAATTGAATCGAGAGGATGTGGGAAATTCGTATCATCCTTGTCATTAAACTGCACACTATTCCAGGGGAGTTTTTCTGTTCTAAGTTCTTTTCTCTTTCCCGTTTTAAGTATGTCATTTTTTGTACAATGAGGGCATTGTATATCTTTAAGTGGTGGATGGGAGAGAAAAGAGTGAAATTTCCACATAATTGTTCTCTTAATAAGTAGATAATTTTGCAATTTGGTGAATAGCTATCCTATTAAGGTAAGTAACTAGGAGGTTATGAGTTACCCATTTTTCAAGCAAATTTTTGCATTAAAATTTTTGTTTTCTAGAGATAATTATTTTGTAATTATGTAGGTTAAACTTAAAATTTTCTACATTTTTAATAAATACTAAAGCTATTAAAGATGTTATTTAGCTTCATTATATGATATATTGATAGGCGATTTATACGAGAATGTTTGAGCTGTTAAGAAATGATAAGTAAGGAGTATATATTACCTTTTAGATGAACTTTAGCTATGTATGACGTATGTCTTAATTTTCATATTAGTAATGTGTGATATGCCATATTTTTGGGAATTTAATTAACATCATTTGGGGATATACTGGGTGTTGTTTTCTTTGTTGTACGAAAGTACAGACCTGGTCTCCGTCAGTATATTTAATGAAAAAGAGCAAAAGAGTTTAATAACTCATGATCTAAAAATGTGGTCAAATTAAGTCGCTTTGTTGTACTAAGGTACAGACCTGTCACCAATGGTTTGACTAAAAACATTATTGCTAAACCAGAATCAAGTTATGTTGCTTTGTTGTGTTGAGGCACAGACCTGTCACATCTGTCTTGATTTGAAAAATGATTGTTTAATTAAAATTCCAAGATATGTAATATTGGCATATTATGAGTATGAAAGTATATAGTTTTTGGGAGTCTAAGGGAATATTTACACGAATAATAATAAGTTGAGCTCGAGTATTCAAATATAGATTGTTTAAGTGGATAACAATATCAGTAATCATTGTGAACTATTTGATGTTTTAGAATAATAACTCTATGTGTAGATCAGTTTTTGTAAATCTCATAGTTTCTTAATAATTGTTTTTGGAATTAACAGATTTTTAAATTTAAACATTTGAGTTGAAGATGGGTGATGTTGTGTAATTCCTACTTTAGTTATTTAGATTAATAGAGATGACTGTTTTCTTAATAAGTTGATTTTTGAATCGGTAGTCTACTTGAGGACAAATAGGATTCAAGTGGGGGATGTTTGATAAACGTTCAAAAGTACTATATTTCAGTAGTATTTTACCCTTAATCTTGAATGTTTTTATTGCATTTTGTTAAGAATAGATATTGATTTCGTTCATATTTGCAATTAGATGTGGAAATGGAGCGTTTATGGGAAAGGAACGGAAAACAGTCAAATAACGAGCTAAATGATACATATTTGAAGAATAATGAGAAGCCGAAGTCGAAGAAAAGAAGAAATGAAGAAAAGTCAAAAATCGGCTGGAAAAAGCATCCATACGCCGTATGGAATCCATACGCCGTATGGATTGTTGTAGTGGAGGCCCACGTTACGCGGACATGGGCTGGGCTTGAAATCAATCCATACGCCGTATGGAAATCCATACGCCGTATGGATCAAAAACCACAGAAGTATAAATTCGCAAAAAACCCTATTTCGACAGTTTTTGAAGGGTTTTCGTTTTCTTTCAGTTCCAGACGACTTTTAGGGTTTATATTTCGTAATTTAGGGTTAGTTTGGAGGTACGAAGGGTGAAGAACGAGGATAATTCGCTCTAATCTTTCGTAGTTTATCGTTAATCGATTCGGTATATTTTCGTTTCTTTATTTCATTGAAGAACTTGATTTATTGAATCTGATATATATTGTTTTGATGATGAATTGAATATTTAATGTGATTGTGTAGTTGATTTAACTTAGATTATGATTATTGAACGATTATAATTGCGTATTGAATAAGTTATTTGATTGAAAACGGTTATATTGCTCGTGGACACTTGTTTATTGGTAACTAGTTATTATTGTTGCTTCACGTGATTAATAATTTTAATGAGATTGAGTTCCTTTAAGATTATTGATTATTGCTAGTACTACCTTAGGGTTTTGGACTATCACTAAATACGTTGAGTCTGATAGGTCGAGTATATAATAGTAATCTACTTTAAAATGAACAAGACAATAAGTTATTATTGGGTATTGTTGAGTCATACCAATAGAGTTAATTATAACGAGTTGTGAATGTTTAATGCATAATTTAGGGAAAGGCACACAATTGACTGATCATCTTGTGACATTGGAACCAGTGTTTCATGTTGGACCCTAGATTATATGAATTAGTTGGACCCGAAACGTTGGCTAGTTCATATTCGACTTAGTATTCATTGAAGAATTTGGTATTAAGTTGATCTAAAAGAATCACAATTAGATAATCAATACGTAATAAATCGGGAAATATGAATCTAAGTGACATTAACTATACAATTACTTACTCCTTCCAATTAGGATTTATCGTTATTATTTATTTATTATTTTAATTTAAACTTTTATTTAAGTTTGTTTATTTTAATTAAATGTTTTCTAAATTGTTCGTACGGAACTAAAACGCCCCCATATTTACTGTTTTCTAGTTAATTGTTAATTGTTAATTTCTATTTCAAATATTCCACCTTTTCCCTGTGTTCGAACTTGAGTTACCAAATCTATATTTACAATTGATCGGGTATTCTTGCCTGGTTGCTTGAAAGTATTTATTAGGTATTTATATTTATAAATTGTAAAACAAGACGCGCTTTCATAAGGCGACATCAGTACCTCAGACCCAACTTTCCAGAATAAAATCCAGTTAACGTTATAGCTTTCCTACGAGCAGTTGATTCCGCTTAGTGAATTCCAAATTGAGGCCATACTTCTCCTGAGTTTGTCTAACACAATTTGCATGTTCTCACGATAGTATATGACAATAGTACAACAGAGAATATCTCATGAGAATATATGGTCCGAGCTCTCAAGTGTCAACTCGGCGTAATTGATGAACAACCTTAAGATATATCCGGACAAAGTCTATCTAATATGTACGAAATATAAATTAGGGTGACTATCCTATTACAATTGTCGGTTAATACTATCGGTGCAAGAGTACATGTACAACTGTGCATCAGCCACCATTTCGTGCCCATACAATTAGCATATCATTAATTGGTGGATGTACTCTCTGTTATGATTAGGGTGACTATCCTAGTATAACTGTCGGATAATCCTATCAGTGCAAAGGTACACGTACAACTGTGCATCAACTACCATTTCGTGCCCATACAGTTAGCATATCATTAATTGACTGATGTACTCTCCGTGACGATTAGGGTGACTATCCTAGTATAATTGCCGATTAATCCTATCAGTGCAAAGGTACACGTACTATGCATCAACTACCATTTCATGCCCATACAATTAGCATATAATTGATTGTAAAATATTCATCTTAAACCCGATTCAAATAAGACTCAAGTTATTCGAATTCGGCTTATTCATGTTCAGGTGGTCGAATAAGCTTCTAATATGGGTTATTAGTGTTATTGTTATTATCATTATCATTATTATTTGTTATTATTAATTTGAAATAAAAATGAAATTAAAATAAAAATAAATTTAATGATGTGTCATTTAAATACAATACATAATTTTTAAGTTAAGATAAGATAATTTAACTTAACTAAAAAATTTAATAAGTTGATTTTTACAATTTTTTTTTACTTTATATGATATTCCCACTTAAAAATTAGATTCCCTCTAAAAAAATTTGGGCTTCCTTGAAATATATTGGTTTCCCTCTAAAAATTCCAAGTTCCCCTAAAAAATTTAGGCCCACTCCAAAAAGAATTCAGTTCCCATTAAGTCCCCATTCCCCAACCCTAGAAGTCAGTTCCCATTAAGTCCCCATTCCCCAACCATTAAGTCCTCTATATATCCACGTCAATGGTGTAAAAAATTTAGGCCCACTCCAAAAAGAATTCAGTTCCCATTACACCTCATTATCATACTCATAGGGTGTTTGGCCTAGCTTTTGAATAATGCTTTTTAGCTTTTTAGAATTTAGCTGCCATTAAAAAGCCATTTTGTTGATCTGCTCAATCCAAACACCTCTGGCTTTTTAGCTTTTTAAATCCTTAAAAAGCTCTTTTGGAAAAGACAGAAAATCCTGACTTTTTAGCTTTTATCTTGTGAGGATACTGGCTTTTTAGGTGAAGAAGGCTTCTTACAGTATAAGATAATCCAAACACTATCTAGTATAGGGTTAAAGCATAATCTAAAAAGTTAGAAAGCTAAAAAGCCAAAAGCTAATATTCAAAAGCCACGCCAAACACCCTCTCAACCACATCAAATCCGCCTCCCACCTTATTCACGTTAGTAATTGAACACCGGCACACCACCACAACCACAGAGCGCAATCGCCATCGAGCTCGTAATGAACTACTGAAGCATTGGACCACCGCCATCGAGCTCGAAATGAACTCAATTCGAATCAATTTCGTGGGGTACAAGGTACTGATCTGTAAACTTATCGTTTTTACTAATCAAATCGAAAATTACATCTAGTTATTTATTAAATTCTGACTTTTTTTGTTTGTTTGTTTTGTTTGCCCAGATATATTTGTTGGTGAATCCTTAGTGTTACTGAACTATGTTTGTTTTGTTTGCTCAGATCTATGCATTTGATGGTTGATTTTTGCGAACAAGGGTTCTCCAATTTAAAGGGTATTTCTCAATTCTCAGTTTCCGCCTCTTTTTACCACATTATTAATTTTTAGTTTGGTGTTATAATCAATAGTATAGTATGCTATTATTAGAATGAATTGGGCGAATGGACAATATTGACCGAAGTATGCTAATTTTGGTAAGTAATATAGATAGAGTCGATTAATGATGTAACTGAGAATCAAAATTTATTGCTTATATGTGGAAGTGGTATGGAGTTTGCGAGCTTATAACCATCAGGAAGATTTTATGGTGGTGAAATGCAAATATTCAATTGGTCTTTTGTTCTATTGTATCTTGCTGTAGAACTGGGTAAATTATATGTGCAACTACTTGTATGTAAGATTCTAATTGTTTTGAAACAGGGGCATTTGGGAATAAAAGTATTGATTTTGAATCCTTTACTTTTTGAGAAAAACCATTAATTCGCAATTCTGATTTACAAGAAACAATCGATTTCCTCTCTTGAAAAGATGGTTAGATGTCGATGTGAAGTATGTCGCTACGTTACAACGCGAATTTGATTTCAATTTTATCTGAAATGAACGATAGACGGAAAGTTTTCATGTGTTAGTGGGTTAGTGTTAAATGTCATGATTTGTTCAATCGCCATATTCTACAATTTTCTAGTTAATAGACTCATTTTAATTAATTTATATATATGAGGTTTGTATCTCTTAGTAGTTGTAAGCAACAAGTTTCATAGGTGTTCTCTAACCACTTACAGGTTTGTATCTTTCAGTTGTAAGTTTAATTTATAAGTAAAACCTTTAACAAAGTGATCATCATTTTGAGAGTCTGGTCTTTCTTTCTCATCTATGTTCACTTGTTCAGCCTTCAGGCACCACAACTTTTTCTTTCTTTCCTTATATTTTTCTGTTTGAATGTTAATATGAAAATGATTCATGGCTGCCTTCCATTTCTTTTTGTGATGAGAAGGTGCAAGGAAGAGACTGCCTAAGTTTAAGATGTGTTGTCTAGCAGCTGGGATATGATTGGATGGTTCGTGTGTTTTGCTGCTGGTTAAGTTGGCATGGCAAAATGGGTAAGTCGGTTGGGTAGATAATGGGTCAATATGGGTTGCTCGTAAAACATGCAATTTTGATGCTTGCTGAAATAACATGGGTAGTTTTGGCCGAAAAAGTGTTTTATCTTACTAAGAATTCTTTGCATAATTAGAGTGTCTAACATGATTACGGAGATTTTATTATTAAATATTTGCTGGTATATGAACTTGCAACTATACAACTGTAGTAGCATAAGAAACATTTCCTTTTTGATCATGTGAATCTTAATGACTTCTACATATTCCTTCCAGGTAGTTATTACATATATTGCGTTAAGTTGACAGACGAACATGAGGAGTAAAAGAGAGAAGTGGCTGAATGTCAAGGGTGTTGAGAGGAAGTAAAGTAAAAGCATTGCATGGTGGATCTTTGTTGGCTGGGTAAAATCGAAATAAGTCGCTTTACGAAATGAGTATTCCACCATTGACCATTGAGCTTAGCTATAGTATTTGAATACGTCTTGCTAATTTTGGATATTTATATTGTATTGAAATGTTTGTTTATGTATTTGGATGATTCAAACAGATTTGAATATTTTTAATATATTACACGTTGTATCATCTTCACTATGTGTATTTAAATTCCTAATAGGAAAATGAAGAAACGGGGTGATTTTGCTAATTTGTGAGAAATTAATGGAAAATATATTCTGTGGGCAATTTGTTGGAAATGTATTGTGGCAATTTTGTGGGAAACGTTTAAATTACACACGGAATGTTTTATAGTTTAGATCATATTTCCCAAAGATTATTCACGGATAATTTTTTGGGTAAATTTTATTCCCCACAGATTCACTACAGACTAAAGATTACCCAGGCTCATTTTAGCTTGGGACCAAATCCGTGGGAAATCTTTGGGTAATGACCTTTACCCACAGATTACCCATGAATTTGATCCTGGGCATTTGACAGTTTTCTTGTAGTGTCAAATGTTAATTTGGATATTGACTTCAACTAAATAAGATACCTCATATGTTAGATGATCAAGGGACGTACTTACATTAATTTCTAAGATGTCGTATTGCCAATTTTGAACTTTTGATAATACCTTGATTGAGTTGAAGACTCAAAATCGGTTACATAGATCGAACACCTTCACATCACAAGATATTCCGTTGTGTTTTGACGCGAGATTAACATCCTGTTAAGTTATAAAACAACGTGATGGTCATGCTGTGCATTTTGCGAGAGGAAAGAAGTGGATATATATAAAGTGTGGGCTCATTTTATCTTTAACCTTTATCTTCTTCTTTTTTTAAAGAAATGAAATAAATAGACTACATATAATGCATTTTTACTTCACTTCTTAATTTTAAATTTCAACGACTTTTCAAAATATAGTGAATAAACTTGAATGGTTTGTTTTAATTATCAATATGGGACAACTTAATCATTGTAAGTTATTCAAAATTTTGATTAATCAATGTGGGATTAACTTTTCTAATTTGGTTTAAACCAAATTAGAAAAGTTAATCCCACATTGGTTTGTAAATGAAATGTTTGTACTTTTCTTCCCTGAATAATTATCATAGATCAAACTTTGATATTAAAAGACAATGAGTTGCTAAAATAATTAAAAATTGATATTTTTTATGATTCTCTATATTATATTATAGATTTTTGAAAGATACATACATTACATTTACCAAAACAAAAGCCAATACAACATAGTCCAAAAAAGTAGTAATTGGGTAACAAAACAAAACCAAAAACTGAGCACCACCTCCAACATCAAAATGGGACACCTAAATTTGCCACAAAAATTTAAACTTAAAACAAATACAGCAAGCATAACAGACACCAACAGATATTGTATTATAGATAAAGTAAAAATCTTCTAACTTTGTAATCTTTTTCTTACTACTTGATCGGTCATACACTACCATTATTCACACGAACTTGATTGGGGAAAAATGAGGTATCGAGTCACGTTACGGAACAATTTAAATAATATTTTATTTGTGATACGTCTTTTTTGATGTAATCAAACAAATCACATATAGAAGAAACAAATTGTAGAAAACGACTAGCATATATTTTTTGTTATTTTCTCCCTTAATAAGTTACATACATTAAATGAACATCTGTTTTTATGTGATCGACTTCTAAAACCCTTGTCTTCTTCCTTAATTAAAACTTTGTTCATACGCGATCGACTAAAATTTCATCGCTGTTCCATCACCACACCTATCATATCCTTCTTTAAGACCTCTCAACATTCTCCCATCAATATATATCTCTATCGGTACGTACAACTCGATACTTGTTTTTTGCACATGCGAAATACTTGAAGGAGATTGATTTGAGACAAATTAAGGTAATTATTACTCGGAATCATCTTTTTTCTTGTTATTTTTGTATAATGTTGGCCATCTTACCACTTGCATTGTATCGTATTCTTTGGATCATGTTTTGGTATACATATTCATGGTTTGAAGATGAAAGATGACAGCTTCACAGTGGATATGGAACGTGTCATGAGAAAAGATATCATCTTTACTTCAGAAATTAATGTAAGTTCAGTGTTAATTAATCACGTGCCGTCTAAACATTGCTTCTTTTGCCATCAAAAGTAATTGGATCTTTCTTCAACGGCAATGTTACACGGGTGTTTGAGATTACGTTTTTAAGCAGTTAATCATCTGTTTAAAATATAAGCAGGCGTTAACTCATATATTTTATACACATATATATACATATGTGCGTATTCTTAATTCCTTATAGTAGAAAATTAGTTTTTAAAAGAGTTTTGAATTCATTTATTTACCCTTAAAATAAACACTAAGCAGATATTTACGTACTTGCATAAACGATCACAGACTCCTAGTAGTAAAGATTATTTTGCTATAGTATAAGCCTGTAAATCATACTAGTTAAGATACATGTATAAGCCAGTAAATCATTTTACGAACTTTTTTCAAAAGTATTTATATTCTGAAAACAATTATTATCAAAAGGATTTTGCTATACATAGCCCTTAGGGCTATGAATAACAATATAACTTGCTGAAAATAACTGTCAACTGCCATTGAAAACCGTCAACCACTGTAGAACCGCGAATCATATTATGTTAAATAGGGAACATTAACCGTTTTTTAACCGTCACAAACTAACCATCCATGATTAGCAAAATCCTTATCAGAAATATAAGCTTCTTACCCTCTCTCTGACACATATCACGAAGACAATGGCATGATGCAATTTTATTTTAAAATTTTCTTTTAACACCCCTAAACTGTAGATAAATGTTTCATTTAACACTTTAAACTAATATAATTAGTTCATTTAATCATATTTAATGCAATTTAACAAGATACATAACTACATTTTATTAATGTTAACACATACTATTATATAAGTATCAACGTAAAGTTTTTAACCATCATTTAAAAAGGAAATTAAAATTTTATATTGATCATTAAATAATTTACTAACTTTACTTCGGTCATTGCGATCATATTTATCATAATTCATACTCCCTCCGTCCCAAATTAAGTGTCCTGGTTTGACTTTTTGAGTCTTCCCTTTTCAACTTTGACCTTAAATATTTTTGTTTGTGTTATATAATACTTGATGCAAAATATATGTATAGATTATATTTTAAATATATTTTCATTGGTATAATTTTCATGAAGTAATATATAACACAAACAAAAATATTTAAGGTCAAAGTTGAAAAAGAAAGACTTCCAAATCTGATACAGGACACTTAATTTGGGACGGAGGGAGTATTTCGTTGTACTTATTGAAAATATCAACTATAGTTCATGTATAAAAGTTAAGCCCAGTAATTTATTTTTGTTTTTCTATCAAAAAAAGAAAAAAAAAAAAAAAAAGATATAAGAAGAATAAAGAATTATATATTGCACAAAACACGAGTTTAACTTCTATACATACATGAACTATAATTGGTACGTATAGATAAGTACAACGAAAAGAGATCTATGATATGTATGATTGCAATGAACCATTTTAATCGATATAAATTAATTAAGTTGTTTTTATAATGATCGTTGAAAGATTTACGTTATAACTTTTATAATATCATGTAATAACAATACTAAAATGTGATTATGTATCTTGTTTAATAAAATTAAAGTGTAATAAACTGACTAACTATATAAGGTTAAAGTGTTGAATATACCATTTAACAATAGTTTAGGGGTGGTAAATGAAAACTCTGAATAAGATATTGGAGCATGCCTTTGTCTTCACCGTATAATTGACTTTTAAGGTTGTGTCAGGGAGAGGGTAAGAAACCGGGTATCCTAAACCCGGTTTCATTACTTTTGAAAATGGTTTAAAAAAGCTTATACTTCTGATAATTAGTTCACACATCTTAATACATACAACACAATTTGACAAATATAATTCATACTGTACAATTTATTAATACGCATTTTTGTTGTGTGAATCAAAAACCATGTTGTATCTATCAACTACCATTAATTTTAGAATGAGTATACTTTTGAAAAAAACGCATCATTTTACTCGTCACAAACCAATAAATGTTAATGTGCATGTCATATATAAGTACGTTTAATTTACTCATGATTCTTATCGGTAATAAAGTTTTAATATAATAGACACACAAAAACTTATTCACATAGATCGTTAAATTTTGTAATTGCAGAGGAGTCTATCAAGAAAAGAGTCACAAATAGTGGATGATGACAAAACAAACGGTTAGCATTATTCTTGCTTCTTATTCCGAAAGTAAAAGAATTATATGATGCATGTAGCCAAAGAAAAAATAGCGAACACACATGCAATTATGTTCAGTATGACATAAACAAATCAAGTTATATTGGGTAGTAAATAATTCGATGAACAAGTTGAGAGGTGCCTGTAAATATAGAAGTATTTATGTAGGGACACGTTTAACGACATACTTTGATGCCTGCGATGCATTTGGAGACATCAACAAGGTTGTCGGTATACAAAACTTGCATATTTGGGTTAATTGTTTCGTTATGTATTTAACTTTACCTCTTTTACTATTGTATGCAACCAACTTTCAAACGTTTTATTGTATGTATCGAACTTTTCAAAAATGTCTATTGTATGTATTGGGTGACCTGCTTAGCAGGTTGCCGGTTTTTCTGTCTTTACAATTAGCGCCACGTAGGATGACAAATCAGCGCCACGTCAGCATGACCGGTGCCACGTCAGTAAAAAGGTCACCCAATACATACAATAGACATTTTTGAAAAGTTCGATACATACAATAGAACGTTTGAAAGTTGGTTGCATACAATAGTAAAAGAGGTAAAGTTAAATACATAACGAAACAATTAACCCTGCATATTTTGGCGTCGTTCAACCATATGTCGCTAAAACTAATGACAGTGCTAACGACGTTGTCCAACACATCGTAATTTATAGAGATATGTCTATTCACGTCGCAACATACGCAGTTAATTTTCAAGTTTGTCGCTAACTGCGTAGCTCTGGGTAGCTCCATACGTCACTAACTTTAGACTAATTTTAAGAGTCTCTGTTGGAGTTTTTATTTATGGCACTAATCTAACGCATTACGGTATTAGCATCTCTAATACGTAAAATCCCTTCTGTCCTACATGGTGAGCCTTCGGTAATTTAATAATGTCTAGGGCGGCTCCGTAATTGTAATCATGTTAAGCATCCTACGGGTCCATGATGTTTACTCTCCCGGTCCCGGAAGAGGTTTTCCACGTCAAATATTGTGTGATTACTTGTTCTGACCAAAGCACGTTCAGTGATTCAACTTTTTATGTTTGTGCGTGGTTGATTTGCTTTATACTATACACTAGACTTTAAACTCGTGTATACACACGGGCCGTTGATTTTTATTTAAAATTTCATATTTATTATGTTGTTTCTAATAATAAAATGAGAGTTATTATGCATATTAAGCATTTAGTTGGATTCATGATAATATTACTTTATGTAAATGAATTTATATAAGTAGAGATTAAAAAAATAAAAGTTTTTGAAACCAAATTAGCTAAAAAATTTAATTATTTTAAGTCTGTATTAACATTTTCAACTAATTTTATTCCTACTCGGTGAATTGAAAATATAAGCATTACAGATCAATTTTGATAATGTTTTAATTAATGAATTATTATTTTTTTTGTATGTAAGTGATAGTTGATTAAAAAAAATCTTTTTTAATAAGTTAGGGTTCTTATTTTAAAATTTACAAAAATTAAAGAACTCAATTGATAAATTGAAACTTAATTAGAATGATGACATCGTAACGATGTTTCCTATATATAATTTAAGATAAGATAAGATGGTTATGTTATATCTTGTTTTGCTCATCGATCAATTTATAGTATTAATGAATTGTACATAATTAGGGTTATATACACGTTGGGGTAGGATAGTAAGAATAAAATATTAGTTACTTGTGTACATTAATATTTATTATTATGTATATTCATGAAGCTATCTAGTGAAAGGGTGGGGTTCAAGACTTGAGAGGAGCAGGCATTTTGGAGGCAGAAAAAGAAGGTTGTTGACCAACCAAAAAGTGATACTTGTCACCCGTGGTTCCCCTCTCCTGCCACCAGGGACTATTTTGCAATTAAAAAAAAGTTGGGGACCTGACCAAAAATTTGCCCAAAAATTTATTCAATAAAAAAAATAAAAATCAAAAATCAAAGTGCTTTTCACGAAAATCAAATTACTATTATTTTTTTAATGCATTTTACATGTTTGATACTGCATTTTATGTTTTTTTTCTCTTGTTACAAAATAATTTTCCTATAAAATGCAGTAATATATCTTTTTCAACAAATGGACATGAAATGCAGTACGTAGTGTAACATGCAGTTAAAATATTTTTTGGCGTTTTTTCCTATAAAATGCAGTAGACTTTTTCTTTTTTGTTTATTTCAACATGTTAACGTAAAATGCAGCTGCAATTAAAATGCAGTAAGAGAAAGAATGTAAAATGCACTGATTTTTTCTAGATCTACTTTGTAGATTTAAAATGCAGTAGCTTAAACATAAAATGCAGTGACATTTTTCCACAGATCTACCTTTTCAGATCTTGATGGTGAAGGTGGTGGTGGACGGTGACGGTGAACGTGGTGGAAAACGATAACGGTGAAGGTGGTGATGAACGGTGACGGTAAAGGTGGTGGTGGACGGTGACGGTGAAGGCGGACGGTGAAAGTGAATGTGGTGGTGGTGGTGAAGGATGACGGTGATGGTTAAGATGTGGTGAACATGAATGGTGTAGGTGGTGGTGGTGGTGAATAATGGCGGCGGTGAATGACGGTGGCGGTGAATGACGGTGGTGGTGAAGGTGGTGCCGGTGTAAGTGTGTGTGTGTGTGTGGAGAGAGTGTTTGTGTAACACCCCCAAATTTAATGATTTGCGGAAGCATACTTTGGGTGTTACTAATCAATAGTCAAAGCACAAAGATATATAGTAAACGACTCTATATGCGTCGTTTTAACAAAAATATATTAACACAGAAAAGTTTACAACGTTGAAGCTTTACATAGCTCGAGTTTAAATAAAAGAGAGATTTCAGTACATAAGTACTTGTACAAAATATACTAATGCAAGAAAATCTCAAACGTCTGAATGCTGACTCGAGCTAAAAGTCCTGAAGTAGAAGCAACCTACTGCTTGGTACCTGCGATACATGCTAAATGGGTCAGCTAAAGCTGGTGAGCTCACAGGTTTGAAATCAAGTAATAACGTATGAACCGTAAGATTTAATAATGATTTGCATCCTGCAAATAAAATGATAATAATCGTGTATACAGCCATGAGCACATAGTTGAGCTTAACTCGAGGGTCGGGTCCCCTATAGAGAATTCCGGGCGAGGTGCCTCCACGAATGCCTAATCAACATTCGTCTTCCCAAATATTAGTACGTCCGTTTACCCGGTTAGTGCTTGCTAACCCGAACGAGGAGGGTCAATCCTATATGGTACCATATACTAATATTCACGCTACAACGTATTAACAACTATGCTGACGGAGGACTTTAAATGATTAGAGTGAAACTCATGTAGTATATGTAAAAGTTGTACTTGCGTTCACATGTTAAAATAAGCAATGTAATCACACCCCTGAGTAAAACAGTAAAAAAAAAGGGGTCATGAGACTCACCTGAGTCTAGCGAGTTTAACTTAATAGACTTTGATTGATTAGCCGAGTAATGTAGTCCAAAGACTTGTAACCTGAGGGTGTCCACGACACGCGATGGTTATAAATGTGAGTAGGTATCTATCAAGACTACCTTGTAGCTGTCTGTCCAACTAGAATGTCCAAATTACATTTGGTTGATTGATTCGAATGTTTGAAAACATGTACGGCCCGTTGGTGAAGGATTTGTAATAATAATCTCAACTATTATTATTTTGATTTCGTGGCGTTTTACTTGAAAAATGTGTTTTGATTGTGTTTTAGAAGCCGTTACGGAATCTAAGTACGGGGGTCCGGGGGCAGCGCCCCTGGTAGCGGGGTCCAAGGGGCAGAGCCCCTGGTTGGGGTCGAGCTGCCAGGTCAGCTTGGAAAATTTTTATTTCTACTATATTGCTTTGACGAAAAACGCATTTGGATCCGAATTTAGGTAAAATCGAGTGATAAAATTTTAGGTCTCGATACTTAGTAAAATCTGTGTTTTCTGGGTTCTGTTTTTGGTGACACTTTGCTAGTGTCGCTATAGGCGACACTAGTTTGGCGACACTATGTGAGTGTCGCTACAGACGGCACTGGTTAGGCGACACTTGGTGAGTGTCGCTAGATTTCTGATTTTCAATATAGGGGCGACACTTGATTAGTGTCGCTATGGGCGACACTTATAATTTTGGCGTCACTAAGGGAGTGTCGCTAGGATAAACCTGGTTAAGTATTTCAGCGACACTTAAGTAGTGTCGCTATAGGGCGACACTTAGGGATAGCGACACTTGGAGAGTGTCGCTAGTACTGTTTTTGGCACACTAGCGACACTTCCAACAGTTCGACGGATTTCGAGTAAAAATCGTGTTTTCGAGTTTCCGATCGGTCCAATATTTTTACCCAACCCTTTTATGGACATTATAAGTTGTTACAAACTACTAACAAGTAAAAACACTTAAAAATGAGAGATTTCGGGATTTGTCGGAAACTTACAAAGTGTCGGATCAAAAATCTGAAAAGATAGGATGATAGATCGTGATGCGGTGAGTCTTTTATTCCAAAGGTGTAGTGAAATCCGAGCGCGTTTGATGGTGTGATTTTAGGATTTAAAGTGATGGTGATGTTGGTGGTTTTAGAGAGAAAAAGGGAGAAGAGAGTGGTAAGAGAGAGAGTGAGTGGAGAGAAATGAGGAAAGAAAAGGGAAAGGTGGGAGGTTATTCTCCCATTTTTCGTTCTCCGTCCTCCGTGCGGTGTTCGTTTACTCCGTCGTTTAAACGTTAAATACTTATTTTACATTTTAATTGATAAGTTTTAAAATGCGAATTTATTACGCGATATTTTATTTAAGTATTTTACTAATCAATTTATATTTGAGTTATAAAATGTAAGTTTGTTTTGTTTGTACGATACGAATTGAAATTTTGAATATTATCAGAATAATATTTTTAACGTAATAGTGTTACTTAATAAAATTGGTCACCAACGTCCGTATTTATGGAACCGAAATACATTCGATTTAACTTGCGTACGATTTAATCAAATCGAAAAGTTTGTATATATTCAACAATATATATTTCGATACATAAATTAGCCTAACACATAACTAATTACATGTATTAACATACAATTTGACACTAATTACTAGTCCTAATTTGACGGGTGTTACAGTTTGAGTGTTGTGTGTGTTTTGTGTAAATGAAGAATAGTGACCATGGGCTGCCCAACTTTTACCCTTCCCCACCACACACACCTCAATTCATGAAATTTGCATTTAGGCCCCTCCGCCTAAATGAGTTTGCAAAATAAACATTTGAATGACATGAGATGATGTCAACCATTGGATCATAAAATGAATAGTTGGGATGGAGCTGCTCCTCCTGCCCCTCAAACCCACTCTGCCCCTCTAATCCTTTTCTATCGAAAAATATGATTCTTTTAATAAAAAAATATTGCAACTGTAGTAAGAGTAATACCGTTGCAAAGATAACAATAGTTTTAAATAGAGAAATAACAATACTAACAACGCATGATGTAATAAGAGATAAATAGTTAGAGATCAAAATAAATTAAAGTGTTTAATTACACGCATCGTGTAATTTTAGAATGAACACCATTTGTGTTATAGAAGACCTCGTGTTATTGGTATTTGAATCTATAATCATTTGACTATATATCACTTTATATCTTCTAGATCATTAGACCACAAGAATACATCCCAGTCGTATACGGTTGGTCTCATACGCTCTGGACCCAGCCGTATATGATTGGGTCTTCGTCCATGTGCGGGTCGTTTTGCTTCGTTTGTGGGATCGTAACTCTTTTGCACGGATTCGTAATTATTTGTTCTTCGTTTTCACTCTAAAATCTTTGTTATTCGTCCGTTTTTAGTGATTACTTTTGTGGTTGACTTCGTAATCGTCTCCTAATTATCAAAATAAGACAAATAATTGTATTATAAGGATGATTAAGCTAATATTGGATAAAAAAATAAGATTGTACGTAAAAACGTGACTTTTTACACGATATAAATCACAAAATCCCATTGCTAAATGGCTGGAAATTAACATCACATCAAAGTAATTTTAAGATGATTTAAATGTTAATGTGAGTGTCTAAATGAAAACTATATATTAGTAGATGAATTAACTCTTGTGCTTACTATAGTTGATGTTTCTTTCCTTTGCATTGGGCCTGCAGGTTCCTTGGTGGGTATAATACCCAAACAATTGGCCTTAATGTCTCAACCGATCAACAAGCCATACGCTAACTCCAATGCTATGATTGAAACCGGTGATACCATCACCACCACCACAACCAAGCTCCCCGACACGCCAACCGAATGCTGTTTTTCTGGGAAGAGATTAAGAAGGTTTAGGAGCTCATCCTTTATAAAACCGAGAGAAATCCTTTTTCTCTTTGCCACCTTGTAAGTACAACTCAAAACCATGGTGTTTTGTTAGGATATTAGAAAGGGAAATTGATGGATTTGCTCCTCGAAAAAACGAATATAACGATTTGTCCTTCCCCCGAAAAAAAAATTGATGAATTACCCCATCCGGGCGCTAGTCGCAAGCTGCGACTTGCGACTCACCGTTTGCGTCTTGCGACCAAACTACCTAGGCAACCATGATTGAGATCGTTACCGCGAACGTGCTTTTCGTGTAGGGAAGCGGGAGCAAGTCGCAAATGGGCGGGAGCAAGTCGCAAATTGGCGGAAGCAAGTCTCAAATGGGCGGGAGCAAGCCCATGCATCACCAACCCTTGCGACCCGTTCATTTCTTGCACTAGTTCTCGTGTGTAGCCTAGTCGCAAGTCGCAACACTTGGGTCGTAAGACGCAGCTTGCGACTTGCTTCCAGGTGGGGTAAACCCTCAACTTTTTTTTGAAATGGCAAATCGTTATATTCGTTTTTTTTAGAGGCAAATCCATCAATTTCCCTAGTAGAAATCGGTTATCTAATTGGATATCCGAAATTTTGGATATTAGATTATCCTACCCGAAATTCGTATCCAAAACTTTTGATATCCTTATTTTGAATATCCCAAATTTCAGATACGGATATATATCGGGTTATCTAAAAATCCGAGTAGAGAAAATAAATATTTTTTATCTATGATTTTATTTTTATATCAAAGATAAAAATATTTATAGCTATGTAAAAACTGAATTTGGCATAGAACCATTCCGTGGAAAGTTCATTTATATATGTTCCCTATATTTAGTACAAGTATATGAACATAATCTTTGTTCATTTTTGTTATTTTTTAAACGAACAAAGATTATGTTCATTTTCATTTTAATGTATTTGATTTTAAATATGTATGAAACCAACAAAGCGTTGTCAGCGTAAAAAATTATATATTTTAAATTTGTTCTGTTTATCAAAGTTAGCAAGTCGTTTAATCTTCGTATAAGTTTACGATAATAATGATATTCATATTAGGGATTCTTTAATAATTTGAGTTCATACATTATTCTTGGGGTGATGATATTTTAAATATGTGCGTCCGTTTGTGTTCGTTTATATTTATAAATAAACATGTATTTTCTTAACGAACGGACATAAACAAGAAATTATGTTTGCGTTAGTTCATTTGTTTAGTAAAACATAATGAATGAACACGAACATACTCCATTCATATTCCTTTGATTCGTTTAAAAGCGTAGGTATGCATATATTATAATTTTTAAAAAGTTTCTCAAACATTAATCGATAGCCATGCTAAAATGAATGGTGAAAAAAGATGTAAAAAGAAAAAAGTGAAATAGGTGTGTAAAATGTTATATGCATTGCGGAAAATGCTAACTATAGCCCTTACGGGATAGGACTATGGTCGAGCATACCATGTTTAACTTAATTTCATATATATAACTTAAAGTTATAATGAATAAACACTCTTACTAAATTTAAATAAGGAAAGTCAGTACTAAATGTAAAATTCAACCTTTGTAATTAATTTAACATACTTTTATAGTTTTTTTAACCATTAATATAATGACTATGATTAGTATTCTCCTTTTTTATTCATATATTATTTTTAAATTAGGAGTAATACTCTTAATGATAAGAAATATTTTTGCAGGTCATGCGTAGGAACCATACTATTGATATCCCTCACCCTCTGCACGCCTAAATACAACTAAAATTAAGGAAGGCTTAAAAACCCTTTCAAATCTGTGAAGTTGTATTCTGCCATCGACCAATCATGTGAGAATTTATCGGATTAAACACTTTGCTTATGCTATCATTTGCATTATCTATGTGCATATGTGCGCCCACCAAATGTTCGATGAAATGTAGTTGTGCATTATCACTTGTATATGCTTTTAATATCCGCAAAAGGTGTAAATTAGCGGGAACACCCTGGTCTCGTGTGCCTTTGATACCAGTCATTGTCCACCCAACAATGATGACTCCGGGCAACTCCCCTGACACAGTGGGGGCGTCTGGAGTTGGAATGAACCATTATCCGCAAGTTCCCTCAGGACCCCATGTGTTTTACGGGTGTGGGTACCTATCATGTTAAATGTTTACCCATGACAGGATTGAACCCCTGACCTCTAGAAAGCCAAGAGCACAACCTACCACTGAGCCAGTCTCGTGTGCCTTTGATACCAGTCATTGTCCACCCAACAATGATGACTCCGGGCAACTCCCCTGACACAGTGGGGACGTCTGGAGTTGGAATGAACCATTATCCGCAAGTTCCCCCAGGACCCCATGTGTTTTACAGGTGTGGGTACCTATCATGTTAAATGTTTACCCATGACAGGATTGAACCCCTGACCTCTAGAAAGCCAAGAGCACAACCTACCACTGAGCCATTTAGTCAAGTGGTGTATATGCTTTTAATATTGATTTACATTATTTTTAATCTACCTTAATTCTTTCATATTCTAATCTTGAGTTTGTTATGCGATGATGTTCTAATTATTTAACATGGATCAATATCACTTTGTATATGCTTTACATGTTGATTCCGGGTAAGCGGATTAGGTTTTCTCTGTTATGTTTACTTACTCGGTGAGGGCAAGTATTTTTACACAAATGTACGCTGCCTAACCGTATTCCCGTGGTCATTTTTGACTCTTTCCCTAGCCACCACAAGATGTACTACTATTGAGATTTGAACATGAGACCTCTTGTAAGGATATTAGGACGTTAACCACTAGGCCATCTCGTGATGATAATCATCGTGTGTCAGTCTCCTGCTTATTTTGATTTTTGAATACATAATTAAATTATTTCACTTGGTATATATATTTAATTATATATAGACTAGCATTATACCCGCGCAATGCAGTGGTGAAAGTGGTGACGGTGGATGGAGATGCAAATGATTGTTTTAAAATAAAAATATATTGTACTCCGTCCGTCCCATTTAAATTGTCCACATTACTATTTTGGGATGTCTCATTATAAGTGTCTACTTTGATATTCAACCAATCAAAAAAGACTTTAGTAGGTAGATTTAATATTTAATTGATGAAAAGTGTAGTTAGTGGATAATAAATATAAATAGATAATAGATAATGGGATAGTGGAACCTACTTACTTAATCTTAAAAAAAATTGAGGAGAGAGAGGGTTAAATATATTATATAGTAGTATAGATATAGATATAGATAGATGTGATAACATTAAGCTTAGCAAGAAACGAGTTGAAGAGGATCCGACGAACTTGTGATCAATAATAATAGCTGGCTAGCAATGTCTTTTTTATTGCTGGGAGCCTCGGCATATGGGTTATGCCATATGATATAAATCAAAAGTTACAAAAAAAACCACATAATTTTTGAAGGGATTGATATAAAACTAAGGGTTTATTGTTTCGTTATGTATTAAACTTTGCACTTTTTATTATTGTATGAATCGAATTTTGAAAACTTTTATTGTATGTACTGAACTTGTAATTATCGTCTATTGTATGTAAACTTTCTTTTTTGGGTAAGACCTTCTTTGATCTTAGTCAGAAAGAAAAATTTACGTACAATAGACCATATTTACAAGTTCAATACATACAATATAACAAATGAAAATATGTCTCATATAATAGTAAAAAGGGTAAAGTTTAATGCATAACGAAACAATAAACCCTATAATGGTGAATATTAATTGGAAAAAGGCAACATACTTGGTTTAGAGAGAGGGGAAGCAAAAACTCTACAGTTAGAGACAGAACGGTAATATTTTTTAAGACTAGCGTTATATTATAAATTGTGGATAGTAATGGTGTGTTCTTAAAAATGGGTGTCCCGCAAAATGGTATTGTGAACCATGGTAAGGATGGTTTGCATTTTCATTTTGCAAACCATTAGTTTTCACATCATTCAACGCATGCACACCATCGATATGATGTCGCTTTGCAAAGGTTGTATTATAATCCGTTGAAATTGTTGGATGATTTAATGTCAAGTCACATCCACTTTTTTTTTAATATAAATTACCACCTCCGTCCCATTTGAAATGTTCACATTACTATTTTGGGATGTCCCATTACAAGTGTCCACTTTGATATTTAACCAATCAAAAAAGACTTTAGTGGGTGGATTTAATATTTGATTGGTGAAAAGTGTAGTTATTGGAGAATCCTAAAACTACGTGCAAAGTCAAAGTGGACATTTGTAATGGGACGGAGGGAGTAAAAAAGAATCCCTCTCCAGCTAGTGTAATTTCTAATCAACTTTTGTTTTTATTATGCATGTGAGTATGAATAGTTGAACATGATGCATGAAGTTATATCTTTCATATAGTATTATATAGGGTTAATTGTTTGGTTATATATTTAACTTTGCACTTTTTACTATTGTATGTAACAAACTTTCAAAACATCTATTGTATGTAATAAACTTGTAAAAAATGCTATTGTATGTAACAAACTTTCAAAACATCTATTGTATGCAATAAACTTGTAAAAAATCGTTATTGTATGGTGCGGTAGTCAATGATCTGCTCAAGTTTGCTCGTGCCGCCACAAACCAATGTTAAAGAGTCATTTTGAGTTTGGCATGTACACATGGTAACCCGCTACATACAATAGATATTTTTTACAAGTTCATTGCATACAATAGATGTTTTGAAAGTTTGTTACATACAATAGCATTTTTTACAAGTTTATTACATATAATAGATGTTTTGAAAGTTTGTTACATACAATAGTAAAAAAGGCAAAGTTAGATACATAACCAAATAATTAACCCTATTATATATATATAAGCATGCACGAGACTTCTTTCTTCATCAACTCCATACATTGAAGTTAGTTTCCTGCTTCTACAAAGCTCCTTAATACCTCTCATTCTTGGGCAAAGGAAATGAAACGTTTGAGGGGTTGGTTGTAAATGTTGTTGATAGATCGTGAAAATGATACATAACATATATATCAGTTTGTGACTTGGTTGTAATGGTTGCTGATAGAATGTAAGTGATATGATAGACAGAAAAGCATAGTTGGGATTTATAGATCGAACCAATTATCTAAAAGATAGCATTCAGTTGAATTATTCAAACGATAGCATTCAGTTAAATTATTTACAAGTGAACACTCAATTGTTATCTTGCGAATTGTTAAAAGTCACAATAGTGAATTAGTGAATTATTAAAAGTCACAAGTTATCCGAAACCCTAATGGGAGAGCATGTGTGATTGGACTAGGATATGGTATGCAATATGAATGACCTTGTAACATAAAAGTAACATAAATAAAATAAAAAATAATAGTATGCAAATGATAATGTACACATTGACCTTGTAATTAGTGGTTCTCTGATATGGTTGGGTAATGTGAAAATTGATGGTTTGCAAAATGAAAATGCAAACCATCCTTGCTATCGTGACACTCAAATTAGTACAAAAATGACTATTTAGAGCGCAGTGTTATAGCGGTTTTACGTGATAACCGCTATAAAAAGTAAAAAGTGGATCCAAAATATTTTTTGAAACGGTTTAATGGCATTACTTGTAGCGGTTTTAGAAAAAACCGCTCTAATTACTTATATTTATAGCGGTTTAGTAAACACCGCTCCAAAAAAAAAATCGTTATTTGTGGCGGTTTAAAACAACCCGCTTCAAAAAAGTACAATTTTAAAACGGTTAAGTAAAGAACCGTTTCAAATAGAAAAAAGTGGAGCAGTTGTTTCCAAAGTAAAAAAAAATGAGTATAGTTAGAAGCGGTTAATTGTTATTTTATAGCACGTTCTTTGTGAACCGCGCTATAAAATAACAAATAACCGCTCCATAATTTTTTCTCATTTTACCTATAAATAAACATAAAATAATGAGTGGTTATCTATTTGTTATTTTATAGCGCGTTCTTTGTGAATCGCGCTATAAAATAACAAATATGGAGCAGTTATTTGTTATTTTATAGCACGGTTCACAAAGAACGCGCTATAAAATAACAAATAAAATAGCAAATATTTTATAGCGCGGTTCACAAAGAACGCGCTATAAAATAGCAAATATGGAGCGGTTATTTGTTATTTTATAACGCGTTTTTTGTGAACCGTGCTATAAAATAACAAATATGGAGCGGTTATTTGTTATTTTATAGCGCGTTCTTTGTGAACCGTGCTATAAAATAACAAATAACCGCTTCTCTTTTCTCATTTTACTTATAAATAAACACACATATCTTTTCCACCACACACATATTATCTCCAGCATGTACCCACTAATTTACACAAGCAAGATTTATTTAAGTTATTCCCCACTATAGAAAATAAATTGAAGAGTTGATCCGGTGATGACTAACAGTGAGTCACGGTGGCAGCAAACGAGTAAATTAATGTAAGATTCAAAGAAACTATGAATTAATATTTTTTTAGATCTGTGTTTTGGTTCATCAGATCCGTGTTCTTACATATCTGTATTTGTGTTCAGATCTCGTCCATGATGACGGCTCACATCTAGTTGTACTTCATCGGTTGTTATGGTGAGCATATGCATCTTCTATGTATATGTAGATACAACAAACATAAAAATAATATAAAATTTATAGTGTGTTTATATCTATTGCAGTATCCTCAAGAAACAAATGGCAAATTGTTAGTGGACTAGTGGTTACTGAAAAGGCGATGAGTTGCAGTGTATCGTTAGTGCAATTGAAGAAGTTTTACTTTATAGATATATGATTGTTGACTTGTTAGTATAGTATTGCTATATTCAAATCCATGTATTCTTGATTTATTGTAATTTGATATGTTTATTTAAGATATGTAATTTTTTGTTCGATTAAAACAGGTTGATATTTTCCCTTTTAGTTATTGTGTATGTATATTTATATAAGTTGAAAAGGAATCTATTTTTTTCATAAAAGAAAACTAATTTGAATTTGAAATGTAAGTTGAAGCAAGAATAATGAATATATTTGGGTGATTAGCGGGAAACTGAAAATGAATATATGCTTCTGGGGTAAAAGTGATTTTTTTTTTTTTGAATTTTTATTTGACTTTTGAAGCGGTTTATTGGCCCAATGATCACTTCATGTACTGTCCAACAACCAATTTATTAAAGTAAAGTAACCGCTTCAAATTTATTCTTTTGAAACGGTCGTTTGACCGTTATAAAAGATGTTTAGGCTTTTGTGTCGTCGGTATTTGGGGCGGTTAGATCACCGCTTCAGATGGCCTTTTTCACCGCCATAAATATCCATTTATGTACTAGTGCCATTTTTATAACGATGGAAGAGAACACACCATTACTGTCCACAATTTATAAAATAACGCTAGTCTTCAAAAAATTCTTTTACAATGAATAAAATGATATGATGAAGAGTGAAAAACGGTTATGTATATTTTTTATTTATGGTGGTAAGAAAGTATGAGAAGACAGAAATACCCTTCACAGAATCTCATAATAAACTTAGTTTCTCATTTAAAATTAACAGATACGAAAAATACACGATAATCGGCATTTTTAGGTCCACTTACTCGCTAGTTTAGTTGGCTGATTGACACAAAGATATAATTGATTTTTTTTTTTATTTTTTTATTCTAAATGAATTCTATGTAAACATGTGGAATGCAAAATAATGCCAATGAAACAAGTTATCTAGAGACCGAACTTGCCTCGCTAAGGTGTGCACAATGTAGTACTTTGATAATATTGTAGATAATCAAGTAAGGGATAAGTATTTGTGAATGCATTCAACTTGCATTCAATGTCTATTGTGTGTATCCAACTAACGGGTGGTATGTATTTTTAAGGATTTAGTGCGCGAAAATGTAACAAATTATAGTTTGACATTCCTAGTATGTAGCGAACTATTCAAATTTACATTGTATGTAACGAACTTGTGATTTATTTACATTGTATGTATTTTGGTCAGATTAACGGTTCCAAATGACGCCACGTGACAACTTATATAGTTGACACGTGGAAAAAGTACCATAAATTACATACAAAGTAAGGAAATTTCAAGTTCGTTACATACAGTGGAAGCTTGAGTAGTTCTTAACATACTATGAATGTCAGACTATAGTTTCTTACATTTGCGCGCACTAAACCCTATTTTTAATGCATACAATTTTCAAAAACCATGCTTTTATGTATTTGATGATGTATCAGCTATTTAAGGTATCATGTAGCATCCAAAGAAGCTGACACGTCATCAAAAGTACTACAAAATACATTAAAACACAGCTTTTGAAAGTCATGCGCATTAAAAGTACCACCAATTAATTTGATACACAAAATAGACATTGAGTGGAACTTTGATATATTCACATATACTTATTCCTAATTTTAATGACACGTGATGAGTGATATATTTATTGTATGTAAAATCTATTTCTTCATGAATGTTAAGTGGAACACTAATTTTATAGTTGAATTCAACTTAAAAGGCCGGCCGTGTAACAAATGAATTTCATCAAAAAATAAAGTTTAACTACACTAAATTTATCTAACATGTCATGTATACAGGTCAACGACATGTGAGCAGTGGTGATAACTAAATGGTGAGTAAAATACCATGTTACTAACATAAGAACAAACATAAGAGTTGGTTACTAACATTGGTAATAAAATGAATACGTTACTCACATTGGTTCAAAAAGATAAGTACATTAGTAATTTGTAGCTTTAAGCTTTCGATATCTAACAAAATATTACTAGCTTTCAAGTCACAATGAATGACCCTTAAACGGAATTCTTCATAAAGGTATACAAGTCCATTGGAAATGGCTTTATGATCTTGTATCGCAGTTGCCATATAAGAAGTCCTCGTTTAGCTGCGTCTACAAGTTGCATTACGAGTTAAGTATGAGTTAAGATAATTACTATGATAAAAACATTATTCGATATAAAAGTGTTGAATTGAAGAAAGTCGTGACTAGAAATGAGATATGCAATCTTATATTTGTGTGTACATCAATTTTTCAGTTATAAGTAATACGTGTATCTATTTGACCTCTTATTATTTGAAACCATTAAAGTGGCACCTAATCTTGATGATGTGTCAGATGACACGGCGACTCATACAATTGCCATGTCATCAAAAAAATAGTGACAATCGGAGTCATTAGATGCTTAGAATAGCAATAACCAAAAGTTTGATACATACACCGGATCAAATGAAGTTAGATACACACTACATAGTTTTGGTCGGAGTTAGATACATCTACAAACACTTATACCTAAAACACAATCGCTTGATCAATATCATCGCTAGATAACCCTATGTAATCCATTACTAAATACAAGTTTTGATTGTAAAAAAGGAGAAGAATGTAGTTATTCTGATTTTATAATGATACAACTCATATGATAAAAGAAGATATATCGCTAAATATGGCTTACCAAATATAAAAAGATCGATCAAGATGCGCATTTGGTGAGTACTCATAAATGAGAAATCTTTCACTCCCTTCTAAGCTGAAACCAATCAGCCTAACAAAGCTACGGCGTTGAAGCTTGGAGACTAGCAAAACCTCATTCTTTATGAATTCTGGGCCACCTTGCTCAGAGTCTCTTGACAACCTCTTTACTGATATCTCACGTCCATCACCAACCACACCCTATAATTTATGCGTACGATTGCAAGTATCAATCTTTAAATAATATCATAACCTTCACATTTAGTCAAAAACTCAAAATGTTAGCAAGTTTGATCTGTTTATACCTTGTATTCTTGTAAACAGCTCTGAATCCACCTTGCCCAAACTTATTATCTTTAGAGAAGTCATTTGTTGATGCACTCACTACATTGAAATCGTATTTTTAAGATTCAGCTGTGCCAATATCCGTAGTTTCATCTAGTTGTGAGGGAAAGAGAAAAAGTAAGATACTGCTTTTGCGATGAAAGTTAGATATTGCTTCAGCTGAGCCAATACCCTCAGGTCCTACTTCGAAACAGGGTCCATGTCCTTTTATATTCAAATAATTTTGTAAATGCTCATTAAGTTACTAAAATTGGGTCGAATCATGATATCTAGTTGCTAAATATATTCTTGATCCTGAAATTTGTGATAAATATAGTTAGAGCGCAAAATATTTGTAGTACCGAATGAAGTCTATTTTGCAATGCAACTTTGGTTGCTTCTTTGAAAGCGACTCAAATGTTTGATCTGGAAATTAAGAGTCTCAACCGTGGAACCTATCCTCGTTAAGTTCGGGTGACATTTGCTTACTCTTCCCTTGCAATCTTTGCAAGATATAAATCAAAGCAATCATACTGATGAAACTAACCAGCACAAACTCTGTCATCACGATTTTTCTTGTGCTAGTATTGCCTGCAAAATGTCATTCACAAGGTTCCGGAGATCAAATTAATTGTAAATGGCCTCTGTTAGTCTCGATTATATTGACAGTAAGTTTATTCATGTAATATCAGCTAGCTTTATAATTTGATATGTAAATTAGGTTGAGTGAGAAGATGTATTGATCCTTATTATTATTTTTCTTATCGTAGTAGGCTTGGCCCATTAGATAATCGAGCTTAGGGGTACTAGTTCGTGATCTATTTTACGTTGCATTATTTTGCATCATGGGGCATGGAAACATAACATTTTTTATGCTATCAGAACGAATTTAACCTAATCCCCATCTTTTTCTCTATTCTCTATCTTTTTTTATTTTCTGGCGATCTAAAGTATTAGCCGTACGAATTCTTAATCGTTTACCGAACATCTAATACATCCGTATCCTACTTCTTGCTTTACTTCTCTTAGCCATCTCACTTATCTTTTGGACATTTATTTAAGTATGGATTATACGATTTACACCTACCTTGTTAACTCTCTGACCAACACTTAGACGTGTAGGTGGTCGCAGCCAATGGGTCAGTTACTCAGTTACCTACCCCCATTTATCTGACAACATAAACAAAGTGTCAATGAAAACTGATGATGATTAGTAAGCTGTTAAAACGACTTTGAGTATTTCTTTTCGGTTAGCTTTTCATTTATATTTCTAGTTTAGTTTTCTTTTGTCCATTTCCTCGATTGTAGGCGTCGGATATCGAGCGTGTACGGAAGCAAATATTCAACCCGAACAACAAACAACCAATAATATTGTAACGAAAATAAATAAAGAACACAAGTGATTTACGTGGAAACCCCCAATTTAATGGGAGAAAAAACCACGGGCGACGACCATGAACAATCCACTATAATAATAAAGAGTACAAAACCTTAAATGGTATATAGGCCAATTGAAGTATACAAGAGAATTAAATAATCCTCAAGAACTTTTCGACAAAATTAAATAGGGATTAAAAACTGGCTAGAAGAATTAATCGTATGTAAGAATTAAACGTATGGGATATTGTGGGATTGAAAAGCTATTCGTACGTGCGTATGTATGTGGGTATATCTAAAGACCATATATGATGTCCATATATATAGAGCATTAATTGATCATGGGATGAGTAGGACATCATGTAACAACCGGCAAATTAGGACTAGAATTAGTGCCTAATTCTTTGATAATACATGTAATTAGTTCTGTGTTAGGCTAATTTATGTATCGGATTATATATTGGTAAATATATACAACTTTGCGATTTGGCTTAAATCGTACGCAACTTAAATAGAATGAAATTCTATTTGATTAATACGGACGTTGGTGAACAAAGGTTTATAAACTAAACGCGACTATGACCGAAATGCTATTTTATAACAAATAGTAACTGCCTCGTATTACACGATTAAAACTTACACGATTTAATATCAAAAGTAATTAAATTTAATTTAAACTATTAAAGATTTAAGGAAATAATTTAAATAAATTATTTGACAAGATTGTGATTTTATAAATATAATAAAATGCGTAAAATAAATATTTAACGCTAAAACGACGGAGAAAAACGAACACTACCCGGAGCACGGAACGCGAACTGAAAGGAGGAGGTTCCACTCAAAACCCCCTCCCTTCTCTCATTTCTTCTTCATTTCATTCTCATCTTTCTCTCTCTTTCTTTCTTTTCTCTCTTTCTTTTCTCTAACTAAAAACCACCATCCTCACAAAATCACATAAAACTACCATCAAACGCCATCGGATCGCACTACTCGTTTGGAATAAAAGCATCACCATCTCCCGATCTACCTTCCTATCTTTTCGGATTTTCAAACCGACGCCGCGTAAGTTTCCGACAAATCCCGACATCTCTCGTTTTTGATCATTTTTACTAGTTTATGGTTTAAATAGGCTTAATATGTTCATATGAGGGTTGGGTAAAAGAATCGGATCAAACGGAAACCGGGAAACTCGTTTTCGACTAAATTTCCGGCCATCAGACCGCTACGTCGCACCTGGCCAGGGGCCTCTGCGACGTCGCGACCTACGTCGCACAAAAATCCCAACGTCGCACTAGCGACGCAGCCCCTTACGTCGCATTAACTTGCGGACGTCGCACCTAGCGACGTAGACTTTAACGTCGCAAACCGAACCAACGTCGCATTAGCGACGCCGCCCCCAACGTCGCATTAGCGACGCCGCCCCCTACGTCGCATTGATTTGCGAAGGTCGCATCATGCGACGTACATGCCCACGTCGCACCCTACGTCGCTTGCAACATCGCATGCGACGTCGCACAAACCAGAACCTTGAAAACTCACATTTTCACTAAGTGTCGAACTTTTACAACCTCAAATCCTTATACGATACGACCTAACAATCATAATAAAACATACTTTCCTATTACAATTACTCTAATTCGCGTATTGAATGATAAACTTTAAATATAACGAATCACCAACGGGCCGTATACTTTGATACGAACGCGAACAAACCAACATTTAAACACAACGGGTTGTATGAACAACTAGCCTAGATGGTCTTGCGAGACATCTACTTACTTAACCTTAAGTGTTTAGGCACTAGAAGGTTACGGGTTCGGAGAACCTACTTGCTTTACTACTACTTGCTATTTACCACTGCTCGACTCAGATGAGTCTTACAGCCCCACTTTTACTGTTTTATACTTTGGGGTGAGATACTTAGCAACTGTTTTACGTATGAACACAATGTACTGAACTGAAAACATTACTGATTACAAACAAACGCATGAGTTACTTTTATTCACTGAAAGCCTCCTAATCGTAAGTTGTTAGTTATGGACTTAAGCGCGATTACTAATAGATGGATCCATTTGGGACTGACAATCCCTGTCTGGGGTGGTAGCGCCACCACGTACTGATTTACACGTAGAAACAGACATATTAGTATTTGTTACATATGAGTGTGCGGATAGCACTCACGGGGGTACGTGATATATTCACACTACACGGTTAAGCTTCAACTTATGAGCTCATGGCACTGTACTGATTTACTGATTTACTTACGTTGCTTGATAGCAATACGGGTACATACTTGTGGTTCATATCACCTACTTATTACTAAACCTGTGAGATTCACCAACCTTTTTGGTTGACACTTTTTAGCTTTGTATCTCAGGTACACTTACGGAGTAGGATCACTCCAGGAATTCTAGCTAGAGTCGCATGATTTACAAACTGCATTTAACGGAGATTCTTTGGCATTATCTTTTGTAACAATGGTGATGTAATAGAATCTCCCGCTATACGCGTGGGCTCTAGGGAATTACATTTTGTATACGAAAACCTATGGTTTTCAAACGATTATTAATTATGAAATGTAACTATTTTACAAACGTCTCATGTAGAGGTCGTTTACTATTAATCTCGTGCTTTGTATATTGATTAGTAACACCCAATGTATGCTTCCGCAATTCATTAAATTTGGGGGTGTTACAGATTGGTATCAGAGCCTAAGGTTATAGTGAACTAGCTTGCATTTAGTGGGCCTAGACTATGACCGTTAGGCAGTATTTCCTTACTAGGCATGATTGGTTCAGGAATTACATCATACGACTTTAATTTAACATAGCCTGATCAACCATGTACAATTAAGGAAAGATGATGTAAGGTCTGAAATGGTTATGTTGAGCCGGAATACAATAGAAGACTCTGACCTCGAGAGAACCGAGACTTAAACATGTTTATGCTAGACACTCAATAGGCTATATTATATAGGAACTATATGAATATAGGCCTTAATCTTACTAACGCTTTGTTTCAGAAATGGCAAATATCCCATCCAATTCATCTCGTTCTCAATCCGGGTCGCAGAACCCAAGGGTAGCAAGGAGGAACAACAGGTTGCCTCGAGCTGGCCCGTACTCTACCCACTTCACCTTACCGACCTTAGCAGCTAGGGTGAACCAACACGAGCAACGACTTCGCACCATGGATGTCGTGTTGCAGGAAACAAACGAAAATTAGAGACTTACATCACTTGAGCGCATCGAACAAGTCTCTGAGGAACACGAAACCACCGTTAATAATGTGGACGTTCTTCTCAACAAGGTGGTGGAGATAAGCGTGGAAACCACTCTTTTGAAACACAGACTGGATGAGTGTGAACAACGCTCACGGGAAACGGAAGAATATACCCGTGGATTGGTACAGCGACTAGCATTAGCTGAAGACAATGCTCGACAAGCCAGCAGACTTGCAAATACTGTGGATCGTCTCATCGAAATGATGGAGCAGATTAACCTACGTTAAGACTAGCTTAGTCTTTGTTTTGTAAACTATCCTGTAATCCAGTAACTATCTAAGCACTACGCTATGTTTCAGTCGGATGTAACAATTCCCGATGTCTTTTGTAATACATCCGTAGGATGTAACCTTTGAACTCGTATCATCTATCAAATATTCCTTGCTGTTTCGACTCATATTAATTGCCATAATTATTTTCTTATTGATGTTATGTATTACCATCTTTATACATGTACATCTGAAATAAATGTAATTTTCTTACAAAATCTCATGTATCTTCATTTCTTTTATTGAAGAGTCATGCCGCCAAAGTCAAGACCTTATACTGATGCTCAGATCACGTCACTCATAACCTAGGCTGTTACTGAAGCCTTGGCTCGAAATACTCCACCAGGTTCCACAAGAAACAGCGATGCCACTGAAACCTCTGCTGCTAAACCTTGTTCATACAAGGATTTTCAAAACTGCAAACCCTTGAGCTTCAAGGGGACCGAAGGAGCCATCGGACTTATCAGATGGTTCGAAAAGATGGAATCCGTTTTCCGCATCAGCAAATGTGCGGAAGACGACAAGGTCAAATTCTCCACCTGCACCCTCGAAGATGGTGCCCTCTCGTGGTGGAATTCCTATACCCAGTCCGTGGGGATTGACACCGCTTATCTACTCCCTTGGGAGGATCTAAAGAAAATGCTCACGGATGAGTATTGCCCGTCCGAACAACTTCACAAGCTGGACGAAGAGTTCTGGAACTTAAAAGTGCAAGGAACTGATATCGTTGGATACACCACCAGATTCCAACAACTCACCGTCCTTCGCCCAGCTATGGCAGGTACTGGGCCCGACAAGATTAAGAAATACATCCGCGGCCTCCCGGAACCTGTCCGGGGAAACGTCGCCTCATCAAACCAAACCACCCTTCACGGCGCCATCCGGTTGGCCCATGAACTTTTAGCTATGAACGAGGACCCAGAACCAATCACTTCATCCTCCAACAGCAATAAAAGAAAATGGTCCGACAACCACAACAACCACCAAACCAAGAAACCTGAGACCATTAAAGCCTACACCTCCAGTTCTGATGACAAGGGAGCGTACAAGGGAACCAAGCCCTATTGCTCAAAGTGCCAACGACACCATCATGGTTCGTGTCCCTGCAGCAAGTGTAAGAGATTTGGACACTTGGCTAAGGATTGTAGAACGAACACCACTGACACCAATACTTCTGCACCAAAGACTTGTTATGGGTGCAACGGTACGGGGCATTTCAAGAAAGACTGCCCGAAGCTGAACAACAACAACAACAGGAATAACAACAATGCTCGAGGAAGAGCTTTTGTGCTGAAATCTGGGGAAGCCCGTCAAGACCCGAATGTGGTCACGGGTACGTTTCTTCTCAACAACTTGACTGCATCTGTATTATTTGATACTGGTGCTGATAAAAGCTTTATTTCTGACGAGTTTTATCCACTACTTGACACTACACCTATTGCCTTAGATTCTAAGTACACCGTAGAATTGGCAAACGGAAAACTTATTGAGGCCGACAGTGTGATACCTAATTGCACTTTAAACCTAGCTAACGAGCTCTTTTCCATTGACTTGATACCTGTCGAAATCGGCAGCTTTGACATCATCGTCGGTATGGATTGGTTGTCCAAGCATCGAGCCGAAATCGTTTGTTTTGAGAAAATTGTACGCATTCCTCTCGTCACCGGTGGAACTTTGAGTATACAAGGGGAGACCGGTGGGACGAGAATAAATATCATTTCTTGCATGAAAACCCGAAAATACTTGAGAAAAGGGTACCAGACAATCCTCGCACACGTTATGGAGAAAAAGTCGGTGGAGAAGCGACTTGAGGATGTGCCTATTGTTCGAGACTTCCCAGAAGTCTTTCCTGAAGACTTGCCTGGCCTACCGCCAACTAGACAAGTCGAATTCTCTATTGATCTTGTGCCCGGCGCAGCACCTGTGGCACGAGCCCCTTACCGACTAGCCCCATCCGAACTTCAGGAGTTGTCTACTCAGTTACAGGAACTCCTGGACAAGGGATTTATTCGACCAAGTTCCTCACCTTGGGGAGCTCCGGTCCTGTTTGTGAAAAAGAAAGACGGTTCTTTCCGCATGTGCATCGACTACCGTGAACTCAACAAATTAACTGTCAAGAACCATTACCCACTTCCTCGCATCGATGACCTGTTTGACCAACTTCAGGGGTCGAGTTCTTATTCAAAAATTGATCTACGATCGGGTTATCACCAACTCCGAGTTCGTGACGAAGATATTTCTAAAACAGCTTTCCGAACTCGCTACGGGCATTATGAATTCCAAGTGATGCCATTCGGCTTAACCAACGCACCGGCTGTATTCATGGACCTTATGAATCGGGTGTGCAAACCTTACCTTGACAAGTTTGTTATCGTCTTTATCGATGACATCTTGATTTACTCGCGCACTGAACAAGAACACGCGCAACACCTGAAAACTATCCTAGAGCTGCTCAAACACGAAGAGTTATACGCCAAATTCTCTAAGTGTGAGTTCTGGATGCAAACCGTTCAATTCCTTGGACACGTCATTGACAATCAAGGGATTCATGTCGATCCTTCAAAAATCGAGGCTATCAAGTGTTGGCAAGCACCTACTACACCGACCGAGGTACGCCAATTCTTAGGACTCGCCGGATATTACAGGCGATTCATTGAGAATTTTTCGAAAATAGCCCTACCTCTCACTGCACTGACTCAAAAAGAAAAGAAGTTCGATTGGACTGACAAACAGGAGTCAGCTTTCCAGCTACTAAAACAGAAACTCTGCAGTGCACCTATCTTATCCTTACCCGAAGGCAACGATGACTTCGTGGTATACTGTGATGCTTCACACCAAGGTCTTGGTTGCGTGTTGATGCAACGAGACAAGGTCATCGCTTACGCCTCTCGACAACTCAAGGTCCACGAAAAGAATTACACAACTCATGACCTAGAATTGGGGGCTGTTGTATTCGCTCTGAAAATCTGGAGACACTACTTATACGGTACCAAGTGTACAATCTTTACTGACCATAAAAGTCTCCAACATATCTTCGATCAAAAGGATCTCAACATGAGGCAACGTCGATGGGTCGAGTTGCTTACTGATTACGATTGCGAGATTCGCTATCATCCAGGCAAGGCGAATGTTGTCGCCGATGCTTTAAGCCGAAAAGAACGAGTGAAACCACTTCGAGTTCGAGCTCTCAGTATGATCATTCACAACGACCTCATCAATCAAACTCTCACCGCTCAACTCGAAGCACTCAAACCAGAAAACTTGACAAACGAGGCCTTGCGGGGCATGGACAAACAATTTGAAACCAAACCTAACGGGGCCAAATACTTCTCGAATCGAATCTGGTTGCCAAGTTTTGGGAACCTGCGAGACTTGGTGATGGATGAAGCTCACAAGTCTAAATACTCTATACACCCCGGTGCCGACAAAATGTATCACGGCATCAAGGAAATGTACTGGTGGCCCAACATGAAATCTGACATTGCAACCTATGTTGGCAAGTGTCTTACTTGTTCCAAAGTTAAAGCTGAACACCAGAAACCCTCCGGTTTGCTACAACAACCCGAAATACCACAATGGAAATGGGAGCAGATTACCATGGATTTCATTACTAAACTCCCGAAAACATCTAACGGTTGCGATACCATTTGGGTGATTGTCGACCGACTCACTAAATCTGCTCATTTCCTAGCCATCAAGGAAACTGACAAGATGGAACGTTTGACACGGATCTACCTGAAAGAAATCGTGTCAAGACACGGCGTGCCCATCTCAATCATCTCCGACCGAGATGCTCGGTTTACTTCTCGCTTCTGGCAATCACTGCAAAAATCTCTTGGTACTCGTCTGGATATGAGTACGGCTTACCATCCTCAAACCGACGGCCAGAGCGAACGAACCATACAAACACTGGAAGACATGCTACGAGCCTGCGTAGTTGATTTCGGTAAAAACTGGGAAAATCACTTACCGTTGTGCGAGTTCTCGTACAACAACAGTTATCACACCAGCATAAAGGCTGCACCCTTCGAGGCACTGTACGGTCGTAAGTGCCGGTCACCTATCTGTTGGACTGAGGTGGGGAATACACAACTCACCGGTCCAGAAATCATACATGAAACAACTGAAAAGATCGTCGGCATACAAAACCGACTAAAAGCCGCTCGTGATCGTCAGAAAAGCTATGCTGACGTGAGACGCAAACACCTTGAGTTCCAAGTAGGGGACAAGGTACTTCTCAAAGTGGCACCGTGGAAAGGTGTCATTCGATTCGGAAAACGAGGCAAACTAAATCCTCGATACATCGGACCATTCGAAATCCTTGAAAAGATTGGCCCAGTGGCATACCGCCTGCAACTTCCTGCTGAGCTTAGCAGCGTTCACAACACATTCCACATTTCTAATCTAAAGAAATGTCTGTCTGATGAGACACTAATTATACCGCTCGACGAAATTCAGATCGATGATAAACTTCATTTTGTCGAGGAACCTATGGAAATCCTGGACCGCGAGGTCAAACAACTAAAACAGAGTCGTATTCCCATCGTAAAAGTCAGGTGGAATTCTAGACGTGGTCCTGAATTCACCTGGGAACGGGAAGACCATATGCGACAGAAATACCCACATCTCTTCCCAGACAACGCACCGACCGTGCAATCGAGCTAATTTCGGGACGAAATTCTTTTAACAAGGGGAGAATGTAACAACCGGCAAATTAGGACTAGAATTAGTGCCTAATTCTTTGATAATACATGTAATTAGTTCTGTGTTAGGCTAATTTATGTATCGGATTATATATTGGTAAATATATACAACTTTGCGATTTGGCTTAAATCGTACGCAACTTAAATAGAATGAAATTCTATTTGATTAATACGGACGTTGGTGAACAAAGGTTTATAAACTAAACGCGACTATGACCGAAATGCTATTTTATAACAAATAGTAACTGCCTCGTATTACACGATTAAAACTTACACGATTTAATAACAAAAGTAATTAAATCTAATTTAAACTATTAAAGATTTAAGAAAATAATTTAAATAAATTATTTGACAAGATTGTGATTTTATAAATATAATAAAATGCGTAAAATAAATATTTAATGCTAAAACGACGGAGAAAAACGAACACTACCCGGAGCACGGAACGCGAACTGAAAGGAGGAGGTTCCACTCAAAACCCCCTCCCTTCTCTCATTTCTTCTTCATTTCATTCTCATCTTTCTCTCTCTTTCTTTCTTTTCTCTCTTTCTTTTCTCTAACTAAAAACCACCATCCTCACAAAATCACATAAAACTACCATCAAACGCCATCGGATCGCACTACTCGTTTAGAATAAAAGCATCACCATCTCCCGATCTACCTTACTATCTTTTTGGATTTTCAATCCGACGCCGCGTAAGTTTCCGACAAATCCCGACATCTCTCGTTTTTGATCATTTTTACTAGTTTATGGTTTAAATAGGCTTAATATGTTCATATGAGGGTTGGGTAAAAGAATCGGATCAAACGAAAACCGGGAAACTCGTTTTCGACTAAATTTCCGGCCATCAGACCGCTACGTCGCACCTGGCCAGGGGCCTCTGCGACGTCGCGACCTACGTCGCACAAAAATCCCAACGTCGCACTAGCGACGCAGCCCCTTACGTCGCATTAACTTGCGGACGTCGCACGTAGCGACGTAGACTTTAACGTCGCAAACCGAACCAACGTCGCATTAGCGACGCCGCCCCCTACGTCGCATTGATTTGCGAAGGTCGCATCATGCGACGTACATGCCCACGTCGCACCCTACGTCGCTTGCAACGTCGCATGCGACGTCGCACAAACCAGAACCTTGAAAACTCACATTTTCACTAAGTGTCGAACTTTTACAACCTCAAATCCTTATACGATACGACCTAACAATCATAATAAAACATACTTTCCTATTACAATTACTCTAATTCGCGTATTGAATGATAAACTTTAAATATAACGAATCACCAACGGGCCGTATACTTTGATACGAACGCGAACAAACCAACATTTAAACACAACGGGTTGTATGAACAACTAGCCTAGATGGTCTTGCGAGACATCTACTTACTTAACCTTACGTGTTTAGGCACTAGAAGGTTACGGGTTCGGAGAACCTACTTGCTTTACTACTACTTGCTATTTACCACTGCTCGACTCAGGTGAGTCTTACAGCCCCACTTTTACTGTTTTATACTTTGGGGTGAGATACTTAGCAACTGTTTTACGTATGAACACAATGTACTGAACTGAAAACATTACTGATTACAAACAAACGCATTAGTTACTTTTATCCACTGAAAGCCTCCTAATCGTAAGTTGTTAGTTATGGACTTAAGCGCGATTACTAATAGATGGATCCATTTGGGACTGACAATCCCTGTCTGGGGTGGTAGCGCCACCACGTACTGATTTACACGTAGAAACAGACATATTAGTATTTGTTACATATGAGTGTGCGGATAGCACTCACGGGGGTACGTGATATATTCACACTACACGGTTAAGCTTCAACTTATGAGCTCATGGCACTGTACTGATTTACTGATTTACTTACGTTGCTTGATAGCAATACGGGTACATACTTGTGGTTCATATCACCTACTTATTACTAAACCTGTGAGATTCACCAACCTTTTTGGTTGACACTTTTTAGCTTTGTATCTCAGGTACACTTACGGAGTAGGATCACTCCAGGAATTCTAGCTAGAGTCGCATGATTTACAAACTGCATTTAACGGAGATTCTTTGGCATTATCTTTTGTAACAATGGTGATGTAATAGAATCTCCCGCTATACGCGTGGGCTCTAGGGAATTACATTTTGTATACGAAAACCTATGGTTTTCAAACGATTATTAATTATGAAATGTAACTATTTTACAAACGTCTCATGTAGAGGTCGTTTACTATTAATCTCGTGCTTTGTATATTGATTAGTAACACCCAATGTATGCTTCCGCAATTCGTTAAATTTGGGGGTGTTACACATCATACGTAGGCAAGAAGCAAGCGTAGGGAACAAGGATGCAATCTATTAATTTAGGCAATAAGTATTCTAAATTAATCCCCATCTCTTTTGCTTTTGGGACACGTTTTTAACGGTAGGTCTAAACCGCTTCAAAAAAAAGTTAAAGCACTTAATTACTTATTTGCTGAATTATATTTTCATATATTTAGATTAGGTAGAATAACTACTTTAAAGGCTTTAAAACTGTTAAATTCATCTTATACTCATATATATTAATATTAATTATTACTCCTAATTTATAAAGGAAACACAAGTCATACCTAGTGGTGGTTGTGGTGGAGGTGGAAGAGGAGGAATAACCAGGCTCCTCCAGTTAAAAAACCGACATGTCTCGTACCTATAATTACACGTCCACTACAAGAAAAAAGGGCATTAGTGATGAAAATTTAGTGACGATTTTTTTTAATGTCACTATACTTTTATGTTAGTGACGAAAAATACATGTCGACACTAATTAGTGATGGAATTAGTGGTTGTCATTAATCGATCATTGAATTAATTGTCAGACACATTTGATTAAACTTAGAGACAAAAATTAGTGATGCAAATATGTTTAGCTACAATAATCGGAGAGAGAGTGACGAAATTAGTTGTCACTTAGTTTATGTATGTTAGTCATGAAAAATTTGCGTCACTAAATTACTAGTATAATGCTATTGGTTACTTGGTATGAATAAATCGGTGATAGAAAAACTATGATAACTGTAAAATTTCGTTTGTAGCTCGGATGCTTTACGTAGTCTAGTCAAAATATTACTCCATCATTTCTTTGGTCCAAGAACTTCACATGTCATCAAAAAAGTCAAAAGTGATTTTTTAAATAAGGTCAGTGCAATTCGTCTCATGTCACAAATGTATATAAATTTATATTTTATTCTAGTCTAAAATGAAGTAAGCATTTATATTTATGAAAATATAATTTACATAATTACTTTCCAGTTACATTATACAAGAAATTATCGAACTATATATAAATTAGTATCACTTTCGAATTGGATATATATAAATTAGTGATGCTCATCTATTCTACAATTTTTAATTTTTTATATCCACTGGAATAAAAAAAATGCGGATCATATAATTTATTTCTCAAGATCCGACCCGAAATCACTTTACAGGAAAATTGTGAATCCCAAATTCCCAATCACTCTGAGCTTTCGTTCCTCGCTCATCACTGTTCCCTAAATACAGTAACAACATTTGCCCTAATTGTGAAGCAATCGATTTAATACTCAGTTTTCAATCGTCAACCTATATAACTCTAATTGCTCTAATTCTTTTCCTTTTCATAAACTCGTTCTTCACTCCATTCGTGCCGCAATCGCTATGTGCCCTAAATTTACGAACATCAATTGATTTAGTAGCAATCGAACATGCTGTGAAGTCGTCATCTAATTGTGATAATCTTTTGAGGTTCTTTTCTGATGCTGGTGAGATTCCTTAACCGTCTGATTGATCTCGTTTTTTCGGTTTTTGATTTTCTGATACATATATATATATATTCATATGTATGTATATTCTTTTGTGTGTGCTTATAACAGTTGAATGTCTTGTAACGTGATTTCGAGAGCATCTCTATATTTTTTCAAAATTGAGCATAATGTAGTATAGTTAATTGTGAGAGTATAGCTACATGATAGTATAACTAGATTTTTGATAACATGTAATTGTTGTTACTTATTGAACATGAGTACTTGAAGATCTGGATATGTTTATAGTGTAAATTTGGAAAGTTAGAGGCATTCTGAGATGTGTTCTCTATACATTTTTATGGTTATCCAATCTGACATAGGGCAATTGACTCACGCTTGACTTTACCTTTTTCAGGATAAGCTCAGATTCAACTTGATAGCTCGATGAGCCCTTATGATGTAGCTTGAGCTCAGATTTCTCAAAAGGTATACATTAGAAACAATGCACAGGTTGGCAAGCTCAGTATATTTGATCTGGATGAGCTTGAATAACTCACATAATTTCTTGTATCCGTTCCTTTAAAATATCTCATCAATACTATCTATTTCCTCACCTAATTAAAAATTTAAGCTTATAAATGTTGAGTTTTGTGTATTAACTTTGACAGTCCAACGTTAGAGTTTTTTTCATGTTCTCAGCTGACACTAGAGGCAAAGAAGTAAGCTGTTGATGAAAAATAAAGTGCTAATGAAGCAGGAAAGACAATTAATGGTATGTCTCATTATTTAGAAGTAAATATTTTGTAAGTTTATCGTAATTCTGTTTTTTGAGTATGTTATTTGATGTCGAGTTATTGGATTGGATAATGCTTTTCATTACTTGTTAAAAATTAGTTAATTAACGGCGGATCTGGTTGTGTGCCTTTTATTTTCACAGCATAAATGGAGAAAATCGAAGCCAGTTAGCTGTGAGATTGCTCGAACCCATATCTTTCTCTATTTGAAATTCGAACTCCACCTCGGTGGATCAATGTGAGACTTTTAATTCTTTATATTCTGATTATTAATCTGATGAAAGTTGGAGTCATAATATAAAAAGTCTCTTTATCTCTTTGTATGGCATTAGCAGTTCGTAAACAACTTTAGTCTTTTTAATTTTTTATAAGTAGCTAGTTTTTATAAATCTCTAACTTTAACATTGTAATTATGAATTTTATATATTCATGCGAAGGCTGAATTTTGATGATGATAATGAGGCTTCTAAAGAGAAGGCTGAATTATATATCAATCCATGAATCAAAGACCACTTACTGCAAAGGTATGCAACAGAACTTCCAACTTTCATATATGATAATCATATAAGATTCTGGCAAACAAGTTAATAGTAAGGTTTTTCTAAAAACAAATTTATTTTTAGTTGTTTACTGCTATTCTTTAGTGCAGAATTATGGACCCGAACATGTTTGGACCCATTTACTTCACCCATCCGTTGTGCTACGTCTATAGGTTAGTCTTTAATCTTGATGATGATACAATTTATATTCAAAATCTTCATGTATCTTATCATTATAAGCTTGCTTAGGTACTGATTATGTACTTTGTTACAATGTATGAAGAGATGGAGGAGGAGGTGGATTGCGGTTGTGGTTGACCTAACACACACGATGACTTACTCATCTACTGTCATTTGTAGTTGCTGGGTAACTTACATTGATAGAGCACTTCATTCAGGTACATCAAATTTTTGTCTTTGTTTTGTATATTTGTTTGGTTTGTGACTTTGTGTCATTCTTTTAATAACATATGCTACTATGTATATTATGTGCAAATAGCAGAGCAATACTGACAATTCAGTAGTGTATGTATGATGGCTGTATTTTGACGAGTGTTAGTCAACTCAATTAGTAAGGCCTAAAGTGTGTCCACATGATTCTGGTTGCATTGCTATAGATCCTTAAATAGTGAGAGTCTGATTTAGATCCACTGAAGTCCTTAAGTAACAACTTTAGAACTTCTGCTCTTTTTTAAGGAATACATCTGTGAAGTCCCCAAGTCCTTAAGTAACAACTTTAGAGCTTCTACTATTATGTAAGGTATTTGTAAAGTCCCTAAGTCCTCAAGTAATAACTTTAGAGCTTGTACTATTATTTAAGAAACACATCTGTAAAGTCCTTCGGTCCTCAAGTAACAACTTTAGAACTTCAACAATTCACAGGGCAGTAAAGTTAAATTACTATACGTACAGGTATGTTCCAGTTTAACCCAAAGCTCAAGGATCGCCATCATTGCATGACCCGATCTCATTATGACCAGGACCCGTTTTACTTTTACCCTAACCCACTTTGACCCTGTTCCCAAACTGACCCACCCACCCACCCATTTTGACACTTCTAAAGCTCATTACATGTCTTGTAGAAGCTTATATATAACATATAATAATAGTAAAACTAACCTGATATTGGTCATTGACAGGTGAAAGTGCTTGAAGTTTACAAGGGGAGCAAAAGACATTTTGATTCATCTTGGAAGTGTGTAGTCATGTTTAGTTTTTCTTTTTCGTGGAAACGTAAAGACTTAAAATTGTGACAATTGTTGGTACATTGTTGATATATTGACTTTTGGTTCTGTTTTAATTTAGAGTTTGAATTTGAATGATCCAATTTGCATTGTGTTAATGAAATTGATAAATTTGTTTATTAATTGTCGTAAATCATTAGGTTTATGTGAATTTGAGCGTTTATGCTTGCATATCTTGTCACCAGTGACCTGTTTGTTATTCAATAGCTTTCGACACTAATCTGAACAATCAGTGACGTATCTGGTTCTCTGCAGATTTTGTCACTAAGTTGATCAATGAGTGATGCATTTTCTTAGTCAGTGACAAATCCGTTTGTCACAAATTTAGTGACGTCTTTTGTTCTGTGACTAATTAGTGATAATTTTAGTTTTTCGTGTCTAATTGAAATTTGTGACGGACCTATAGTGACAGAAAGTGACGAAAATAATTTTGTCATTAAAGTACCTTAGTGACGATTTTTATGCCTTTAGTGATGAAATCTGATGCATCACTATAGCCATTTTTTCTTGTAGTGGTAAGTGGAAACACTCTGCTTCCACGTTTTCCATTAGATCATTAAACCACCTTTCAGTTATATTGTTTGCATTATTCAAGCAATCACGGCACTGCTGAGCTAGTAAATCTGGAGTACACAGCACGAACCCAAAAATCATTGTGAGATCTGGGCCAGTCGTGTTCCTACTAGAAAACTTCAATTGACTGCCTGCAGCTGCATCACTAATCAGCTTTCTATCAACCCATGCAAAGGCAAGGTGAACCAACCCACATGCGTTGAATATTGCTTTCTCGATTGAGACACATGGAAATGAGTCGGAATGTTGCTTAACACCGTCTCGTTGGAATGCTTCAACATATAATTATTGTAAGGACCTATTGTATACTCTTGACTTCGCAGACTTGTGGTAACTTAACAATTGAGTCATCCCCACAACCCACACAAAAATCCTGATCTACGTCGCCTTGAACAAAGGGCATCAAAGAAAATAAACTCCTCACAGGGTGATGGTATTTTATTAAAGGGCAAATAGTCCAAAAAGGTAACGTAAGATTCAAAATTTCCTAATAAAGGGAATATCACTTTTTCCATCACCAAAAAAGAACTCTTGGTTTTAATTTGTGCCAAAAAGGATTATTGTGTCAAAAAACTTAAATTAAGGGGAATATCAGGCACTCGATTTTTTATTTTTTCAAAATTGACTCTTGAAACGACTTGCATGAGTTATTATGAGTTTAAGAGGTTGACATTGTTGCATCATCAACACACAATAAACCTTTAATTTCACGAATCATCATCTTTTGGATACATATTTGTCACTTCAATTTTGGGTGGCTTGCTCATGATCCCCAAATGTTTCAAACTTTAATTAGTGGTATAAAGTGTTTATAAATGATACACATCACCTTTAAACGACCTTAATTTTTAAAAAATAGAAATTCAACCCGTTGATATTCCCCTTAATTTAAATTTTTTGACAAAATAATCCTTTTTGGGCAAAAATCAAAACTAAGGGCCCTTTTTGAGCGATGAGAAAAGTGATATTCCCTTTGTTGAGAATTTTTGAATCTTGTGTTACTTTTTTGAGCTATTTTTACTTTATTAAATATATGAAAATAAATGAGGCCCATAAGAGTAGTATTTCAGATTTTAGTATATGAACATATTTTCGTGCAAGAAAATATGGTATGGAAATTTCACAGCTTTATTTCCAATAAATCATACTCCCTCCGTCCTAAAATAATTTTTCAGTTTTGACTTTTTAAAGTATTTTTTTCTCAACTTTGACCTTAAATATATTTGTTTGTGATATATAATAGTTGATGAAAATTATACCAATGAAACTACATTTAAAACTCAATCCATTTATATATATATATATATTGCATCAAGTATTATATAACATAAACAAAAATATTTAAGGTCAAAGTTGAAAAAGAAAGATTTCAAAAAGTCAAAATTGGACAATAATTTTGGGACGGAGGTAGTAACAATATTTTCCACCAAGCACCATTGATTGTGCCTGCAAGTTATAGTACTACAGCCCATTGAATTTAAAAATCGTTACATAGACGACCATGCATACCACCATTAATGATCGACGCATGACAATCGTATGCTTTCCACAAACTTAATTTCTAGCATGGTAGCCCATTACCTCTATAAAGTCTGTGTTGGGCTTGTACACCATTGCCACAAATGAATCGTCAATTTTTAGTCTTAAAAGATTGACATCTAAGAATACTCATATCAATCTAAGAGTTATTTAAGAGACTGTAGTGTTTTTTAAAAAGTATTTAAGAAAGAGTCGTACTCTCAAAAATATTTTTGAAAACACAACATTATATTAATTTATTCTTAATTTAATCAATTGATATAAAATTAACTCCAGCAACCAACAAACATATTCTCTCAACTCTCTCCCGCTTCCCCGCATTCGCCATTTATGAATTAGGGATAAGTCCCGCGAAATGCTACTAACTTTGGCCAAAAAGTTATTGTGTGTGACCAACTAACACATGGGTGTAAGAATGCAACCAACTTTCAAAAAGGGTGTTTTAATGTAATTTGTTGACGTGTCGATGAGTTGTCAAACTCTCCGGAAGCCACGTGGCACATCTGTACGCCACGTGTCACCTTCAACGAGCGACATGTCAACAAATTACATTAAAACACCCATTTTTGAAAGTTGGTTGCATTTTTACACCCATGTGTTAATTGGTTACACACAATAGCTTTTTGGCCAAAGTTAGTAGCATTTCGCGGGACTTTTCCCTATGAATTATTGCAGATTACTTTCAATAACTTTTTATCACTCGTACATAAACTCCTACGGTCATATCTATTATCATTTTAAAAATCAATTCCAGATAGATCTGAAATACGAAAATTTTGATTAAGTTACTCTAAGTTACAATTATAAAAAAATTGCAGCGATCGGAAGGCGGAAGCGGAGGGAGGATTGCAGCGAATCTGCGAGTTTATAAAAGTAAACTACTCCATTATTATTATGTTTACAAAAATGAATAGGTACATGTAAAGACGAATTTTTTTTAAATTATATTATGTCTATAAGAATAGTTTTAAAAGTACCATCTTCTCTTAAATACTTTTCAAAAATAAAATACTCAGTTGAAAAACTCATCAATCTAATATAGCCGAAAAATTAAGCATGTACCTACATAGCATTTAAAAGAATTTTTATTTAAAATAAGGTCTCACTTCTAATTAAAATAAAGGGCACAATACTTTGTTTAATCATATCTCACAACATTGCTTAACATGACTTTTGATTGTTAATGAATAAAAATATCTCAATTCGTTTTATATGAGACCGTAACCTTAATGTAGGAAGACGTAAATTTCTAGCCAACACTTCATTAGTCTTTGTTTTTCCCACGTCAGCCACCTCTGCTGAATTAGTCACAGGAATGGCGTACACGATTATGCAGTCTGTACATCTTTATAATCCAATTATTATAAGCATATATCATGAGACATGTAACCACAGTTCAATTAAGTAGTTAACTGATAACATTTGGTTATTCTTTTTCAAGCAAAGAAAATCTTCATTCATTCAATTACGTCGAGTTTACCTATTGCATGACACATGCAACAAACTTTTACATGTTCGTCATTTTGGACGAATAAGGGTTAATGTTTGGGAATGCATCTAACTTGTACCCGATGTCTATTATGTGTACTCAACTTAGGTTTGCTATTTTTAATGCATCATACTTTCAAAAAGTGTATTTTAGTGTATTTTGGTGACGTTTTGATGATATGTCAAACTTTCGGAATGCCACGTTGCACCTTAATCGAGAGACACATCGCAAAATACATCAAAACACCATTTTTTGAAAGTTGGGTGCATTTAATATAGCTAATGTAAGTAGGGTACACACAATAGATATATGGCATAAGTTAGATGCATTTTCAGACACTAACCCAGACAAATAACATGTTTGTAATCCATGATATTAGTTAAACTTTATGAAGTGGAACAAATTGCCAGTTACACTGATTAGGTTAACTTGCTCATAATATTGACGTGCTTAACTAATGAATTGAACCACGGAATTGAAAAAGATATTGTTGGTCCCTATCTAACAACAGATAGTTGTAGAGAGGGGGTGAATACAACTTTTGCTTTTGATTGAATTAACTTAATGGTTTGTAATATGTGAAAGTAAGAACACAGTGTAATTTTCAACTTAATTATGTTGAATACGCTAACTGTTGAATACAGATTTAATACTCTTGACTTATGCTTCAAGAACACACTATGAGCTGGTTACAAGGAATGCTAAAATACTATGCTTTCTACCTCAATTGATTGATTCACACTTTGCAAAATCTGCGAACTATTCTATTTATAGGCGAGCAATGCATATTCCCGTATCTCTTTATCCTATCAAATACCCTTACGTGTCCTCCGATCCATGGGAGAATGTCGGACGTGCCCATATAATCTTTTGATTGTACTGCAGACACAATCTGCAGTATGCAGAATGTGTCTCATGTGCAATACACGCGCTGGCGTATTGGCTAAAACAAGTAGAGGGTGCACCATGCCACAAACGTCCACCCTTGACAGTTGTATACATTGGTACAATGTTTCAGGTTTGGTTTGGATAGCTGTTGATGCGCCAAAGTGTTGTGATAATCATCAAATTGAATCTGCAACAATCTTAATGATCTGCATTCTCTAGCTTCAATTAGACTTCAATCCCACCGCTGGTTCTTCAGTCACTATCTACAACTTCATCTTCGATTAGTTGAGTGTCAACATAAGTAGCAAGCTCAGGAAAGAACTTTCATTGGATGAATATGAAAGCTGTCTATAATGGATTTTCTGTGCTGTTTGTGCAAAGCCAGCTCACAGAAATCCTTTGGACCCAGCACATAGAACTGACTTATGTGTTGCCTGAACTATCTTTTTGATACTTCATGCTGGCTATACTTGGAAGTATTTTGGTGTTATAATCAAGTTGTTGTCATCATAAAATCAAGTAAAAAGGGTCATGCCTCAACAATCTCCCCCTATTTGATGATGACAAAACTTTAACACTAGCCCAACATAGAAAGTGATAAAAATATACGTAAGTACATGTCCCCTGCTCATTTTCTTTTCTGGGATCTTTTAAGTTATCTATATCACAGATAATTGGATATTTTTTCAAGATAAGCTCAGCTTATCATTAACATGAAGCAAAATGTTAAAAATTACAAAGTTGATTACATGCTTATGTACACAGACAGTTCAAAAACATAAATGCCAATCCATATAACTTCACTTGTCATCAATCTTCACCATCCTTCTTCTTTCACTAGTTTCAGCATCTCTGGAGCATCAAGGTTGAGTCCCATGTTCCTTATCTCTGCCACGTCTCTGGTGATGGTAAGCTTGCAATTCCAACCATTCACCGTACCCAAATTATACAGGTTAACCAGTATGAAATTTTATGCAGTGCCACCTTCTCTTGTGATGTTAATCACATCATTACTGCCCTTACACTTGACCACCTTCACAATTTTGGACTTGTACATTCTTTTCTTCTGACAATCCTTGTACCTTTCCTCCTCTTCTTTGGTCATTGATGCGCTCCCAGCCGTCGGTGTTGTTTGTGTTGTTGCAACGGCTGAGCAGACGATTAGGGTGTTTTAAATTTGTAAGTGTGGGGGCCTAAGTTTATCTAACAATGCTAATCCTAAGGGCGAGCAAGTGGTAAGTATGACCTAGAGTCGTTCTTCAAACCGACTGAATTGAAACTAAGGCGAAGTAGATGATGGCTTTTAGACTAGTGAAGGGTTTATCAAATAGTGGGGGAGTTTTTGGTTTTTATATTAACTAACTTAGGCAAAGAAATAAAAGTGAAATAAAGTAAAGCTTATAAACGGATAAGATAAAAGTAGTGTTTGCTGAGATTTCGTTAGTTAAGTTTTGGGATGATGTTTGGAGAAACTCTTTTGAAAGGTATTTGGTAATTGTTATTCTTGGATACTTATGATGTAAATGTAGAATCTCTACTAATTAAATTCTCATTAGCATGTCACACAGGAACTAGATTATGGTGATTCTGATCAGACTGACATGCCCAACTCTCAACAGTTATCCTACGAAAAACAAATGGCTCTTTCCCGGAATACGAGGATTCCTATTCGTATAAATAGAGTGGTAGATCAATTATAAAGTCCGATCGTTCTTAATATCACAAAGTATTTAGAATAATAAGCACAATCTTAATTTAAGTTTAATATTACTTTCTTACAAACGGAGACAAAATCTGAAATAGTAGACAAAACTGGATCACTTAACAGCTCATCGTCATCCTAACAGATTTGTATATTATAAAAGTTCATTAATGACTATATGTGACACCCCGCAAATTTAAATGCAATTATAAACGTTAATCACTTGTATTATTAGGCTAATTCCCTACTTGAGTGAATTCACAACGCATTTTAGAGGTAAGTCTAGCAAAGCTCAACTAGTTAAAACGCGTAGTATTACTTGTTTGTAATTAGATGCAATTACATACGAAACGATTTGATCAAACGCGACAAAAATATACGACTGTTGGTTAACAATTTTTATTTAATAAAACGGAATTTATTAAATAACATAGACCTATATTAAATATTATGTTGATAATATTTACAAATATTTCGTAACAAATAACGTCTATTTCGTACAATTAAAAATAAAACAAAGTTTAAAAATTCATAAATTAACTAAATTGGTTTTATAAAACATTCTAAATTAAAATGTAATAAAGTAAGTATTTAAAAATGTATCATTTAAAATATTGTAACATATAACGATCGGGTAAACAAACACGGACTAAATACCACAAAGTGGGACAAATCACCATCTTCTCCCCATCCCTTTCATCCCTTTCATTCTTTTTCATTTCTCACCAACAAAACACACACAAACTCTCTCAACACCCACACACAAATTTTCGGATTTCATCTCAAATCACCACCAAAAACACATTTTCGGAATCATCTCAAGCTAAGGAGCAAGAATATCAACACCAATTTCTTCATCTCTAGCTCATTTGCTCTCGATTTGCAATTGTAAGAAATTATCTAAATTCCTAGATCTATTCATTTTGGTGTAATGTTTTGATGTAATATTGTGTACACAACTTAGTTATAACCTAAACAATGAAGAGAACATGATTTTACGGCTTAAAAATGCGTTTGGTTTGGGTTTTGGATCGGAAAATCGTGACAGTTGCAACTTTCTGGGCTGGTGTTCATCTTTGCGACACAACGCTTGTGTCGCAGGTTGTGTCGCAAGTTTGTGTCGCATAAATCCATTTGCGTCGTATTTTGTGTCGTAGCTTATGTCGTACATTGTGTCGCACCCTTGTGTCGTAAACCTTATACGACACAACCCTTATGTCGCTGTTAAATCAGCATCGCAAGCTTTTGCGACACAACCACTGTGTCGCAGAGCTCCTGTGTCGCACTTTTATGCGACACAACCCTTGTGTCGCATGACCAAATTCTGTGTCGCAAATTATGTCGCAGAAAACAGAAAAACTTGGAAATTTTGAAGGTATTTTCACTAAAACAATGTAGCAGAAATGCATATTTTCCTCCGAGCTGAATTTGCAGCTCGACCCCAACCAGGGGCTCTGCCCCTTGGACCCCGCCAGGGGTTGCCACACCTAGAACCCCGCACCCAGGGGCGCTGCCCCCGGACCCCCGTCATTCCAGTACTCGATGTTCCAAACACAATAATAACACTTTAGAATTATTATTACAAACCGTCACCAATGGGCCAAACATGTTTTCTAAAAACAAACGATTACAAACATACAAACAAACATTGGGCATAACTAGCTGTGTACAACTAAACGAAACGTCTCGCGAGACACATACTTACATAACCTCATATGTTAGGCATTTGAAGGTTACGGGTTCGGAGAACCTACTTGCTATATTTACTACTTGCTATTTGCTACTGCTTACTACTCGACTCAGGTGAGTTAACAGCCCCTACTTTCACTGTTCTAACCACTTTTGAACAGGGGTGGAAAACATAGTCAAACGCTTTTACATACATGATTGTACACACGTTTTACTCGAACGATTAGAGTACACTGATCTGCTAAACTGTTATACAAACCGATGTTTACGAAACAACGTTCTCACACTACAACACTGTAAACGTACTAAACATGTTTTGGAAATGCTGGAGAACGACCAGCAACGCTTTACCAAACTGATTGGGTAACTAATGGGTCCTTCTGACATGGACCGGATCCTACTGACATGGATCCACTATACTTGTTGAACAAAAGTCCCTACTGACATGGGCACAGGATCCTACTAACATGGATCAAGGGACACTGACGCTCCCTACTGTTGAAAAGTCCCTACTGACATGGGCACTGGATCCTACTGACATGGATCCACCGAGTAACCTATAGGATACGGACATTCCTACGAATGACTAATAGGATACTGACATTCCTACGAAAACAACTATTAGGATACTGACATTCCTATGAGAGACAACAACTAGGATACTGGCATTCCTACTATAACTAGTACTGAACCATGGGCAACATCCCAACAAAACATACTTGGAACTAGGATACGAACTTTCCTACGAACAACTACTTTTGAAACGTACCTGGTTTAACGATCAACTATTACAAACATAAAACCTGTGAATTCACTCAACCTCTTTGTTGACTTTTACTATGTTTTTCAGGGAATTGGCTGCACACGTAAGGACCGCCTACACAACTGGAAATCTAGGCGACCCTTGAAGATTTAGGATGCCAACTTTTTGAAACATATGGATTTCTTTTGTATAACTAATCTGTTGTTAGTCATATTTACGAAATCCACTTTTGTACAATTTAACTACTTATATGATTCGATGAATCGTAAACTTTGTAACTATTACTCTTGGCATCTTAAATATATATGTTCTGTTGTAATCATATGCTCTGATACGTATGCATGTACAATGAAATTGTGGCATCCCCAGCTTATACCAATGCTTCCGCTAAACGAATTTTGGGGTGTTACAGATTGGTATCAGAGCCATTGGTTATAGCGAACTAGGAAACTTTAGGTGACTTAGAGACCTAGAGACCTAGACTATAGCCTTGGCTAGAACGCACATGCATACACACATTTGCATACGATAAAACCATTGTCACGACATCTCAACACGCGTAAAACTATCTATCGAACCTTATCACATCCGATTTGCTCATTCTCATTTGACCTCATATGAACCTGATCGTGTTAAACGATTGATGAAAAGAAGTATGTATTTAGCATCATATAATGATGCCTGACCAACGTGATTATATTATACTAAGTACATATGGGTGTTTCATAGTCGTAAGATACGTAAGGGGAAAACTTGTCAATTTTTCCAAACGCTTGATAACTAGAACTTTGTTCTTCGCATTCTCCTTCTTTGGCATTGACTTCTGCAATTTCTTTCCTTGCAGAACGTCATCATGCCGCCTATAAGAAATACTCGAAACAGTCAACGAAATGTTCCTCCTCCACCTCCGCCTCCGGAAACAACCGAACAAATAATTGAACGCCGCTTGGCTGAAGCTATTGCTCAGTACGAGGCAAGTCGAAACCGAGACCATGTGGCAAACAACAGTGGAGCCACCCCAGTTAATAGTGAAACATCAACGAATACCCAGCCGGGGTGTTCCTACAAAACCTTCCAAGCTTGCAAACCGAGCACCTACACCGGGACTGAAGGGGCCATTGGCCTAGTCCACTGGATTGAGAAAACAGAGTCAGTGATCGACATCAACGACTGCGCCGCTGACAAAATAGTAAAGTACGCCACCTGTACCCTAGCTGACAAAGCGTTGACTTGGTGGAACGCTCAAATTCAGATCCTCGGCCGTACAACCGCCTACTTCATCACATGGGAGACACTAAAACAAATGATGATGGAGGAGTTTTGCTCTCAGAGTGAGCAACAGAAAATGGAAACCGAGCTATGGAACATACAAATGACCGGCGCTGACATTACCGGTTACACAACTAGATTCCAGGAGCTTGCACGTCTTGTGCCTCACATGGTAACCCCCGAAAGCAAACGCATTGAGCGTTACAACAGAGGTTTGGCCCCACAAATCCGAGGCATGGTTATGTCCTCCAAATCCGCCACTTTTAGGAGCGCAGTAGATCTGGCTCAAAGCTTGACCGACGACGCGGTCTTGATTGGAACCCTGAAGGCTACCACAGGGAAAACTGAACCTAACCGTACTGATGCGGGCGAATCTGGAACCCATAAACGCAAATGGAACAACGAGAGTAGCGACCGTCAGGGTCAACAAAACAAGAACCCGGGAAACGCCCGAGCCTACGCCACGATCACCAACCCTGAACCGAAACCCTACCTTGGTAACAGGCCCAAGTGTGGGAAGTGTGGAAAACACCATGACGGAGACTGCTTCTTCTGTGATAACTGCAAACGATATGGGCACAGAACCCAAGCATGCAGGACCCACCCTGCGAACAACGAACAGCGAAACAATGGGTGTTTCAGGTGTGGTGAACCTGGACACTACCGAAACCAATGCCCACAACTCAATAACAACCAGAACAACAACAACAACAACAACAACAACACCGTTATTCCACCAGCTCGTGGACGCGCATACATCCTCCGTGCACCGGAAACAGTTGTGGACCTCGGCTAGCACGGTATGTCTCAACAGCTGTTGCTACGATTTAACATTTCTTTTATTCGAATGTCGATTCGAACATAACGCTCGGTAAACTTTGACCACGAAACCAACACGAATTATTAAACTATACCGCAAGTATACTTGAATCGCTAAAACTTTTATGGCAACGTAGAGCGCCACTTAAACGATTACTATTGTTAACGAAACGACTCTTCAGAAAACATACGCGACAGGCGATCCGGCTTGATTTTAAATCTCGGGACGAGATTTCTCTAACGAAGGGAGAATGTGACACCCCGCAAATTTAAATGCAATTATAAACGTTAATCACTTGTATTATTAGGCTAATTCCCTACTTTAGTGAATTCACAACGCATTTTAGAGGTAAGTCTAGCAAAGCCCAACTAGTTAAAACGCGTAGTATTACTTGTTTGTAATTAGATGCAATTACATACGAAACGATTTGATCAAACGCAATAAAAATATACGACTGTTGGTTAACAATTTTTATTTAATAAAACGGAATTTATTAAATAACATAAACGTATATTAAATATTATGTTGATAATATTTACAAATATTTCGTAACAAATAACGTCTATTTCGTACAATTAAAAATAAAACAAAGTTTAAAAATTCATAAATTAACTAAATTGGTTTTATAAAACATTCTAAATTAAAATGTAATAAAGTAAGTATTTAAAAATGTATCATTTAAAATATTGTAACATATAACGATCGGGTAAACAAACACGGACTAAATACCACAAAGTGGGACAAATCACCACCTTCTCCCCCTCCCTTTCATCCCTTTCATTCCTTTTCATTTCTCACCAACAAAACACACACAAACTCTTTCAACACCCACACACAAATTTTCGAATTTCATCTCAAATCACCACCAAAAACACATTTTCGGAATCATCTCAAGCTAAGGAGCAAGATTATCAACACCAATTTCTTCATCTCTAGCTCATTTGCTCTCGATTTGCAATTGTAAGAAATTATCTAAATTCCTAGATCTATTCATTTTGGTGTAATGTTTTGATGTAATATTGTGTACACAACTTATTATAACCTAAACAATGAAGAGAACATGATTTTACGGCTTAAAAATGCGTTTGGTTTGAGTTTTGGATCGGAAAATCGCGACAGTTGCAACTTTCTGGGCTGGTGTTTATCTTTGCGACACAACGCTTGTGTCGCAGGTTGTGTCGCAAGTTTGTGTCGCATAAATCCATTTGCGTCGTATTTTGTGTCGTAGCTTATGTCGTACATTGTGTCGCACCCTTGTGTCGTAAACCTTATACGACACAACCCTTATGTCGCTGTTAAATCAGCATCGCAAGCTTTTGCGACACAACCACTGTGTCGCAGAGCTCCTGTGTCGCACTTTTATGCGACACAACCCTTGTGTCGCATGACCAAATTCTGTGTCGCAAATTATGTCGCAGAAAACAGAAAAACTTGGAAATTTTGAAGGTATTTTCACTAAAACAATGTAGCAGAAATGCATATTTTCCTCCGAGCTGAATTTGCAGCTCGACCCCAACCAGGGGCTCTGCCCCTTGGACCCCGCCAGGGGTTGCCACACCTAGAACCCCGCACCCAGGGGCGCTGCCCCCGGACCCCCGTCATTCCAGTACTCGATGTTCCAAACACAATAATAACACTTTAGAATTATTATTACAAACCGTCACCAACGGGCCAAACATGTTTTCTAAAAACAAACGATTACAAACATACAAACAAACATTGGGCATAACTAGCTGTGTACAACTAAACGAAACGTCTCGCGAGACACATACTTACATAACCTCATATGTTAGGCATTTGAAGGTTATTGGTTCGGAGAACCTACTTGCTATATTTACTACTTGCTATTTGCTACTGCTTACTACTCGACTCAGGTGAGTTCACAGCCCCTACTTTCACTGTTCTAACCGCTTTTGAACAGGGGTGGAAAACATAGTCAAACGCTTTTACATACATGATTGTACACACGTTTTACTCGAACGATTAGAGTACACTGATCTGCTAAACTGTTATACAAACCGATGTTTACGAAACAACGTTCTCACACTACAACACTGTAAACGTACTAAACATGTTTTGGAAATGCTGGAGAACGACCAGCAACGCTTTACCAAACTGATTGGGTAACTAATGGGTCCTTCTGACATGGACCGGATCCTACTGACATGGATCCACTATACTTGTTGAACAAAAGTCCCTACTGACATGGGCACAGGATCCTACTAACATGGATCAAGGGACACTGACGCTCCCTAATGTTGAAAAGTCCCTACTGACATGGGCACTGGATCCTACTGACATGGATCCACCGAGTAACCTATAGGATACGGACATTCCTACGAATGACTAATAGGATACTGACATTCCTACGAAAACAACTATTAGGATACTGACATTCCTATGAGAGACAACAACTAGGATACTAGCATTCCTACTATAACTAGTACTGAACCATGGGCAACATCCCAACAAAACATACTTGGAACTAGGATACGAACTTTCCTACGAACAACTACTTTTGAAACGTACCTGGTTTAACGATCAACTATTACAAACATAAAACCTGTGAATTCACTCAACCTCGTTGTTGACTTTTACTATGTTTTTCAGGAAATTGGCTACACACGTAAGGACCGCCTACACAACTGGAAATCTAGGCGACCCTTGAAGATTTAGGATGCCAACTTTTTGAAACATATGGATTTCTTTTGTATAACAAATCTGTTGTTAGTCATATTTACGAAATCCACTTTTGTACAATTTAACTACTTATATGATTCGATGAATCGTAAACTTTGTAACTATTACTCTTGACATCTTAATATATATGTTCTGTTGTAATCATATGCTCTGATACGTATGCATGTACAATGAAATTGTGGCATCCCCAGCTTATACCAATGCTTCCGCTAAACGAATTTGGGGGTGTTACACTATAAACCAGCCCTTGCTTAAGACTTCCCAATAAATCCCCTAGTTATTCACAGCGTTCCTCACTTAACGTGGTTCCGCCGATTCAAACCTTGACCATGTCTTTAAGCTTGTCCTACGGTAATTCCCCATGTAGTCTCGTGGTTCCATCATTTCATACCTTTTGACAAATTATCCTGATACAGATGACTGACTACCTTTTATGTTGACGTCATTAAAAAGGTGTTGTAATCACGTTTATTGGTGGAAAGGCGATATATCATTTTCACAACTATCTATTAATCAAGTAATAGTCACATATCTTAAAACACTTGGTTATAATTATAATCATCTTTTAAACATGTTTACACTCCCAATTTCTAACTCAACTCATATTAACATACTTTATACGCAATTGGATCAACTTTACCAATATTGACAAAACAATACTTCATAAACTACTTCAACTTCCAAAATTCTATTACGACTTTTATAAACTTAATATTAAATGAAATTTTTTTGTTCTATCTTCCCTTTTTTTGTACATGTCATCTTTGCAAACTTTATCTACTTTTAATATCATTATTCTTCTTTTAGTTTCTCATTATGAGGAATGATTTTCTATATTCGTGTTCATTTCTTTTCACGTTTAAATGCCTTTACATCTTATACTCATATACATATATACACACATATCTATTATCGACTTCTAACTTTACTTAATAAGCAAGTTTATAGTACTTCTCCACTTTAAAAAACTTTTGGTGTACGTGTCAACATATTCTGCAATCCAAGTGACATTCCTTCTTCCTGATTATGGACATCTCTGTGTCAGTCAGATGGAAGGATTGTAGTAATAACTCAACTTAACTTACGAATTTATCCTCACCAGAACTCTTCATAAGTAATTGTCCCTAAACCACGTCATAGTAGACAGTTGCTTTAATCGCTGAACGCCCGAAGTAACCTCCACCTTTATTTTTACTTTTATTCTATTTAGTAGAGTTGGAAAAACCCCAAACCAAAACCAACTATCACTTTTATCCCAACTAAATACATAAAAGTTTCTAAGTCTCATAGTTTCAATTTACCACGCTTAGAAGAATGATCCTAGGTCATACTTATCCTTTGCTAGCCCTTTCTAGATTAGTAATACTAGTAACCCTAGGCCCCAACCTTTATAAATAAAAACCCACTGATGCCCTACTCGACACTGCTCAGAAAGACACGAGCCGCCGGGTGACGCATCAAACATTATGACAAATTAATAATAGTAAGGATAGATAATACTGAAATGCCCCAAAAAATTTTTTTAGAGTGGTACGCGATCCTGGTGGTGTGTACATGATCGCGTACTTAAGTCTAAACGGGTTATGTGGTGAATTCTTCGGTCCTTACGCGAACTAAACTCCACGCGATGGCGTGAAAAACCATAGTACGCGATCATGGTTCATGGTACGCGATCGCGTACTTAAAACTTTAAGCGTTCTGTGACCAATTTTTTGGAAGCTATGCGATTGCGTACCCCCTACGCGATCGCGTACTAACCATTTCATGATGAACACTCAGCAAAACTCAGGTATTGACACCAAATCCAAACGCGCATATCTTTTAACTCGCTCACAACCAAGACACGAGATTTTGTAGACTCGTTTCGTATGACATAACAAAGGTTTCCCAACTGGCACATTTCCAAAATTCACACAAACGACAAATTTGGACTTAAATCCGAAAAATAACCATTTTGACCACTTTTAAAAAATAAAACCCAAACCAATTAACTTATTCCCCTCAATCACTTACTAACCTGTGCATTTACGTGTTTTAACATCAAAAGTTGAGTTAGGTGCTGTTTGTTTTTTTAAGAGGTTTATGTCTGAAATTTGAAAACCACTTATTATAATCAGACTTAGTTCTAACATCTAAAATCTGAATCATATAAATCTACTTGTTTTCTCGAACATCTGAATGGTTAAATTGCTTTCCCATTTCAATTATTAGAGTAATGTTTTTATCATGTGAAAAATATAATTTTTCAAATATGAAATATAATACTTTAATGAGATTTATTAAATTCATATTCATATAAATTTGATACAGTTAAACACTTAAACCACAATTAAATTATCTATTTTCAAATAAAATATTTTAAATATCGATTTTTAAAAAGAACAAAATCAAAATCGCTACTTCATATTTCCTTACTTTTGTCCATATTTAAAACAATATCTTTATCTTTGTGAATAGTGTTTTATTCTTCCATTATCCTCTTATTCACCTACTACTTCTTCTCCCAAATTATCACCGTAAAAAACTTCCACTGTCTTCCACATTACAGTCCGTCATAATACATTAATACCCAACAAAACTTGGAAGCCATTTTCATTTACCATGATGTACAAATAGATGTTAGAAGTATAAGAAATTGCAACAATATGTTTAAGAATTAAAAAATCAAGGATGATGGTTGGTTGATTGTTCAACAGAGATGAGAGGTAGATGACAGGTAAGTGGAGAGTGAGCCACCGAAGGTAATTAAAGAGGAGATAGGAGAACATTTGACTTTAATTTTGAAAGCTTTCAGATGAAAAAAGAGGCATTTCTAGGTCTGACCGAATATGAGGTTTTTAAGAGCTTTGTGCCTCTGAATCTGAATGAAAAACAACCGCTCTAAATCATAAAAACCTTTGAACGAATCAGAGTTCAGAGACTTTACATAGCTTTTGTGAAAAAACAAACAACACCTTAATGTGGTTAAACCCTTCAGTTTGACATGTTTCAACATTTTGACCCATTAAACGACCCATTTTCACCCAGTTGGAGGTCAACAACAATTTCACTCATTTGACTTCTAAATTCACCATTGTTTTCACAATTAGTTTGCAACTAACGGATTTTAAATTGTTATAATCAACCAAAATCAAGTTTTAAACATTTTGACTCCTTTCCCACCAATATCATATCCATAACTACATACTTTCATTACTAATACAAACATATCTATTCAACATGTCCACTATCCCCTTTGACACTAGAACACATATACAACCGAACTTCATTGTTTACCACCCACCTCTTTGACTTTGCAAAGTCAAAGATACATTTTCACTACCAACTTGAAGCTTTACTTTCAACCAACACACGACATCAAAGTATATTGTTTGGGCGATTTATACAAGTGATGAACATTGTGATAATTCAAAAGAAAGAGAACTTGCCAACTCACATATTAGCAAGCTTAATCCACGCTATTCCTTCGCAATTGCATTTCCCTCCCTATGCTTACCTTTGTCCTTCAAATTACTTGCGCCTACTACATTCAACAACTTAAAGGGATAAGCATAAAGCTTAGTGAGTATATAGGTAATTAAATGAGTAATCCACCAAATCAAGCAATGTATAACAAATATCAACAATATCATATCATCTTAGGCAAATAACTACTGAGCAAATTGTAGAGATTAATTCCACTGGGCGGATCCGCTTTCAACTTTCCACTTAGTACACTTACAATGTCAAGCACAAGCGCTTCAACAACATCACGTGCAATGTCAAGCACATATATAACAATATCAACAGCTAGTACATGGTACAATATCAAGCACCAAGTATATTAACAACATGCTAACATAAGTTAGCTAATCTCTACAAATGCTCATTCCACATAACTCCACAAAATCAACAATTATCAACAGTGTTAACATCAATCAACACTTAACAACAATCAATAACAAACATCAATATAAAATACAACAAATCATTCCACTTGGTCATGTGAACCTCTTACACGAATGCAATCCGGAATCACATAACCATTACCCAAATAACCCCCATATCACTCACCTTGATATTTTAGGCAATTGCAATTTATTGATCAATAAGTGACTCCACGTCTCTCACACCTATCAAACATCACATAGCAATGGAATAACGCATTTAGCATCTACTAATCACCAAAATCAAGTAACAATCACCATCAACCCATCACCCCCTTGGGTTGACCAAGTTTGACTTTTAGTCTAACTAAACATAACTTCACTTTCATGATCATAAGCAATCCTAATGTTTGATTACTTGAACTTCTACTTTAATTTTAATCAAATATTTTGTTAACATCACAACAACTCTTCTAACTACACTTTGAGTCAATTAACATCATTTTACAAGAATTCAACATAACTTAACAAAAATCCATATGAACATCATTTAAGATTCTTCACTTCTAACTTGTAATATGATTAACAACAATCACTAATGGACTTTACTAGCATCAATTCAACATATTTAAGGCCTAATTCCGTATTACAAGTACCAAATTCCTCAAAACCCAAATTCTAGGTTAAACTAAACAAGAACTTACACATACCTTTGAGTTAGAATTGACTAAGGGTGTTTGAATTTGAGTTTTCTAGCTTTAATTTGAAAGTTTTGTGTTGATTTTCTTCTCTTTTACTTGCTCCCACATTTTCTTTTCTTTCTGGAACTAACTTCTATTTGGATATGTATGTGTATGCGTACGTATATGTGCATATGGATATGTGTTTTTTAATTGATTTTACTCCCATAAATTATTATTGTCCGGAACTTAAAAAAACATTCATAGTTATTATTATTTTATACAACTAATAATAATAATAATAACTTAAAATAACTATTTCTACACTTATTAAAATAATACTTTAAATTTTGGGGTGTTACAACTCTCCCCCACTTATTTTATTTATGTCATCACGGATCACTCTTGTTGCACTGCAGGATAGTACACTATCATCCACTCTTCAGGTTCCCAAGTGAACTCGGAATTTTTTCTATGACGCCATTGAACTTTAACAATAGAAACCGACTTATTTCTTAACTGCTTAACCTTCTGATCAAGAATTGACGCGCCACCAGCGGTCAGTCAGGAATTACCCCGTCGTTGGACCAGCTGCCAGCGGCATGTCGGTGGAGTTTTATATTTATAAGTGCTGGGGCCTAAGCTTACTACGGCTATATAACTTAAAGGTGTACAACAGCAAGTATGACCTAGGTCGTTCTTCAAATCAACGGTATTGTGAAACAGAGTAATTAGGATGTCCGAATCTAGCTAGTGAAGGGATTTAGAAAATAGTTGGGAGTTGGTTTTTTTGTTTTGTTTTCTAATTTAAACTACTGATTAATACTAAGCAATAAAATAAAATAAAGGGATAACAGTCAGGATAGAGGGGGTGTTTGTTGTGACTTCGTTAGCCTTGCATTGGGATGGTGTTTTAGTTTAAGTTATGAAATCGTCTTTCTAAAGACTTGTATTTTATCTGGATAGAAATTCAACATCTGGAGGTTGTCAATTTCTGAGAGATAGGCTTGTGTCATGGCAATGCAAAAAGCAAATTGTAACATCCTCTCCAGTGGTCTGGTAATTCCCTATTTTAAATTGATTATTTAATGTTTTAGGAAATTACTTGATATTATTATTTATTTGTGAAACTTACATAAATAGGTCTAACGATTTATTGTGGATAGTAAATTATTTTTTGTTTTAATTTACTATAGTTGACGGTAAAATAAAGTAAGTTTCTCGTAATTGGTATTTAGGTTCCAGACAATAGATTTAAGACGGGTATAAACTACCCAAATAATAGAGTCGGTTATGAGAAGGGCCGACCTCCTTTTGTACTATTTCTCCAATTCCATTTTTGTTACTTGTTGAACTCTCACTTCTCAAACACTAGAACTCAAAATCAAAAAGAAAGTTGAATTCATTAACAAGATTAGAAGAATTAAAGCTGTGATTATCTACAAGTTGATTATCTTCATCATCATCTTGTTCTTCAAGCTTGTAAGTATTTTGATTATAGTTTCATGAATTTGGTTATATTGAAATTAGGTTAGTAATGGATTTTGGTAGCCAATTGATGCCTGGAATGTTGATATATAATGATATGTGGTGTTATTTGGGTTGTTTATAATCTTAGACCTGATTTTGATGAGCTTGAATGATCAAAGATGGTATTAGGGTTCGAGCTGTGCATTTTCAGGTCTGATGTTGAGCTGTAAAAGGCTCAAACGCGATCCCAAAACCCTAGCCAGGATCGCATTTGTTAGTTAAAACTTGGATTAAACGGAGTTTGTGCTTAGGAACGCGATCCCAAGCCTTTGTCCGGATCGCGTTGCTCAGTGTATTTTGGTTACAGAATGTTTTCTACTGATGAACGAGATCCAGCCCTTGTTTCCGGATTGCGTTTCCATGTAAAATCGGTTACATAATATTTTCTTCTGTGTAACGCGATCCCACCAAACCACACCTGGATCGAGTTTGCATGTATTGTTTTGAAGTCGTTGATAATTTGTGAACTTATGTACTTATCATGTTTATATAGTAGTGTTAATTATATTACACTAATAAACTGATAATGTGACATGATAATAATCATGATTATGATTAATAGTACATAATTAGGAACTTAACGGTAATATGAATAGTGTTAAGTTCCTTGTGTTATATATTGATATAAGTTATGTATTGATGATCTGAATTACTAACTTATATCGGATTTTACTGTCAGATACCCCAAAGACTCAGTGACTTAGAAGCTGAGTGTAGTGACTTCTGAGGTATCGGTGAGTGGATTTGGAACTCACCTTTTGATTTAGTTGTAACTGTTTGGTTGCAACAAGTGAACGTAGATATGTTGTAGTATTATTTAATTCATATTGTTGACTGTGACTCTACGTGCTAGTTGGGCTTCGGGCATCTGTTGTTAATGAGGTCAACGAGTTGAGCTGGTTGGTTGAGCTAGTTGATTATTATGTGAATTACACAGGGTCTTGCTTCATTTGTTGTGTGTATAGAACCTGTGTTTGAGTATAGTAACCACTAGCTATCGGTCTCGTCCGTTATGGCCATACGGATATGGTTGGATAAGTGTTCTGGGGAGCCACCCGGGTATTATGGTATTCCTCAGAGCCACCGATCCTCATCATTAAATTGTTGATCAGTTGAATTGTGTGTTTATGGTTGTTTGGTGTAAACAAATAGTTAAGCTAATGTGACACCCGTCAAAATTAGGACTATTAATTAGGGCCTAATCAAGTTTTAATACATGTAATTAGTTCTGTGTTAGGCTAATTGATGTACCAATTAATATATATTGTTGATTATATACAAGTATGCGATTTGATTAAATCGTACAAGTTTCAAATCGAATGTAATTCGATTCAATTAATACGGACGTTGGTGAACAATTTAGTTAAATAATATAAACATTATTTAATAACACAGTTATATCCAAAATATTATTTTTATAATATTTAGTATTCATTTCGAATCATACAATCAATGGATACGCGATTAAGATAATAAACGCGCAAACAAACAAAACAAGTTAACGTTATAATTTATAACGCAATTATTAAGTATTTGGTTAAATACTTCAAGTTAAATACCGAATAATTATTCGTATTCTTAAACGTATATTTTCAACGTACTAAATAATAATTAAACATTAAACGATCGGGAAAACGAACACCGCACGGAACGCGAATACACGGAGTTAAAAAGTGGAGACCCACACTTCGGTGGGCCCCCACCCCAACCGGCCCCATGAGGAGGGAATCCCCTCCCCATCCCTCATTTCATCCAAAAATACACACACATTCACCTACATCTCTCTCTCTCTCCATCTTTCTTTCTTCATTTTCACCAACATCACCACCACCATTAAAATCAACAAATAACACCTCCAAACACCATCAAATCATCAAGATAATTAGAGAAAAAGAACCACCACGCAACGATCTACAACCTCATCTTTTCGAATTTTCGATTCGTCACCGCGTAAGTTTCCGACAAAAACCCGAAACTCTCCGATTTCACTCATTTTTACATGTTTATGGTTTATATATGTCCAAAATGTCCATATAAGGGTTGGGTAAAAGATTTGGAACAAGTGGTCGCCGGAAAACATGTTTTCGGCTCAAAATCCGGCGAACAGTTGGAAGTGTCGCTAGTGTGCCAAAAACAGTGCTAGCGACACTAGCTAAGTGTCGCTATGCCTAAGTGTCGCCCCTATAGCGACACTACTTAAGTGTCGCAGAATTACTTAACCAGATTTAACTTAACGACACTCCCCTAGTGTCGCCAAAATTCATAAGTGTCGCCATAGCGACACTACTCAAGTGTCGCCATAGCGACACTACTCAAGTGTCGCCATAGCGACACTACTCAAGTGTCGCCATAGCGACACTTACTAAGTGTCGCCTAAGCCCGTAGCGACACTAGCTTAGTGTCGCCAAAAACAGAATATTTACAACTTTTTACTAAGTGTCGAGACCAAAATTTTATCACTTAATTTCACCCAAATTCAAGTCCAGATGCGTTTTTCACCAAAGCAATTTAATAGAAATAAAAATTTTTCGAGCTGACTTGGCAACTCGACCCCAGCCAGGGGCCAGCCCCTTGGACCCCGCCAGGGGTTGCCACCCCTGGAACCCCGCTAACCAGGGGCGCTTCCCCCGGACCCCTGTCACCTAAAAGTTTGTAAACATTTTTAAGTTCAACAATTCAAAAATCAAAATAATAATATCGAGATTATTATTACAAACAATCACCAACGGGCTGTACACGTTTTTCAAAACTCAAATCAATCAACCAAATCGTAGTAATTTGAACAGGTCAATCAACCAAATCGGGATAATTTGGACAAACTATTACAAAGGTAGTCTTTCGAGATACCTATTCAAATAATAACCATCGCGCGTATTGAACGCCCTCAGGTTACAAGTTTCGGACATCAATTCACAGCTAATCAATTTTGGTTTATCTAGATAACCACTTCAAGACTCAGGTGAGTCTCATGGCCCCTATTTTACGACTTTTCAATCAGGGGTATGATATTATTGCTCGTTTTGTTTTACAAGTTGAACGCAAGTACAAATCAAATCAAATACTACATGAGTTTCAAGCTAATCAATTTAAAGCCCTCCATAGCATAGTCTGGTAATACGTAGTAGCGTGAATGTTAGTATATGATATCATATAGGATTGACAATCCTCATCCGGGTTAGCACGCACTAACTGGTCAAACGGATGTATTAGCATTTGGGAAGACGAGTGTGGATTAGGCACTCGTAGGAGGCATTTCAAGTTAGGTTTCCTTAAGTGGGCCTGACAACTCAAGTTAAGCTCAGACTATGTGCTCATGGCTGTATAACTTTTATTTTGCTTAATTGCATTTTAAATTCAATTATTAAATCTTGCGGTTCATACAAACATATGTGTTGACATACAAACCTGTGAGCTCACTAGCGTTTCGCTGACCAATTTTAGCATGTATCACAGGTGACCAGCAGTAGGTTGGACTGCTCAAGTAAGGATCAATTAGCTCGAGTCATCATGCAAACAATCAGAGATTTAGCTGCATTATTATATTTTGTATAGATTAATTATGTACTTAAATCTCTCAATTTCAACCGAGCTAATGTAACTATATTTTTGATGTAAACTTCGTTTTTATCAATACAAGTTAAAACGACGCATATAGTGGTCGTTCATTATATATCTTTGTGCTGTGATTATTGATTCGTAACACCCAAATCGTGCTTCCGCTAAACAATAAATTTGGGGGTGTTACAGCTAAGTTAATTGGTGTGTGATGAATTCATTCACTTAGCTTCGTGCTAATCCCTCATTTTACTTCCTGCAGGTTATATTTTGGGATGTGGGTTGCAGGAATATGATGTTCTAGTAACAGGGAATGTTTGATGTTGGCGACTCTGATAAAGTTGTTATAAACCATGTTATTGTATTATATAATACCCCGCTTTGTGTAGTTGATATGTAGTAACTTAAACAGTTTTAACTTATTGTGTGTCGAGTATGTAATCAGTTTATGTACATTATCTTAATGTACAATGATGAAATGTATTATAAAATGTACGCTTCCGTGATAAATAATATAATATGGTTGTAGCTAAATGAGGGGTGTTATACAAACCACAGTTTCAACATCTACAGCAGAGGTAGAATATGTAGCAGCATCAAGTTGCTGTGCTCAAATTCTCTAGATTCAGAATCAGATGCTGGATTATGGTTTGACATTTTTAAATACTCCCATGTTTATTGATTATAAATTTACTATCAGTATTATAAATAACCCAGTTAAACATTCAAAAACCAAGCACATTGAAATCAGATATCATTTTATAAGAGACTGCAATGAGAAAAGATTAATCTTGATTTTTAAAGTTCATATTGATAATCAATTTGCAGATCTATTCACAAAAGCATTTGATGTGGGTAGGTTTACATTTTTAGGTACAAGTATTGGTATAATAAATTATTCATAAGTCTTTCTCATTATAACGGTTTTCAGTAAAAAATTTAAAGTGCTTATAAATGGGTTAATACTGATACAGTAATTAATGCTATTAGTATATTTAATGCTGCTATATTAATACTGCTAGTTACTTTTAGTACTGCTAGTGTTAATACTACTAAGCATTTTTAATACCGTCTTCATTAATTAGTACTGCTTGTATACTTGTATGTTATTAGTACAGTTATAAGACTTTTAATGCTGCTAGCTTCGGAGTTAACATTTGCTTTATGTCTTATTATTTTTTATTATTAAAAAAATGTATCTTTTGTGACTAAGTATTATTAATACTGCTAGCATTGTTTCTATTTTGGTTACTACTGCTAGTAGATATTAATGCTACTTAAAAAACCTAATATATGCTAAGTGTTTTAGTGCTGCTTGTGTTAAGTAGATCCTACCTTGGTCCGTTAGTACTGCTTATGCAAGTTTGTACTGTTAGCTATATTAGTCTGGGTTACAACTGTTAGTGTTGGTGTTAGGTTAATGCTTCTAGTATAATTTTAGTACTGCTTGTATTATTAATGTTGTTAGCGCATATTTCACTATTAATACTGCAAGTATTATTCAGTACTCTTTGTACTTTTTAATATTGTTAGTGTTATTTAGTACTGTTTTAAAATTAGGGGTTTTTATGCTTTTTTTTTTCCATAACTTACTTGGAAAATGGAAACTCATGTCTTTCCTTAATCAGTTACTTACATTCTATATTTATTATCTTTCATTTATGGTAATAGTGGGATCATAGATCATGGGCAACGCAACAGTGTCCTGAGGGAGGAGTTTAAAGGCCTTATAGTAGCACGGACTTTTTTTTTTCTTTCTAGGTCATGCGAAGGGGGCCGGTCCAAGATCGTACTGTTCCTCTACAAAGACAACATACGCTCTCAATGGCTAGGCGCCACTCTCTTTCTGAGTTATTCCAGCTTTTTCATGATTTCGTGCCGCAGTGAACAAACAAAACAGTTTTAACAATATTAATAGCCAAACACTTTTACTTTTTCAATCCACTTGCCAACTTGCTTCCAGAATTCAAAAACGATCAAAACCCTTACTCTTTCAACACTCAATTTCAATTTTTTATCATTCAATGGCGTCTTCATCTTCTACATCTTCATGGTTACTGACCGGAGAGAATCATAATCTATTGGCGCATCTTCACAAATCAAAAGAAGCGTATGATTTCTATCAGATTATCGATTTCTTGAAGGCAAGCAACATTAATTTCGCGCTTACAGATAACCCAGTTATCTACAACAAGCATGTCAATGATTTCTGGACTTCGGATCAGAAAGAAATTGTCAATGGGGTTACAAGAATTGTGGCAAAAGTGGATGACAAAGCGGTCAGAGTTACAGAGGCATCCATTCGCACTCATCTTCGTCTTCAGGATAATGATGGTATTGAATGTATTCTTGACTCTGAAATCTATCAACAACTGCCTTTGTTAGGGTATGAGGGGAAATTAGATAAACTGACCTTTTTCAAAGCTTTATTTTCCCGTCAATGGAAATTTTTAATGCATACCCTACAGTAGTGTCTTTCTCGAAAGAGAACTGATTGGGATCAGTTTAGCAGTAATATTGCCTCTGCAATAATCTGCTTAGCTAATGCCAGACAGTTTAATTTCTTAAAACTGATTTTTACCGGTATGTTCTATAACTTGGATAGTGGTGACAAGAAATTTTTTACGTATCCAAGGTTTATACAACATCTTATAAATGAAGAATTAAAAGACTTACCAAAACCTGTTGAAATATTTTTGATCTCTTCTCATAAACCAAAGGTTTTTGCTAACATGAGAAGACCATGTCAAGGTTTTACTGGGAAGGTTACAGCATTGACTAACTCAATGCTTGCTGCACCTTCTACTATAATTGAAGATGTAGCCACACCCTCTACCTCCTAACCCACAGTTGTAGTAGAAAAGACTAAGAAAACAAGAGATGTAACACCTCAAAATTTAAAGTATTATTTTGGTAAAGGTAAAAGTAATTGTTTTAAGTTATTATTATTATAAGAAGTGTAAAATAATAATAATTGTAGTCGGTTCTAAAGTTCCAGACAATGATAATTACGGAGTGTAAAATAAAACACATACATATCCATATTATGTACGTACGTATCATTATTCATTCCCAAACACTCTAAACAGTTCCAGGAAGAAAGAAGGAAACATAGGAAGGAAAGGGAGAAACAGAAATCGAATGATTAACATGAAATTGAAGCTAGAATTACTCAATTAATCACTCTTTGATCTTCTATAACAAAAGGTATGTATATGTTCTTCAATTATTCCAACCTAGAAAATGGGTTTTGAAGAGTTAGTGATTAATGATTTGTAAAATGAAATTGGATGTTGATTATGTTGAATTGATGATAGTAAAGTTTGATGGTGCTTGTATTAACACCAATACAAGTTAAAAGTTATGAATTGGAATTATGTTCATTAGTGATTATGGTGGGTTTTGTCTAAAGGTTGGATGATGGGTGTTAATTCACTCTAATTGTTGTTAAGTTATGAAGGGTTTTATGATAATTAAAGTGTTAATTCAAGTGAATTGATACTTGAGTTAAACATGATCATGATGAATGAAGTTGTTTAGTTAATAGAAGGTGATTATGCTATCATTGTGATGTTTTAATTATGATACAAGTAATAAGGCAAGTATGAAATGTTTGAATTAAAGATAATCATGTAAGTAAAAGTTATGTTTAGTTGATTAAAGATCAACTTGTAAGGGTAAAGGGATGGTAATGATGATTAATTGAATTTGATCATCAGTTGATGCTAAACGTGATGTTACGTGGATATGATATGATAGGTGATCAAAAGATGTGGCGTCCCTAAGTAAGTGTTAGATCGCATAATCACCTAGCAAGCAAAGGTGAGTGATATGGGGGTTAAATGGGTACGGTTGTGTGTTCCGGATTGCTTCCAAGCAAGAATTCATACAACTGGGTGAAGTATTGTTTATGTTTTATATTGTGGTTTATTGTTGAAATTCATATCTTGATGATTATCTATGTTATTGTTAAGGTACGTGATATGAGTATGTGATAAGTGATAAGTGTTGAAAGAACGTGTTGATATGTGAAAGTTATGTGAATTATGTGAAATGAGCATTGTAGGGATTGTGGATGAATATGTGCATTGCACATTATATGTGAAGAATATGTGTTTGATATTGCACATGGTTATGTTTTGGTATGAGAAGCCAAGTATGTGATTATGTTATGGTATGTTGTTTCCATTACTTACTAAGTAAGTAGATGGATATTTATAGAGTCAAGTAATGACTAATTGCCATTAGCTTGATGTTAAGCCGATTAATGGTCAATTGGCATTAGCTTGACGATATTCAATTAATGATCATGGTCATTAGCTTGGTAATGTGTTGATTCTTATGAATTAACAAGTGGAAGTTGTTAAGGATCCTTATTATTGTGGAAGAGGTAAAAAGGTTAGCCAAGTAGTGCTTTGCACTAGCTTGATGAACGGAAAGATTTATATATGAAATGTTGTTAGTAAAGATTATGGTTTTTGGATTATTGTTAATGTATTATTCATTTAACTGCTCGTATGCTCACTAAGCTTTATGCTTACCCCTTGATATCGTGTAAAAAGTCACGTTTTTACTACCGATATCTCTCTCATTCTGGAGCAAATACTTGGCATTTGAATTCAAACAACACACAAATCAATGATAATATGTTAAGAAGATCAAAACAAGGTTGCACGATAAAAATCAAGCAAAACGGCCGAGAAACGAAGATTCCACATACGTTTGAAGATTCAAGGCTTAAAAACGAGATTTCAAGACTAAAGTGCCCTCCATCAACATTCAATATTTCCAAGATGTTCGTTTTTAAAATTCGAATCCAACAGAAGAAGAATCAACCAAAACGGGTGAAAAATGAAGATTTCGCGCCCGCCGGAAGATCCAAATGATCCGTACGCAATATCTGGAGCTAGGGACCTCATTTCAGGGCCTATCTTATGTTAAAATCTTCGTTTTTGAATTACAAATCCAACAAAAAAAGAATCAACTCAAACGGACGTATAACGAAGAAAACACGCACGAATCAAGAAACGAAGTAACAAACGACGCAACGGGGTGGGAGTGGGCCCACCGCCGCCGGCCACCAGCCAGCCGCCGCCGGCTGGACCCCCACCGCCGCCGGCCACCATTGCCCTGCCCCGGTTTCCGTTTTTGGTAACTTTTGGTACCTGGTGCGCCTACTTTTCGTGTTGTACGGTACCCGGTGCGCTTACTTTTCGTGTTGTACACACCATTTTTGGAAAGCTTTCTAACATGCACCTCATGGTGCTAATGTGAGCCAAAGCTCACCTATAAATAGGTTGCCTAGGTTCATTTGTAAAACACACCAATATATGCACCTCCTTTCTTGCATATTTCTCTTTCTCTCTCTAGAATTCTTTCTCTAGCACTACTCTTAGGAGTTAGAGGAGAATTATTCTTGTAGTTAGTTCTTCTCTCTAGTCTCTCTCTCTAGCACTACTCTTAGGAGTTAGAGAAGAACTAGAGAGAAGATTAGGGTCTCTCTACTTTCTCTCTCTAAGTTAATTTGGAGAGAGATAAGTATGAGATTAATTATGTAATAGTTAGTAGTAGCTAGCTTATCAATGTAACGCTTTGGATTATTCAGAAGTAATATAAGCATCGTTTGGCTCGCAATAATTACGGGTAATATCCTTCTTTTCTTCTATTAATTAATTGTAATGTTCTTGTTTGATGTTTATGATTTATTAATATTAGAAATGTCTATTGCTATAATATGCGAGTAGTTGTTTATATGTTTGCCATGATTTAGATAGTTATAATGGGATGATATTAAATATTGTGAAGTAATGTGACGGCCCCTATTCGACTGTTCTCGGATATAGTGCTGGAAACGCTTTCGGCGGAGTACAAATGTACGTAAGTCTGAAAACGACCGAAGGTAGTTGCATTATGGATCAATACTATAAAAGTGCTAAATAAATTTCTATTTATAGTTTAATTATAACGCTATGAACGAATGATGGCATGTTTGGCCAACCGCTTATGACCAGACTACCCCAACTTATTCCGGTAGGGTAAAACCTGTTTATGTGACTATTTATTCAATAGACCATGCCATGATACGGACATCTCTAACGACCGAGATTGGGGAATAGGATTCGAGGGTAGTTGTTAGCCGATATGTTCAGTACATTTGGGAGAACTTCCGGTGTATTGTAATTGTTTGTGTTTACTATCCATGTGACATATCTTCTATCTGATTGTGGACAACTCTACGTTAGTTAGTTGATAGGATCGTAAAAACAACTTATTCAAACATAGTCTAAATTCATAAAAAGAAACTTATATGAATGGGAATTATTATACTTTGTTATTGTTTAAATGTATGACACCAGACCTAATTTATGGAGTACCCTTTCCAGTTATCCACGTGACTACAACTTAGATATTAGGGAGTCCGGAACCTTAATTATGGTAAGTAGTTATTTGTGCCCATGTCATGCAATAAGTAAGACACAGTGAAACCACTAGTTGTATATATTAGATTTACATTTCTGCACTGCTTTACATTTAGTTAGTTTAGAGTGTCAACCTCACTGTCAATTACTCTCGACCGCATGTTAGACGTAAGAACCCGTGGAACTACCCTGTAAAGTACACTGTCTATTACTGAAAGGAATGGTCCTCATATGAAACATGTTTTAAACAAACTGTGAATAATCTGGAGATGTATAACTGTTTGAAAAGGAGAGGTCTAGGTCATAAATCAATGTAATTGGAGCTTAAGAAAAGTATTAACAAGGTCTAGTGAGGAAAGTCCAAGTGATTTAGATTTATCAACCCCCTAGATTTTACATATTTGATTCTTTAAACATAACAAGTTAATAATTAGATACACTATTAGAAGAACGAGAGATAAGCTTAGGTGTTAAGAACGGTCGGACCTATGAGACGATATGCTGCTTTATTCATGTACCTCGGTTAATCACCAAAATAGGTTGCTTATCTTTCAACTAGGTAAGTATTGGGAGTTTAGCGTATTGCTCCGATCAGAATCACGATAACCTAGTTCCTAGTGACATGCCAATGGGAATTTAATTGGTAGGGTTCTAGTGTTTAAACCAAAGTCTGTCAATCTATTAATCTGAAAGTGTCCCCATCGTAAACACAATCCCGATATTATACTATTCCAAGTCATGGTAAACCACGTCTTCCCTATCCTTAGTTGTTCCTTATATGCTAGCTAGTTCTTTTTAATTTTATTGCTTTAGTTATTTTAATTAGATAAAAACCAAACAAAACCAACTATCTGAACCCAATCTTGAGGACTGAATTATCCAAACGAGCTCCGTTTCAAATTCGACCGTCTGGAGACGACCCTGATCATCCTTACCACGTACTAGTATCAGGTACTTGTGCCTAGTACCAGTAGGTAGTTCGGAGGTTTAGGCCCCGAGCAAAATAAATTTTAAAACACCCTGATCGCACCCTCGGTCGTTACAACAGTACCGACGACACCGACGGCTGAGGGCGCATCAAGTTTTTGGCGCCGCTGCCGGGGACGGTAGTACGATTTGGAGCCTGTTTAGATAAGTTAGTTTTTAAGAGATCCTTTTGACTAGGAATCACCATCCTTATCAGAAGTTACTTTTTGCACGTAGTTTAGATTAAGATCCCTTCTCACCCCCACTTTAATTCTGAAACCTTCTCCTTATGCCATCCATTATGAACCCTTGGGAAATGTTAAATCAATGGAAACTATTAGATCAAATGCAAAGTCTTGTTAATTCAATCGAAAATAGATGTAGGATGTGCGGTAATACCCACTTAGATGGAGAATGCCAAAGCCAAAGTATGATGTTTTCGGATAACATAGGGTACTTAGATCCTCAAATACAATATCAATAAGACCCCCATGCTACCCAACCACATCCATACCAACCTTTTTATCCCCAACCATTCGAAATCTACCCACACTCAACTCACCCTGTAAGTATACCACAATCCTGTGAGAACCCTGACTTGAGAGATATGCCCTTAGCCTGTCTCAGCAGTAATGCTGCTTTCTCACCTCCTTCCGAATCACTTGAAGAAATGATTAGAGAACAAGAGGACATACTTAGAAGTCAAACTTATAATATGTCTAAATTCTCTACTAAACTACCAACACAAGCCCAAGAGAGTAGTGAGGAGAGTAGGAGTCAAGCTGGAGCTAACTCTAGGATACAGAAAGTTGAGAGACGCACACACACCACATCTAGCACACCAGATACAGACTTACATTTTCATGAGTTCGGTTTCAATAACCCTTCAATTCCTACACCAACTCAATCTTCTAAACCTTCAATTTCACCTATTCCCGACCTATCAACGTCAAAGATCGACAGAGGGTTTGTTCTAGAAGAACTTTCCGAACCACTGCAACTCGAAACTTTTGGCCAGAGTGACGAGGATGACGAAGTAGACAAAGAGATCGAGATGGAAAGCCTGAATTTGGAGATTTACATAGAAGACTCGGCTTCGCATGGACTGAAGGAATACATACCGGCTCTGATTAGTGAACTCATTCAAACTGATATGGTTGAACACGTCCCACAACTAGTTGTGGTCAACTGTATCCCAAAAATCCCTTTCATTGATTCACTTCCTGATCTAATTGACTCCACTAGTACCTTAGAGGAGACAAACACCCAAGTATTTGATGATAATGTTGCTACAAGATTGGAGACACTAATGGACACTGTCCCACCTCCATTACCAGAGTACAACGTTATCATCCAACCAAAGGTTTTAGGAAGCAAGGTGGGTTTTGCATCAAGAGCACCCTACAAACCATCTCTCCCTTACATAATGACATACACGTCATGGAGTGATGAGGAACTCTTTGACCAACCCGAACAACCCAAAACTCAAGAGGTAGAAAAAGTCAAGAGTTTTGTTTTACCTCAAATAAAACAAATCACTCACTTTACGATGCCTCTTCTACTGATTGGACATACCCTGACCATAGTCCACTTTAATCCCCTAGGTATGTACCAATACTTCCGCTTGTATCTACTGATGGATGCAAGGGAGCCCCCTAGATTTCCTAAGAAATAGGTTTGGAGTCAAGCTAGTGACTCGAACAAAAACAAGCGCTTCTCGGGAGGCAACCCGTGTCTAACATAGGATTATCAGTAGTAGTTAAAGTAGTTTAAGTAGTGAACTAATCCCAATAAGTAGAAATGAAACCCTAAAATGAATGTTCCAAGTTTTCTATCTTTATGAACAAAAATGGATGGTTTGCGAAATTACTTCGTTAAAAGTCAAAATTTTGTCAAACCTTAATACTTCCTACTCCCAGTCGTTTGGAATTTATTGTAACATCTATTTTTCACCATTTTCTAAAGTTCTTGTTATCCCTTTCACTCACAAAAATGGAAACCTACTAGGAGTTAGGAGCTTTAGTCATTCTAAACACCCACTGACATGTTTCGAGCATTTGAGGTACTTACATATATTTTTGTGAACATACATGAGATACTAATACTTAATCTAATAACATGATTTGTATGTCAATATGTGTATTATGCTCGAACTCGTTTAAAAATATGTGCTTTGGATATCTTTATACCTGGCTACCTGATTCAACTGATAATACTGGTATTTCCATGTCTGCTATCTGTGCTGCGGTGAAATTATAGGCAACTAACATTTTTTGTGTGAGATTAAACTCAAAGTCATACACTGGTTTGTTTCATCTACAAAACACTCACTTTGATAGGTTCTTCGCAAACCAGTGAATCTATGATTTGGAGAATAATCACTTGTTTGTTAGATCATATTTGTTTGATCTACTTGTAACAGACAGGGACTGACGCCTATGGATAAAGAATCTTTAAAGATAATGGAAAGACGACAAGAGGAGCTTACAGTTCATTGAGTATGAGAATCTTTGGAGCATTGCTTTGCAGGGGACAAGAGATGACACTTCTAGATACGAAGATGATTTCTAGTTGTCTATGAATAGTTTATCAATTTGATCAGCTCAATACTCATCATACGTACCCACAAATTCCAAGTCCTATATCTAAACCTTGCCTCATAATGGAACCCTAAACCATCATCACCATATCCACCCACATTCACCCATCTATCCACCCCTTCACACATACAATCATCACCCTTAGGGACTATTCATACAAAGGAATAGATACAGGGACAATTTGGAAACTGGAGATCTCAGTCGATAAAAGAACAACATCAGATTCATTACATCAGTAGTCGACAAAAGATCTCGGGTCATAAAGATTCATGGTCATTGGATTGAACACTTTCAGATCATTAGGAGCAGTTGAGTTACAACAGCGGCTCTTGAAGATTAGGATCTCTGTCCATAAACCTCTATCCAACATTCGGTGTTTATTGGTTAATTATGCTTATGTCCGGGGGGCGACATCACTTCATTTTCTGCAATCTATCCTTTAGTTCTTAGTTATTTTCACGAGAAAACTAGTTGAGGTGTTAAAGAAAGGCTATACTACTGGAGCTTGAGTTCAATGCATGAAGGCTGATGCCGACCAAGTTCAGAAAACATTGGAGCGAACACAGTCAACCACTCAGATCCTCAGCTCACAGTCATAGGGGAGTTCTGCGTTCCTTTCTCTAGTTTATTTATCCGTTTTTGCAAGATTATATCGACCTATATCCCAAACACTAAGTGTGGGATCCTTGGAATCCACAAAATACTTAGAGATAGTTTCCGTAATCAGTAGAAATTCTAAGTGTGGGATACTTCGACAAGAGGTGTTCAATACATAGATTCGAACATTAGGGACAATGTTCCTCTAAGTGTGGGATATACGGTCTGCAACCGCATGTTTGACCTCTTGTCCGTAAAATAAACAATATTTTCATTAAAAGGCTAAAAATGAAGAAGTTTTCAAAAATTTTGATTCAAAAGCAACATTCTTTAGAACCTCTATTTTCCGAAAATATAGATTACAGAAAGAATTGAGTTTTAACAAAGAAACAAAACGGTTCTCTTAGAATAAGATACGGACGAAAAGGGCAACACATGGCTAGGCACACATACCAAAACATTCGATTCGTGAGGTTTGAGCCCATAATCAGCATTCATCTTGAAAATGCTTCACTTTTCGTTTCATGTGTGTGCCGATGTATGCATTTGAATTAGAACTTGATCTTGCAATACATTTCGAGATCACACCAATGAGTGCCATACGTGGCATAGGTACAACCTATCTCGATACTTTCTAAGGAATCCCAACACCCTCTTACCACCAAATATTCACTCACTCTCCGCACGCACTATCCAACCAAACCTCCCTTTTGTACCTTCATCCCGAAACCACGGAAGTCATGTCTTCCAAACTTTTCATAGACACTCTCAATTTCCCAAATTTCCACAAGAAAAGCCAACACAATTTCGCAACCCAATGCCAAAAGAAACCCTTCGGACCAGAAAAATATTCCTTGGTAAAACCGGCAGAAAAAGTAGAAAAATATACATGCCGGCACTACTCAAGAAAGTCCAGAAAAGGAAAAATTAAAACCCAAAAAGGATTGCAACATTAAGTCTTTTTCAAATTTGAGAAATTTCAAAAGAGACTTTCTCGGAAAAATACCCAGTTTCAAGAAGATACAAGAAAAGAAAACTAAAAAATACTACCCTTCTTACTCACCATATACCTTCTTCATCTCTCAAAACCAAAAACCCGATTCCTTTTTAAGATGTCTTGAAAGATTAGTATCGTTCTCTTCCAAAGTGATGGAGATTTGATTCTTGATCAAGCCTATGATGAGAATGCTGCATGACTGGCTATCTGAGTGATTGACACTAGAAAGTAGGAAACCCTAAACACCTGAGTGATTTGAGTGACCCACTGCAAGGATTGCCTAGTCATGATTACCATCCAAGTTGCTTGAAGAAAGTATCAAATCCTATAAACCCTTAGTTTCTCGTAAGAACTCTCTCAACTGGAACTTTATATTCTTTGGAAATAGTATTACTAAAAGATATGTGTATCTAGAATCTTTCTAAAGGCCTTTTATGAATGAGTTTGCTTGAGGACAAGCAAAGTTCTAAGTGTGGGATACTTGATATCGTGTAAAAAGTCACGTTTTTACTACCGATATCTCTCTCATTCTGGAGCAAATACTTGGCATTTGAATTCAAACAACGCACAAATCAATGATAATATGTTAAGAAGATCAAAACAAGGTTGCACGATAAAAATCAAGCAAAACGGCCGAGAAACGAAGATTCCACATACGTTTGAAGATTCAAGGCTTAAAAATGAGATTTCAAGACTAAAGTGCCCTCCATCAACATCCAATATTTCCAAGATGTTCGTTTTTTAAATTCGAATCCAACAGAAGAAGAATCAACCAAAACGGGTGAAAAATGAAGATTTCGCGCCCGCCGGAAGATCCAAATGATCCGTACGCAATATCTGGAGCTAGGGACCTCATTTCAGGGCCTATCTTATGTCAAAATCTTCGTTTTTGAATTACGAATCCAACAAAAAAAGAATCAACTCAAACGGACGTATAACGAAGAAAACACGCACGAATCAAGAAACGAAACAACAAACGACGCAACGGGGCGGGGGTGGGCCCACCGCCACCGGCCAACAGCCAGCCGCCGCCGGCTGGACCCCCACCGCCGCCGGCCACCATTTCCCTGCCCCGGTTTCCGTTTTTGGTAACTTTTGGTACCTGGTGCGCCTATTTTTCGTGTTGTACGGTACCCGGTGCGCCTACTTTTCTTGTTGTACACACCATTTTTGGAAAGCTTTCTAACATGCACCTCATGGTGCTAATGTGAGCCAAAGCTCACCTATAAATAGGTTGCCTAGGTTCATTTGTAAAACACACCAATATATGCACCTCCTTTCTTGCATATTTCTCTTTCTCTCTCTAGAATTCTTTCTCTAGCACTACTCTTAGGAGTTAGAGGAGAATTATTCTTGTAGTTAGTTCTTCTCTCTAGTCTCTCTCTCTAGCACTACTCTTAGGAGTTAGAGGAGAACTAGAGAGAAGATTAGGGTCTCTCTACTTTCTCTCTCTAAGTTAATTTGGAGAGAGATAAGTATGAGATTAATTATGTAATAGTTAGTAGTAGCTAGCTTATCAATGTAACGCTTTGGATTATTCAGAAGTAATATAAGCATCGTTTAGCTCGCAATAATTACGGGTAATATCCTTCTTTTCTTCTATTAATTAATTGTAATGTTCTTGTTTGATGTTTATGATTTATTAATATTAGAAATGTCTATTGCTATAATATGCGAGTAGTTGTTTATATGTTTGCCATGATTTAGATAGTTATAATGGGATGATATTAAATATTGTGAAGTAATGTGACGGCCCCTATTCGACTGTTCTCGGATATAGTGCTGGAAACGCTTTCGGCGGAGTACAAATGTACGTAAGTCTGAAAACGACCGAAGGTAGTTGCATTATGGATCAATACTATAAAAGTGCTAAATAAATTTCTATTTATAGTTTAATTATAACGCTATGAACGAATGATGGCATGTTTGGCCAACCGCTTATGACCAGACTACCCCAACTTATTCCGGTAGGGTAAAACCTGTTTATGTGACTATTTATTCAATAGACCATGCCATGATACGGACATCTCTGACAACCGAGATTGGGGAATAGGATTCGAGGGTAGTTGTTAGCCGATATGTTCAGTACATTTGGGAGAACTTCCGGTGTATTGTAAATGTTTGTGTTTACTATCCATGTGACATATCTTCTATCTGATTGCGGACAACTCTACGTTAGTTAGTTGATAGGATCGTAAAAACAACTTATTCCAACATAGTCTAAATTCATAAAAAGAAACTTATATGAATGGGAATTATTATACTTTGTTATTGTTTAAATGTATGACACCAGACCTAATTTATGGAGTACCCTTTCCAGTTATCCACGTGACTACAACTTAGATATTAGGGAGTCCGGAACCTTAATTATGGTAAGTAGTTATCTGTGCCCATGACATGCAATAAGTAAGACACAGTGAAACCACTCGTTGTATATATTAGATTTACATTTCTGCACTGCTTTACATTTAGTTAGTTTAGAGTGTCAACCTCACTGTCAATTACTCTCGACCGCATGTTAGACGTAAGAACCCGTGGAACTACCCTGTAAAGTACACTTTCTATTACTGAAAGGCATGGTCCTCATATGAAACATGTTTTAAACAAACTGTGAATAATCTGGAGATGTATAACTGTTTGAAAAGGAGAGGTCTAGGTCATAAATCAATGTAATTGGAGCTTAAGAAAAGTATTAACAAGGTCTAGTGAGGAAAGTCCAAGTGATTTAGATTTATCAACCCCCTAGATTTTACATATTTGATTCTTTAAACATAACAAGTTAATAATTAGATACACTATTAGAAGAACGAGAGATAAACTTAGGTGTTAAGAACGGTCGGACCTATGAGACGATATGCTGCTTTATTCATGTACCTCGGTTAATCACCAAAATAGGTTGCTTATCTTTCAACTAGGTAAGTATTGGGAGTTTAGCGTATTGCTCCGATCAGAATCACGATAACCTAGTTCCTAGTGACATGCCAATGGGAATTTAATTGGTAGGGTTCTAGTGTTTACACCAAAGTCTGTCAATCTATTAATTTGAAAGTGTCCCCATCGTAAGCACAATCCCGATATTATACTATTCCAAGTCATGGTAAACCACGTCTTCCCTATCCTTAGTTGTTCCTTATATGCTAGCTAGTTCTTTTTAATTTTATTGCTTTAGTTATTTTAATTAGATAAAAACCAAACAAAACCAACTATCTGAACCCAATCTTGAGGACTGAATTATCCAAACGAGCTCCGTTTCAAATTCGACCGTCTGGAGACGACCCTGATCATCCTTACCACGTACTAGTATCAGGTACTTGTGCCTAGTACCAGTAGGTAGTTCGGAGGTTTAGGCCCCGAGCAAAATAAATTTTAAAACACCCTGATCGCACCCTCGGTCGTTACAACAGTACCGACGACACCGACGGCTGAGGGCGCATCACCCCTTCAAGTGTTTCATGTTGTAGGTGCTTGGTTCGATTGAACCAATCGGCTAGAACGAGTAGATTATGGCTACAAGAAGTTAGCGTGGAATGGAGCTTGCTTTATGGTTAGACAAGCTTCTCATTCTTTTGAATTATCGTTATGAATGGCCATTTGTGTAAATCGCCCAAAAACACATTTTGATGATGTGAATCGGTTAAAGTGTAAAGTTGTTAATGGCTAATGATGTTTACCTTTGACTTGGTAAAGTCAAGGAGGATAGTGGAAGTTAATGGTTAGTAGAAAGATTTTAGGTCATGATTTGGATAAGTGATGAAATATGGTTAACTGTCAAAATAAAGTTTTTGGTTGAATTGAGTGTTGACATATAGTCAACTACTTTGAAATGGTCAATTATGTGTGGAAGTTGGAAGTGATTGAGTCAAAGTGTTGTTATTATGGAAAATGGGTCGTAAAGTGTCTAAATGGGCCTTAAAAGGGTCAAGGTGTCAAAACGAGCCATGATGTAAGTATGTTGCTTGTTGCTATTGGCTTACGTGTCAAATGTACGGTAGAATGTGTTGATAAAATGTGGAAGTCAGAAAACATATGGTTTGTGTTTTGACTTATCTTCAAAAAGTGCTCAAAATGACCATAAACTAGTCATACGTCCGAATTCTTTGTTAATGCGTATTTTCAGAAAGTGTAAAAAAGGGAAAGTTTTATTATGTTATAGTGGTGGTGCAAGCAAAATTTCAGGTCTTGACTCTTAACGAGTGAAAAGTTATGCGCGTCTGAATTTGACATTTAAAATATGAGTTGCAGCTGTACAGGGACCTTACTCGGCGGTAAGTCTTGTACCCGGCGGGTACTGACCTATCCAGTCGGGTTACCTGATGTGACTCAAAAAGTCATGTTTTTAAGTACTTATTTCCGCACTTTTTGGACTATTCTCTGGTGAAAACATTTCAAAACAATCATTTATCATCAAAAATCATCAAGGTAGTCTAAATGGGGGCGTTGCTACAAAAATCAGTTAGAACACCCAATTTACACGCAAATCGAGGCAAAAAAACAAATCACCTTAAATATTCCATTCTTGATTATCCTATCAAATTAGATCTTAATGCATATTTTATGATTCAATAGGAAAATCCAAGATCGGAGGTGAAAGAATCAAGAGAAACGGGTAAAGAATGAAGAAGATGTGCAGTCTGGAAACCGCCGATCGTCATCCGGAACACGCAAAAGTCAAACACTTCCAAATTTGGTAAACTTAGTGCCATTAGAAGCGTAACAGAAAAACGAAGCCAACGGCGCAAGAATCAAGCAAATCGGAGCCCGAACGAAGAAGATACGGACGAACCAAGCAACCGAGAAACAAACAGAGGCCAAACGGAGCACCAACCCCCCCCCCCCCCCTGTGCACCTAGGTACCGTATACGGTACCCTAGGTTCCGTATACGGCCCTTAGGGTGCCGTATACTGGGGGTGTTGCCTTGTATGGTGCCGTTTGCCCCCTGGTCCGCTTGCCCCATATGCTGCTTTGATGCTTGTATCTTATGCTTCAAGACTTGTACAAAGGCTACCACCTTTCTCCTATAAATAGTGGCTCCATTTTCACATTTCAAACACACCATTCTTCACATACTTCTCTTTCTCTCTCTAGAATTCTCTCTCTAGCACTACTCTTAGAAGTTAGAGGAGAATTGTTCTTGTAGTTAGTTCTTCTCTCTAGTTTCTCTCTCTAGCACTACTCTTAGGAGTTAGATGAGAACTAGAGAGATATAAGTTAGCGGTTAGAGCTAGAGGAAAGTTGTAATTAGGTAATCAAGCTGTAGCAAGGTTATTCAAGTTAGACTGTTGTAATCCTCAGTATTACTCTTCTAATCCGGTGATATTATCTTACTTTCTTACCGTTATAATGTTTACTTTGCATATTATCTCAGTACGATCTATGATTGTTGCCATGCTGATTAGCTAGATTAATATGTGATTGTTGAAATGTAGATGTTAGGATTAGGGATGATGTTTAATTAATATATCTTATATATGATCGGTAGTTGTTATGCTATATACATGTTTAGACTTATCCTGGATGTAGACTTAATTAATCACCCTTTCTGGTCTCTCACGTGACTGTTGCCTTAGGATAGGATCTGATCAACCCTAACTACGAATACACAGTTATCTCCTGTTTGTATGAAACTGTGGGATCGCCGTAATACGGCAGAATACTTGGTATAGCGTTGGAAATACCACTGGTATAGTACAAATACGTGGAAGCCAAGGAAATGCCGGTGGACTATCTCACCGTGGATTACCTGGAAGCAACCCTTCCAGACACGGGTCTAGGTTTTGCTAAGCCATGAAAATGCTATAGTACACCGTTAAACTACCTCTGGTTATAAAGCTGTGTAAAGATACATTAGGTCTTTAAAACATCGTAGATATACCTAGGGTTAGAGTACTGTGGAAAATAAGGACACTATACACTGTACACATGCCTAGGGATGAACGACCGATGGCAAAGGAGGGTCTAATCTATGACGGAAGTATTAGAACTTAAACATATAAAACATGAGTTAGGAAATGAAAGCAAGGATGCCGGCTGTGTTCCTAGATGCTTAAAACCCCTAAACTCTACTTAACCGATAGTTTAACTTATTCAGCATACAACCAGTATTACTCTGTTAAAATTGAATATACATAGGTGTTAAGAAAAGTCAGTGTTGTGGACTGTCGCCTTATTCCTTAACCCCATTCAGAGGGTCGCTTGGTCTCCGAAAGAGACGGTGAGGTGGGTCTGAAGACAGTCCCATCTGACCAGAATCAGGATAGCCTAGGATTCAGTGACATATGCTTTAGGGTTACACCTAGATGTAGGGTCCTAGTGTTTACACTGACCGTTTAGAAGATCTTAGCTAGAGTAGTCACCTATCATCATTATAATGGATATCATCCCGAAACCCTAATCGTCGAAGTCTCATCAATCAATCTCTACCTACTGCTTATATTCTCGTTTACTTTTCTGCATTTTAATTCTTGTCTTTAGATTAGATTAGATAAAACCAAAACCATACCTACCTTGTTCTAAACCCATCCTATTGTCAAGTTATCTTTGGTAGGTTCCAATGCAATTCAATTCGTTCCGATTTTGGACGACACTCGAGTTATACTTTCCACCTTATCCACAAGGTAGGTAGCTTGCATAGTTTGAGCCCAGCAAATATAAATTTTTAAAACTTTCACCGCTCGTCGCCTCTGTTGTGGTTGGAGCAACGATTTGGGGTAAAACCCGACCGACGGATAGGGGCACGACAAGTTTTTGGCGCCGCTGCCGGGGATCGGTTTCGTCAAGAATTGAATTATGCCTTAGATAATTAGCTTTAGGAGATCCTTCCTTAAGATTATCGTTACTTAGGAAGTTAATTGCTTTATTAGTTAGATAACTTAGTTCTTAAACCCTAGAAAATACAAAAAAATTAAAAATGATTAAAAACCCTAATTCTCCTTCAAACCCCATCTCTCCTCTCAATCAAATGTTGACGGATGAGATGACGGCTTTGGTAGACGCGGAATTCTTTGACTGTCCAGAGTATGAGTCAAACTCCTCTGACGTTAGAGAGGTCTGTGTTAACCATGAAGTTGAGAACCCAAAAATATCGAGCTTAGACTTAGGTTTTGATGAATCTCAGCAGAAGATTCCAGCTTCTGTCACTATTGCTTTAAGTGGTCAACCCACACTTGACCCTGAGATTCTATCAATCTTGTCTAGGTATCCACACTATATTAGACCTGCTACTTTACCTGATGATGAACCCTTTGGAATCGAAGTATTCTTCTATCCATCCATTCCTTGGATGGATTTAAATGAACGTCTTCACTGCCTAGATGAATATTTTGAATACGATCTCCCCGATATTTTGCGAACCCACCCCACTACACTTTATTCAAGTGTTGTTGAAGAAGAGAGTCTCCAATATCATGTCGAGACTAAGCCTAGGACAGAAACACCAAGCCCTAATAGCATTGGATTTAGGAACAATCAACTGGAATCTGAGATTGGCCACCACCTAGGAATTTCTCAAAACCCCGATAGGAGAATGGATATATGTGCTGAACTTAGAAATCTTAAGATATCCGACTTCCCCTTTTCGTACGAACAGAGAAAAACCTTTGTGGAAATTGATAGGATGTTAAGATCTCTCCGTAGTGATTATAACAGAACAAACAAGTTGTCATTAAAATCAGAGATAGATCTCTTGATGGATTTATTAGCCAGCACCGATTATTCGCCTGTTTCACAAGCAAAGATAAATCGTTATATGCGGCCCTTATTGATGAACTCGAATATTGGATAGAGAGAAACCCTATTAAATCTGCCTCAATTTCTGTGGATATTCCATTCTTTGCTGATCTTGCTTCTTATTTAACTAACGAATTGCGAGTTATTTTTCCTGAATCGACTGAGGAAGCTATTGAATCTGCTTTCTTTACAAAAAGGAAGGAGCTTCATATCCAGCTAATCCAGTTATTCCAACAGACTAGATTTCCATTTACAGCGCAACAAAAGATTTATATCAGGGAACTTTCGCAAGTGGTGCACACTACTCACGGAAACCCTGATTCTAACGAAGAAACGGAATTTCTACAAGTCTTAGGAAAATTTCTCTTTGATCTCTGTTATATAGAATCAGGATTCAGGGATGGTATTTCGAACCCAAAGAAGGTAAAACGAGAGTTTAACCGTTTCGTTGATGCATTGCTACAACTCGGACAGGTAGAGAAAGAATTCTTAACTGAATTTGAGCGATACTATATTAATCCTGCCGATTTAATTTACAATGTTATCCGAGCTCTTAGAGGTACGTTTATCTCTCGCTACACCTTATCTTTGGCTAAAGCTTCAACCGTATCCAAAAGTGTCGTCTTGGACACTATCCGGTAAAACAGTAAGTCTGGTATGGACGAGCTTACGTCTTTAACAAAGCGCTCTTGGGAGGCACCCCAAGCCTATCTAGGTTAATTAATATTAGTTAGTGTTAGGCTAAATTATTTTTTCGTTTTAAAGCTTTCAATTAAAAAACCAAGAAAACGTCCTTTAAACTTTAAACTCGCGCGATTTGCGTAAGTCCGAACTTTTCAGAAAAATTTAACAAAGTTTTAATTTTAAAATTTTGGTAAATTAATTATGATTTGTTTTAAAGTTTAAAGTACACAAAAATATTGTATCGTTTTTAAATAAACTCGTTTCGTTTAAACGCAAAGAACTTTTCGCGTGCAATTTAAAACACAATTTTAATCCGCGAAAACTTTTTATAAAGATTCGTATTTACTTTTGGTTACTTTATTAAAAATCTCAAAACCTTTCGAAAACCAATCGTACATATCGTATCTTTCGCGTTTTAAATCGAAACTTATTTAAACCAAGAAGAGGGGACTCACTACCAAACAAAAAGTCAATTTTGTTCAATTTTCTCTCCCCCTTCTTCCCCAAAACCTACGGCCTCCATCTCCATTTCCAAAACCCTCATTTTTCCACCATTTTTGATGATTTAAAGCTTCAAGTTCTTCATTTTATCATCTCTCTTGCATACATAACATCATTTCATCACTTGCAAGGTAATTCCTAACTCAAATCTTTAAATTTCATTAACTTTTTAAAAGTTAGGGTTTCAACTTTTGATCTATGAAATTCATGGTGAAAACTTGTGTTTTATAGTTCAAAAGTGCTCTTGCATAGTTGCTTAACATGATTACATGCTTGATTGAGTAGATTACTTGATAATTTGTGACTTTGATCTTCAAGTGTTGACTTTAAGTGGTCAAAGTTGCTTGATTTGTTGACTTTTGATAACTAGTAGCTCATTTTGACTTGTTTTAATTAATTCATGCTTAATATGATTTGATAAACATGTTTATATGATTGCTAGTTCATTTTGAATGATCCTTAGGATTATTGAAAGTTAAAGTAAGCATGTTGTGATTAGAATTAACCAAGTATCATACTTTATTTTAAATCTTCAATTTTTAAAATGGTGCTTGAGTTAATTAAATCATGGCAAGTTTCTTAGATTTTCAATAAATAATTAGTTAGCTTTTGGTCGTTGATTATTTTAATTATTCACCACCTTAATTAATAAAGTGTTGAATATTTTTAATATGATCATCACACGTAAGCTACCGTCATTCATTTATCAAAATCTTTAAATCTTGCAAAATTGTTAAAAGTAACCGAATAAGTTAACACGTGTCTTTAACCATATGGTATTTGCATGAATAAATTAGTTTATGCTCTTTTTGGTTTACTTGATATATTTGAGGTAATTACATGGTTATGCTCACTTAGATTAAGTTGCCATGAATGAAAGTAAGAATATTTGCTAGTTGTTTGAAATGACGAGTTCACTTAGATTAAATGCTAGTATTATTATTACTTTAATACCCTTGGCATAGGTTAGACACTTATGGTTGCGAAAATTGCGGATTGAGGATTGGTTAGGCCTAGGTTTAGTTTAAAATAAATTGCGGATTTATTCATATTTTAAAGCCTACATTTCCAATTTTTGTTTAAAATTTGGAAATGTACTTAGCAATTTGTTATGACTTATGCATCTCATTTTCTTGTCAACAGATGGATCTATTAAACCCTTCGTTGAGGAAGCTTGCTTTATCCCCCGAAAATATGGACGATATTGAGAAATGGATGGGACGATACTTAGGGTCAAGCAGAGTCATCATGTGGCCGGATATGAGACGTTTGGGTATTAGGGATGAGTTGGAATAATTGATTAAGTATGATAAAGATGGCGAGGAACATGCTGCATTTTTCCATCTTTTCTCCATTGATGAGGCTATATACCGAGAGGTCGTCAATGAGTTTATGATGACTTACGAGTTCCGAGAGAGATTGGAGATCACTGATAAGAAGATCGCTTTTCGGTATCGTGGGAAGAAGTATCGTATGACAGTGGGAGATTTCGGGGTATACCTTGGCCTTTACACACAATCACAGGCTAGTTCTGATTGGTTCACCAGCAGTTTCCAGTCTATCTCCAGTTTACCGTCACGGGATCACAAGGAGATATGGAGAGGATTGACGGGGACAACCTTCAGGAGTGGAGTGAAAGCTTCACTCATGACCCGACCAGTTCACCACATTCTTCACAAGCTCCTATGCTGTACTATCTTTGGGAAGAGAGATGCTGGACCTGCTACATCAGAGGAGCTCAAGTTCATGGATGCGATCATAAGGAAGCAGAACATGAATGTCGCATACATCATCGCGGATAGATTGTGGAAGGAGAAGAGAGAGGATAAACGCCACATATTCATGGGAGCCATTATCACGAGATTGTTAGTCGGAATGGGGATTCTCACTGACCGCCACCGTGAGGATTACACGCATCACGCTAGTTCGCAGCCGTTAGATTTAGAGTACTGCAAGTTGATCAGGATGATTGATGAGGGACCTGAGAGACAGTGCTTATGGTATCATACTCGGCAGCCTATTCCTGGATGCTTCATGACCAGGAAGCGCGTGACTACAGAGGATAGAGATGTTGGTCCCCAGCCACAGAGACCAGTAGCAGCAGAGATACCTGAGCCAGCACGAGGAGCAGACACATCAGTACTGCCTACACAGGCCGTTGTGCATCACACAGATCCGGTCACTCCTCTTACTCAATACTATCTATTACATGCTTTACAGGTTATCCGTAATCAGCAGGTTCTGACAGCTAGGAGACATGGTACCCCTGAGCCTGATCACTTCCTATACACATGTGGACCACCACCACCACCCACTACCCATACCGCCACTCACCCATATGCCAACATTCGCCCATACACCACCTTCCCTCCACCACACCCACATACCTCCACTCAGCCACCACATCCATATAGACGCCCTCGCACACCTACCACCTACTCCGCACCATTACCCACTCACAGATCCACATATGATATAGCCAGAGTCTACTCAGTACACATACCATCACCAGCCCGTCAGCAGGCATCATTGCCTCGTTCGACTGTACCCATTCCTACCCATGACCAGCATCCAGAGGCTAGCACATCATATAGACCAGATCTACTCTACATTGGCACCGATGCATTGTTCACTGGTAGCGTTGGCCCTTACTTGGATTTGGGCCTCATCTTCTCAGATCAGGTTCCTACTGAAAGCACTCTCAGGCAGCTCTACCTTGATATGTTACAGACGGCAGGTGTTACCACTGCGGACATGCTCGCACAGGGTTATGATGATATGATGGCACTTCCAGGGATGACCCTCAGGCAGATATTGATTCAGAGAGGATTACTACCTCCAAATGAGCAGAGAGTGTCCAGTGGACAACAGTCAGTCGCAGGACCCGCAGCTCAGCCTGATGACATACCAGCAGAGGATCCTCCATTCTAGACTACTTATCTGGTGATTTATATTTCATATCACTGACTCTGTATTGTATTGATTAAAGTGATCTCTATCTTGCACTTGGTTGAACTTTTTAGGATATTTCTCGACCTATATGGTTGAGCTTTATTATTATGTTTATCGTAGTTACTTATTATGTTTGTTTCTTTATTTTAGAATAAGTGATTGAATGTGTGATGAATAAGAAATGAGCCCATACGAGATGACGAGCTTTCAAGAAAAAGAACCGTGGAGTAAAAGGCAGACAACCAAGGAATTCACAACTGCAGACCATGGAACTTACACACATCCCGGGAGAAGAACTTTGGTCTAACTTCTTCTGAAACTCGCACATGCACCGCAGACTCTTCAAAGATCTAAGTGTGGGATCTCAACCCACACTCCAAGACATCTTAGCAAGAATCGTCTCCAAATCTTAAATCACAAAAGTGTGAAATCCACTAATAAGAATTTCCACTTACATTATGGGTCGACTCTTAGCTAAGCATGAATGAGAAGCGCTGTGCACCAGATAAAGACATGCGGAGCTGAATCACTCTTAATGAAGATCTTCGAATCTCAGCTTTCGCCTCTAAACGTTAAGTCGTCATCTGGGGAGTTTCTTACCTTTCACCTCGTTTTCATAATTTGATTCATTTTGTTAGCTTAGGAATGCAAAGTAATCTATACTATATCCTAAACTTATCACTAAGTGTGGGATTCCAGCACAAACCAAACACTTGAGAAACATTTTCTATATGTTCAAACTCTAAGTGTGGGATTATATTCTAAATATAATCTCAACTCAAGAGAACATTAGGGACAATGTTTGATGTGCTAAATCTAGTTATAAAATTTATCGTTGTTTAGTAAACCAAAAAGTACCTCGCTAGACCAATACACAACCGGGCAGTGGACCCTATCGTATAGTAGTATAGTTGGGTAAGTTCGGGTTCGAACACAGGGAACTAGATTGGATGATCAATGTAAGTGTGAACAATTTAAATAGAGAAAGTAAAAATGTGGTTGGTTGTGTGACCGAATTGTCACGTTGCTTAAAACTACGAAATTTTAGTTAAACAAGGCAAGTGGACTCTTAAGAGTCAAAGTGATTGATTTGGAACTTTCAAATATTAAAAACTATACTTGCTTGGATTAGATCGTTAGTGATTTCGGGGTGTAAAGTTAAAACCGGTTATTTTATGCAAACAATTTTCCATCAAACCTAGGCTTAACATTCGCCATCACCTAATAATTCAACTTCAATTTACAAACCCATGATTCAATCAAATAACGGACATTCGCCATAGTTACCTACTTGCATATTTGAGCTTAACTTGTTAACCTATTCCAAAACCACATCCGCAATCAAGTTCAACAATTTATAGACAAAAAGTTGACAACAATTCACTAGATAGAAAACGTTCGCTATATCTATTAGCAAATTATCAAACAAGTTAATTAATTGACATCAAGCTCAAATACACAAGTAGTTGATTAAACACAAGTTCGAGTTAAAAGAGTTTATGATTCATCCAAACGAAAGACATTCGCCAAATTCGCTAACTCAAATCATACTAGTTAACTAGCTTCACTTGTAATAATTTTCGCATTCGCTAAAATAGATTCATTCATACATGTCATACAAATGACAAATATTTTTATTAAACAACAAACATTCGCCATAGTTGTTTAGTCAAAATACCCACAAGTTAAACCACATCAACTAGTTACATACAAATTTATGGATGAATCTTAAACTCGAAGCATAAATCAAACACCAAATATAACACCCCTAGTCACTAACTAGTTCATCCAAGCAAGTATAACAAAACCTAGCCAACCATCATAATCACATCATCATACACACAAAACATCAAAGAAACCAAGGAAATCATGATTATATTTGGATAAAAATGCAAACCGAGTTCTTACAATGTCGGGATGATGATTGTTAGTAACCGAGAGATGCTACACCAAAGGAAATCTTCAAGAAAATGAAAGAAAACCTTCAAGAACACCAAAATCGCCACCTAGTGACTGGTTTTCGTGTGTGAAAAGTTGGTGAGATTCAATAGTGAAAAGTGCTTTTTCTAGCCAAAAAGTGATCTGCCGCCCAAACTACCCGGCGGGTCCTTTGAATTTTAAGGAACCCGGCTGCTTGTTGATCAACACGGCGGGTCATTCTAAGAAACACAACCCGGTGGCTAGAAGGATAACCCGCCGGCTTCTACAGGGTTTAAACAGCCGAATTTCTCTGTGACCAACAAATGAAGGAAAAGTTAATTCACCCGGCGGCTAGCCTCAATCACCCGGCTGGTTAGCATACAAACCCGGCGGCTTGGTTAATCAACCCGCCGGCTTCTTTAGAATCCTAGGACCCGGCTGCTACACTCCCCAAGCCGGCGGCTTCAAGCTATTTTCCAGCAGACCAGATTTAAACTCGAGACTTCAACACTTTACAAACTTGTTCGAATCATAACCAAATTGCAGTCCAAACGACGATTCTTCAATATTAACGCCTGTAATTCAATTTAAGCAAAATAAGTACCAAAAGTTCATAAAGTCCACTTAAAATGAATGCAAAAACAATGATATCGCTAAAGATAAACTTATACAAAATGAGCGATATCAAATATCCCCACACTTGAACTTTGCTTGTCCTCAAGCAAACCGTTATTCATCATTTCATTACCCACTCTTGCAACATTTTGAAATGGAGACCAAGTTTACCAAAATAATGCCAACACTAACTACCAAGGCAATTAGGCTAGCAACATATGTATAAGCAATGTAAACTCGAGATGTTTTAAGTTGCCAAGCCAGAATGCACGACCTAGCACCTCACATAAGGATAAGTGTTTAGTCACTCACTCTCAACCTATAAGACTACAAGGTAGGGAAGTAAGTAATGTAACACTCAATCAAGCCAAGTCGTGATGCGATGTTACCATAGGCTTGCAAGAGGATCAAATCTCCACCGACTTGGCGTGAGCACCAAGTGAGATCTCAAAGGAGGTATTCTAGCATGTGTTGTAACGATGTAGGCTAATTATGGAATAGGGATATGATAGACACAATAATTGGTGAAAAGTGGCAGTCAAAACCCGTGAAAAATGTGAAAATGTTACCTATTGGTTTAAACACGTGACCGTAATGAAACTTAGGATTCTCGTGCTAAATCAATTCAACTTATTATTTGTCCTTATTTATAACTCATACTTTAACAATTTCGCACAAATAACTCAAATTGATTTTTCAGATTTGATTGGAATAATTGCATTCTATGACTTTCTATGAACCCTGTGTAACAAACTTTCGGACCAACCATCCTAGACCGGATAAAGGCCTTTGGTGGCTAGGTGTAGAACACCCCTCGGGAACTACTTATTCAGGAATCCAAAGTCCATTTAGTTGACTACAATCATCCAACTATAAACTTTAAGCTCAAAGGTTAACTTCTATTCATTTAATTGTTTCCAATCTCAATCATAGAATTTAACACTAGAATCCCAATTCAAAACGATTTAAGTCACATTTTGGTAAAATCCATCATAAGTTCCAATTAGGCAACATCTTAGAAAAGTGATGGTTAGGGAATTGACTACACAAAAATAAGGCTAATATTTAGTGGATCGAATGTGGAAGTTTTCTAAAGGTTTCTTAGCACTAAAAATGAGTGCTAACGACCTGTGTTAACTAGATATAAATGGTTTTAAAGCAAAATAAAATCAAAAATTCCTAAGAATACCTCCTCGTCTTTGACCCCACCTATATCACATTTCTGTGATCCCACAGCGGTCTCAAAGTGCATCACTAAGGCAAGTTCTAGAATAAACTACAATCACCGGCACACTCATAGCAATCAAACAATATAAACACTAAAGGTAAGTGTTTTTTTTTCTCAATAAGGCTCAAATTTCTCACAATTTTTCATAGTGGAGGCTACAAGTGTACTAGTCATGCAATTCACCCAAAGAGGTTGCTTTTATGACACATCTCAAGAGGTTAAGTTACAAGAGGGAAGATTTAATTGCTTTTAATAGATTTTAACTAACACATTTCAAAGCAATTAATTTAATAAGGACAAGCAAATTCCTAGCATACTACTATTCCATAACCCGCTATTAGAATTCGTAAAGTTCAATTGGAAAATCCAAGATCAATAATAGACCTAATAAGTGGCTATAAAACAACAATATACTAGGAACAAGATTCAAGTGAAGTTAACCCTCCCCACACTTGAGATTTGCATTGCCCTCAATGCAAAAACAGTATAAAAGTACGAGTGCGAAGGGGCTAAGGGAACGAGAACTTCCCCGGGGGTTTGTTTGAGGAGCGAGTGCATTTGCTGAACTTATTGCCAGCCGGCGCACGATTCCGACATCCATAAAAGCTAGAACTTTAATCAATTGCCTAAAAAGAAAGCAAACATAGAAGGTTTGAACTCGAGTGACATTGTGCAAAACCGCACCCAAATGTCAGTCGAGTAAAATAGTTCCAAAAACCAACTAAGATAAGTATCAAGTCATGAAATAAAAATGTCTAACACATGAGGCACGTAGGCACTCTTAAAGGAAACATAAAGATAGTGATGATAATGTTTGAAAATGGGGCAACGAGCAAACTAATAGGGCCATCCCCAACCCCCTGAACTAGGTCCCTGAGAACCGCCTTGATGGTCGCCTGGCTGAGTCCATGGATCCCAACTCTGATGATCTGAAGGAGCATTATGATACCTCTGCTCCTGCTGCAACTGCCTGTCATACTCTTCCTGGTGTTGGCGCTGAGCTTCCGCCAATGCAGCATCATGATCATAAACAGGGGGTGGGTGGTCGCGGGACTCAGGTGTACCCCATTGGTACAAGGGCTCGGCATAAGTGGTTTGATAGCCTTGTTGCTCGGCCATCCAGTTGAGATTACCAACAGTCCAATCAGTCCGGTACTCGAGGTTTCCCATCCGGTAACCCATTTCATGCCTGAAATCGTTGAAATCATCCCAGAACGCATTATGACCCACTTCAAGTCTTCCAATTCCCTGCATAAGATCAGAAAGAGAGGGTTGAGCTTGTCCCTGTTGTTGCTGCTGGGCTCTTTGGCGCCTCGATGGTTGTTGGGGTTGCTCGGGCGCTTGTTTTTCAGGATAGGGAATAAATCCCTTTTTGTTTTTAGACACTGCTTCAGCTGCGTGGTACATAAGATAACCGACACTTTTCTGATTTAGATCCACTTGAGTCAAAGCAGGCCTTATTCCAAAATTGACACCCAAACCCTTAGCAAGCAAAGTGACAAAGTGACCACCAACAATAGGACTTCGGTCCTTTAAACCCCCACCAGTTGTGTCAAGATAGCTTGCCACACAGTATGAAAAGTTGATGTGGTTCCTCTCATAGATTTGTCTCAAATACCAAATATCCGCCAACGTCACTTTCTCGCTGTTTTCACGCTTGTTTGCAATAGTGTTGGCGATGAAACGGTGAATGATACGAAGACGGGTATTATTCATGTCTTTGTAAGAGACCGAACTAGCTTCAAACTCCTTAGCACTGAACTGCTCCCAAAACTCTCCCTCAATAAAGTCTTGAGTGTCATCCACTCGAGCCCCAGTAATCAAATAGTCATCAAAAAAGGTATACCCGAGCTCAGCTGGAGTATAGATATCCAAACATTCAGCTAGCTGCCTCATGGAAAGAAAGCGTGGCTCGCCTCCTAACTTGAACTTCATGAAATTTGCATCGGTAGCTGAGGTTACATTTCTTGTCAAGATCAAAGTGGAAAAGAACTCATAGCATAACTCCTTGAATACTGGTTCCCTGATGTTGAACAATCTTTCCCATTCGGTGAATTCGTACACATTCCCTTGATACTCAAACCTCTGAATGAGAAGTTCACGAATCTGCTGAGAGAGACCAATCGCCTCAAGAGGTTCCCAGTCTACGTATCTGGATAGCTCAAACTCCTTTTTTAACAAAGTGAACAAGTTCCTGGCATACGTGGTGTAGTGCACCCATCGTTGGTCAAATCGAAGCCATGGGTGGATGTTAGCCGGAATAAATAGTGCTTCCGCAACATCAGGACCGACATGAGGGAATTCCTCCTCGTCTTGCAATTGATAGGTGAAAGTTTCAGCGGCTCTCTTGGAGGTGCGGGTTTTGCGTGACTTGCGTGAGGTTGCTGCATGCTGCGAAAAATCAATAGAGAAACACAGTATTGCACAAAACAAATGTTAGTGTTAGTAGTAATCGTAGACATGTCTCGTATGCAAAATGAGCGATAATATGTCAAAATCATAACCTCCCCTAACAAATAGTCTTTTCCCAACCAAGGTAGCATAAAAGCAATTCACCAAAAACACCATAACCAAACATGGCCAACAAGTTCAAATTTTTTACTCACAAACTCATCAAAGTGCAGAGAATATGTAATCCAATATTAAACTAAACCAAACCAAAAACAATGCCTAATCAACATCATCTTAGTTAAGCATAGTCTTACAATCACAATTACACATTAGTTCATACAATGTACCAACATTCCAACAAAAGTCCATCATGGTCATTCAACTTATCAATAATAATAGTATCAAACATATACTTGAATAATGACAACGCGAGTGCATAGACAATTCTCAAGCAATGTCTTACAACCAATAATTATATCAATAAAAAATAATGACCAAAATTTGCACCCAATTCATCTCCCCCAAAATTAACATGAACCCTAATCACCAATTATCACCTTTACATTATGAAACTAAATGTAAAATAAGCAATTATAAGCAAAGTGATAAAGATATCATGTCAATTAAACAACTACAAACTCTTATCATCATCAAAATTCGGAATACCCATTTTCACATAAACCCTAATTTGCAAAGTTCATCAAATCAAGCAAATAAACATAGAATCATGGTGCAAATAGGATTTGTAACATATAAACATCTTTAATAGCATGAAAAGTACAAGATTAAACATCCCCACACTTAGCAATTGCAAAACCCACATGTAAAGTAATGTGAGAGTAAAAATCACAAATCGCAAGTAAAAAGATGTTAATCCATACCTTAGGAGCCATTAAAACAAGAATTGGAGATGAAAAGAGTGATAATTTTTCTAAATGGGGTTAGGGTATTCGGAGTGTACCAGCCGGTTGAAGAAGAAGAGTGAAATAATGGGAGTTAGGTGAAAAATGCCCAAAAATTCGTTTTGTAAAACTGCGGATCCAGTCGACAACCCGGCGGCTTGTGTTGTCACCCGGCGGGTTGATGTCGGGTTGGGCACGGGTCAGGCCCGGGTCGCCAGGTATCCAGATCAAAAACAAGCAAACAACCCGGCGGGTTGAATCGGTTAGCATCCGGGTCGTATAATGAACCCGGCGGGTAGTGACAGAAGACGCCGGCTTATATAGGCTTTAAATGGGCGAATAATTCTGTTAACAACATGTTGAGAAAAATTAATTCACTCGGCGTGTCAACGTAGTAACCCGGCGGGTTGTTATGAAGACCCGACGGCTAATTGTCTCAACCCGGCGGCTAACAATCCGCTTCCAAAAACCCCAGTTTTTTTTTTTTTTTTTTTTTTTTTTTTTTTTTTTTTTTTTTTTTTTAACCAAGGAAAGTAACAATAATAATACTATCAATAATAATAATTATTATACACCATATAACTAAAAGGATACGAAACGGGTTTTCTTGGACCCGTTTGGACCCTTTGTTTATTAACGAGTCGAAAGCTTGACTCGACCCCGAATTCATTTGTTCTTGGGGTAAGCCGCGAGCTCCTCCCACTCGCTCTCCTCTTCTTCCTCGTGGTATAGTTTCAACCGATGACCATTGACAATAAAAGTTCCTCCATCCGAACCGAAAAGTTCAACATATCCGGGTGGATAACCATGTTTGACCGTATAAGGACCGGTCCAACGAGGCTTGAACTTTGGTTGTTTTAGCTTGAAACGTGATTGAAAAAGAAGAACTTTGTCACCGGCTTTGAATTCGTTTCTCATCTTTAGCTTACGATCGTGCAACACTTTGGTGCGTTCTTTGTAGAGACGAGAATTTTCATAAGCTTGCAACCGGAGCTCATCCAATTCGTGAAGTTGCATCATCCTTTTCTCACCTGCTTCAATCAAATCCAAATTGCAATTCTTGAGCGCCCAATAAGCTTTATGCTCAATTTCAAGGGGTAAATGGCAAGTTTTGCCATAAAGCAACCGGTATGGGGTTGTTCCAATAGGTGTCTTGTAGGCGGTCCGAAACGCCCACAATGCATCTTCAAGCTTTTTGGACCATATGGCCCGGTTGTCTTTCACCGTCTTCTCCAAAATTCTTTTCAATGCACGGTTAGTGTTCTCGACTTGACCACTTGTTTGTGGGTGATAGGAAGTCGAGAACCGGTGATTTACCCCACTTCTTGAGAACTTTTTCCAATTGGGCATTAGCAAAGTGGCTCCCCCGGTCGCTAATCAATGCTTTGGGCATCCCAAATCGGCAAAATAGGCTTTTCAAGAAATCAATGACCACACGAGCGTCATTCTTTGGTAAAGCCTTAGCTTCCGCCCACTTGGACACATAATCAACCGCCACAAGAATGTATTCATTTTTGAACGAAGGTGGGAACGGTCCCATGAAATCTATTCCCCATATATCAAATACTTCGCAAACTTGGATGCTAGTTTGTGGCATTTCATCCCTTTTGGAGATGTTTCCGGTTCTTTGACACGCATCACATGTTTGGCACAAAGTGTTTGCTTCTTTGAAGATCGTCGGCCAGTAAAAACCCGCATCATAGACCTTCTTTGCGGTGACCGAGGGGCCATAATGTCCACCGGTGGGCCCATAGTGACATTCATCCAAAATCTTTCTTGTTTCACCACCCGAAACACATCTCCTCACCATGCCATCCGCACAAACGCGGAATAAATACGATTCCTCCCAGAAATAATGCTTCAAGTTAGAGAAAAATTTGCTTTTCTCTTGGTGACTCATGCCCTTCCTCAAAATTCCACCAACCAAATAGTTTGCCAAGTCGGCATACCATGGTGCTTCCTCATCCTTGTTTTCATCACCTGCCTGCAAAAGAAATTCCTCGGGAAAGGAATCATCAATATTAGTATCGCCTTGCTTGTCAAGATGTGGATTTTCCAATCTTGACAAGTGATCGGCGGCAAGGTTTTCGGCTCCTTTTTTATCCTTAATCTCAATGTCGAATTCTTGTAAAAGAAGAATCCAACGGATGAGACGGGGTTTAGCATCTTGTTTGTTGAAAAGATACTTTAAAGCCGAATGGTCGGTGAAAACTACGGTTTTAGATAGCACAAGATATTGCCTAAATTTGTCAAAGGCATATACGATGGCAAGCAATTCTTTCTCGGTGGTTGTGTAGTTTTGTTGGGCCCCATTCAAGGTTTTGCTAGCAAAGTAAATAGGTTTGAAATGTTTATCAATCCTTTGTCCTAGGACGGCTCCTAAGGCAAAGTCGCTTGCATCACACATGAGTTCAAAGGGCTTGGACCAATCGGGGGAGACTATGATAGGTGCCTTGGTCAAATGGTCTTTAAGGGTCGAAAATGCACTCAAACATGGTCCATCAAACACAAAAGGGGCATCCTTTTCAAGTAGCCTAGTCATTGGATGGGTGATCTTCGAAAAATCCTTAATGAATCTACGGTAAAAACCGGCATGACCAAGAAAACTTCTAATGCCCTTAACATTGGTCGGTGGAGGTAATTTGGCAATAACATCAATCTTTGCCCTATCAACTTCAATACCCAACCCCGACACCTTGTGACCCAACACTATGCCCTCTTTCACCATGAAATGGCATTTCTCCCAATTCAACACTAGATGGGCTTTCTCACATCTCTCCAACATTTTATCCAAGTTTTTTAGACATGACTCGAATGAATCGCCACATACCGAAAATTCATCCATGAAGACTTCCATGGAAGTTTCAACCATATCGTGAAAAATGGCAATCATACAACGTTGGAATGTGGCGGGAGCATTGCAAAGACCAAAGGGCATTCTCCTATAGGCATAGGTACCGAAAGGGCAAGTGAATGTGGTTTTTTCTTGGTCTTCGGGGTCTATGGGGATTTGAAAGTATCCCGAGAACCCATCTAAGAAGCAATAGAATTCATTGCCCGCAAGCCTTTCAAGCATTTGGTCGATGAATGGGAGGGGAAAATGGTCCTTTCGTGTAGCATCATTTAATTTTCTATAGTCAATGCATACACGCCAACCCGTGACCGTCCTTGTGGGTATCATTTCATTTTTCTCATTAGCCACAACGGTCATGCCCCCCTTTTTCGGCACACAATGTACCGGGCTCACCCAAGAACTATCCGCAATGGGGTAAATAATACCCGCATCAAGAAGCTTAATTACTTCTTTCTTGACCACATCCACCATATTGGGATTAAGCCTCCGTTGTCTTTGGACAACGGGTTTAAAATCATCAACAAAATTAATTTTGTGTTTACAAAAGGATGGGCTTATTCCCGGTATGTCGGATGTTCGCCAAGCGAAAGCTCTTTTGTGAGCCTTGAGTACATTTAACAATTTAAGTTTTTCATCATTCAAAAGGGAGGAGGAAATGATTACGGGTAGGAGATTTTCCTCATGGAGGTAAGCATACTCCAAATGACTTGAAAGTTCCTTCAACTCCAAATCACGTGGTGGATCCTCCAATGACGTTTTGATTATCATATTGTTATCCTTTGTGAGCTCCTCAAAAGCATCCTCACATTCGAGCTCTTCTTCGTCATTTGTCTCTTCCATGCTCATGACCAACTCCTCCTCGGTCATTACTTCAACATTCGACTCTAGCAAGTCAACAAGCTCCGATTCCAATCCAAGCAAGCTTTCCAATTCTTCCTCCACCGCATCATTTATCACATCAATTCTAAAACACGAATCATCATTAGAATAAGGATGCTTCATAGCCTTATCGACCGTGAACGCAATCCTTTCATCACCCACCCCCAAGGTCAATTTCTTATCTTTAACCCCTATTATGGCATCCGCGGTATGTAAGAATGGTCGTCCTAAAATCAAGGGCACTTTACTATCCTCCTCCATTTCGAGGATAACAAAGTCAACCGGGAAGGTAAATTGCCCTACCTCTATTAGCATGTTTTCCGCAATCCCAACGGGATATTGGAATGACCTATCGGCAAGTCGGATGCTCATGCGAGTGGGGGTTAGGGATCCTAGGGCCAATTTAGCATAAAGTGAATATGACATTAAATTTATACTAGCACCTAGGTCCGCAAGTGCATCACAAGTAATGATTTTACCCAATGTACAAGAAATGATGAAACTCCCGGGATCTCCAAGCTTGGGTGGAATTTGGTTTTGGACAAGTGCCGAGCATTCCTCATTCAAAAACATTGCCGAAGCCTCCGACAATTTCTCTTTGTTGCTCACCAAATCCTTGATGAATTTGGCATAATTCGGCATCCCGGCTAATACATCAACCAAAGGCACATTGATTCGAATGCCCTTGATCATGTCCACAAACTTCCCATATTGAGTCGCAATCTTTTCTTTCCTTAGTCTTTGTGGATAAGGAATCTTCGGCTTGTAAGCTTTCACAACCGGAGTAGGTGACACCGGTGTGACCGTTAGTGTAGGAGCATCAACATTCTCTTCATTGTCTTCCTCCTCCATTTCCTGCACAAAAGAGTTAGAAACATTTTTGTCCTTGGTTTGAGGTGGTGGAAGCTCCTTTCCGCTTCTTGTGGTTATAGCATTCACATGCTCATTTCTCGCGGGTGGTGGTTGGTAAGGTTTGGAACCGCTAGAGGGTGAAGGTTGTGGTCTTGGGTTTTGTTGTGTATTACTCGGTAAGCCACCGGTTGGCCTACTACTTTGCCCCTCGGACAACCTCTCCATTTTCCGCTCTAAATCTTGGATTGAAGCTTGTTGATTCTTTTGCCCTTGTTCCATGCTCAACCGAATATTTGTCAATTGAGTTTTCATCCTTTCGGTGGTGGTTTCTTGCTTTGACATAAACTCCTTCATCATTTGTTCCATTGGAGTCAATGTTGGTTCTTGTTTTTGAACCGGTGGTGGTTGTTGTTATCTAGATGGGCTTTGGTGTCGATTTTGGTTGTAAGGTTGGTTTTGGGATTGGTTTTGATTGTATGATTGGTTTTGATTATATGATTGGTTTTGAGATTGATTGGAGTTTTGGTTGTAAGGTTGGTTAGGTCTAGAAAATCGGATTTGGTTTTGGTTTTGGTTATAGCCTCCGCCTTGGTAACCTCCCGAATTTCGGTTTTGATAACCCCCTCGTTGGTAGTTTCCGCTTTGATAATTACCTTGTTGAAGAAAGTTAACACCTTCCTCACCTCCTACCATTGGCAAATCGTCTTGTGCACAATTAGCTGTGGCATGATTTCCGCCACAATTACCGCAACCATCTCTAAGCTCTTTGATTTCACCTTTGATAGTCTTGAATTGTGCATCAAACTTAGAAGATAAAGCCTTGATTTCTTTCATCATGGCCGAGTCATTGGAGTTTCCACTTCCACTACTAGTACCCTCGGCGAATGCAACATGCTTTTTAACCGGTTTTCCTCCTTTATCCTTAGCCCAATTTAAGCTCTGGATAACCTTGTCTTCAAGAAGCTTCCACGCTTCATTCGGTGTCTTGTAAAGGAATTGACCTCCTCCCGAGGCATCAAGAATACTTGCCGAATCCAAGTTAAGACCATTGTAGAATAACCCAATGATTTTTCTCTTCTTCAAATCGTGACCATGGCAATTCCTCAACATTTCTTTCATCCGACACCATGCCTCTACCAAAGTTTCGCCTTCTTGTTGTTTGAAAGCTCTAATCTCATTCAAAAGTCTTTCGGCCAAAGCCGGAGGATAAAATCGTCTAACGAATGCTTCCCTCATCTCATCCCAAGTAGTGATGGTGTTTGGTTCCAATTCTTGATACCAAATCTTTGCCTCACCACAAAGTGACATAGGAAAAGTCCGTAGGCGAATCACTTCATCCATATTTGCCCCATACTTGAAATAGCTCCCGATTTCAAGAAAGCTAGCAATGTGTTGGTGTGGATCAACCCGCACCCTTCCGTCGAATTGTTTATCTCTAATGAGTTGCATATGATGCCCCTTCAAAGAGAAATTATCATTTTCAATATCTTGAACCCGTATGGCCGCCTCGGGTGTCGGTGCCACGGCTCTCGTCCGTGAGAACATAGGAGTATCATCCTCATCCGCCATCTCTTCTTCACCTTCGGATGGTGTTGAAGGTTCTTCTTCGGGTGATGGAATTTCCTCCACAAAAGTTTCTTCCACCTCGATGGTGTTTCCCGAAGATGTATCGGTATCCGTTTGACTACTAGATGATTCCGATGATCTTTGTTTTGGTTTCCTCCTTCGTTTACTCTTTTTGGTCTTCTCCGGGTTGGACAAAGGACTTAGAAGCTCTTTACCGGAGCTCCTTGTGTTCATCCACTACCAAATCACACCTGAAAGTACACAAACGATAAAACCATAAACGCACTGGCGCAATACAAACAAAGGTAACTTTCCAAGAATAAATTTTAGAAAGGATCAATTAATCACAATTAAATCAATTTCACAAATCAAGTTCCCCGGCAGCGGCGCCAAAAACTTGATGTGCTAAATCTAGTTATAAAATTTATCGTTGTTTAGTAAACCAAAAAGTACCTCGCTAGACCAATACACAACCAGGCAGTGGACCCTATCGTATAGTAGTATAGTTGGGTAAGTTCGGGTTCGAACACAGGGAACTAGATTGGATGATCAATGTAAGTGTGAACAATTTAAATAGAGAAAGTAAAAATGTGGTTGGTTGTGTGACCGAATTGTCACGTTGCTTAAAACTACGAAATTTTAGTTAAACAAGGCAAGTGGACTCTTAAGAGTCAAAGTGATTGATTTGGAACTTTCAAATATTAAAAGCTATACTTGCTTGGATTAGATCGTTAGTGATTTCGGGGTGTAAAGTTAAAACCGGTTATTTTATGCAAACAATTTTCCATCAAACCTAGGCTTAACATTCGCCATCACCTAATAATTCAACTTCAATTTACAAACCCATGATTCAATCAAATAACGGGCATTCGCCATAGTTACCTACTTGCATATTTGAGCTTAACTTGTTAACCTATTCCAAAACCACATCCGCAATCAAGTTCAACAATTTATAGACAAAAAGTTGACAACAATTCACTAGATAGAAAACGTTCGCTATATCTATTAGCAAATTATCAAACAAGTTAATTAATTGACATCAAGCTCAAATACACAAGTAGTTGATTAAACACAAGTTCGAGTTAAAAGAGTTTATGATTCATCCAAACGAAAGACATTCGCCAAATTCGCTAACTCAAATCATACTAGTTAACTAGCTTCACTTGTAATAATTTTCGCATTCGCTAAAATAGATTCATTCATACATTTCATACAAATGACAAGTATTTTTATTAAACAACAAACATTCGCCATAATTGTTTAGTCAAAATACCCACAAGTTAAACCACATCAACTAGTTACATACAAATTTATGGATGAATCTTAAACTCGAAGCATAAATCAAACACCAAATATAACACCCCTAATCACTAACTAGTTCATCCAAGCAAGTATAACAAAACCTAGCCAACCATCATAATCACATCATCATACACACAAAACATCAAAGAAACCAAGGAAATCATGATTATATTTGGATAAAAATGCAAACCGAGTTCTTACAATGTCGGGATGATGATTGTTAGTAACCGAGAGATGCTACACCAAAGGAAATCTTCAAGAAAATGAAAGAAAACCTTCAAGAACACCAAAATCGCCACCTAGTGACTGGTTTTCGTGTGTGTTTTCGTGTGTGAAAAGTTGGTGAGATTCAATAGTGAAAAGTGCTTTTTCTAGCCAAAAAGTGATCTGCCGCCCAAACTACCCGGCGGGTTAGTATAACAACCCGGCGGGTCCTTTGAATTTTAAGGAACCCGGATGCTTGTTGATCAACACGGCGGGTCATTCTAAGAAACACAACCCGGCGGCTAGAAGGATAACCCGCCGGCTTCTACAGGGTTTAAACAGCCGAATTTCTCTGTGACCAACAAATGAAGGAAAAGTTAATTCACCCGGCGGCTAGCCTCAATCACCCGGCTGGTTAGCATACAAACCCGGCGGCTTGGTTAATCAACCCGCCGGCTTCTTTAGAATCCTAGGACCCGGCTGCTACACTCCCCAAGCCGGCGGCTTCAAGCTATTTTCCAGCAGACCAGATTTAAACTCGAGACTTCAACACTCTACAAACTTGCTCGAATCATAACCAAATTGCAGTCCAAATGACGATTCTTCAATATTAACGCCTGTAATTCAATTTAAGCAAAATAAGTACCAAAAGTTCATAAAGTCCACTTAAAATGAATGCAAAAACAATGATATCGCTAAAGATAAACTTATACAAAATGAGCGATATCAATGTTCTTCTAAGTGTGGGATAGCAGGTATAGAATACCTTGAACTAGATGTTTTACAAATTTTAATGTCTGGATAGCTTTACTCAGAAAATGTTCCTCAAATTTTCAAAATTTTCAAAACTTTTTAAACAAAAATAATAAAGTATGAGCCAAATCATCCGATTAGCTCTACTATTTTTGAGTTACGATTTCTTTCAAAGAGGAACCATTTCTAATATGAGTTAGTTATTCAAGAATATTAGGGAAATTAAGGTAGAAATTTCTTATATGAGTATTAACAATCTAAGGAGCATGGCTAGGCACATACAAACCCAAATTTGCAGTGAGGTTTTGAGCCTTAAAAGCATTCATTTTAAATGCTACATTGTTCATTTCTTGTGTGTGCCGATGCTAGTTTCTCTAAATTAGAACTTGTTCCTGACATACGTTTCGAGACCACATTGGAGAGTACCGTACGCGGTATAGGTGCAATTAGATGATCTCGACATTCCTTAGGATTTAACCCATTCTTACATACCTTTTCAAGACCAAAACCCTTCCGATACTCATTTTTAGTATCGATGATCCGCCTAGAAAACCCTGTTGAGCCTAAACCTTTCGTTTCTTCAAAACTCTATATCTTTAACCACTCTTCCCAAATTCCCAACAACTTATCTTAGAATTTTCAAGGTTATGAGAAACATCTTGAAGAATCTCTTTCTGAATCGATCTACTCCTCCGTGTTCACCAAAATTAGAAAATCAAGAGTGCGAAAAATTGGCACCAGAAGAAAAGACTCGAAGAAGTCCGTGATAAGAAAGAAGAGATTTCCGAAAGAAAAGCAAAAATATCCTTGGAAGTTCTCTGGCAAAGAAGTTCTGAAGAAAGAAAAGAATATAAAAAGTAGAAAAATAAAGAAAAGAAAAAGAAAAGAAAATAAAGCTAAGTGCTTCAGAGTATCAATCTTTCAAAGAAAGATCCAATGAAAAGTGAGTAGCTATCTTCTCCGTTCTACAATAAGTTTTTCATGATTCTTAGAATGCCTAAGATAAGCAACCCCTTAAACCAAAAATCACCATTATCCATACCCCTTAACCCTCACAAACATTACAATCCACTCGAATGTCTTGGGATAATTAGCACCGTCCTCTTCCTAAGTGGTGGAGATCCGATTCTTGACCAAGCTTATGATGATGAGTGCTGCATGACTGGCTATTTGAGCGATTTCGATTGTGCTAGATTGATAGGAAACCCGATACACTCTGAGTGAATTGAGTGACCACCTTTAGTGAAATCGCCTAGTCATGTATACTCCAAGATCACGAGATTTGGAAAGTATGCCTGGGAAAGTCAATACTTATTTCTGAAAGGATCATCTTAGCTTTCCCTATGTTCTCTAAATAATTTTCCCATATGACAAAGTGGTAACTTTTTGGAAGTGCTCTAAACTCACTTAAAATCTATAAAATGTTTTCACGGAACACAACTGAGTGTTGCTTAAGGACAAGCAACGCTTAAGTGTGGGATACTTGATGTGACTCAAAAAGTTATGTTTTTAAGTACTTATTTCCGCACTTTTTGGACTATTCTCTGGTGAAAAAATTTCAAAACAATCATTTATCATCAAAAATCATCAAGGTAGTCTAAATGCGGGCGTTGCTACAAAAATCAGTTAAAACACCCAATTTACATGCAAACCGAGGCAAAAAAACAAATCACCTTAAATATTCCATTCTTGATTATCCTATCAAATTAGATCTTAATGCATATTTTATGATTCAATAGGAAAATCCAAGATCGGAGGTGAAAGAATCAAGAGAAACGGGTAAAGAATGAAGAAGATGTGCAGTCTGGAAACCGCCGATCGTCATCCGGAACACGCAAAAGTCAAACACTTCCAAATTTGGTAAACTTAGTGCCATTAGAAGCGTAACGGAACGAAGCCAACGGCGCAAGAATCAAGCAAATCGGAGCCCGAACGAAGAAGATACGGACGAACCAAGCAACCGAGAAACAAACGGAGGCCAAACGGAGCACCAACCCCCCCTGGGCACCTAGGTACCGTATACAGTACCCTAGGTGCCGTATACGGCCCTTAGGGTGCCGTATACGGGGGGGGGGGGGGGGGGGTGTTGCCTTGTAGGGTGCCGTTTGCCCCCCTTGGTCCGCTTGCCCCGTATGCTGCTTTGATGCTTGTATCTTATGCTTCAAGACTTGTACAAAGGCTACCACCCTTCTCCTATAAATAGTGGCTCCATTTTCACATTTCAAACACACCATTCTTCACATACTTCTCTTTCTCTCTCTAGCACTACTCTTAGGAGTTAGAGAAGAATTGTTCTTGTAGTTAGTTCTTCTCTCTAGTTTCTCTCTCTAGCACTACTCTTAGGAGTTAGAGGAGAACTAGAGAGATATAAGTTAGCCGTTAGAGCTAGAGGAAAGTTGTAATTGGGTAATCAAGCTTTTGCAAGGTTATTCAAGTCAGACTGTTGTAATCCTCAGTATTACTCTTCTAATCCGGTGATATTATCTTACTTTCTTACTGTTATAATGTTTACTTTGCATATTATCTCAGTACGATCTATGATTGTTGCCATGCTGATTAGCTAGATTAATATGTGATTGTTGAAATGTAGATGTTAGGATTAGGGATGATGTTTAATTAATATATCTTATATATAATCGGTAGTTGTTATGCTATATACATGTTTAGACTTATCCTGGATGAAGACTTAATTAATCACCCTTTCTGGTCTCTCACGTGACTGTTGCCTTAGGATAGGATCTGATCAACCCTAACTACGAATACACAGTTATCTCCTGTTTGTATGAAACTGTGGGATCTCCGTAATACGGCATAATACTTGGTATAGCGTTGGAAATACCACTGGTATAGTACAAATACGTGAAAGCCAAGGAAATGCCGGTGGACTATCTCACCATGGATTACCTGGAAGCAACCCTTCCAAACACGGGTCTAGGTCTTGCTAAGCCGTGAAAATGCTATAGTACACCGTTAAACTACCTCTGGTTATAAAGCTGTGTAAAGATACATTAGGTCTTAATAACACCGTAGATATACCTAGGGTTAGAGTACTGTGGAAAATAAGGACACTATACACTGTACACATGCCTAGGGATGAACGACCGATGGCAAAGGAAGGTCTAATCCATGACGGAAGTATTAGAACTTAAACAGATAAAACATGAGTTAGGAAATGAAAGCAAGGATGCCGGCTGTGTTCCCAGATGCTTAAAACCCCTAAACTCTACTTAACCGATAGTTTAACTTATTCAGCATACAACCAGTATTACTCTGTTAAAATTGGATAGACATAGGTGTTAAGAAAAGTCAGTGTTGTGGACTGTCGCCTTATTCCTTAACCCCATTCAGAGGGTCGCTTGGTCTCCGAAAGAGACGGTGAGGTGGGTCTGAAGACAGTCCCATCTGACCAGAATCAGGATAGCCTAGGATTCAGTGACATATGCTTTAGGGTTACACCTAGACGTAGGGTCCTAGTGTTTACACCGACCGTTTAGAAGATCTTAGCTAGAGTAATCACCTATCATCATTATAATGGATATCATCCCGAAACCCTAATCGTCGTAGTCTCAGCAATCACTCTCTACCTGCTGCTTATATTCTCGTTTACTTTTCTGCATTTTAATTCTTGTCTTTAGATTAGATTAGATAAAACCAAAACTATACCTACCTTGTTCTAAACCGATCCTATTGTCAAGTTATCTTTGGTAGGTTCCAATTCAATTCAATTAGTTCTGATTTTGGATGACACTCGAGTTATACTTGTCACCTTATCCACAAGGTAGGTAGCTTGCATAGTTTGAGCCCAGCAAATATAAAATTTTAAAACTTTCATCGCTCGTCGCCTCAGTTGCGGTCGGAGCAACGATTCGGGGTAAAACCCGACCGACGGATAGGGGCACGACATTACCCGTCGGATATATTGTTTTAAACGGATAGAGCATGTGTAAATCGAAATAGCAGATGAGGGTGAGTTGGGTCTGTGAGTTACCTGGCGGGTACCACGCCTTACCCTGCGGGTACCTGGCCAAAACAGAAGTTACCCGGCTGGTAATGGATCTACCCGGCGGGTAGAGCCCATTTCAGTTGGTTCATTTATTTTGAATCTGTTATCAAGTATAAACTATATTTTTCTAAGTTGTAAAGTTTTGTACGATATGTGGGAGGATTTGTAAGTGTATATATATAAAAAAATTTGGGGTGTTTCAAGAGACCTAAAGCCAACCACAAAGAAAGCTAAAAATGCAAAAACACAGGCATCTGAGGATCCTTCTGCTCAGGTGTCTCATCCACAAATTGATTAGGAGGTGGTCTATATGGAGGAGGATGACCATGTGGTAAGGGCTGCCACTACTGCTACTACCTCATTAGGAGAGCAGGACAGTGGTAACATACATAGGACCCAATCCACGGCAAGATTAGATACATAGGTGCCATTGGATACCTCTACTGCTGAGGTTCCAGTGGATACCAATGTATTTGATGGACCCACGTGCCAAGAAACCTTGGGGGCATCTTCTGCTCAGACTAGGTTTGAGAGAGTTGCTAAATCTTTCAATGATCCATTAAAAGAGGTTAACACTTCTGGCAATGGTGAGGATAGCTCTTCACTAAAGGAATTGATGGAAATACGTACCAGATTGTGAGGATTTGTGGAAAGGCAAGGATTGGGGATTAAAACCTTAAGGAAAATGGTAAAGAAATTGATGAAGGAAAGGGCTGACAGAAAAGAAAAGGCTAATAGTAGGTCTGCAGGGCTGAAAAGACTTTACAAGGTTGGGACTTCCAAGGTGAGTCTTTCTACTAGCTCTTGAAGTTCAAGCTCCTCCGATGAAGAGGATGCTTCTAAAAAAGGGGATGATCAATGGATGTTTACTAGAGCTCATCCTGCTGCTGCTATTTCTGAAGAAGAGGCTAGTAGATTGATGGCAGATGATGAACAAAGAAAAGAATATGAAAAGATAAATGATTATAAACCTTTGTTTCAGTCTAGTGCAGTTAATGAGTTTGATGGTGTGACAGGATTTGAAAATAATACATCAGATAAAGAATTGATTGGAGAAAGATCCGTGTTACAGACTGGTGATTTAGATGGTAATGAGCCTGCTAGTGGTATTCATGATGATCTGAGTGTAGAGCATACATGCAGTGTTATTAGCAACATTGTAATGGAGAATTTAAATGTGGATTCTACTGCTGCTACTGTTACTACTACCATTGAAATTTGTATGTTTCTACTACTCCAGTTACGACTGCTAATACTAGAGTTAGTACTGCTGTTGGAATTTCCATGGTTAATGCTGCTAGTTTGATGGAGACTGATTTGGTTAATACTGCTGGGCTTAGTGAGCGAGTTAGTACTGTGGGTGAAAAAGAGCTAGTTGTAGCTGAAGCATTGGTTGATGTGAGCAAAAGTCCTAGCTCAAAGATGAAAAAGAAAACTGAAAAAATTGATGAACAACCAAGGAGATCAATAGGAGTTTCATTTAGAGAGCCTGTTGCAGAGGTTGTAAGACCTGAAGCTGTGAATAAATTTTTAAAAGAAAAAAAGGCAAAGATAAGGGCAAGGGTATTTTGGTTGAGCCTGAAAAACCTTTGAAGAAAAAGGATTTAGAGGCATTGAGTGAGGCTGAGGTAAGGAGATTAGATGCTGAGCTGAATGAAGAGATAGATGATGGTTTGATAAATGTTGAGATTGAGGAAGGTGTGGTAGTTAGAATGACCTGAGCTGAACAAGAACAGTTTGATGCTGAATTGATGAAAAGGCAATCAGAAGCTCAATTGGCTGCATTTTCTAATGCTGAAAGAAAAGAGAGTTTAGAGGATCTGCTAAAACAGAGAAGAAGGAAGTTGGCTGATGAGAAGTATGCTAAGAGGAAAGCCAAACCAAAGAGAAAATCTCAAATGAAAGATATGTATCCCAGATTTATTGAAAAACACCAAAGGTTCAACACTTACGGTGTTGAGAAAAATTGGATATTGAGACATTGAAAGCCATGTGATAAAGAGAATTGTTCAAGTTAAACCAATTGTGGATGATGTTGTGAGAACAGATGCGGAGTTGAAAGCCATTAATGACAAGCCTGCAAGAGTTGGAAAGTTGCTTACATTTTCAAGAAAGAGGAAATCTACAAAGAATGATTTTGATGATATGGTTAAGAAGCAGAAGGTTGATGAGAAGGAGAAAGAAGGTGAGACTAAAAAAGAAAAAAGATGTGCATACTGAGGTGCCATCTACAGATGAGGTTGTTGATGATAAGATGGATATGGATAGACTCAGAGAAATGGTGATTGTGGATACAACTGAGTTTACTCCATTGGTAGTAGAATATCCTATCATTGATTTCTACATGTACACTGATATGGAAATGAAGAAGTCATATAAGGTGATAAGAGTTGGAAACCATGAGGAGTTGCATATAACTTTCTATCACATGGTTAAAGTTTTTAACAGAGATAAGCTAGATCAAATGTGGGATGTGGCAAGAAGGAAGTATGCAAAGGCTAATAGACATGATGATAACAAGATAGTGTATGATTATATTGCTTTGATGTATGAGCCAAGTATTGACATGGAGTATTTTCAGAAAAGAGCTGCTGATGTGTCTTATTGGCATTGTTTCATAATGGAGTACATTTGGTGAATCAGAAAGATGGAGCTATAAAATACTTCTTTGTAGGAACAGAATATCCTTTCAACATGAGAATGATCAAAGAGATGTTGAATCTGAAGGTGAAATGCAGAGATGTTGATCTTGCTGCACATCTGATCTATGAAATGGAACAATATATGAAAAGAAGGCAGGATGAGTGTAAAAGGAATGATGAGGGAAGAAAGAAAAAGAAATGATCTCCAGAGCTATATTGTCAAATTAGAAGAAACTTAATGCTGCCAGGTTAACAAATTAAGTTTAGGGGGAGATTGTTAGTATTAAATTGTTCTAAGTCATTTCTACTGCTGCTCATGAAAGATTACCACTGGTAGTTATGATTAATACTGTCAATGCAATTGTTTCTACTACTGGTGTAATTATTACTACTGCTAGTCAAGTTAATACTGGTCGACAAAGATTACTACTGCTATCAAGAGTTACTACTGCTAGAATATCTTGTGTTAGTGCTGCTGAGCAAAGCTTCAAAGTTAATGCTTCTAGAAGAATTACTACTGCTCTTCATAGTTACTACTATTAGTAGTATTTTAGCAGTTACTACTGCTCGTGCAAATTCCATAGTTAATGATGTTAATGTGAATTTCAGTATTACTACTGCTTAATTAGTGGTTTACGTCAGTTACCTAATCTATAATAAGACAAGTACAGGATCGCAGATCATACTTATATGGGGTAGATTTGCTTCCATGCATTAATTAGCAAAACGTATAAAGGACTCTGTAATTTTATAAATAGAGTTCCATATCTTAGAGGTATGGTAGACGTGTGTATTTGGTCTGACTTTGAACACTTAGAAAAAACACATGTAAGTTAGAGAGAGAAAATAGCTTCAAGGTGAAAACCCCAATACAAACAAGTGTATTCGTATTATTATTTGTTTTACAGGTAATTAATCTTCCTAAGTTAACGAATTTTATTCCGCGAATTCTTGTTAATTATTCAAAGTTATATAATCTTGGTTAAGATCAAGAACTGACATTTCCGATGTCAAGAAACTCAGCGAGCCTGTCAATGACTCGGCGAGTTCTTTGTCTAAATTCATATTAAAAAATTTTGTGAATTTTTTGATTACATAATGATAGACTTATCTGATAAATATAATCTCACATATACGTTGTTAATAATGTAGCGGTAATCAGTTCATTATATCATACTTTTGTCTTGTTCTTAATAATTATTTTAATAAAAGTATTTTATTGATATTCTATTTATTTAAATATATATTCATAATAAAAGTATGAATGAATTGTAGTTACTTCTTGGAGACAACCTGAATCAAATTACTATATTATGCTATTAATTGATAGGTACTCTGCCTGTATGTGTGTTAATTGTCATAATTGTATGCTTGATTTGGTTAGATATAGAAAATTAATTTGAGATTTAATTGACAACTAGACCATTCGTATTGTCATGTTCAAAAAAACATAATAGATCGAGCACGCATCAAACTTTAACCTTATAATTAAATAGATGTAAATACTAAAAGTGAACACAAGATATGTAAAATCGAAACTAGAAGCGACAAGTTGATCATCATTTTAATTGTCACACAAAAATTAACTATTACCAAAACAAAACAATTAATATATTTAAGTTGAATTGAAAGTTTATCAAAAAGATAGAGTAATTTTTTTAAAATTATTAGAACTTTATAAAAAAATATTAAATGAATTTGAAAATTTTGAAATAAAAAATTTCATGAATAGTTTCCGTCACTAATGTTGTTATACTCACGATACTTTAACCAACTAAAATAACGGTCATTAAATATAAGTATAGGACATGGAGTGTTATTTAGAGCAAGCCTGTATATATTTTTTTTTTTCCTTATAAGGGTTTTTTTAATATGTGCCCTAAGGGCATATGTTAACAAGCATTTAATGAGATCGATATTCTTCTTGAGATTATAATCAAGCATTAATTAACTAAAATTCTTATTATCTTCCAAAATTACCCTTTCTATGTCCACACAATAAATTAAATTAATTAATGAGACCGAATTTTTATTTTTTCTTTGGTTTCGAACATTTCATCCAAATTAATGTAAATGTTATTTTTTATTTACTGAATGTTAAATAAAAAGAATGCTCAAATCTATGTTTATCCACATGACCACATGCATATATTATCATTATATCTTAAGATTCACAAAAGAAAAGAAAAAAAATGTAGTAGTAATGGATGTGTATGAACAAATAATAGCAAACTTTAAATTAATTGGAATTCTGTAAATACTTTCTACAAATAATCACATTCTCCTCTCCCAAAATATACATTCCTATATATAATCAACCAGCCAACACATTATGAACAGTAAAAAAAGAAGCTTCTTTTTTGTCTTATTAGGTCTAATTATATCAATATATATATATATTAAATTTAACAAATACAAACAAACTTGCTTGAATAGCTAGATGGTTTTCTCCTACTTCCCTATGGTAGCCACCCATGTTCGAATCTTGGGCCTGGGTTATTTTTTTTTTCAAACTTTTGTTTTATATTATGACAATATGTTTTTTTTATGTTTATAACAATTACTTTGTAGAATTTTATTTGTGTAAGAGCATGATCAATAAAAGCTTTCTATCAAAATCGGTGTAAGAGTTTTCTGTGAAAAAACTTTTTAATTCATTAAATTCTTATAAATAGTACATATTTTTAAAGGGTAGTGATACTACCACCCTTTTTGATAGATCCACCAAAACTATGCAGTTTTTATTTGTAGTGTACAAGCTCTAAATGCATAATCATAGTCGAATTATCAAAACTGACTGTGAAAATATCAACACTCATTTTTAAAAGCTATTGGTTCAATAACTTGAAATTTATCAAATCTTTGCAATCTCTCTCTCTTACATATTATATTGAAAATAATGGATAAAAAGCTTTTTATTATTGGATCAAAAGCTTTTTCTAAAGCCTTTTTAAAAGCTTTTAAAGAAAAGCTATAGAAAAAACTTTGTAAAATTAATCATTGTGGATGCTCTAAATGAGTTTAATTATATAAATTCATTGTTGCTATTGATTAAGATTTATAATGCAACACATAAATTTTTCCCCGACGCGGAGCGCGGGTTAGTTATACACCTAGTTGTACTCATTTTGTAGTGCGACTAACATGAATGTATGACAAAATTGTAAAAATGTACCACTACAACAAATTTGCACGTTGTTCACGATTTCTTCTTCACACTTTGTAAGAGCGTGAATAAAATTTTCAGGAACTTCACATTTATAAGCGTGTAACACAGTTTATTCATTTAAAAGTGTGAAGAGCTCAATAGTCATTAAAAAAAATCACATTTATAACTGTACATAAAAAAGCTTCACGTTTATAAGTTTGATAAAATTGTTATTCACAATTTAAACGTATGAAAATTGTTCAGTTAGTTCACGTTTTTAAGCATGAAAAATGATACAATTTCCTCACGCTTTTAATTGTTAAAATATTTTGGTTTTAAAAAAAATTACACGCTTATAATCGTACTAATTTCGTAAAAGGTATATATTAAAAGATAAAATAAAGTTCTCCCTTTTGCACCAAAAAGTACACGCTTTGTGTATCATCGGATATAACACTATAACCCAAATCCTATTTTTATCCCCAATTCATATACGCTTTTGTGTGTGTAGCATCGATCCAAAGGAGCTCAAATTGGAGCCCTAAATCATCTTCGTTGTCTCTACAACGCATCATCATTTTTGAAGTTTCAGTAACGTTGAGCTCAATCGGAGCCCTAATTCATCTCTCTCGGTACTGTTTTCTTCATTCTCCATTGTCGATCTCTAATTTCGTAGTTAAATTACACCAATTTTAGTAACGTTCATAGTTATTAACTCGTTTAATTGATCTTTGATCACGCTGTTTAGAAGTTGATTTGTTCCTTTCTTAAGAATTTGTTCGAATTGTTGATTTGCTCGAGTTATTGTTGATTTGCTCGAATTGTTGATTCATTTATCACGTATGATTGCTTTTGATTTATTACAATACTTGATGTGTTTTGAAATTCTGCAATTTTATCTCAATTTGAGTTCCAGTTTTTGATTATTTTCATCTTTGTATCAATCATTTGACTCACAGTTATATTCATTTTTTTGTCGAATTTAGATCTCCGTTGCTGTCTAAATATGGTTATTTGACTCTAGCAAATTTGAGCCATTTTAACGATGCTTCAAATTTCATCCATTATATCATGTAAAAGTTGAAGGAAATGAGGCCTGATTAGCTGTGTTTAAGCATGTTGTTTTCGGTTTTTTATTTAACTAATAACATTACCTTTCTTATATAAGCGTATTTGAATGTTTTAGACTACTGCTAATATCGAATTCGATGCGTTTGGAGTTCCTAAAAGAGAGTATCAGTTGCACAACTGGAATATTCATATCTGCTTTCTCTATCTGGGAAATAAATTGGTATTCTCTCTATGAATCTCTATCAGTTGGTCTCTATACGTATTTGTATGTTTCTGATGTATTTCGTGTTTATTTTACTTATTATGGACCATGCTTCTTAATACTCAGAATGGAGACCAACTACTAGAACTATTATATCATAGTGATTTCTTCTGTCAATAATTAGTCTTAAACTCTTAATATTTTAAATTATTAACAATCTAGATAAGAAAATTGTTAATAAACTAAGGTTTTACAGGATTTATTGTGTATATTTTAATCCATTATCTTTATGGTAGAAAGTTACATGGGTTGTGTAGGTAAGCTTAAAGAATGGACAAAACTTGGATTAATGCTCAAAGAACGAGCAAAATTTTTAAAGATGGAGTCAAGTCCTTTATTGATTTTGCTCGTGTTAGAGCTATAAGAGGGTCGATTGCATGTCCTTGCTTTAGATGTTGTAATGATAAATGGTTAAGTTTAGGTATTGTAAATGTGCATATAAGAGGGTCGATTGCATGTCCTTGCTTTAGATGATGTAACGCCACTTGATCCAGTTTCAACAGAGGGTTCTTCATTGTCTAGAGGAGCATCTTTTGAGTCTACTTTGAATGCAGAAAATAATTAACTCAATGAACATGAGGATAAGGAGGTTGAGATAATAGATAAGCGTTCATAGATTGTTGCTAACAATTATTTTTGCTTTTGTAATATCAATGCTAACAATGGATTAAAATTGTGTAAATAGGAATAGGAATATTATTAGGAAACAAAGGATGACGGCAAAAGATGTATCTAAGCTAATAACAGGTGAAAAAGTGTTGGTTCATGTTAATGGATTTGATCAACCTATTAGGTCTGCAGGGTCACTATGAACCAGATACATGGGCAGACTTCTAAAACAACAACGTTATTGACCCATTGAGGCAAAAGATTGGCACGAAGTCAAAAAGGGTTGTGGTGTTCTTCTTATGAAAGATCTGCGAGTAAGATATCTATTTAATCATGTTGGCACACTATTTGTTCAAGTTGAATCTCAAAGACAACATATAGAATCTCAGAACAAGCAAATAGTCTCTCAGAATAAGAGCAGATACAATTTCAAAATCAAAAAATAGAGTCTCAAGAGAAACAAATCACGAGTTTGCATCAAACTGTTGATGACTTTAGAGAAGAACTTCGACTATTCCAAAGTGTATTTCAAGACTTTTATTCTGCACCTCATGTCTCACGTGGAAATATGTCTCGAACACAGGTTAGGATTTCTAGTATTGAGTCATGTCTTTATGATCTTGTTTCATATCATTAATTTTGTCTTTCAGATCTCTTCAAGGGCATCACATGAAGAATCGATAGAGGCTTTTCAACCAACACACTATTGAATGGTAAGTTATTTACTAGATTCCACATCAATTACAAAAGTTTAAGATGTTTATACACTTCTGCTGGGATTCTTTAATACTTTCTCATATTTTTTTATTTTTCAACTCTTGCAGAAAGTAGGTATTTGGTATAGTGCCTGTGGCAAGTGGAACTTCAGACTAAGTTCGGAACTTCAGGAGACTTTTAGATTTCATGTTTGGTTTACATGATGTATTAGAATTTCAATAAAATAAAATCTGGATATATGGAAAAGTTTGGATAACTTGAATCCCATCTTTATTCCTCCATTGTACGTGTCACTTTTGCATGTTTTAAATTGTAATGTGGCATAATTCATTAATATTCAATCATTATATGGTGTATTAAATACGTATATATAGGTATGATGATATAAAGAATCTATATACATGTCAAAATCCTCACACTTTTGAGTGTGAATAGTTATGAGGAAATCCTCACACTTCTATGTGTGAAGTAGAGTTCCCACGTTTAGAGCTGTGAACAATAAGGTCAAATTCCTCACATTCAGAAGCGTGCAGATTTACCTCACACCCTCACACTTTTAAGTGTGAGAATGCGTCAAGTATTATCACACTTAAACCCGTGAAGATTTGCCTTAATTTTGTTACGCCCTGTTTCCTCACACACTAGCCAAACGTGAACTTCACTTTTTTACACGCTTTTAAGAGTTTAGATATGTAGTAAAAAACGTGTATATTTGAGGTTTTTGTTGTAGTGTACTTTCAGTAAATAAAAGTTTGTTTAGTTTATTTTGTAGTTAGATGTAATAACAAATTGTTTGATGATATATGCATGTGGATAAACTATTATTTGCTCATATAATAAATTGTTAGACGAAAAATGTTCGAAACCAAAGAAAGAATAAAAACTTGGTCAAGAATCTCATACAACAACAACAGTAGAATTCGTTTTCTACTACAATTATATAAAATTTAAAGATTATACAAAAACCCTTCTTATAAAGATGTTGGAGTTGATGTAAAAAGAGGAATGCTGCACTCGAATTTGACAAAAACAATTTCACAAAATGACATGGCAAGTGAAATTAACCAATCACATTAATTTATTTATTTTCTCTCATCATTTCATTGGTACAAGTCATTTTGTAAACATAATTTAGTAAAATTTTTGTCACAAGACAAGAAACACATAGTTTAAGAAAAGTGCATTTATTACTGTTGACTACTAATATAATTTAATCTTTACCATTTTCAAGTATTCTGATTGGTTGATTTTGGAATAGGACAATTATTTTGGGACATACAAAAATAGAAAGATGGACAAATAAATTGGGACGGAGGGAGTACATTACATGTGTATTTTTAGAAGTTAAGAACCCAATAAGGCATGGTTTTCTTGAGACATCTAGTAACATACAGGCAACAATTAAATGAATTCAAATCATACTACCAATAATCAGGGCCGTTGCTGAGTTTTCAAAGGCCCTGAGCAAAATCATGAATGATCATCGAAATGAGGCCCTATATCGAGATATAAACTAATTTTCTTACTTTATTGTTGTGCCTCAATCAATTTTGAAACATCTAGAACATTTTTTTTTCTTGCAATCAACAATCAAATTATATGTATATGTGTATACACACATACATATGCACAAACACATACAAATTTGAGGCCCTTATAATTCGGAGGTAATGGGCGGTCGACCACATCGCCCACCCTCGTAGACGGCCCTGCCAATAATTAGCAACAATTATAATGCATATTATCAACATAAAAAAGGCATATTGGCAAAGTTGGTCACATCTCAAGTTGTGCAATACGCCAATACTAATAACTGCATACAAACTAATGCATACACTTTTAGCATTTCAAGGTTGTTGTCTACTACTCTCAAATTACTAACATATAGGCAAATAAAAAACAAGTTATAACTGGATCTAGTTTGTTTACAGTAGTAGAAATAGTTGTGTTGCTAAGGAAGTAAATCAAACATACTAGAACAAATAAAATACCCTAAAAATTGTTTAAAGAAAATGCCTAATAGTAATTGCTACGTATGTGTAAAGACAAAGACCATCCAATTTCTTTATTATTAGCTATTATCAATTTATCATTGGATTTTCAGGTTATAAAATTACATACAGAGATGAACTTACACAGTTTGAAATAGAAATTGTTTTAAAACCCTAAAGAGAAAACTACAATAGAAAGGTGAAAAGCATACCGCTTTTGAATAAACCCACAACCAGAAAGAAGAATCGATTGATAACTGTTGAATTGTAAATCAATGAGTACTGGCACCCCATTTATATAGAGTCACAAACCCGATTAAAATTGGGAATCGCGTGATTAATGGGATTAACGGACGATTTGGTTAATGTAGATGGAAGGGAATCAAAGGATTTCAATATTTGAGGAAGGGATTCAAATTGATTAATGACTTTCAAACCTCGTGAACATTTTCAGTTCCCCATTCCAAAGTTATTATTATACGGAATATATGAACATGAACGTGCCTTTTGTAACTAGTCGGGTATCGGGTGGGGCCCGATGTCAAACTATGAAATCCAAATCCAAACCATACACCGACTTTGTATTTTGGTTAGGCCCAATTAACCGACCCAAACCCAGATAACCCAAAACCAATTAACCGATATTCATTTGGATCGGGCGGTTTTTCAGGTCAATCTAAATAATGAACTCCCCTAACACAATATATAAACGTTTGAAATATGACACATATATACGATATAAATTCGTTTTAAGTTTGACACATTTCATTTATTAATTAAGCCCTAATTTGGTATCCTATTTTTTCTTATTTGAAATGTGATAGGTATATTAGTTGGCCCAAATCCATCTTTACACCGTAAATTTCGTTAAAGTCTCAAGCTTCGGACCAAAAATTATATTTGGTGTTTTGTCATCATAATAAATTTTTTTGAACGGGAAATAGGATTAATATCAGTTGTGCCAATGATCTATGTTGCTCCACGTAGTACGGAACAGTGCAATAGAGGTAGGATAACCAAAGGATGCTTCGGTATACGAGGGCCGAAGGTGTCGGTACGTTCGGAGTAGGGTCGAAAGAGGGTTTGGGATGCCAAGAAGTCCTGAACCCGAAAGGGGGTTTCCCTTTTCGGTTGGCGATTCCCTAATGGTAATCCGAAGTGCCCTAATAGACAAATACGGATTGTACGCCACTGAAGTCAGAAGTTTCTTTCGGTATGAGAGCGTATTTAATACGTATCATGAATGCCCACCTACTGGTGGTTGAGCGCTTATTTATAGTGTCCAGGGTGTCACCCTTTTGCCCGTTTCGGTACCACCCTTTTATCCGGTGGGTAAAAGTGTTAATGCCGTCGGTTGCTGCATTAATTAGATGTGACAACTCGATTGATATGTCTTTCGGTCAAAATGGGTGTTTCGGTATGATCGCGATGTTTCGGTACCCATGTACCGATACGGAAGTACGTCATCAGCCCCCCAATCTATTTCGGTGAAAATAATATTTTTATCGGGATAGATTTAATTATTTTCTCCTTTCTTTATTTTATATTACTGTTATTATTATCATATATATTTATTTTTTTTTATTTCGGTTTCGGTCGTAGAAGGTTCTGGATTTCATCGTTCGGTCATGGCTAAACGTGTTGTCTTGTGTTGCCTCGTGACGCGTGGAAGTTCATCATTATCATGTCTTGTCAATCTGTCAGAAGGGCGCGTCGGTTCGCCTTTTCGTGACGGTTATATTTTCTTCTATAAATAGTCTTTTACCTTAGTTAATTTTTATCACTTTTCTTCTTTTCCTCTGCGACCGAAACGCGTATTGCCTAGCCGAAAAGTTACCTTGTGCTACCGAAGCCTGTCATCTTCGACCTCGGTAATTTTTTCTTCGTCCTTATTATTACTTTATTCTGTTTTAGTGAATTTTCCTGCTATGCTTCCCTTTCGTTCGGTAGGTGACCACTGTTAATTTGTATGTATGCTTTCGTTTCGGTGCTTTATAGTATTGCCTTTCCTTTTCGGTATATGTAGTTATTGTATTCTTTCGACATGGCCGACGGCATGACTATTGGCAAATGGGATAAGAGCTTCTCGGTTATGACTTAAACCAGCGTCAATATTTTTTGCGCAACATATAACATACCCATGGATCTTAACCCTACTGCTCCGGGACCTAATAAGCGTATAGATGAATTTCCGAAGGGTATGATAGGTGTTTATACTCGTTTTTTCAATTGTTCGAATTTACGTATACCTTTCTCCCACTTCTTTCTTACCGTGATGCAGTATCATAATTTTCATATTTCTCAACTAACACCTGGTGCTGCTTTGAAAATTTCTACCTTCAAGATTCAATGTCGTTCCCTTGATTTTGAACCTACCGTCCCTCTCTTTCGTCATTTCTATACACTTAGCCGCAAGGGTAATTGGATTACTGTTGAGGTTAGGCCGAAACCAATATCAAGTTGTATAACTCAATACCCTACCAGTGTCAAAAAGTGGAAAGATCATTTCTTTTATATCAAAGCTTCTGCCGTTCCGTTTAAGATGGTGTGGAAACCATTCGGTGCTACTATAAAAGATGACATGCCTACCGATGCCGAAGCTGGGTTAGATCTTGTCAGGACATTGATTACCAATCCTATGCATGTCCGTAGCTTTTTCGAGAAGGCGTTGGTTGTTGCTGGAATTAGTCGGAATTGGACGAATGATGATTTGATACCTACTCTGATGGTCGGAGAGGAAGGTGTGTGTGTGTTGGATCTGTTTGTGGATGTACCGAACTTATATTATTATATATTTTTGTTTTATATTTGATGTCGATACGTAAACTGACCATCCTTTTTGTTTTTCGCAGAAATGAGTTTAAGGGCATTTCTCCAGAAGAAGGACTTAACTGAGGTTACCGCTGGATCCTGACCACGTCGACTGGAAGAGCCCACGCATCAGTCGGTTAGACCCGACATCGTTGTTCCTCCTTCGGAGGAGCCTGTTGTTCTTATCACTCCTGCCCCCTGCCGACACCATCTACGAAAGTTGTACCGTCGAAACGGAAGGAGGGTGGGGATGATGCCTAAGGAAGCGGGCAGCCAGCCAAACGACTTAAACGTGCGGCACGACCCAACAAAACTGTCTCTAAAAAGAAAGCCCCCAGTACCTCGCAACGTCGGCCGGTAGATGAGGAAACGGAATCTGAAACCGAAGGTGACCTTTCCGATTTTGGTAATTTTGACTATTTCTTTCCGGGCGGTACACCTCCTGCTTTCGGATGGTCCACCCCCAATGTTTTTATGAAAGATGTCACTTTTGATAAGCTAAAAGGTAGTCCGTGTGATCGGTCCATTGACCCTCGAGTTGTCCTTCGTGCTGTAGGTTCGAGACATGCGTCTCCGTTACGACCGGTTACCGAAAATGTTGATCCTAACCGTGTCCAGGTCATCGATGTTGATGACGTGGCTAGTGAAGGTGGTGCGTCGGAGGGAGGTAAGAAAGGTGAAGAGGAGTATGACGATGGAGGAGATAGGTTTTTAAATGGTGGGAGTAACTTCCACATTTTTGAGGATTATGCCAAGGGAAAAGATACCGAGGGTCAGACGTCTCGGTATGCCGAAAGAGGGTTAGAAGAGCTTGACGCTGAGTTCGCGGAGAAGACATTTCGTCCTCACTGGGACATCAAGAATAAAGATGTCATGGATGATCCTTATGTCTGCCGAGAGCTTATTCGTGGATTAGCTACCGTTGGGGAGAAGCGTATGATGTCTACCAAGTCTTCTATTCAGGTACGTAGCATAAATAGCATTTAATTGTGATTGGGTATGTCTGATATGTGCTAAAAAGTCATGTTTTCAGGCACATATTTCCCGCACATTTGGCCTAAATCTTGGTGAAAACACTTGAATGAAACGTTTATTTACTTAATTTCACAAAGTTGGTCAAATTATAGACATTGCTGTAAAAAGTGCTAAAAACATCCAAAAGGCACGCAAATCGAGGCAGATTATTCTAAACACTGATTCTTACAGACTTTTAACCATATTATGATACAAGTCCTTAAATAGTCTCATATGATGTATCAGGTTATTCCAAGACTGTAGAATCAAGAATCGTGCAGATCGGGTAAATAACGAGGAAGATAGAGCTTTCTGAGCGCAAACCGAGGGCATTCCGCACACGCCAACTCTAGAGATATCTAAATTTGGCACTTTTGGCATCATTAGAAGCGTAACGGAATTACGAGACCGTAGGCGAAAGAATCAAGTCAAACGGACGAGAAACGAAGAAGATACGGCCTTCCGAAGTTGCGAGAAAAGTCAGAAAAATCACACGGCCTACCACACGGCCACCCCCTAGCCGTACACGGCCTAGAGGAGGCCGTATATGGCCACTTTGAAGCCGTACACGGCCTGATCATGGCCGTACACGGCCTGTTTTGGCTTCACACCCCCTCGTTGTTGCTTCGTTTGCTTGTACGTATGCTTGTGGGCTTGTACTCTTGGCTCCATGGCTTGCCTATAAATAGAGGGCTCTCCATCCTCATTCCACACACCAATTCTTTCAAAGAATTCTCACTTTCTCTCTCACACACTCTTTCTCTTTCTAGTTTAGCTTTCTCTCTCTAGCACTACTCTTAGGAGTTAGAGGAGAAATAGATTAGGGTTTTAGTTCGTTAGTTCTTGGTTAATATTTAACCTAGACTAACGGAGGGGCTACTTTTGTAATAGTGTAGGGAATATTCTGAGGGGCTTATTTGTAATATTGTCGAAGATATTGCGGAGGTTCCGTTCGTGTATTCTTCTAACATTATTCTGTCTACGCATAATCTACGGTTATTTCTTTCCTTTTCTATTATGATGATTGCTATTATTATTATGATAGATTTAGGATTGTTTGCCATGCGTAGTGAGTAGTTCTCTTATGTGCTTGTTGTGATGTAGTTAGCTTGTTAATATTTGGGGTGATGTTACTTTAAATACGCAATTGGGATAATATCATTATGAAACAACAGAAGTAACGTTATACGGCTTTCATTTGTATAGCGCCGGAATCATCACGAATGTGTGTAGTACGGAACGTGGAAGCTATGAAAGTCGTGGGCACAATCTGTTGTGGAATAATGTTCCCAATTGTTACAAAATGAAAACCGGTGTATTGTTAACTTTGTATTTATGAATTTCTAAACCTAAATCGCCTTTCCTCCAATAAACGTGGTTAGAACCTGTATGACAAGGAGTCGCGAACCTTGATCAACCGGTAACTACCTATCTATGTTTTCAAATACAAACATGGTCTGAATTGTGTAGCTGTGGAAATACTGTCAACCCTTTCGTATAGTACACCGTGAATCAATCAGGGATTTATTGGGATATGTTTAAATAAGTGAGGGTTGGGTTTATATCATAGATGGTCAAGCTTTAATACAAACTTAGTAAACCAGTCCAGAGTGACCATAAAGTATGTGGCACCGGAAAGACCATAAATCGGCACAGTACTTCGTATAACGTTTAAATACATGGGAAAAGCTAAGGAACTGCCGTCGGTTGAAGACTGTGTCACATCCTGGTTGAACCACACAGCTTTGGACTAAACAAAGACCATTAATACAAAGTTGGCAGTCACCAAACCAAGTCTTAATCTTAAATGCCTTGCCTAGCCCTAGTATCTCTGTGGTGTTAAGAACGGTCAGAACTTTTAGTGGGTCTGTTACTCTATCTCATGCGCCCAGGAATACCATTCCAAAAAGGGTCACTATTCCAGTATATGGAAAGTGTTGAAGAGTTGAGCAGCCTCCTCTGATCAGAATCACCATAGCCTAGCATTCCAGTGACATACTGTCTGAGAAATCAGACAGTAGGGTGCTAGTGTTTACATCACGAATATTTAGGCAAAAGCAAGACACAAATCTTTAAAAGACGTTTTCATCTACAAACCCTAGACATCACCCCATAACACAAGCTAACGAAGTCATAACAAGCACTATTCTCCATTACTGATTCCCTATCTAGCTTTTATTTACTGTTTTGTTTAATTCCTGCTTTTTATTAGTTTAGTTTAAAACGGACCTAAAACCAAATCAAAACAACTCTTTTTAAAAACCCATCACTAAATTGAATAGTTTGTCTAGATAACTCTGCTTCACAATACGATTGATCTTAAGAACGACCCTGAGTTATACTTACCTCTGTAAGTAGAATTTAGGTCCCCAGCTTTTATAAATATAAAACTTCCACCGTTGCAGCTATTACGTAACGACCGTTTTAGCTGTAACAAGTTTTTGGCGCCGCTGCCGGGGAATCAATCGTAAGACCCAGAGGCGTCCTGACGAACCCTTTCTTTTTAGTGATACCCTTATTTTTCGTATTTTACTATTTACTTTCTTTGTTCCAGCCAAAAATAACTTCCCACAACACACAACGATATCAGACGAGATCGTCCGAATCTGAACCGCTCATTTTCGTACCTGATCCTGAGTCTATTATCCGTACTATCCGAAAACAAAAGCGCTTCCATCTTCCTGAAATGGCCGCTCGTGTCACTCTTGCTGACAACACCAAGCCATCCATTGAAGGACGAGGAGGGCCAATCACCTATCCGGAGATAGAGGGAGCATCCTTCGAGCTGAAGCATCACATCGTACAACTCATCAAGGACAACTGTCAATTCCACGGACTACCACGTGAAGATCCTAACGCTCACATTGACAAGTTCATCCACATATCAAACTCCTACAAGCAGAATGGGGTCGAGCAGAACATAGTTCGCCTATACTTGTTCCCCTATTCTCTCGCTTTACATGCACTCTCTTGGTTTGAGGGACTTGAGACCGGCTCAATCACCTCATGGACATATATGGGTAACAAATTCCTTGCCAGATACTTTCCTCCGTCCAAACAAACCAAACTCAAGAATGACATCGCGCACTTTGAACAAGCTCACGATGAATCAATCTACTCGGCATGGGAGCGATTCAAAAGTTTGATAAGGAAATGTCCAAATCACCAGATGACGAAAACCGACAAGTTATGCACCTTCTACAATGGTCTCTATCCAAATCACCGCATTACTCTTGACGCAGCTGCTCAAGGTAACTTTATGAAGATGACCGATGATGAAGCATGGGGCTTGATCGAAGACATGATGATGCATCACCACGATTGGAAAGCTGATGGGCAATCCTCATCAACACCTCTCCGCTCATAACTCCATCCAAGCTGAAGCTATCAAATCTCTGACGGAACAGATCGAAACTCTAACGAAGCAGATTGGAGAGCTAAAGAAGCAGCCGCAGCGAGTTCATCAAGTTCAGGCTTGCCAGAACTGTACCAACCATCCCACTGAAGAATATGAGGTTGAGTACGAAGACCCGACTGACGGTTCTGTCTATTATGCCCAATTTCCAACCAGACCTCCAAATCCGCCTGGCTTCGCTAGAACATCTCCACCCAGAAACCGAGGAACCCAGTATCCTCCACGGAATAACCAACCACCATACCCACAGAGATTTCAGCCACGCTATCCGACATATCCACAACAACCACAACTTCCTTACAACCAACCTCTGTCATTGACTGCACCTGAAGATGTCCAGCCTACTGAGCCTGCAAAGACTACCGTACCAATCACCAGTGCTGACGACAATCTTAACAAATTCATCCAGGGACAGACTGCTTTCAACCAGAAGACTACGGCCAGACAAGACCAGACGGACCTATTTCTCAGAAATCAACTCTCGGTCCTAAAAAGCCTTGAGAATCAGATTGGTCAGTTAGCCCAACGACTCGATACCCGACCACAAGGATCTCTACCCAGTAACACCGTTCAGAATCCTCACGTCGAAGAAGCAAAAACCCTGAGCTCACCTCCTACTAATTCCACTCCGGTAAAGGAACATACTCCTGTCCCGCCGACAGTTGAGACCAGATCCGTACCCACTCCGACTAGAGAGGTGCGAGTTCCTTTCCCGAACCGTCTATGCAAAAAGTACAGTGCCAAGTCATTCAAACTTGACGGAAAATTCATGGACACCGTGTCTAGAATCCCTTCCGGCACTAAGTATATCCGACGAATACTGGCTACTAAAGACAAGGTTCCTGAAACCCCCAAAATCTATCTAAATGCTGAATGCTCAGCCGTCATCCAGAATACCCTACCGGAAAAACTAGGAGACACAGGTCGATTCACCTTGCCCTGTTCTATCTATCATTCAGGCATGATACGTTCCTTGGCCGATCTTGGAGCTAGCATCAATCTCATGCCCTATTCACTTTACACCAGACTAGAAATAGGACCTCTCCAGCCCACTAAGATGAGTGTCCAGCTTGCCGACCAATCCATTCGATATCCAAAGGGCATAGCTGAAAACGTCATGGTTAAAGTTGATAAGTTTTGGTTTCCCACCGACTTCGTAGTGATGGATATTCAGGAAGACATCAATATCCCTATTATCCTAGGTAGGCCATTCATGAATACTGCACGTGCTGTTATTGATGTTTATTCTCAGGTCATAAGTCTGCGAGCACATGGACAAACTGTATCTTTCAAGATTGATCAAGATGAGTGCTCACTAGCAGAACAGGCAGAGATTTACGCAATATCAATGGGCAAAGTTACTTCAGATGATGACACTTCTGACTCGGATCTAGAACCATACAGACCAGATGATCACACCTGTCTTATCTCGGCAACAGAGGAGTCAGAATCAGAAGAAGAAGAGATGGAGGAATCAGAACCCGAGCAGGAAGAGGTAGAAGATGAGGAAATGGATGATACAGAGGAAGAAGCAGTACCAGAATCAGAACCAGAGGAAATGGAAGAATCAGAGGAAGAACAGGAAGAATATTCAGAGCCCGAAGAAGAAAAGGAGGATGTATACCAATCTACACCACCGCATCAGCACTTACCAGAATCACACTTTCCGACAGCTGAGATTATGAAGATTGAAGATTCTATCTCTCTATCAGATATTGATTATGATGCAGAATTTGGTATTACTATGGAGAAACTCTTGGCATCTGTCATAGATCCTTCCCAGCATCTTGTCTCACCTAGACTCAACGCTCTGCTGAACATTGAGAAGACTATTACTTTTTCAAAGCAACACCCAGAGCTTAGAGACAAACTCATGAAGAAAATACTGGTATACAAAGAATCCATGCTACCGGATCTTTATTCAGACTTACCTTCCCGAAGGATTCAAGCCTTCGATGCTTCTGCACCTCGAACTCTGTTCGAATGGGGAGATACTTCTGAAACTAGCCATGATTCTGAAGAGAGAGACATAGAGATGGATTCTTCTCAGCCAATATCTCAGATCACCAGTGATATCCAGTTACCTTCTGATGTTGTTGAGTTCCCAGACTCTCAAGATATGGATACTCCATCAGCAGAGGATGATCAGGATAACACTGTATACATCGATGTACCGATCGATATCCGCTCTATCTGACTTCCGAAACTTCCGGCTATCCCCATGGTTTCTAATCACGAAGAAATGATTAGTGCTATCGAGGCATTCAAAAATGACCTCCCCTCAATGATGAGCATCATCATTAGTTCTACCAATGAGTACACACCACGCCAAAGGGACCTTATAGAAGAAATCAAGGCCGAATATGACGTTTATCAAGCCAGCAGCCGAGACCCACTGCTATTTCAAAACCGCCTGCAGGCCTTCACTGAAGATCTCACCACTCAGCTCCTGCACCAAACTGCTGAACCTACATTTGAAGAGTTAGAGTTCTACGAGGACCAGAGGGCCATGTATCGAAAGATACATAATGTACTGATCAGATCTGCGTTCCCATATTCTGCACAGCAACATGAATACTTAAACTCATATCGCAGGAATATGTACCACGCTACTGGGAACCCTGATGCAGATGCTGATGTCCAGCTAATGAATGACCTTCGAAGATTGATAAATCTAATGGCTGAGAACGATCATATAGACAACACTTCTTCCAACAGGTTCTATATTGATTGTACCATTGAGTACCATGCTTACAAGATCATCCATGATCTCGAGTTTGAGATTTTTGACGAAAGAACGCGTGCCATCCCTTCTTCCATACCCGAAGGCTCGATGGTTAACATCGCGACCTTCCTCTCAGACCGAATCAAGGAGATCTTCTGTGAAGTCCACCCGGATGAGTACCGCCAGATCTTTCACTACGGATTGCGAGAGGTGTACGATATTGTCAACAACATCTTTCGTGACTCTACCCTCTCATTCTCCGCTCATCAAGCCAATCTCATCCAGAGCATTCACGAGTCTATCAGGGAAATCAGAGGAAACTCCAGCCGAGCTGATCACGAAAACATCCATCAGATGTTCCTCAGATTCATGGACTCGTTGAAGCAAGACCATCCAGAACGTGAGCTGATGGAAGCCAGTGAAGCAGGATTCTTTGTGATTAATCCCCATGGAGTTATCTCCTAAACCGTAAAGACATCACTTTGGATCTTCTGCATATGCAGAAAGTCACTGAAGACCACGTTGACAGCTTCCCTGACTTTGCATCAAACACCCCGAACATCATCAGGGTCATCGCTCACCAGTTTCTACGGATCTACCCTCGCAACACTTGGACGCCACGCACTTCCGGCCCAAGTGGTTCCGGTTCTCATTAATCTGAAGGAAGGCAAAGTCGAGCTCTCGACTTTAACAGCAGCGCTTCTCGGGAGGCAACCCGTGCAATAAAAAGAAAAGATTGAGTGTCAATAAGTGAAGCAGAATCTCCGACTATCCTTCACACTTGGTTATGCCTAAAAATATTTTCAAAATCATTTCTCAAAACAACTCATCTTGCAAAACACTCGTCTCAGCAGGAAGTAAAAATAAATAATTCATTGTTTCGAGCATTTAAGGTACTTGCATACTACTTCTATGCATTATGCTCGAACTCGTTTAAAAACAATGTTTTATAAATGATTTGTCATAGAAAACATCTCTTCAAAATCTGAGACGGTGTGTTCACTACCATTTGCAAAAATATGTGAGTTTGTTAAAAGGCATATCCAACGTGTTCACACTTACGAGATCATTTCACGAGAGTAGAGTATGAATAATTGAAGATTTGAAGTATGCAAGAAAACCCTAGCAAGAGTCTCGAGGATATAACCAGAAGAAAATGCAGAAATGGAACCTGGCAGCTTCTCATTTCAGCAATTTTCTTATCATACGCATCCGAGCATCTCGCTATTTGGGGAGTTTCCTTATCCTTTCTTCACTTCTCAATAAATAAATAATCTGTTTTGTTTAGTGTGTTATCTATGCCGTATCCTAAACTTATCACTAAGTGTGGGATTCCAGCCCAAAAACAACACTTGAGAAACATTTTCTATATGTTCAAACTCTAAGTGTGGGATTTTACTTGTAAAATCCCTACTCAAGAGAACATTAGGGACAATGTTCCTCTAAATGTGGGATAGCAGGTATAGATACCTTGGATTGATTTTACGCCTTTTTGTCCAAATAGTAAACTCAGAAAATGTTCCTCAAATTTCAAAATTTTTTCAAAAATAATAAAAAGTATGAGTTTTTAACTCTGCTATTTTGAATTCTAAACGTTCTAAGGAGGAATCATTCCCGTATATGAGTACGCTATTTTTGAAATTAAGGAAAATAAGGTAGGAATCTCTCAAACAAAAATGATAATCTAAGAGGGGCATCGCATGACTAGGCACATATAACCCAAAAACTTGCAGTGAGGTATCTTGAGCCCATATAGCATTCATTTTTAATGCTTCACTTTTCGTTTGTTGTGTGTGCCGATGTATGCATCTCTGAATTAGAACTTGCTCCTGACATACGTTTCGAGACCATATTAGTGAGTACCGTACGCGGTATAGGTGCAATTAAATGATCTTGACATTCCCTAGGATTTAACCCCCTTTTCTCATATCTTTTCAAGCCCAAAACCCTTCCGATGCTCATTTTTAGCATCGATGATCCACTTAGTAAACCCTGTTGAGCCTAAACCTTTTCGTTTCATAAAACCCTAATTTTAAACCCACTTTCCCAAAATTCCCAAAAGCTTACCGCAGAATTTCTAAGGTTATGGAAAACGCCTTTTAGAATATCCTTTTCGCTTAATTCAACATTCTACTTTCTCAAAATCACTTCTCTCACAAAAGTCATCAAAGTTATATATGAAGGAGAGAGAAACATGGTGTAAAAAATTGACACCAGAAGACTGTCACGAATGAAGAAGTAAAGTTAGAAAGGATTTCTAAGGGAGCCAAAAAAAAAAGAAGAAAAAAAAAAAAAAAAAAAAAAAAAAAAAAAAAGAAAAAGAAAAAGAAAAAAAATGAAAGAATAATCCCTTGGAAATTCTGTGGCAGAGAAATTCTCAAGAAGAAAAAGAAGAAAAATAGTTAGTCTAAGAATAAAGCTAAGTGCTTTTAGAAGTATCAATCTCTAGAAAAATCTGATAGAAGCAAAATAGCTATCTAGTTCCGTTTCCGTATTTGCGCTATTCTAAATAAAGTTTTTCATGATCTTTAGAATTCTAAGGTACAGCTAAACCCTTACACCTGAAAAACAAACCATTATCCATACCCTTTCACCCTTACCAAACATTACAACCCTCATGAATGTCTTGGGATAATTAGCACCGTCCTCACTTAAGTGGTGGAGATCCGATTCTCGATCAAGCCTATGACGATGAGTGCTACATGACTGGCTTTTGAGCGATTTCATTTGTTCTAAAATGTTAGGAAACCCGATACACTTTGAGTGAATTGAGTGACCACCTTGTGAGGAATCGCCCGGTCATGTATACTCCAAGATCACGAGAGTTGGAAGTATGCCTAAGAAAGTCATTCCTTGTTTCTGGGACGATTATCTTATTTCTCCTTATTTTCTATTATGGTTTACTGATATGCGGGGTGATTGCTTTTAAGAATTTTTAGAATTCGCCAAATCTGCTTAAAACCGTTTTCATAAAAACTGAGTTTTGCTTGAGGACAAGCAATGTCTAAGTGTGGGATATTTGATATGTGCTAAAAAGTCATGTTTTCAGGCACATATTTCCCGCTCATTTGGCCTAAATCTTGGTGAAAACACTTGAATGAAACGTTTATTTACTTAATTTCACAAAGTTGGTCAAATTATAGACATTGCTGTAAAAAGTGCTAAAAACATCCAAAAGGCACGCAAATCGAGGCAGATTATTCTAAACACCGATTCTTACAGACTTTTAACCATATTATGATACAAGTCCTTAAATAGTTTCATATGATGTATCAGGTTATTCCAAGACTGTAGAATCAAGAATCGTGCAGATCGGGTAAAGAACGAGGAAGATAGAGCTTTCTGAGCGCAAACCGAGGGCATTCCGCACATGCCAACTCTAGAAATATCCAAATTTGGCACTTTTGGCATCATTAGAAGCGTAACGGAATTACGAGACCGCAGGTGAAAGAATCAAGTCAAACGGACGAGAAACGAAGAAGATACGGCCTTCCGAAGTTGCGAGAAAAGTCAGAAAAATCACACGGCCTACCACACGGCCACCCCCTAGCCGTACACGGCCTAGAGGAGGCCGTACATGGCCACTTTGAAGCCGTACACGGCCTGATCATGGCCGTACACGGCCTGTTTTGGCTTCACACCCCCTCGTTGTTGCTTCGTTTGCTTGTACGTATGCTTGTGGGCTTGTACTCTTGGCTCCATGGCTTGCCTATAAATAGAGGGCTCTCCATCCTCATTCCACACACCAATTCTTTCAAAGAATTCTCACTTTCTCTCTCACACACTCTTTCTCTTTCTAGTTTAGCTTTCTCTCTCTAGCACTACTCTTAGGAGTTAGAGGAGAAATAGATTAGGGTTTTAGTTCGTTAGTTCTTGGTTAATATTTAACCTAGACTAACGGAGGGGCTACTTTTGTAATAGTGTAGGGAATATTCTGAGGGGCTTATTTGTAATATTGTTGAAGATATTGCGGAGGTTCCGTTCGTGTATTCTTCTAACATTATTCTGTCTACGCATAATCTACGGTTATTTCTTTCCTTTTCTATTATGATGATTGCTATTATTATTATGATAGATTTAGGATTGTTTGCCATGCGTAGTGAGTAGTTCTCTTATGTGCTTGTTGTGATGTAGTTAGCTTGTTAATATTTGGGGTGATGTTACTTTAAATACGCAATTGGGATAATATCATTATGAAACAACAGAAGTAACGTTATACGGCTTTCATTTGTATAGCGCCGGAATCATCACGAATGTGTGTAGTACGGAACGTGGAAGCTATGAAAGTCGTGGGCACAATCTGTTGTGGAATAATGTTCCCAATTGTTACAAAATGAAAACCGGTTTATTGTTAACTTTGTATTTATGAATTTCTAAACCTAAATCGCCTTTCCTCCAATAAATGTGGTTAGAACCTGTATGACAAGGAGTCGCGAACCTTGATCAACCGGTAACTACCTATCTATATTTTCAAATACAAACATGGTCTGAATTGTGTAGCTGTGGAAATACTGTCAACCCTTTCGTATAGTACACCGTGAATCAATCAGGGATTTATTGGGATATGTTTAAATAAGTGAGGGTTGGGTTTATATCATAGATGGTCAAGCTTTAATACAAACTTAGTAAACCAGTCCAGAGTGACCATAAAGTATGTGGCACCGGAAAGACCATAAATCGGCACAGTACTTCGTATAACGTTTAAATACGTGGGAAAAGCTAAGGAACTGCCGTCGGTTGAAGACTGTGTCACATCCTGGTTGAACCACACAGCTCTGGACTAAACAAAGACCATTAATACAAAGTTGGCAGTCACCAAACCAAGTCTTAATCTTAAATGCCTTGCCTAGCCCTAGTATCTCCGTGGTGTTAAGAACGGTCAGAACTTTTAGTGGGTCTGTTACTCTATCTCATGCGCCCAGGAATACCATTCCAAAAAGGGTCACTATTCCAGTATATGGAAAGTGTTGAAGAGTTGAGCAGCCTCCTCTGATCAGAATCACCATAGCCTAGCATTCCAGTGACATACTGTCTGAGAAATCAGACAGTAGGGTGCTAGTGTTTACATCACGAATATTTAGGCAAAAGCAAGACACAAATCTTTAAAAGACGTTTTCATCTACAAACCCTAGACATCACCCCATAACACAAGCTAACGAAGTCATAACAAGCACTATTCTCCATTACTGATTCCCTATCTAGCTTTTATTTACTGTTTTGTTTAATTCCTGCTTTTTATTAGTTTAGTTTAAAACGGACCTAAAACCAAATCAAAACAACTCTTTTTAAAAACCCATCACTAAATTGAATAGTTTGTCTAGATAACTCTGCTTCACAATACGATTGATCTTAAGAACGACCCTGAGTTATACTTACCTCTGTAAGTAGAATTTAGGTCCCCAGCTTTTATAAATATAAAACTTCCACCGTTGCAGCTATTACGTAACGACCGTTTTAGCTGTAACAATGTCTGTTTGGCTAACATAAGTGTTTTTGTAGGTTATGTCGGATTTTTATCAGCATCAGGCTGCGACCGCCACACACGGGAGGGAGGCCAATCGGAGGCGGGGAAATTTGCTACGAGGCCCTCCGTCAAGAGAGACAGAATATGAAGAAAGCTCTCACCAACCTCCAAGAGCATGACGCATATATTTCTGAGCTTCGGGCCCAGGTTGACGGAGGTGTGTTGGATGAGACGAGACTTTGGGTTGCTTGCGAACGGTTGCGGGTGGCCGAGAAGAAGAGAGAGAGAGCTTTGGGGGAAATAAGTATTCTGACAGAGAGGGTGGAAGGAAAGACTGAGGAGAATGCCATGCTGCAGAAGCAGGTTGATGAGTTGTTTGCTACCATTGCCGATCATGAGAGAACCCTAGCTACCGAAAGGAGCAGTGGCTCCGAAAGGCTTTTTGCAATGGAGCAGTCGAAACAGCAAATCATTTATGGATTGGTCAAGGAGAATGACAAATTGCGGGAGGAACGTAGGTGGTTCACCGCTCATTCTTCCAGCCACGCTTTCGAGACCCTCCGACAGAGCTACGAGTATCTGCAATCTGTCGCTCATGTTCAGAATGCAAGTATTTCTTATGGTCGGCATGAAGGGGTTGTCCTTGGTTATCGTGATGCAAGTTTGGGTGTACCGATGGTGAATGCTGAAGGTTACGACCCGGAGGCGGAGAAACGTTTAGATACTGATGCCGATGACCTGGGTCTATGCCAATATCCCTACTTGCAACGGTTGACCGAGAATGGCGACATTTCCATTGATGATTTCAAAGCTTTGAAACCTGCTCCGACTCCTGGGGCGTAGATTGATGTACGTAGATTGATGTATGTAATAAACTTTTGTTATTCATTTGATGACTTCGATCCTTTGTAATAAACTTTTTATTATCTATCTACTGTTATTTGCCTGTCGAAAGATGCATTTGTTATAAGTATTTTTGTTTATATGTGATCGTGTATCTTATTTGTCATTGGCCGAAAGCTAGTGACAAGATTTGTTTCTTGAACGCATGTTTATGCCCGTGTGTTGCCCTTTCATCTTCGACCTACTGGTCGGTGGAATTTTATTTTGTTGTGCATATGATGTTTTACTTTCTTACTCCTTACCGTAGGCTAGTGGAGTTTTCTTTTTAATACGCAAATGTTATTTTCGCATTTCCGTTTTTGGTCATTGTGATCGTTAAGAAAAGCGTCCTTTGCAGATTTCTGTGACCTTGTAACCTTGGCTTGTCATTTGCAACCAAAGGTTTCGGTGTACCAACTTGTGTCGGTATACCGGAGCGAATTAGAGGGGTATGCTCAACCTTGTGTGGTACTTGTAATGATATAATAAAACCGCTGCTCACAGCGTTAATTTCATTAGATATTGTATTACATTCGGGACATCTAGGAACAAAATTAATCCCTACTTTGTTACACCTAAAAGTAGTATTTTCGAAGGTTGATTCCATTCCAGCTTCTCGGCAATACTTTTCCCTTTTCATCTATCAACTCATACGATCCGTTACCGAAGGCTCTTGTTATGCGGTATGGGCCTTCCCATTTTGGACCCATCTTGCCGAGGTGTTGGGCCCTACTTGCGTCATTCCTTCTAAGAACGTGCTCACCTACTCGGTATGTCGAAGGACGAACCTGCTGATTGTAATATTGTTCCACCTTCTTTTTGTGGTTTGCTTCCCTGATGGCGTCGAGCTCACGCCTTTCTTCCAACAAATCCAAGTTTAGTGATAAGTTCTGATCATTTTCTTCAGATCCCTTTTTGGTAGTTCGAAAGGTTGGGATTCCTATTTCGGCCGGTATGATTGCTTCCGAGCCGTAAGTTAGACTGAATGGTGTTTCTCTATGGCTTGTCTTTGTCATTGTTATTTGCGCCCATAGGACGTGTGGCAAATGTTCTGTCCAGTTTGGTCCGTCCGTATCGATTCTCGCCTTCAGCCCTTGCACGATGCTTCGGTTGATTCTTTCGACCTACCCATTCCCTTGCGGATGGGCCACCGATGTAAAAATTTGCTTCACCTTAAGTTCTTCACACCATCCCCTGAAAGGGTCGTCCGCGAACTATTTTCCATTGTCTGTGACGATCTCCATAGGTACACCGAACTGACAAACTATGTTGTCCCATACAAATTTTTTAACATTCTTCCCCGTTATTCTTGCTAACGGTATTGCTTCCACCCATTTGGTGAAGTAATCTACCGCTACTAACAGGAATTTTACCTTTCCAAGAGCCGGTGGAAATGGGCCGACTATGTCCATTCCCCACTTTCGGAATGGCCATGCGCTTATCACAGGTATCATGTTTTGTTTCGGCGTCTTTTGGATCGGAGCGTGTAATTGACAGGCTCTACAGTTCCGTATCTCTTCTACCGCATCCTGGTGCATTGTCGGCCAGTAATAGCCTGCGTTCATCGCTTTAGCTACCACCGACCTGGGGCCCGAATGAAGTCCACATGACCCCTCATGGATTTCTCTTATGATGTAGTTAGCTTGTAATGGTCCGACGCACCGTAGGAGTGGTCCAAGGTATGACTTTTTGTATAACACTCTATCTTCGACTTCGTAATGTAACGACTGTACGGCCACTTTTTGTGCCTCTCTTTCATCATCAGGTAATACTCCTTCGGTTAAGTATTGGTAGATAGGTGTCATCCACGTTGTTCCATCCTCAGTTATTACAAGATTTACTTCTTTCGACATGATCGAAGGCTCATCTAACGTTTCGACCAGCACTTTTTTAGTTAAATGCTCGAAAGCCACCGAAGCCAATTTGCTTAACGCATCTGCTTGGTGATTTTTGCTTCTCGGTACCTGTGTTATTTCGGCCTTTTCAAACTTTTGCATTAACTCCTTCGCTTTATCCCGATATAGTTTCATTGTGTTGTCTCTTGCTTCGTATTCCCCGTTGATTTGGCTAGCCACCAATTTTGAATCCACGAACACCTTTAATCTCTTTGACCCTAACTTAGTGCCAGTCGGAGCCCTGCCAATAACGCCTCATATTCGGCCTCATTGTTCGAGGCACCGAAGTTAAAGTGTAATGCGTACGTGTGTTCAATTCCAGTACGATCCGTCAGTATAAGCCCAGCGCCGGATCCCAAACTGTTTGACGCTCCATCAGTAAACAAATTCCACTCGGTGTCGCTGAGATTGACTTGCGCCTTCTCTGTGGGTATTTCGACCATGAAGTCCGCGAGTATCTACCCTTTAATCGCTGTCCTTGATTTGTATTCGATACCGTGCTCGCTAAGCTCGATGGCCCATTTTGCCAACCTTCTAGACACTTCCGGCTTTTGCAAAACCTGCCGGATTGGTTGATCGGTGACTACTATCATCTGATGCGCCTGGAAGTATCGACGTAATCGTCGAGACGCGTGTATCAGAGATAAAGCCAGTTTTTCCAGTGGTGGGTAATTTACCTCCGGACCATGTAATGCTCTGCTAATGAAGTATATTGGCAGTTGTTTACCTTCTCTTTCGGCCATCAATACCGCACTGATTGCTTCTTCGGCTGCTGCCAAATACAGGTATAAAGTTTCCCCTATCTTCGGTCCTACGAGTAGTGGAAGAGAGGTGATAGATTGCTTCAATTCTTTGAATGCGACTCCGGCTTCTACCGTCCATTTAAAATTTTTCTTATCCATGCATTTTTTTAGCGTTTTGAAGAAAGGAAGTGATCTTTCGGCTGACCGAGACAGGTATCGATTCAACGCGGCCAACTTCCCATTCAGCCTTTGAACTTCCTTTGCGGTTCTTGGTGGTCGCATATCGACTATTGCCTTTGTTTTGTCTGGATTTGCTTTCATGCATCTTTCGGTGATTACATGACCTAAAAACCTTCCTTCTTCGACACCGAAAATACACTTCTTCGGGTTAAGCTTCATGTTTATTTTCCGTAGGTTGGCGAAGGTCTCTTCGATATCTGCCAACATTGTTTGCGATGCTTTGCTTTTTATCACTATATCATCGACGTAAGCCTCCAAGTTTCGTCCTATTTGCTCCTTGAAGCATCGATCCACCAGCCGTTGGTATGTGGCACCGGCATTTTTCAACTCGAAAGGCATCTTTCGGTAGCAATATACGCCTTGATCGGTATGAAAGGCAGTTTTGTCTTCGTCTTCCCTCGCCATTTGTATCTGATGGTAGCCCTTATATGCGTCGAGGAAACATTTATACTTGAAACCGGAGAGCGATTCGACCTTCCAATCTATTTCTGGGAGGGGGTACGGGTCCTTGGGACAAGCATTGTTGATGTCTTTAAAGTCGACACACATTCTCCATGAGCCATCGCTCTTATTGACCATGACTGGATTTGCGATCCAGGTTCGGTATTTGACTTCTCTCAAGATAATGGCATCTACCAACTTATCCACGGCTCCACATGCTGCCTTACTTCTCTCTGGAGCCAAAGCCCTCTTCTTTTGTACTGTTGGCCTTATGCTTCGGTCGACATTCACTAGTACAGATTTTGGCTTTGGTCACACCAGAAAAGTGTGACGAAAACCATATGGTCACACTCTTTTTTTCAGCGTGTGTGTGACTAAAGGTGCCATGACCAAAGGGGTCCATACGGTCACATTACATGGTTAGTGGCCGTATCCATCTAAAAAGTGTGACGAAAACCATAAAATGTGTGACCGTATGCTCGTTAAAATTAAGTGAAAGTGTATTTTGTGTGACTATTGTCCATCCAATGGCCACTTGAATTGTAGGTTAGTGTGGCTATTTGTAACATTTAGTCACACAACGAGTGTTTTATTTTTGGGATTTGGTTACATAAATTTAAGCCAAGAGTGACCAAAAGTGTTAATAAGTGTGACCATATGTTCTTTAAAGTTAGCTAAACGTGTATTTTGTGTGACCATATGCTTTGTAATGTCAAGTAAACTTTTATTTTGTGTGACTATTGCCAACCAATGGCCACTTTATTTTTATGTTTGTGTGGCGTTTTGTATCATTTAGTCACACAAATAGTGATTTATTCTTGGATTTGGTCACGTAAAATTAAGCCAGAAGTGGCCGTAGGTGATAAAAAGTGTGACCATATGGGCTGCAATGACAAGTAAACTTGTATTTTGTGTGACTATTGCCATTAAATGGCCACTTTATTTTTATGTTTGTGTGACGTTTTGTATCATTTAGTCACTCAAAGAGTGATTTATTCTGGGATTTGGTCACACAAAATTACGCCAAAAGTGGCCGTATGTGATAAAAAGTGTGACCATATAGGCTACAATGTCAAGTAAACTTGTATTTTGTGTGACTATTGCCATTCAATGGCCACTTATTTTTTATGTTTGTGTGGCGTTTTGTATCATTTAGTCACTCAAAGAGTGATTTATTCTGGGATTTGGTGACACAAAATTAAGCCAAAAGTGGCCATATGTGATAAAAAGTGTGACCATATGGGCTGCAATGTCAAGTAAACTCGTATTTTGTGTGACCATTGCCATTCAATGGCCACTTTATTTTTATGTTTGTGTGGCGTTTTGTATGATTTTTAGTCACTCAAAGAGTGATTTATTCTGGGATTTGGTCACACAAAATTAGATCAAAAGTGGCCGTAGGTTATAATAAGTGTGACCATACGCTTTTTAATGTCAAGTAAACTTTTATTTTGTGTGACTATTGCCACCCAATGGCCACTTTATTTTTATGTTTGTGTGGCATTTTGTATCATTTAGTCACTCAAAGAGTGATTTATTCTGGGATTTGGTCACACAAAATTAAGCCAAAAGTGGCCGTATATGATAAAAAGTGTGACCATATAGGCTGCAATGTCAAGTAAACTTGTATTTTGTGTGACTATTGCCATTCAATGGCCACTCATTTTTATGTTTGTGTGGCATTTTGTATCATTTAGTCACTCAAAGAGTGATTTATTGTGGGATTTGGTCACATAAAAGTAGATCAAAAGTGGCCGTAGGTTATAATAAGTGTGACCATACGCTTTGTAATGTCAAGTAAACTTTTATTTTGTGTGACTATTGCCACCCAATGGCCACTTTAGTTTTATGTTTGTGTGGCGTTTTGTATCGTTTAGTCACACAAATAGTGATTTATTCTTGGATTTGGTCACGTAAAATTAGAGCAAAAGTGGCCGTAGGTGATAAAAAGTGTGACCATATGGGCTGCAATGACAAGTAAACTTGTATTTTGTGTGACTATTGCCATCCAATGGACACTTTATTTTTATGTTTGTGTGGCGTTTTGTATCATTTAGTCACACAAAGAGTGATTTATTCTGGGATTTGGTCACACAAAATTAAGCCAAAAGTGGCCGTAGGTGATAATAACTGTGACCATTGTTCACCCAATGGCCACTTGAATTGTATGTTTGTGTGACGTTTTGCATTATTTAGTCACACATAATTAATCAAACAGTGGCCACAATGTGTGACCATATTATGTGATTACATATTTTAGTCACATATAACAAATCAATAATTTGTGTAACAATATGAATTACGTAGTATATAACACCACAAATTAAATTTCAATGTAAATAATTCAATCTACAAATCAATAATATAATTGGATTGTTTAATTTACAAAATAATTACGAAAATACACTTATTAAACATCAGAGTTGTAAGGACTTTTGACTATTGAGTTTTCTATTCTCTTGCTTTCGCATGGCATCGGAAGACACAAAAACCGGTCCTTTGCGCTTTTTCCTTGATACTTCTGGTGCAGTTTTGGTCTCACCAAATGCCTTTTGTCCAGTAGTTGGTGGTGTTACCTGTACAATAAACAAGGGGCATATGGATCAAACACCAAATTAAATATGAAGAACTATGTAGCAGAAAAAAACGTGTACTATGTACCTCCTCATCAAAAATCACTTGATTCTTGGGCCATGCATAAAAACCACCTACTGCATCGAGAGCTGTTTTCAAACCATTGTTTCCGTTGTTCGGAATACAAGCTGCATGCACTAACGCTTTATCAACGGACACTTTGTAGGAATCCTTTGGGAGTGGTCTGCTATGCATCATCACTTTTCCTTTTGACAAGTAGACAGTACCCAAAGCAATGATGTTGGTCCTCTTTAGGTGCCACAGTTTACACTTGAATAACTAAAAAAAATGATAACGATTATTATGTATATATATATGTCTGTATGTATGTATGCAGCAGAATTATATTAAACTGATCGAAGAATGTATGAACATTTTGGAATATATATATACATACCTGCGGTGGTGTTGGCCTTGATGGAGACAGATCATTTTGCCTATGTTTAGGTTGAAACGTGTTGACTTGTGAATCAGGCGTCTTGTGTGACTCGTCAGCAGATTTAACAACTAGTTCCTATATAAAACTCGGTAAGTAAGTCATGTATGTAAAATTATTAAATAACAGTGAGAAATATTAAAGTCAAATTAATTCAACTTTTTTAATACGTACACTTGTTTCTGTTGGCATTTCCACAGTTCTTAGTCCATTAGACTTGTGAAAGCTGGAATCCTTCTCACATCCAACATCACTTAATGCCACTCCACCATCCTGAACAGTATTGGAAGCGTTAGGATTAACGTCCACTGTTGGAGACACCTGCAATAAAAATTATACATTTGTTAGCAATATATTGTAAACTAATTTATAAAAGGTTAGCATAATTAATACAACAAATGCCTTTCCTCTAATGCTGGTACAGCAGTTGACAATGAATTTAGCTGATCCCCTTCTAACGCATCAAACCGACCCTTAAGTTTGGTAACCATTGACTGTGTTTCAAGAACCTGATCCTGCAAAGACTTTATTATTGTGTCTTTGTCTTGACGTGCGCGTCTCTCAGCAGCAAGCTCTGCTTCAAGTAACTTGACTTTCTCATCATTGCAGGCATTTCTGTTTCGAGCAGGAAGATTAAAAAACTTTTTGACAGTCACTCCACTTCCCACTCCTCGTGCGTACCCTGACTTTTCGGGTCCAAATACCTTTGTCAAGGCATCAGTCCCATCGTCAACCTTTAAGGTTCCGGCTTTGATCTGTGCCTCTGTGTCTTTCTGCATTACAAATTAATTTAATTCCAATAGGCAGTAATTAATTTGTTTCATGAAAATAAACATGAATAATGTAAATGATGAATTAGCACGTCAAAATACTTACTACGTTATCTGCCTTTTCTTTAGTCCTTTCGTCACGAAATACCCCTTCTTTGGTTTGCCTTCCTCTCAACCACAAGACACCACGTCCGGGTTCTTCATGTGCTTCAATTACTTTTTCTTCTATCTTATAATCATCAAATACACATGTAAATTAAAGTTAAAACAATTAATATATAAACTTAGAAATTAGAAAACATAAACAAATTAGATAGTATCTAGAAACAAACATTCAAAATGTAAATGTAGTTACCAGCTTCTTTTTCACATGTACGTATCCGCCTCGTCCCATAGTATGCGGATAAACAGACATGGAGCGCGCCTCTTTTGATGCATCAGACTTTTTCTTAATTACAGAACAAAAAGATATATAGTTGATGCATAAATTTGCAAACACAATAATATATATGAAAGATATATGTATGGATCTAGTTAATATAATGACCAATACTTGGTAAACCTCGGTGCTCGTATGCTGAACGAAAGCACCCCATTCCGGGGCTTTGACAATTGCACTATACTTGAATGGGACTTCAGTTAATTTTGAAGGAGTATCTCTGTTGGGCAGTATGTATTTTTCCCTCAACTTTCTTCTGAAATTCCTTAAGTGGGCACCAAGACGATTCATTATTGACTTTCTGTATGTGTCTTCAATATCAAAATATCGCTGCAAAATCAATTAAGAATCAATTGCAGACTTTTGCTCAAATATGATTACAGACTACAAAACGGCTTAGTGTATTCTCAAATATACACATAAATAATAAACAAATCTGATTAACATCAATCTGTTCTTTTAACATTAACAAATTAAATATAATTGCATAATGTATTCTCAGTGTTTTTCTATATAATAAAGGAATTAATTTAATTAAAAGGGATCAGTTGATAAAACTTGCCTTGATTTCTTCCCAAAGTTTAGCTCTTGCTTCTGCATCGACCTTCTTCCAGGAAAGAATCTTCAAGCCTATTTGCTCACGAACAATGTCTCCTATAAAACTTGCAAACACTGCTCTGTTATCACCTATTAGCCTATCCATAGCATCGAAGGTTATCTTTAGCTTTAATGCACCCGGTTTGCTGTATTGGTTGCGAAACTTGGATAACCTTGTAATGCCCCTCGGTGGAACCACTTTGTTTGCAATTGAATTCTCGTTTCCATCGTCAGCCTCTTCATGATCAAAATCATCGTATTGCTCTGATTCATATCCATGCTCTGCTTCTTCCTCGTAGCCATTAGGGTAAATAGTAGTAACATTATTATCGGCTTCAACATCCATGATCCTTTAGTTCTATCGGATAGAGTTGGTGAATTAGCACGTTTAAATCTTTTGATAATGGTTGATTATGATCGGCAGAAAAGTGTAAAAACAGAATAATGATTGTGTTTGTACTAGTTTGGAGGCATTAACTGTAATTATCAAATTTTAAGGAATGTGAATGGTTACGTCTAATTTAAAATTTTCGACTAGTTTTGGCTCTAATTTGAAATTTTAAAATATTCTGTAAATATTTGGCTCCAAAAAAAAAAAAAAAAGTTCAGCAGTGTTTTTTAATATATATAAAACATATGAAAAAAGAGTAAAACGCATCAATTAGATTAGTGGTATAAGTTGTGGAAGGTGTTGGGTTGGTCGCATGTTCAAATCTTATACCCTATCTTTTTTTTGGTTTTTTTTGTTTATGAGTTTTTTTAAGCATGAGTACATCATTTCAAATGACGATTAACTAACCCGAATTCGAAGCTTATTTAGCCACCCGAATTTGAATAACCCCGTTTATAGTATTTACATTTTGATCCATCAGTTTTGATTAATTAGTTTTAATTAACCACTAACCAGGTGTGTTAATAATTTTATTTAAAACCAACAACAATGAAACACCGAAATATACGCAAACAAATACACAAATTTAAAACGTTGTTAAGTTATATATATATATATATATATATATATATATATATATATATATATATATATATATATATATATATATATATATAGTAGCAGCATACCAAAAACTAATAACCAAAGTATCCAACATACATACATCGTTAACTTATTATACCTAAACATCCCAAATTCGTACAAACCAAAGGTAACAAGCATCCCACAAACAAACCTTACATCTAAACAGATATTCATTATTGCCATACCATAATTGGTCCATTAAACTACGCTGGGTTGCACTGGGTTTTCACTACAATGATAGAACCTAGCAGGGAATTTCCTTGGGCTTAAGCGGTCGCGATCATACAAGATCATGCGGATCTTGTAAATAGTTCGCCTCACAATCCAGCAACCTTCTGACCTTGTGTACTCGTCGTGCAACAGTTTCCTTGCTTCTTCCATCCTTCCTCCACCTTCCGCCATTAGCAGCATACCAAGGACAAATGTAGCATCAGTGTGTCCCAAACGCGATGCCTGTTGCAGCATCTCCTTTCCAGCAGCCTCATCACCCACATAGAACATCCTCATCTGATCAACACAATAATATAGAAACATAAATATGTATGTAACAGATAGAGTACCTCATGACCTACATATATAGAACATCTTCATCTGATCAACACAATAATATAGAAACATAAATATGTATGAAACAGAGTACCATAAAAAAATTCAAATGAATGGAAAATAAATTGTACCAATCCATCTCTGTACAACATGTGTCGGTTTCCTTTCTCCCGCAAAAGTGCTAGCACTTCAGCTTTCTGTAACAAGAAACCGAGATGAAAAGTTGGAATCAACTTCCATCCTTTTATACACCTCATCTGACTCACTAGCTCGTCTGAAGGTTTTGCAACTGTTATATAGGTAAACACAGAAGCAATATAAATCCCTCATAGATGGTAATTTCCTAAACACTGTTCATTCAAAAAATTCAATCTAAGCCCTAATAAATGTGCTACTAAATTCAATCTAAGCCCTAATCACACTTAATTAATCGCTAAAATAGGCAAATGCAGTGTTATTTAAGTTCAATCGATAGTGTTTACTAGGGTTAGGAGACTTACAGAGTCTTGAATTTAAAAACGTCAATTGCCCTAGAAGCCCCCAAATGCGCTAATATGTTGGTGATGACTCCATCCGGTAGTTCAGAAAGCGATAATCCATGTTCCATAGTCGATCGTCGTCGTTTTGGTAGTTGGAATTCCATGGTTTTGATCTTTGTTTGAAGATTTGGTGATGCTCCGTTTCAAAGAGTTCGGAAGTTTAAAAGCCGGGAAGTGATGAACTGGAATAGTCACAAGCCCATTGTATATATATTTGGAAATTACGGAAATGCCCTTTAAAATAAAATGCTTCTTGTTGGATTAGGAAGGGTATTTATGTCAATAACACCTTTAATGTATATATTTAAACGTTTACAAATATGGTAACAAGATAAATTACTTTTATATGTGATACAGAATTTTACAATAACATAATTATTTACAATCAAAAACTATTATGCAAATCTTAAGCTTAGGAAGTTGTATAATTAAAAAGATGACGATTTAACTATATCCTAAGTTTTTTATTGGCGTTCGTGACACAATTAAATGATGGCGTTTACTTTGAAGTATATTACCTAAGTTTTAGAATTTATGATATTATCCTTAGTTTAATAATGAAATATATTACCAATATCACATATGCCACCATTAAACTTAGGATAAAATTAATTCATCATTTGAAATATATGACATTATCCTAACTTTAATAATGGAATATATTACCAATATCACATATGCCGCTATTAAACTTAGGATAAAATTAATTCATCATTTAGAATTTATGATATTATCCTAAGTTTAATAATGAAATATATTACCAATATCACATATGCCACCATTAAACTTAGGATAAAATTAATTCATCATTTGAAATATATGACATTATCCTAAGTTTAATAATGAAATATATTACCAATATCACATATGCCGCTATTAAACTTAGGATAAAACTAATTCATCATTTGAAATATATGACATTATCCTAACTTTAATAATGAAATATATTACCAATATCACATATGCCACCATTAAACTTACGATAAAATTAATTCATAATTTGAAATATATGACATTATCCTAAGTTTAATAATGAAATATATTACCAATATCACATATGCCACCATTAAACTTAGGATAAAAATAATTCATAATTTGAAATATATGACATTATCCTAACTTTAATAATGGAATATATTACCAATATCACATATGCCACCATTAAACTTAGGATAAAATTAATTCATCATTTGAAATATATGACATTATCCTAACTTTAATAATGGAATATATTACCAATATCACATATGCCACCATTAAACTTAGGATAAAATTAATTCATCATTTGAAATATATGACATTATCCTAACTTTAATAATGGAATATATTACCAATATCACATATGCCACCATTAAACTTAGGATAAAATTAATTCATCATTTGAAATATATGACATTATCCTAAGTTTAATAATGAAATATATTACCAATATCACATATGCCGCTATTAAACTTAGGATAAAACTAATTCATAATTTGAAATATATGACATTATCCTAACTTTAATAATGGAATATATTACCAATATCACATATGTCGCTATTAAACTTAGGATAAAATTAATTCATCATTTAGAATTTATGATATTATCCTAAGTTTAATAATGAAATATATTACCAATATATTACCAATATCACATATGCCGCTATTAAACTTAGGATAAAACTAATTCATAATTTGAAATATATGACATTATCCTAACTTTAATAATGGAATATATTACCAATATCACATATGCCGCTATTAAACTTAGGATAAAATTAATTCATCATTTAGAATTTATGATATTATCCTAAGTTTAATAATGAAATATATTACCAATATCACATATGCCACCATTAAACTTAGGATAAAATTAATTCATCATTTGAAATATATGACATTATCCTAAGTTTTATAATGAAATATATTACCAATATCACATATCACATATGCCGCTATTATCATAAGTTTAATAATGGAATATAATATCACATACACCACTATTAAATTTAAGAAAAAATTAATTTATCATTTGGAATATATGACATTATCATAAGTTTAATAACCAATATCGCATATGCCACTATTTAACTTTGGATAAAATTAATTAATCATTTGGAATATATGACATTATCTTAAGTTCAATATTTGAATATATATTACCAGTATCACTACTATATATATTCAAACTTATGATATATATAAGGTGTATTACTCAGAAAAATGACGAGTTAATTATATCCTATGTTTTATTATAAAGAAAATGATTAATTTATTACATCCTAATTTTATATAAGTTGTATTATATCCTAAGTGTAATATATATATATATATATATATATATATATATATATATATATATATATATATATATATATATATATATATATATATATATGCGTATCATTACTTAAATAATAAGGCTAATTCAACTAGAAGGAAAAAAAAATGCTACAGCCTAGATTCGAACCCGGGGCAAACTTGTAGCCGCAAGGAAACCAAGGAAACCACTAAGGCACGTACTGTCTTTGTTTATTTGGTTATAATTTATTCATTAATAACGTATTCATTTTAGTTTAATTAATTAAGCGGTTCTTTTAATTTTCAAACCCTAATTATTTACAAGACAGGCGCCTTACACCACTAATCAAAGATTCAAACCCTAATTATTTACAAAACAGGCCGTACACCTCTAATCAAAGATTCGAATCCTGCAATGGACAAGTCTTGGATGGGAACAAACAGGATGAACAAACCTTATAGAGATGGAGTAACAGCATTTATTGATTACGCATTAGACAACTTGAAGAATATGACTAACATCGACCCACAAAGTAATAAACAACATGTTGAAATCCCCTGTCCATGTACCAAATGTTTAAACCATGTAGTGCGTAAAGTGGAGGAAGTGCATTTCCATCTATTCTGTCATGGCATTGATCTAAACTACACAAAGTGGACTAAACATGGAGAAAAGGATGAGCCACCATTAAGTGCCGTGGAACATCAGAATGGAACACCAGATTTCCTAATTGACACACAGCTGCCGGATTTTGATTCAGAAATTCCAACAGATGGCCCAGAAACAGTGGAAATGGTGAATGCAGCAAAAGATAATTTTGATCATGATGATCCGGATGACCATGCCAAGTTTCTAGAACTACTATCAGACGCAGAAAAGTCACTTTACAATGGATGTCCTGACTTCACAAAGTTGTCCGCAACTGTTCAACTACTCAACTTGAAGAGTAAGTATGGCTGTTCTGATAAGTTCTTTACTGAATTACTAGTTTTGTTGAAGAAGATGCTACCTGATGGTAACGAACTGCCGGAAAAAACTTATCAGGCAAAAAAAATTATGAAATTGATGGGGTCAGGATACAAAAAAATAGATGTATGTATAAACAACTGCCTTCTTTATTGGAAGGAGGATGAGGAATCGACTATGTGTCGAACTTGTGGGGCATCAAGATGGAAGCTGGATAAGAAGATGAATAAAATGTACGATAAAACTCCAGCAAAGGTAATGTGGTATTTTCCAATCATACCAAGAATGCAACCTCTCTTTAGGATAGAAAGTATTTCAGAAGATTTAAGATGGCACGCGACAAGGAGGAAAACAGATGGTGTGTTACGCCACCCCGCAGATTCACAGGCATGGCGTACCATAGATACAAAATTCCCCGAAATTGCTAATGATCCAAGAAATCTAAGGCTAGGAATATCGGCTGATGGTGTAGATGTCAACAGAGGAAATAGGCATCGTAGTGTATGGCCAGTTTTAACGGTCATTTACAACCTTCCTCCATGGTTGTGTATGAAACGAAAGTTTATAATGCTTTCTGTGTTGATACCTGGATACCCGGGAAATGACATTGATGTTTTTTTAGAACCGTTGGTTGATGATCTGCAAACCTTATTCGATACAGGGGTCGATACATATGATGCTTTCACAAAACAAATCTTTAGGCTATGGGCGGTTGTGTTATGGACAATAAATGATTACCCTGCCCTCTGTACTTTATGTGGCTGCCCAACCAGTGGATACAAAGGTTGTGTAGTATGTGGGAAAAATACGGATTGTGTTAGACTTCCTGCATCATCGAAGCAGAGTTATGTGGGTCACAGAAGATATCTACCATATACCCACGCGTTCAGGAAGCAAAAGAAGGCGTTTAATGGAGAACAAGAACTCCGCCTGTCTCCAATTCCAAAGACTGGGGAAGAAATATACAATGAGGTCAAACATATTGAAAATAAGTGGGGAAGGGAAAAACGACCAATTAACAAAAAGGCATCAGAAAACCTTAACGATGCGAGAGGCATAGGTGGGAAGATCCAAAAGCACAAAAGGAAAAGGGGAAATGAAGATGGTAGTTCCAGTCAAGTAAATGAACAAGATGGTCCGTACTGGAAGAAATTCAACATTTGGTATCGAAAGCTTAAATATTGGAGGCATAATGAAGTTCAACATTGTATTGATTTCATGCATATAGAGAAGAATGTTGGTGAGAGTCTAGTCGGAACTTTGCTAAATGTTCCGGGAAAGACGAAAGATGGAGAGAATGCGCGATTGGATCTGGTAGAATTGAATATAGATAAACCAGAGTTGTTTGCTAGGAAAGACGGAGACAAAACAGTACTACCTCCAGCAGGTTACACACTAACGAATGCCGAAAAAGACATCTTTTGTAAAACGTTATACAACATCAGGGTACCTCAAGGATACTGTTCAAATTTCTCGTCATTAGTCAACCTAAAAGATAGGAAGCTCATCGGGCTTAAATCACATGACTATCACATGCTAATGCAAGAGTTTCTGCCCATTGCAATACGGTCAATCATGCACCAACCCACACGATATGCTATCATCAGGTTTTGCTTTTTTTTAAAATCAATATGTAGCAAGGAAATCGTATTAGATGAAGTAGATAAGATGCAAGATGAACTTTGTGTCACGCTCTGCCTACTCGAAAAGTTCTTTCCTCCCTCGTTTTTTGATATTATGGTCCATTTGACTGTGCACCTCTCTAGGGAAGTAAAATTATGTGGTCCGGTATGCTTTCGTTGGATGTATCCCTTCGAACGCTGTATGAAGGTTATTAAAGGACATGTGCGAAACAGAAGTAAACCAGAGGGATGCATTGCTGAGGAGACTATTGCAGAAGAAACAATAGAGTTTTTCGGCGAATATAAAAAGTCAATGAAAACTATTGGTATCCCACGAGATAAACATGAAACTGATGAAAAAAATGAGGACGGCAAGCCACTTTCGGCCGGCAAATCAGGTGACGTTTCAGCAGAACTCCTTCGGAAAGCACATTTGAATGTAATACAGAATACAGATGAAATTGTACCGTATATCGAGTAAGTATTACTAACACATGCATGTATATTTCGTTACTTAATTAAACTGATGCAACAAACATAATAACCAAACACCTTATTTCAGGAAACACAAGCAGGTTTTGGAAACACAAAACCCGGGTAAGCGAAAATCATGGCTGGAGAATGAGCACAGTATATCTTTTGTTAGCTGGTTACGCGAAGAGGTAATAGCCCATTTTTTGTAACTGTTTGTTTGTTGTTCCTTCGATTTGAAGCTCATATATATACTTGTAATGAGATTCAGGTTGAGAGAGAATTAGCGATCTCCACAGAAAGTGTATCAGAAACCGTAAGGTGGATTTCATATGGACCACGCGCCACCATAGTCAAATACAGAGCATATAACATCAATGGGTATACATTTCGTACTAAATGTAGTGATGGCAGCGTTTACCAAAACAGTGGTGTTAGTGTTGTGACAGAAGATGTGCACATAGTAAAAGGAGTAGCAACCACAAGACGCAAAGTGTATTATGGGGTTTTGCAAGAGATATGGGTACTAGATTACCGTTTCAAGCAACTCCCTCTTTTCAAATGTGATTGGGTTAACCATCAGAAAGGTGCGGTCAGACGCGATACTACGCTTGGTTATACACTGGTTGACCTGAATAGTTTAGGCCACAAGGATGATCCGTTCATATTAGCCTCACAAGCACGACAAGTGTTTTATGTGGAAGACCAGCTAAATAGAAAGTTGTCTATTGTCTTCAACACACCTCCCAAGAATTACAGAGATACATATGATGACATCGATGAGGAATTTAGTACTGTCATTCACCCGCACAATGATAACATTTTGCCACGTGTGGATCCACGTGACTTGGGTGATGAATCAAGAGATGATTACTATCGAACCAACTGTGGAGGTATTGTTATACCAAAATCCAAGTGATCGGGTCATGCTGGAACACTATTGTAATACATTAATTAGCCTTGTAACTTAGCTTTTAATTAATTTATGGAATTATTATTTGTATCTTAATTTATATGACTTCCACGTTTTATTTTATAGTTCAGTGCCCTTTATTGTAGTACAACAACCTTGTAAATCAGAACATAAATAGTTAGCATATATAAATAATTGTCATATATGACAACAGTTTTACATTAATGAATTTAATATGCAAAAACAAGCTGAGCATAGGATTCGAACTTGGATCCCAATTAACCACTCCAGGTACAAAGAAACCTATTAACCAAGTGAGATAAATGTTAGTTCTGCTAGGAAAACAGCAACTAATTACATATCTATGAATGCTAGCTTTTGGCCATAACACACACACATAATGTATTAGTTTCTCTAACACACATATAGTGGCATTTGGTCACATTGAAACTATGTGTGACAAACTCAAATTCATGTCTTAGTCACATAAACAATTACTTCATGTGACCATATAGTGGCATTTGGTCACGTTGTTCAAGTGTGTGACCATATAGTGACAATATGTACCTGTTTTTGGCTACATTGAAATTTTGTGTGAACAACTCGAATTCATGATTTAGTCACATCAACAATTACTTCATGTGACCATATACTGGCACTTGGTCACAGTGTTCAAGTGTGTGACCATATAGAGGCATTTGGTCACAGTGTTCAAATGTGTGACCATATAATTACCATATCTACCTGTTTTTGGCTACTCTGAAATTATGTGTGACAAACTCAACTTCATAACTTAGTCACATAAACAATTACTTTATGTGACCATATAGTGGCATTTGGTCACAGTATGCAAGTGTGTGACCATATAGTGGCATTTGGTCACAGTGTTCAAATGTGTGACCATATAGTTCCCATATCTACCTGTTTTTGGCTACACTGAAACTATGTGTGACAAACTCAACTTCATGACTTAGTCACATAAACAATTACTTTATGTGACCATATAGTGGCATTTGGTCACATTGTTCACTTGTGTTACCATATAGTGACCATATGTACCTGTTTTTGGCTACACTGAAATTATGTGTGACAAACTCGACTTCATGATTTAGTCACATAAACAATAACTTCATGTGACCATATAGTGGCATTTGGTCACAGTGTTCAAGTGTGTGACCATATAGTGGCATTTGGTCACAGTGGTCAAGTGTGTGACCATATAGTGACCATATGTACCTGTTTTTGGCTACACTTAAATTATGTGTGACAAACTCGACTTCGTGATTTAGTCACATAAACAATTACTTCATGTGACCATATAGTGGCATTTGGTCACACTACTCAAGTGTGTGGCGCGGTATTTGTCACACTTTATGTGTCTAACGTGACTAATGCTTCAAACTTACTCTTCATTGGTCACGCGTTCCAAATCATGTGTGACTAAATAATCATCGAAAAAACATCAGTTACCTTTAGCCACATAAACGTATTAACGTGTGGCGAATACATTTCAGAATGGTCACATGATTGGAGTGCATGTGTGTGAAAACGTATGATCATTTAAGCTCAGATTGTTTAGATCTTGATCTAGGATAATAATAACATTGAATTAATCATAAAGTGCGGAATAACAATAAGAACATCAATGTTATCACTTCAAGCCTCAATTATTATTTGATCAGAATAACACGGTTATACAACTATAACAGGATCAAGAAACCTTGATCTTGAGGCTAAACAAAAACCCTAGACGTCTACATTATGTGTGCACACCAAAACCTACCTCCCTACATCTCTTTATATAATAGAGATATTAGGGTTACAAGAAATCCTAATTGTACATGGAAACTATTTAAACAAATATCACTTTTAGTCCCTCATGTTTAAATCTTTTGTATCATCAAATCTAAAATATCCTAACAATCTTCCCCTATTTGATGATGACAAAATAAACATCTTCTCACGCAAACTTCCCCTTAACTCTTGATTTCTTGTAATCATATCATGCCATGCGATAAGTTGCAAATATGAATCTTCAAATTCTTCTTCCCCTTTTTGTCATAATCTAATAGGGGTCTTTTGCAATCTTGTAAACACTTCCCCTTAAGTTACGCATGAACATCTCCCAATGGCTAAACACTTTTTCAATAAGCTTCCCCTCAAATCAATATGTTAACCATATCTTGAATCTCGAACTTTGTAGGCTCTATGTAATGATTACTGGTCGGTGAAGAAAAATAGAATATAACAAACTTAATAAAAAAGTTAAATCTTCCAAACTTGTACCTTATATCTTGTACTATCCACGACATCAAACTTATAATCCAATGTATAAGTAGATCACAATCTCTTTGACAAAAATCCTTATTTTCCATAATAAGTCACCGAGCATACCAAAACTCTTTCAAGTGATAGCAAATGTGAGCATTGAGCATCCTAAGTTTAATCTCACACGTTTGCTAGATTTGTCAAGTCTTCGTCGTCACCATACAAACCAAACAAGTTATCTTCAAAGCTCTTCATCCACCGCCTTGAGATATGATAAGATACATAGCTGTAAAACTCAACTACAATATTAAATAAGCTATAATCAACCTTCTTCATAATCACATCTTCATAGAATCTTCATGAACGAGCCATTAAATCAATAAGAATAAATTGTTATGAAAACAATTTCAATCGAGATCCAAACTCTTCTTATACAGTAACCATAAGAACTGTATGGATAACCATCCAATAATAGCAACGAATACCATGTAGTACCATCCATGACGAGTATCACTAATTCCGCTAGTGTTTGAAAAATGACTAACAGTGGTTCTCGCTACCCAACAGTGGCAAAATTATATTAACAGTGGCAACTACTAACTAGCAGTAGCAACTACTAACAGTGGCTATACCGAACAGTGGTTACTAAGTATTAGAAGCAGTAGGGTTTTGTGCTAGCAGTGGCAAGCTTGTACTAACAGCGGCAAGCTTGTATTAGCAGTGGTAGATCTGTGCTAGCAGCGGCAACGTTGTACTTAACAAAGGCAACGTTGTACTTAACAGTGTGAGCAGTGGCTAGCACATTTAACGAGCAGTGGCAGCAGCTTCAGAATTATATATCTTCTTGATGACATATCTGATCAAGCTCAAACTTTAGCACGAAGTCCATCAATGTTTCATTAACCACATATCCAAAACTCAAGTCGATCCAACGGTTAACGAATACACAGCAATTAAATCAATACAGCTGCACAAACAGAAACCACAAACGTACTGCAGCAAATTCGAATTTTAATATCTCTATGTAGATACATCCAATCACAATGAAATTTTTACACAATGTATAAGCATATGTCATCTATAACATATCCAAAAATCATAAACTTTCGTTGAATAACGAAGACACAGTGACCGTTTTACTTCTGCCATTCTGAAAAACCCTAAACTTTCAGCAACCAATTTCGACAATAAATTTCCCTCAATTGTCACACCCCCAAAATCGGTAATTGTGTTTATTTAATGTTTAGCGGAAGCAAGTTAAGATTTAGCGGAAGCATCTTGTTTCAACAGTTTAACAACGGGGGTGATGACGTTACAATTGTGCATTCATCGTATCAGAGCATATGATCATACAGAACATAATATATTAAGGATGCCAGTCAAATAGTTATTACAAAAGTAGTACGACTGTGTAAGTCGTACAGTAGTAATAAAGTTTAAAACATTTAAGTTTTACAATACATATGTTAAAATAAGATTTCATGAGTATAACTGCAATGTCTGCAGTAATACAGAGGAAATCCTCAAAAGCTGTCCCATAAAGTATGGCATCCTAAGTAGTCCAGGGTTGTCATCCTGAATGCATGCGATCCTTACTTACATAGCTAATTTCCTGTAAAACATAGAAAGAAAGTCGTCAACAAATATGTTGAGTGAATTCACAGGTTTGTATAAATATGTGGTATGTTAACCAATTTATGTTAAAGTTATTGAAATGTTATTCAATAAATAAATGTTTGCAGGTTTTGCAATTTGTAAGATGTTAGGGATAATTACCCTGAAGTATAGTTTTATGTGGGTTGTTACCCAAAATGTATGTCTGGTTGTTTACCAGTATATGAATATAATCAGTAAGTATACTGACATAAAACAGTTGTAGGATATGTTTATCCTAAATAATATGTGTGGGAATACTTAGACTATAATCCCCTGAAAGGTGAGCTAAACCTCGCAAGTTAAAGTAACGCGACCTAACCCTATAACCAAACCACAACCAAATCTTATGTTTCTTGCCTGAAGGACAGTTAAGTATACGCTCCATCCATAGGAGGGTCGTCACGGCAATAGTACTATTCGTATACTCAGTGGCTAGAGTCACCTAGCTAATGGTTATAGTTTGCATGACATAAGGACTTTTCATGCATACATTGGGAGTCTGGGTCCGTACTAGGATATGTTGTCTAATTCCCAAAACAGTTGTGAAATATATAATTTCATATCCAACAGTTGTATAAAGCAATAAAGCATTTATATAATTTGCTGCATGTGTTTGCATGCAGTTTCTATGTTTACACCCCCATGTTTAAAAGCATAAAACATTTGTAAAGTAGGGGCTGTGAACTCACTGTAGTTTGCTCGGTAGGAAAGCTAGCAGCCAAACAGATAATTGCCCAAGGTATGTTAACCTATATACAATAAATATATTAACATAAGTACGTTTGATTTGTTTTAATCACTTATGTTAACAGTTTGTTTGTTTGAAGAATTGGTTGATTTCTTAATAATATAAGTCGTTGTAATTGTTGGTGACATTGTGTAGAAATATTGTTATTATTTCTTTTGTCGTATACTTGGTTAAGTATATAAACCAATATGTAATTGTCTATTTAACGGAAGGTCGTTTTGTTTCATTCGTATATATATATATTTGTGAATATATATTCTTAAGTGTCGTATGTATATATGTTTAATAAATACATTGTTTACGTATATTAACATATATATAAGTTTTCATTTGTTTAAGAAAACGTATACGTTTGTGTCTATATATATATCGTGTGTCCTTTAATATATATATATATATATATATATATATTGTAATACGTTGTTTCGTATTTTAAAAAGGTTGTAAGTTTTATTTGTTATAAAACTTCGATTGTTTTTATAAAACGAAAGTAGTTTGTTTTTAATATCATTACGTTTGTTTTAATAAGTCTTAAATATTCCGATAATGTATTTGTATCCAATTTCATATATATACGTTTATATATATATCGTTCGTTCGTACGAGTTTAATTAAGTCCTAAGTCCGTGTCTCGGTTTCGTCTCGGTTAGATGTTACTAATAATATTTTGTTGGGCTCGGCCCGATTTGTTGGCCCACTAATAATAATGTAGCTCGTTTGGTCCGTTAACTCGTTTATATAACCCATTTACTTAATCTTTGGTTTAGCCCATTACTTTGGCCCAAAAGGCCACCGGCCCAGCCTGAAGCCCAGCCCAGTATGTGAATCCGCCGGATTCTATTTGAATCCGCCGGATTCTCGTTAATGGATAAGGTGTTGCCGGATCTTCGGGTCAAGCCGCCGGGTCGGGTCAAGATTAAGTGAATCCGCCGGATTTAGTTGAATCCGCCGGATTCTTTTGTGTTCACAAAACGTTCATGTGAAGCTTTGGGAATCCGCCGGATTTAGGTGAATCCGCCGGATTCGAGCGTGTCTTTTACTCGTTCACCGTTTTAGCCGAAGATTTGTGTGCGAGTTTCATAGGGGAATCCGCCGGATTCTACATGAATCCGCCGGATTCATGTTACTTCCAGGTCCTGTCCGAACAGGGCAAAATACATACACGATCTTTTGGTTCCAAATCGTTTTTACCATGTTACCAGTAGCTTATAATGATGTAATATAACGTTTTTATCATCCTAACATTATATTTTAACAAGTTTTAGTATAACGATTTTTGTTTTAAAGTTTTGGGTTTTATAAACTCATTTTCAAGATACATCAAGAATCAACAATTTGGTGTGTTATATGTTTAGATTATGATGTATAAACATGTTAGATGACGAAATTAAAGGAAATAAATCAAAGGTTTGTAGTTTTTCTTACAAAATGAAAATGGTGATGATGGTGGACGGATGATGAAGATGATCGGATGATGATGGTGTTGCCTCTGCTTCTTGCTCCTGATGTTGTTGTTGTTATGAAGATTGAAGGAAAAGATGATGGATGATTATGGAGTGGAGTGTGTGTGTGTTGAAGAAATCACAGAGAAAAATGGGAGGGAGTATGGCTTCAAATAGCCTGCTTCCTCAATTATTTGAGTTAGGTGCCCATTTTGGGTACCTCAATTTCGAGTACGGGTATAATTATAGCAATATAAAAATCAACAATTTATATTTCTATTATGTAGGTGTTCTCCTGGTTCGTAATTTATAGTCAGTATAATGATGTTATCATTATTTTAAAGAGATGTACAATTTTGTACATTTTACTGCGCGCAGTTAATTAAGCGCCAAATTTCAGTAAATTTAGGATTTCATATTTTGAGGTAATGTTCTAATCACTTTCAAATGAATCACAAAATTGAAATTTTTAGGATTTGACTTCGTATGCGCGTTTTAGAATTGTTTCTGTTCGTTATTAATACATTTTATGTTAAACGCATAATTAGACCTTTGTATCTATTTGTTATAGATATATAAATACTCGTAATTAATAATTGAGTTATTAATAAAGTTTGTATCACGAAACTTTTGTTATTTATTTTTGTCGGGTTCGTTCCGATATATTTGTATGTAACTTTAAATACTCACGTATTATGTATTACTTTTTGTTTAAAAGTACTGGGCTTGCTAGGCTTACATCACATCAAATAGTTTTGTTAAAACTTAACCAGGAAATTAGCGTAAGAATGCACATGCTTAAATGTAAATTAATACCTAATTTGGAGAGTTGTCACATTCTCCCCCCGTTAGGGAAATCTCGTCCCGAGATTTAATTTGTGTCGTGAGTCGTGGTTACGGGTTTAAATAGTTGAGGATATTTCTTGCGCATTTCATCCTCACGTTCCCAGGTGAACTCTGGGCCTCTTTTCGAGTTCCATCGAATCTTGACAAGTTTGATCCGACTGTTTCGGAGTTTCTGTGTTTTCGTATCCATTACTTCAAGCGGTTCCTCCACGAAGTTGAGTTTTGAGTCGACATAAATTTCGTCGGGAGGTATGATTAACGCTTCGTCAGATAGACACTTCTTAAGGTTACTCACGTGAAACGTGTCGTGAATATTACTAAGTTCTTGCGGGAGTTTAAGCTTATAAGCTACAGGACCAATCCTTGCTAGGATCTCAAAAGGTCCAATGTAACGTGGGTCTAGCTTACCGCGTTTTCCAAATCGTACAACTCCTTTCCAAGGAGATACTTTGAGTAGGACTTTGTCACCTACTTGAAATTCCAAAGGTTTTCGTCTATTGTCTGCATAACTCTTTTGTCGGTCTCGTGCTGTTTTCAATCGATTAAGCACTTGAGATATCTTGTCCGTTGTCTCTTGGACTATCTCAGGACCTGATAACTGTCTGTCATCCATTTCTGCCCAACAAAGTGGGGATCGGCACTTGCGTCCGTACAACGCCTCGAAAGGTGCCATTTGTATGCTCGTATGATAACTATTGTTATACGAGAATTCGGCTAAAGGGAGATGAACATCCCAGTTTCCTCCAAAATCAATCACGCAGGCTCGTAGCAAGTCCTCGAGCGTTTGTATCGTTCGCTCACTTTGACCATCGGTTTGTGGATGATAGGCTGTACTCATGTCGAGTCTAGTGCCTAAAGCTTGTTGCAGTGTTTGCCAGAAGCGAGAGGTGAAACGTGCATCTCTGTCAGAGATGATAGATAATGGAACTCCATGTCTAGAAACAACTTCTTTTATGTAGATTCTAGCCAGCTTTTCCATCTTATCTGTCTCTTTGATGGCTAGAAAGTGAGATGATTTCGTCAGTCGGTCGACAATCACCCATATGGAGTCCATCCCAGATGATGTTTTCGGTAGTTTCGTGATGAAATCCATCGTGATGTGTTCCCATTTCCATTTGGGCAACTCTGGTTGTTGCAAAAGTCCGGATGGCTTTTGGTACTCAGTCTTAACTTTTGCACAAGTCAGACATCTACTAACATAGGTGGCAATGTTTCTTTTCATGCCAGGCCACCAGTAAAATCCTTTCAGATCGTGGTACATCTTATCTGCACCAGGATGTATCGAGTAATTAGACTTATGAGCTTCGTCCAATACTAGGCTACGTAGCTCATCAACACAAGGAATCCAAATTCGATTCATGAAGTACAATACTCCATTTTCCTTAGACTCCAGTTGTTTCTCCATCCCTTTGAGGGATTCGTCCTTCATACGTTCTGGAGTAAAGGCTGCTTGTTGAGCATCACGAATTTGGGAAATCAGATCCAAGTGGATTGTCAGTCCTAACGCTCGAACTCTTCGAGGTTTCACTCTTTCCTTACGACTCAAGGCATCCGCTACTACATTAGCTTTGCCTGGATGGTACTTGATTTCACAGTCGTAATCATTCAACAATTCAACCCAACGTCTCTGTCTCATGTTGAGTTCTTTCTGGTCAAATATGTGTTGGAGACTTTTGTGATCGGTAAAGATTGTACACTTTGTACCGTATAGATAGTGTCTCCAAATCTTAAGTGCAAAAACGACTGCTCCCAGCTCTAAGTCATGCGTAGTATAGTTTTTCTCGTGAATCTTCAATTGACGAGACGCATATGCAATGACCTTGTCGTTTTGCATCAACACGCAACCTAATCCTTGATGTGAAGCATCACAGTAGACAACAAAGTTTTCTACTCCTTCTGGTAAGGATAGGATAGGTGCGGTGCTCAATTTCTCTTTCAGCATTTGAAAAGCATTCTCTTGCTTCTCGCCCCAATCAAACTTCTTGTCTTTTTGCGTTAGGGCGGTAAGTGGCTGAGCTATCTTCGAGAAATTCCCAATGAACCTTCGGTAGTAACCGGCTAACCCAAGAAATTGTCGTATCTCAGTTGGGGTCTTTGGGGCTTCCCAATTTTTAATCGCCTCAATTTTGGATGGGTCCACGTGAATTCCTTTGTTATTGATCACGTGACCCAGGAAATGAACCTCACGCATCCAAAACTCGCATTTAGAGAACTTTGCATAAAGCTTCTCTTTCTCCAGTAATTCAAGAATCAGCCTCAGATGTCGTTCATGGTCTTCCTTCGTTCTCGAGTATATCAAGATATCGTCAATGAACACTATGACGAACTTATCCAGATAAGGTTTACACACTCTATTCATTAGATCCATGAACACTGCTGGCGCATTCGTTAGCCCGAATGGCATAACCAGGAACTCGTAATGACCATATCGAGTCCTAAACGCAGTCTTAGGGATATCTTCATCCCGTACCTTCAGTTGATGGTAACCCGATCTCAAGTCGATCTTTGAGTAATAACTTGACCCTTGCAGCTGGTCAAACAAATCGTCGATGCGTGGCAATGGGTATCGGTTCTTAATCGTCACTTTGTTCAGTTCTCGATAATCGATACACATCCGCATTGATCCATCCTTCTTTTTGACGAACAACACCGGAGCTCCCCACGGTGAAAAGCTCGGTCGGATGAATCCTAAATCCAGCAGTTCTTGCAACTGTGCAGACAGTTCCTGCATTTCTGATGGAGCTAAACGGTAAGGCGCACGAGCAATCGGTGCAGCTCCCGGCACTAGGTCGATATGGAATTCAACCTGCCGAGGAGGTGGTATCCCTGGTAGCTCGTCAGGAAATACTCCTGGGTAGTCGCGTACTACGGCCACGTCGTCCATGCGTCGCTCCTCGGGTTTCTTATTCACAACATGTACCAAAAATGCTTGGTACCCTTTTCGTAGATACTTATTTGCCTTCATGCATGTAATCGTTTTCACCACACGATTACTCTTTTCTCCTTGAACCATCAACATTTCTCCTGACGGTAGAGGTAACCGTACAATCTTCTCATGACAGATGATCTCTGCGCGGTTCAGTGATAACCAATCCATGCCAACCACTATATCGAAGCTCCCTAATTCTACCGGTAGTAAGTCTATTTTGAAAGAATGACCTTCTAAAGTTAAGGAACATCCTGGTACTATTTCTCCTGATTCAATCAACTTACCATCAGCTAGCTCTACTGTGTATTTGTTATCTAGCTTAAGGGATTCGATCTCTAATAGTGGTCTAAACTCAGTGGACACAAAGCTTAAATCAGCACCGGAATCAATTAACACAGAAGCAAAATGGTTGTTTACAAGAAACGTACCAGTGACTGTGTTAGGATCCTGACGTGCCTCTGGTGCTCCTAACATGAACACGCGTCCACGAGCTGGCTGATTGTTGTTGTTGTTAGCATTGTTGTTGTTGGTTCGGTTGTTGTTGTTACCGCGGTTGTTTCCATTGTTGTTGCGGTTACGAGCGTTGTTGGCGTTACGGTTTTGGTTATTGAGTCGAGGGCATCGGTTTCGATAGTGCCTCGTGTCGCCACACTCAAAACATCCTTGGTTCTGGCGAGCAGTGTTTCCCTTAGGGGCAGGGTTTACCTTACAGTTTTGGGTTTTGTGACCCCATCCCTTACAGCTGTCGCAAAACCAACACTCACCCTCGTGGTGTTTGCTACACTTATCACACTTAGGTTTGTTACCCAAGTATGGCTTCGATTCCACAATGGTGGCAGCGTAAGACTTTAGATTTCCAGATCCTTTCTTGTTGGATTGACCCTGACGGTCATTCCACTTACGCTTCTTACCTCCAGAACTACCAGCTTCAGCACTGCTCTGCTCAACCTTAACCGACACAGTCTTCTTGGTCAGTGTCCCCATTCTAACTGCTTCATCAGTCAAACTCTGCGCTAAGGTAACAGCGCTCCTGAAAGTGTCAGGTTTGGAGGACGTAACTAAACTCCTGATCTGTGGTGCCAGTCCATACACATAGCGTTCAATACGCTTATACTCAGGCGTTACCATATGTGGCACAAGACGAGCTAGTTCTTGGAACCTAGTTGTGTAACCAGTGATATCAGCACCAATCATAGCAATGTTCCACAGCTCAGTCTCAATTTTCTGCATCTCACTGCGAGGGCAGAATTCTTCCATCATCATACTCTTCAATGTTTCCCATGTCATGGAATAAGCAGCTGGTCGTCCCATCGACTGAACTTGACTGTTCCACCAAGTCAAAGCTTTATCAGCTAGTGTGCAGGCAACATACTTCACTGCAGTGTCTGGTAGACAATCACTGATGTCCAACACAGAATCCATCTTTTCTATCCAGTGTATAATACCAATAGCACCTTCGGTGCCACAGAAAGATGGTGGTTTACATGCCTGAAATGTCTTATATGAACACCCTTTGCGGTTATTCACAACAGTCTCAGCAATAACAGGGGTCGATCCACTGTTATTAATCCCAGTCTCACGGTTTCGGCTTGCCTCATACTCGGCAATACCTTCAGCTATGCGTCTAGCTATTAACTGCTCAGTAGTTTCCTCAGTGTTAGGTGGTGGAATGGTTTCAGATGTAGGAGGTACAGTTGTTTTCTGACTGTTCCTAGTAATTCGTCGTTTTGGCGGCATAGTTCAGTTCTGCGATGAATAAAATGCAGAAGTCAATGCCAAGATAATGAATGTGATGAACAAGATTTCACATTGTCTATCAAATGAATAGTATGGAGAATTTGAGAGAATAATGTTTCACATTGTATATCGCACGACTTTGAAACACCCATATGTACTTTGTACAATATAATCACGTTGGCCAGGCGTCATTATATAATGCCAAATACATATTTCTTTTCATCATCGTTTAAGTGCAATCAATGTTTTATGGAATTCAAGATAAGATAAATAATTCATAGTATGGTAGGTTTTCAAAGTTTGCAAGAAATGGTTTCAACAATTATTACGTGATAACTTTTCTATCACTTGTATATGGAGATGAATATAATTCGCACGAAATTTCGAATCGAACCTAAGTTATATTATACATTAACTAGAACGTTCTTACATCGTTTCATTACAAAACTTGATGATATCTCCTATATCCATCAAGAGTGATTTCCAATACTACACGAGTTGCTACAGTACTAATTAAACTAAACTTAGCTATACTTAGATCCTAACAAAACGATTATATTCCTACGACAGTTCTTCATCAGTTCTTTATTAAGCTATCTTTAGCTATGTTCTCTGTCGTAGTGCAGTTCTTTTTCTTCCACTCCTGGTCCAGGTTAGGAGAGGAGTAATGCCTTTCTAGCATAGTCTTGTATCGTAGAGTTGGATAATAGTCCAGATCATTCTCAGTTGAGCATTTGCTCAGACGTTTAATCCAAGTCTTGACTCTCTTCTTACGATCACTAGCTACTTTCTTCCAGAAGCGAATTCTATCCCTAACTCGGACAGACATAGGCCTCTTTAGGATTCTCAACTCAGTTTCATAGTTCTTGCATTTAGATGCAAGTTCCCAGTTTTGACCATCTAGCTCTTCAGCTTGGTCTCTAACTCTCTCATATTCCTCTATGTCAATCAATCCAAAGTGGTGGTTCTCAATCTCTTCTTCCACCAGTTCCACTATCGGAATTGTTTCTGTATCGACATATTCATATTGTATCTGCTCGTCGATGGTTATGTCATCATCTGATGAATATTCACTTATGACAGGTTCTGCCATTTTTCCAGTTTCAAGAGATCTATAGGTTACAAAGACATATTTCAGTATCCACAGTTATGTAGTCTATATTGTCAATATATAATCCAATCACAACGCACAGTAATATAAACAATAATAATAAACCAAATACATACGTCATATCATATAATTGATTATAGTTAGTTCACAAGTTTTTATACAAAACATGATGGATCTATCCTAGATATCCATCGATCCAAAGACTAATCAAAGCATGACGGGTCTGTCTACACACCGTCGATCCAAATGATATACAAAACATGACAGGTCTGTCTATACCCGTCGAACCAAATTTCCAAGTCTAATACATAGTATATATACAATCCTAAGTAGGCACATCCCGCCCTACATAGGTCTAACGGAAATACGGTAGAAATGATCCCACGGCTGTCCTCAACACAACCATCACCACACAAGCACCAACCACAAGCCCTGCAATCCTAACATGTCTCTCAAGTGTCCTCACACGAGCACGTGCGGACTCAGCTATCTCCTGGGCAGTAAACACATGGTTCAACAAAAAGTGATGATGCTCATGCATACCAGCCATGTCCCCATACAGACGAGAGACCTCATCCTGTACCTGTCCAAGGTAAGAACTCCTGCTAGAAGAAATACAGAACAAAGTATGCATAACAGCGACTAATGTAGGGAGAGTCTGCTCTATCGGCTCTCCAGTGGTAGGCAGTGATGCTGGGGGTCGTGAGGACTCTCCTGTCTCAAATGTGGAGGGAAAACCCTCTAATGACCTCCAATGCCTCAACAGAGGAGTCATCCACTCTAGATGAGCAAACCTGGGTGCCCTCTGTGGAGACTCAACAGAATCGTCCGCTGGTGCTAACGGACCAATAGGAAGATCTCGGACACACATCCTCGGTGTCCTCCTATATACAGGCCTGCGAGAAGTCTCACCGGCCTGATGGTGAATACCTGTAGTAGTAGGGATAACCTCAGGTGCTGTCGGTGGTGGCGCAATGTAAGCGTCACTAGTGTCATCTGACATGTCTCTCAAATGAACAGATGACTCATCCCCTACAGTGATCGCGGGACCCTCAAATGTAGCCTCTGTCGGCTCCTCATCCGAAGCATAAACATGAATGAGTGATTGACTAGACATACTGTGACAAAAGAATTTGTGTGTGACGTGTCAGTCGTATGTTAGATATATGCACACGTATGTATGTATGAATGCATGAATGTTCTAGCCAAGGCTATAGTCTAGGTCTCTAAGGTTTTCAGTCACCTAAAGACTTCTAGTTCGCTATAACCAATGGCTCTGATACCAAGTCTGTCACACCCCCAAAATCGGTAATTGTGTTTATTTAATGTTTAGCGGAAGCAAGTTAAGATTTAGCGGAAGCATCTTGTTTCAACAGTTTAACAACGGGGGTGATGACGTTACAATTGTGCATTCATCGTATCAGAGCATATGATCATACAGAACATAATATATTAAGGATGCCAGTCAAATAGTTATTACAAAAGTAGTACGACTGTGTAAGTCGTACAGTAGTAATAAAGTTTAAAACATTTAAGTTTTACAATACATATGTTAAAATAAGATTTCATGAGTATAACTGCAATGTCTGCAGTAATACAGAGGAAATCCTCAAAAGCTGTCCCATAAAGTATGGCATCCTAAGTAGTCCAGGGTTGTCATCCTGAATGCATGCGATCCTTACTTACATAGCTAATTTCCTGTAAAACATAGAAAGAAAGTCGTCAACAAATATGTTGAGTGAATTCACAGGTTTGTATAAATATGTGGTATGTTAACCAATTTATGTTAAAGTTATTGAAATGTTATTCAATAAATAAATGTTTGCAGGTTTTGCAATTTGTAAGATGTTAGGGATAATTACCCTGAAGTATAGTTTTATGTGGGTTGTTACCCAAAATGTATGTCTGGTTGTTTACCAGTATATGAATATAATCAGTAAGTATACTGACATAAAACAGTTGTAGGATATGTTTATCCTAAATAATATGTGTGGGAATACTTAGACTATAATCCCCTGAAAGGTGAGCTAAACCTCGCAAGTTAAAGTAACGCGACCTAACCCTATAACCAAACCACAACCAAATCTTATGTTTCTTGCCTGAAGGACAGTTAAGTATACGCTCCATCCATAGGAGGGTCGTCACGGCAATAGTACTATTCGTATACTCAGTGGCTAGAGTCACCTAGCTAATGGTTATAGTTTGCATGACATAAGGACTTTTCATGCATACATTGGGAGTCTGGGTCCGTACTAGGATATGTTGTCTAATTCCCAAAACAGTTGTGAAATATATAATTTCATATCCAACAGTTGTATAAAGCAATAAAGCATTTATATAATTTGCTGCATGTGTTTGCATGCAGTTTCTATGTTTACACCCCCATGTTTAAAAGCATAAAACATTTGTAAAGTAGGGGCTGTGAACTCACTGTAGTTTGCTCGGTAGGAAAGCTAGCAGCCAAACAGATAATTGCCCAAGGTATGTTAACCTATATACAATAAATATATTAACATAAGTACGTTTGATTTGTTTTAATCACTTATGTTAACAGTTTGTTTGTTTGAAGAATTGGTTGATTTCTTAATAATATAAGTCGTTGTAATTGTTGGTGACATTGTGTAGAAATATTGTTATTATTTCTTTTGTCGTATACTTGGTTAAGTATATAAACCAATATGTAATTGTCTATTTAACGGAAGGTCGTTTTGTTTCATTCGTATATATATATATTTGTGAATATATATTCTTAAGTGTCGTATGTATATATGTTTAATAAATACATTGTTTACGTATATTAACATATATATAAGTTTTCATTTGTTTAAGAAAACGTATACGTTTGTGTCTATATATATATCGTGTGTCCTTTAATATATATATATATATATATATATATATATTGTAATACGTTGTTTCGTATTTTAAAAAGGTTGTAAGTTTTATTTGTTATAAAACTTCGATTGTTTTTATAAAACGAAAGTAGTTTGTTTTTAATATCATTACGTTTGTTTTAATAAGTCTTAAATATTCCGATAATGTATTTGTATCCAATTTCATATATATACGTTTATATATATATCGTTCGTTCGTACGAGTTTAATTAAGTCCTAAGTCCGTGTCTCGGTTTCGTCTCGGTTAGATGTTACTAATAATATTTTGTTGGGCTCGGCCCGATTTGTTGGCCCACTAATAATAATGTAGCTCGTTTGGTCCGTTAACTCGTTTATATAACCCATTTACTTAATCTTTGGTTTAGCCCATTACTTTGGCCCAAAAGGCCACCGGCCCAGCCTGAAGCCCAGCCCAGTATGTGAATCCGCCGGATTCTATTTGAATCCGCCGGATTCTCGTTAATGGATAAGGTGTTGCCGGATCTTCGGGTCAAGCCGCCGGGTCGGGTCAAGATTAAGTGAATCCGCCGGATTTAGTTGAATCCGCCGGATTCTTTTGTGTTCACAAAACGTTCATGTGAAGCTTTGGGAATCCGCCGGATTTAGGTGAATCCGCCGGATTCGAGCGTGTCTTTTACTCGTTCACCGTTTTAGCCGAAGATTTGTGTGCGAGTTTCATAGGGGAATCCGCCGGATTCTACATGAATCCGCCGGATTCATGTTACTTCCAGGTCCTGTCCGAACAGGGCAAAATACATACACGATCTTTTGGTTCCAAATCGTTTTTACCATGTTACCAGTAGCTTATAATGATGTAATATAACGTTTTTATCATCCTAACATTATATTTTAACAAGTTTTAGTATAACGATTTTTGTTTTAATATTTTGGGTTTTATAAACTCATTTTCAAGATACATCAAGAATCAACAATTTGGTGTGTTATATGTTTAGATTATGATGTATAAACATGTTAGATGACGAAATTAAAGGAAATAAATCAAAGGTTTGTAGTTTTTCTTACAAAATGAAAATGGTGATGATGGTGGACGGATGATGAAGATGATCGGATGATGATGGTGTTGCCTCTGCTTCTTGCTCCTGATGTTGTTGTTGTTATGAAGATTGAAGGAAAAGATGATGGATGATTATGGAGTGGAGTGTGTGTGTGTTGAAGAAATCACAGAGAAAAATGGGAGGGAGTATGGCTTCAAATAGCCTGCTTCCTCAATTATTTGAGTTAGGTGCCCATTTTGGGTACCTCAATTTCGAGTACGGGTATAATTATAGCAATATAAAAATCAACAATTTATATTTCTATTATGTAGGTGTTCTCCTGGTTCGTAATTTATAGTCAGTATAATGATGTTATCATTATTTTAAAGAGATGTACAATTTTGTACATTTTACTGCGCGCAGTTAATTAAGCGCCAAATTTCAGTAAATTTAGGATTTCATATTTTGAGGTAATGTTCTAATCACTTTCAAATGAATCACAAAATTGAAATTTTTAGGATTTGACTTCGTATGCGCGTTTTAGAATTGTTTCTGTTCGTTATTAATACATTTTATGTTAAACGCATAATTAGACCTTTGTATCTATTTGTTATAGATATATAAATACTCGTAATTAATAATTGAGTTATTAATAAAGTTTGTATCACGAAACTTTTGTTATTTATTTTTGTCGGGTTCGTTCCGATATATTTGTATGTAACTTTAAATACTCACGTATTATGTATTACTTTTTGTTTAAAAGTACTGGGCTTGCTAGGCTTACATCACATCAAATAGTTTTGTTAAAACTTAACCAGGAAATTAGCGTAAGAATGCACATGCTTAAATGTAAATTAATACCTAATTTGGAGAGTTGTCACATCAATCAAAGACTCAGATCGGAAATCCCTCCTGTCAGAATGTGCGTCTATGAGTTATGAACTTACAGTTTAAATTTCACGACAATCTAACGGTTAACGAATGAGATCCGGAATTTTTACCATGGCTGTGCAGAAAGTGACGAATTACGAATTTTTCTTGCAATCTTCTAGGGTTTCTTCGATACGGCTTCTTTTGCTTGTAAAACTTGTATATCCTAGATCACGAGCAACCTTGCTTTGATACCAATTGTGAAAACGTATGATCGTTTAAGCTCAGATTGTTTAGATCTTGATCTAGGATAATAATAACATTGAATTAATCATAAAGTGCGGAATAACAATAAGAACATCAATGTTATCACTTCAAGCCTCAATTATTATTGGATCAGAATAACACGGTTATACAACTATAACAGGATCAAGAAACCTTGATCTTGAGGCTAAATAAAAACCCTAGACGTCTACATTATGTGTGCACACCAAAACCTACCTCCCTACATCTCTTTATATAATAGAGATATTAGGGTTACAAGAAATCCTAATTGTACATGGAAACTATTTAAACAAATATCACTTTTAGTCCCTCATGTTTAAATCTTTTGTATCATCAAATCTAAAATATCCTAACAATGTGTGACCAACTAATGACGTGAATTCAATTTTTGTATCTTCAGTCACGTAAATATTCTAATGTGTGACGATTTGGATTTCGAGCATGTGTGACCAAAGCCCATTTTTGGCGTAGTGACTTAACCGGTGTTCTATAATGCTTCTTGGTACCCCCACCATATCGGCTTCCGTCCACGCGAATATATCCATGTTCCTTCTTAGTAAAAGCAGCATCTCTTCTTTAACATGCTTCGGTATTCTTCCTCCCAGAATTATCGGTTGTTCCAGATACTTTGGGTTTATGATCACCTTCTCCTCTATTTCCCCCTCCTGCTCAATCTGTTTGGGTTTCGACTCTGGTATCTGTCCACCGGGTGTGTCAGGTAGGGTTTTTTCATATAATTCCCTTTCGGCCTGTAAGCTTTCTAGGACTTCTTTCTTTCGGCTTCTATCGTCGCGATGCCATGTGGGGTTGGGAACTTCATAATGGCATGCATGGTCGATGGTACGACGCGCAAGGCCGAAAGGCCTGGGCGTCCTAGCAGGATATTATAGGATGATGGTGCATCGACAACCAAAAATCGTAATATAACCGTTCGATCCATTGGGTACACTCCGAAGGTCACAGGTAAAGTTACCTCGCCCATCGGCCATACTCTTCCCCAGCAAACCCTACAAGCGGTCCTCCGGCATCTATGATTTTTCGTTTCGCTTCCATATCCAATGCCCGAAAGCAATGTGCATACATGATTTCAGATGCACTTCCCCCATCAACATAGATCCGGTGCACCATTTGATTTCCTACTTCATCTTTGATGAGCAGTGGGTCGCTAGCGGGGAGGACTCCTGGTACCGTCGGGAAGATAATTGGTTCGTCCATCAAACTTTCGCTTCGTTCCTTTCTCTTTGCTTTATTCCATTCGGTATATGTTACCATCACGGCTTTTCCTAGTCCTTTCTGCCCGTTGTCTTTCTGACCATGAGGGACTAAAGCTTTACTTTCCTGTCTTCCGGTCGGACCACCCTTGACCTCTTTGATCAGATGAGTGAGGCGACCTGATTTTAATGCTTCCTCAATTTGCTTTCGGAGTTGGAAACAATCATCCGTGTGATGACCCCTTCCATTGTGAAAATCACAGTATCTATCGAGATTTCTCCGCTCAGGGATGCCGGCCATTGGTCCCGGAGGCTTGAAGATGGAGCGTGCCTCCTCTGTTGCCAAGATTTCGCTTGGTGTCTTTGTGAGTGCCGTAAAAGGGGTGTTTCTTCGATGTGTTATGAAAGGTTGGGTATTTCTCCTAACTTCCGGTGCTTTTGATCCGTAAGTCAGAAATGGTCTGGAGGACCCATGTGTCTTCCAGGAAATTTACCCCTTAGGCTGAACCTTTTTTGAGACCGAATCAGTGGTTTGTGACGCAGCTGCCTCTTTACCCCGTATGAAGGCCTTCGTGATCTCCCATATCTCTTCGGTTTTGTCCGGTATTTCGCTATTTAGTTTTTCAATCAACTGTCTGTTTCGGATCCCATGCATGAAACCATAAATTTGCATCATTTCCATCGTGCCACTGATCTCGATGCTTTCAGCCTTGAATCGGTCCATGAAGCATTGGAGGGTTTCATTTTCCTTTTGTTTAATGTCGTGTATTTCAACCGCGTGTCGGGTGTACCTTCTTTGCGACGTGAAATGCGCAACGAAATTTCTTCTCAACTCTTCAAAACTATCAATTTTCCCTTCCGGCAAGTTATCATACCACATCCGAGCGGATCCGGACAATGTTTGTGCAAACATATGACACCATAAGGGCATGGACCATTGTTCCATTTCTGCTACTCCCGAGAAAAGACTAAGATGATCATCCGGATAGGTGGTGCCGTCATATATTCGAACGTGCGAAGGCATTCTCATTCGAGCAGGTCTTTGGCAATTGGCTATTCGAGCTATAAACCTCCTCCCGATAGAAGGTTTATATGGTGAATTTAATTCATCTGCCGAACTCTTTTCGCTTTCTGTCTCTTCTCCTGTTTCCTCTGACGAGGTCGAAACATAATTTCTTTCCTTGACCACTTACCTTTAGTTCGTCGTGATTTCTTTGACAGTTTTTTCCGGGGGTGCAGTTTCCGTGATTTCCTTTCCTTCCTCCTTCGATCCCCGTTTGCCATGGTATCTTCAGACTGACTAGTTGTTTCCTTCGTCACCGAAACAGGACGGTAAGTGGAGTCCGTCTCCTCGTATGATAGCTTTCGGGATGTCTTTCTTAGATCGTCTTTCTCGATAGTATCCATAATGCTCCGAATCCTCTCGTAATTGTCCTTTACGAAAACTGGTGTGATTTCATCTTCCGATACATTCGCTTCATTTTCTTGGTTGGACCCCTCTGCATCTCCCTCCGGATTTGTCTTTTCCATTTGTTCAGACGGTCCCACGGATGGCGCCAATTGTTGATCCACGTAGTACGGAACAGTGCAATAGAGGTAGGATAACCGAAGGATGCTTCGGTATACGAGGGCCGAAGGTGTCGGTACGTTCGGAGTAGGGTCGAAAGAGGGTTTGGGATGCCAAGAAGTCCTGAACCCGAAAGGGGGTTTCCCTTTTCGGTTGGCGATTCCCTAATGGTAATCCGAAGTGCCCTAATAGACAAATACGGATTGTACGCCACTGAAGTCAGGAGTTTCTTTCAGTATGAGAGCGTAATTAATACGTATCATGAATGCCCACCTACTGGTGGTTGAGCGCTTATTTATAGTGTCCAGGGTGTCACCCTTTTGCCCGTTTCGGTACCACCCTTTTATCCGGTGGGTAAAAGTGTTACTGCCGCCGGTTGCTGCATTAATTAGATGTGACAACTCGATTGATATGTCTTTCGGTCAGAATGGGTGTTTCGGTATGATCACGATGTTTCGGTACCCATGTACCGATACGGAGGTACGTCAGCAATCTACATCAAGGGACAATATTGATTGTACATGCACTTTCCAGGGAGAAATCAAAACATCATCCTTAATTTACGAAAACTACCTTGTTCATTCTAATATTTGTGGGTGGACAAGTTTCATATATGTAATAATAAATATAAAAAAAAATCAATACTTTACACATTCTGGACTTGAACTCACAACATTGAAGTCGATAGGCCTACTTGTAGTTTGTACCATGCATGCACCATGCGCTACTTCAAGAAATTTCATGTGTAGAACCAGGGGCGGTACCAGAAAATAATTCAAACGGGGGCGAACTTTAAGATTTTTTATTATGTCGGGTTCTTCTATTAGAGGATTTTTTTTTTACATAGACTTGTAGATTTAACGACCTTAAATCAACAAAATTGTTAGTTTTTGTTTTACGTGTTACTCTTCACTATCTAAGTATAAAGTTTCTAAGTTTCTGTTTATCCACTTCAATTGTGAAAGAAAAATGAAAAAAGAAAAATTCACCTCTTAAAGTATAATGCTTAATAATTGTTATATAGCGTACACTTATTTTATACTAGCAGTTAATAACAAATAGAATTAAGCTTAGTAGAAAGAAAAGGGGAACCGAAGGTGGCAGTGGACAAAAGTTAAAAGAAATGTTGGGTTTGACTTTGAAGTTTGGGTTTAATGAGGATTTGTGAAGGAAACATGGTCGCCACGCGACCAAAGGGAGATCGCCACGCGATCTCTGGAACGAAGTTTGGAGTTTTGATCAGTAGCGGATTCGCTGTGCGATGAAATTGTATCGCCATGCGAAGTGTGAGATCGCGACGCGACCAATAGGGATCGCGACGCGACTGAAAGGGATCGCAATGCGACCATGGCCCCGTCGCCACGCAATCTTGGTCGGTTCAGCAAAAACGAATTTTGTTTAGTTTCCTTATTTTGCTAATCCTATATAATGTTTAATCCCTGATTCATTGTAACTCTAATGCACGAAATTTCTTGGTGCCATTGTCAGTAAAGAAGATTACTCGGTTCTTGCCCGTGGATTAAACCAATCACATCTATTGGATATAACAGCGTTAATTCTGCGTGTTCTCTAATTGCTTTCATTAAGTTCTATTGTGTTTGTTCTTGTGTTTGATCATTCAAATCAGGTTTCTAGCATAACAATTGGTATCAGAGCCCTTAGGGTTTTATTGATTTGAATATTTAAGCAAGTTGATTGATAGGGAAGATGTCGTCTCAAAAGTTCAAAAGGGTTGACAACTTTGAGTAGACGGGGATTATTGGGTGGTGATGTAACAGGTAGAATGGGTTTCTGCGAGGCTTGTGTTAAAGGTAAGCAACATAGGGTCTCATTTGGTGTTGGCAAACATACATCCATAGAAAGTCCTGGAGTATATTTACTCAGATTTGTGGGGTCCTTCTCCGGTTAAGTCCCGTGGAGGATGTTCTTACTTTGTGACCTTCATTGATGATTACTCGAGGAAGGTTTGGTTGTATTTTCTGAAGTCTAAAGATGAAGTGTTTGGTAAGTTCAAGGAGTGGAAGATCATGGTTGAAAAACGGTCTGGAAAAAGGTAAAAACTCTGAGAACTGACAATGGGTTGAAATTCTGTAATGCACCGTTTGATAACTTCTGTAAAGCAGAAGGTATAGTGAGGCACCGCACTGTACGACACACACCACAGCAGAACGGGGTCGCATAACCGATGAGCCAAACACTGTTACAGCATGCACGATGCATGCGGATTTATGCTGATCTACCGAAGCAATGCTGGGCTGAGGCAGTTAATACTGCTTGTTATCTGATTAATAGGTCTCCATCAACTACAATTGATTTGAAGACTCCTCAAGAGATGTGGACTGGGTCTGCATGTGATTATTCTGGTCTAAGGATATTTGGTTGTCCTGCTTATGCTCATGTGAATGATGGTAAGCTTGAGCCGAGGGCAATGAAGTGTGTATTTCTAGGGTACGCGGATGAGGTTAAAGGTTATCGGCTGTGGTGTACAGAGAAAGATAGAACTCCGAATTTATAATTAGCAGAGATGTTACCTTTCATGAAGCTGCTATGTTAGATCTGAGAAGAGACTTGGGAAATCAAGCAGAGAAAGATCAGGGTGATAATCGGAAGGTGGAGTTTAATACTCCTGATAGAGTTGTGGTATGTGAGCATGAGAAAGAAGCTGACAAAGTTCCTAACGTACAGGGTGAGCCGAGCTCACAGGGTAGTGTGGATGGTACAGTTGATACGGGTCCATCTAGAAGTGTGGAATCTGAACCAGTGTTAACCGGGGAGGATGCTGAAGGGATGGATGATCTACCTATAGCACAGCGGAAGGAAAAGAGGAATGTTCAAAAGCCGGCAAGGTATGCTAACGTTACTTCTTTTGATTCTGTAGCATATGCACTTGCAGTGGGAGAAGATGTCGACTTGGATGAACCTAACTCTTATAAATAGGCGGTTGGGAGTCAAGATACTGAGAGTTGGTTAGTTGCAATGAAAGAGGAGATGGAATCACTTGAAAAGAACCAAACGTGAGTTCTTGTACCATTACCAGAGAGAGTTGAACCACCGAGGTTCAAAGCTAGGTTGGTGGCTAAGGGTTTCTCACAAAAGGAGGGAATTGACTATCACGAGGTGTTTTCACCTGTCGTGAAACATAAGACGATTCAGGTCCTTTTGGCTATGGTGAGTGTATTTGATTTGGAGCTAGAACAGCTTGATGTCAAAACGGTATTTTTACATGGTAGCTTGGATGAGAAAATATATATGTCGCAACCTGAGGGGTTCATTCAACCTGGTAAAGAAGACCATGTGTGTTTGCTGAAGAAATCTCTATATGGTTTGAAGCAGTCTCCAAGACATTGGTATAAAAGGTTTGATTCGTTTATGATTTCCCATGGTTATTTGCGTAATCAATTCGATAATTGTTTCTACTCGAAGAGCTTGTTGGATGGTTCTTTTATTTATCTGTTGTTATATGTGGATGATATGCTTATTGCTTCAAAGAACAAAACTGACATTGACGAGTTGAAAGTTTTGTTAAAGAGTGAGTTTGAGATGAAGAATTTGGGGTCAGCTAAGAAGATTTTGGGTATGGAGATACGGAGGAATAGAGGAGAAGGTCTCTTGTACATCTCTCAAGAGAAGTATGTGGAGAAATGATGTGACGTAAAAAGTCATGTTTTTAGAAGCTTTATTCCTCACATTTTGGACCTTTCTTTAGTAAAAACATTCCAAAACATTGATTATTTATTAAAATTCACTAAAGTGGTTCAAAAGTAAACGTTGTGGTAAAAATCACTGAAAACACTCTGAAATCGCACAAAACACAGCATTTTAATACAGACCGATTCTTCCGACCTCATTTTTCTGTCAAGGCACACCTCCTAACTTCTACCATCTGTTGTATAGGTAAAATCGAGACGGAAAAATCTAGAATCAAGTGAAACGGCCAAAGGACGGAGAAGACACTGCACTTTCAGAGCCACTAAAAGTCATTTCGGCTACGCCTAAGTTCTACATACCCAATTTCTATGAAATTTGCATCATTAGAAGCGTAACGGAATTACGAAACCATAGGCGAAAGAATCAGGTCAAACGGACGCGTAACGAAGGAGATAGGGACGTTTTAAGCAACGAATGAAATCAGACGGAGACCGTATACGGCCTCAGGCACCGTATACGGCCCTTGTAAGACCGTATACGGCCTAATACACACCGTATACGGCCCTTACAAGGCCGTATACGGCCTCCTACCCCATATCGTGCTTCGTTTGCTTGTACGTGTTGCTTCGTGAGTTGTACGTGCGATTTAATGCTTTGCCTATAAATAATGGACACCCCTCACTTCACCAACATACCATTTTTCTCATTTCATTTCTTCCTTACACTTTCTCTCTCACACACATCACTCTCTCTCTAGTTTCTCTCTCTAGAGATTTTCTCTCTTTAGAATTGGGCTAGTTAGAGAGATAGTTAGGTAGAGGTAGCTTTTAGCTTTTGTACGGAGTCACTCCAAGACATTGTATTCGCGAAGATCTGTCTGTAATAAATTCGTATCAGGTTCTATTTATATATCTCTTACTTTCCAGTTTTAAACATGTGTTGCTTTGTTTATGTTTGTTTAGGATTGTATGCTAGACATATAATGTTATTCTAGACATTTCTTTGTGTTTACTATGATGTAGTTATGTTAGAATAGTCAATATGTTTATGACATGCTGTTACTCTGCCCGTGTTACTTTAAACTGTGTATGAACTCATAAACTGAATCTCGAATGTTTATCTATCCAACTTATGCTGTGGTTAGAAGCTTCCTACTAGAACTTGGCCAATTACTAGTGGTACGTTCTCTACCTATTCTATACTTGATGATCAATGAACTTGGTATGGCTGTGTTCTCTAGGTTGAAAGAAATCATAAGAGACACGGAGCGTAGGATTAGAGATAGGTTAGATTCATGTTTATCTGTTATATATCTTTGAGAGAACTTTCGGGATATCTATGATCTGATTATTGGTTATCTGCTACGCTTAGGATTATGGTGTTCTATTATGTGTCACCCTATTGCATGTTCTTGTTTGATTGTTGCCTTAGGAATGATGCATGCTAGAGTTATCCTCCTGGTTCATATCAGTAACTGTATAATTAGGTTTTCAGACACAGAATATTGGTTTACACAGTAGATTAACATGCATGGAATAGTTGTGATGATTTATATCTGTAATGCTGAACAATTTAACTGATCGTTAGCCCGATTATCCCAACTTGGTCAGCGGGATTATCCCCGTTCGTGTTCTTGTTCAATCAACAATTCACGCTACGATACAGACGTCTCTGATGACTGTGACCGGGGACCAGGATTCGAGGATAGTCGTCGGTTAAATTGGTCTGTACATTTGGGAGAACTTCCGGTGTATTTGACTTCTATAACTGCTATCCACGTGACATGTTATTTATCTGATTGCGGACAACTCTACGTTAGATATTTAACAGGCTCGTAGTTGTAGCTCATTAGGATATAGGAAATCTGCGAGAGTAATGTGGAACCCTAATTAATGTAACGGAAAAATCGTAAAACGCCCTATTACTCGGTATAGTGCTGGAAACACCAATTGGTGGAGTACAAACGTATGGAAGCCGCGGAACGGTCGTAGGTACAATACTTTGCATTAATTATGTTTCTATCCTCTCCGGATTAGTCATCACATCTAGTAGCCTTACCCTTGACTGTTCATCAATAACACATAACGAAATCATAGTAAACACTCGCTTATCCTCTGTTGACCGAGTCTCCGTACAAACCTCTTTTGTTTTATTTTCTTTATTTAAATTAGTATTTTGTTTTATTTCCGGATGATATTGATCTTCCGTAAGGATCGCTAAATAACTAAGATAACAAAATTCTTAAAATCGGTCAACAGATTTAAGCGATCCTTACGGAAGATCAATATCATCCTTACGGAAGATCAATATCATCCGGAAGTTACAGTTTTTATCCCTAGGTTAGTTAGTTTTTAATTTCCCGTTCTTAGTTAAACCTATCCTTTCCAAAACCCTATTTTCTTCTAAAAACTAGTTATGGCGAATCGTATCACTCTCGCCTCATCAACCTAACCACTGCTAGAGGGACGAGGAGAACCAAATCGCAGTGTCAGTTTCATGGTCTTTCGGTTGAAAATCCAAACGCCCATCTTAACAAATTCATCAACCTTTCCGACACTTTCGAACAAACCGGATCCAGTGTCAAAGTCACCCGACTTCACCTGTTTCCTTATTCTTTAGCTTTCCGAGCTCAGACATGGTTTTATGAACTCGAACCCAATTCGATTCATACATGGGAGGAGATGGCTACTAAGTTCTTAGCTAAGTTTTTCCCTCCGTCCCTACAAACCAAGCTCAAAAATGAAATCATTAACTTTCGTCAAGGAACTACTGAATCATTAAGCTCAGCTTGGGAACGCTTTAAGAATCTGCTTGGAAGATGTCCGAATCATCAGTTGGCTGAAACGAATCTGGTCTGCACATTCAACAACATTCTGAATCATCATCACCAACAAACCCTCGATGCTGCTTCATCCGGAAATTTCATGCTACATACGTCAGAAGAAGCCTGGAAGTTGATTGAGACGATAACGATGCACCAACATGACTTGGAGTTTGATGAATCAACCTCGGAAGACAAATACACTTCTACTCAAGCGTTAGACACTTTAAAAGCTCAACTCGAATCCATCTCTAAAGTTGTCAGTAATATGCAAGACTCTTCCAAACCTAAGAAGCAACCTCAACGGCTCTTCTCACGCTCGAAGCCCAAGGAAGATGTTCTCGCCACATCTGGAACCACTGATCAAATCATTCATTCAAAACTTTTCACTCAGCGGTTATCCAACCAACCTATCTCTCATTTTTCAGTTCCCTATACACCCTCTACTTCTTCTCAATTGTCTTCTCGTCTAAACAATATGATTTTCAATAACTTCATGGTTGAGCAAAATAATAAAAGCAAACAAATTGTTGATTTTCAAAACCAAATTGATTATTTGCTCAGAATTTCAAACGATTTAATTAAAAACATGGAGTATAATGTTAAAAGATTGTTTTTAAAAGTTGAGGGGAAGCAAAGAGAAGAAGCGATTAGCAAAGCTATTCATCATTCATCTTATGATTATGATAATATCCTTGTTGTCACTAGAGGCGGAAAAGAGACTAAGAATGAGAAATCAGAAGATATTCCTTCAAACGAGCCTTCTAGTTCTTCTCTACCCACTGATTCAGTACCTGTTGACACTCCTGTCACCTCTCCTGAACCAGAATCTTCCAAAGCCCCAGAAGTAGTTAAACCAACACGTATACCTTTCCCTGGTAGGCTTAAGAAAGAGAAACAAGAAGCCCAGTTTGGAAAATATCTAGAGATGTTCAAAAGCCTACACTTAAACGTTCGATTATTAGATGCTTTAGTTGAAATGCCTAGTGGTGCCAAATTCTTTAAAGAACTTATATCCAACAAACAAAAACTCAGACAAATAGTTAACTTGCCCTTAGACGCAGAATGCTCTTTAATTATGCAACAAGGACTGCCCCCAAAGCTAGGAGACACCGGCCGTTTCACTATTCCTTGTTACCTTCAGGATGTTCAAATAAGTAATGCCTTAGCTTACTTAGGAGCTAGTGTAAACCTTATGCCATACTCGCTTTATAGGAAACTAGGATTAAGCGAACTTTTACCAACCCGTATGACCATCCAATTAACTGATAGATCAGTTAAACTCCCTCGAGGAATTGCTGAAGATATTATGGTACGTGTTGATAAATTCGTCTTTCCTGTTGATTTTGTTGTTATGGATATTGAGGAAGACGCTCAGGTACCACTCATCCTTTGTAGACCTTTCCTAAATACTGCCAAGGCCGTCATTGACGTGAATGAAAAATCTTTAAAACTTAGAGTGGGAACTGAGGAAGTCACCTTCAATGTCGATAAACTAATGAAACTTCCTATGGAAGAAGACCTTGGTCTTGTAGATTCTATGCAGAAAATAATTGAAGAACACTTGGAAGAAATCCTCGCAGTAAGCAGCATTAATCCCCTTCCAAACACTGTCATCACAACAAGAAAATTTTGTGAAGAAGGTACGGGTCTATGCTCAGCTATCTCGGATCCATCCATTGCATCAAAGGAAGTGCTATCACCTTTAAAGAATTCCAACTTACAGCCCAACAGATTTATCACTGCTGTACCACTTGGACAAGGCACTCCGGTCACTCTCTTGAGAAGAAGCCCTAATTCTGAAGTTCCTGATTCATCTCTCTCAAAAGAAGAAATTCTGAAGACTCTCAAGGAAATGGAGTCAATGCTTAAACCATCCGATCCGCAACTTTCTGAAAGTTGTGAAAACTTGAATCCAGAGATTACTTTTAGCACATCTTCTTCAGCTCAGTTTCAGAGATTCGCATTCACAAAGGACAACAAAGAAATAATCACTGAAGATAATGCAATCTCTCAATCTTCCTAAGTAAAATATGAGCTGAGAAAAGATGAGCTTTACAACAATACAGAATGGGTTGAAAGAGCATCAGCCAACATTCCAGAGGCACCTGCAATTGAGTCAGATTATCAGACAACATACGATGAGCTTAAGAGAGATGAGATTGCATGAATGAAGCCTTCCACTGAAGAACCACCCGAATTGGAGCTGAAGGAACTTCCCTCACACCTTGAATATGCTTTTCTCGAAGGAACTTCGCACTTGCCGGTTATCATTTCCAAAGATCTGAAGCCTGAAGAGAAAGCACTACTCATTGAGGTTCTAAAGTCACATAAGAAAGCGATTGCATGGAAAATCTCTGACATACAAGGGATCAGCCCAAATAACTGCACTCACAAGATCTTAATGGAAAATGACTTCAGGCCCTCTATTCAAAGGCAAAGGAGAGTTAGCCCAAAGATTCAAGACGTGGTGAAAAAGGAGGTTATAAAACTCCTGGATGCTGGTTTAATTTACCCTATTTCAGATTCCCCATGGGTCAGTCCAGTGCAAGTCGTCCCAAAGAAAGGAGGCATGACGGTCATCGCTAACGAAGACAACGAGTTGATTCCAACACGAACCGTCACCGGTTGGAGGGTATGTATCGACTATCGAAAACTAAATGAAGCTGATCACTTCCCCCTACCGTTCATTGATCAGATGCTTAAAAGATTGTCAGGAAACGAATTCTATTGCTTCCTCGATGGTTTCTCCGGCTATTTTCAGATACCTCTCGATCCAAAGGACCAAGAAAAGACGACGTTCACTTGTCCATACGGAACCTTTGCCTACCGACGTATGCCGTTTGGCTTATGTAATGCACCGGCGACATTTCAAAGATGTATGGTAGCAATCTTCAAAGATGTATGGTACCGACGTATGCCGTTTGGCTTATGTAATGCACCGGCGACATTTCTAAGATATCCCGACCTATGACTCATCTCCTCGAAAAGGATACTCCGTTTGTCTTTACAGACGAATGTCTCAAGGCCTTCGATCATCTGAAAGATCTGTTTGTTCATGCACCGATCATGGTTGCTCCAGACTGGAGTCTCCCATTTGAAATCATGTGCGACGCCAATGATTTCGCAGTCGGAGCAGTTCTGGGACAGCGGAAGGAGAAACAGTTTCAACCAATATACTACGCCAGCAAAACGCTCACTGACGCCCAAGAGAATTATACAACCACAGAAAAAGAGCTGCTAGCGGTAGTATTTGCTTTTGATAAATTTCGTTCTTATCTAATCTTGTCCAAAACTATTGTCTATACAGATCACTCAGCTCTGAAATATCTTTTTAAGAAGCAAGATGCTAAACCTCGCCTTCTACGATGGATTCTACTCCTTCAAGAATTCGACATCGAGATCAAAGACAAAAAGGGAGCAGAAAACGTCGCGGCAGACCATCTCAGCCGATTAGAGAATCCTTCAATGGATAAGTTGCATGAGAAAGACATTCAAGACCAGTTTCCAGAAGAACAGCTCATGCATGTTGGTAAATACTATCAAGGGTCACGATCTACAAATGATCCCTGGTATGCTGACTATGCCAATTATTTGGTGGGAAAAGTCGTACCTAAAGGAATGCCAACCTCTCGAAGACAAAAATTCTTCCACGATATAAAATATTACTATTGGGACAACCCTTTCCTCTTTAAGGTTTGCCCTGATCAAATCATTAGAAGATGCGTTGATAGGAAAGAGGCAGAACATATCCTACACCAAAGCCACCATGGACCTACTGGAGGACATCACGGTACCAACATGACCGCAAGAAAAGTGTACGATGCCGGCTTTTTCTGGCCAACCATATTTTGAGATGCGTACGATCTGGTGAGAAGCTGCGATATCTGCCAAAGACAAGGCAATATAACAGCCCGGAATGAAATGCCACTAACAAACATCCAGGCCGTGGAAATCTTCGATATCTGGGGATTAGATTTCATGGGACCATTCCCTAAATCTAACGGTAAAGAGTACATCTTGGTTGCAGTCGACTACGTCTCCAGGTGGGCCGAGGCCCAAGCTCTCCCAACAAATGACGCCAAAGTGGTAACCAAATTTCTCAAAAAGCAATTCAGTCGATTTGGGACTCCAAAAGCAATAATCAGTGATCGTGGTACACACTTTTGCAACGTTCAATTCATGAAAGTTCTGCAACAGTATGGTGTCACTCACAAGACATCAACAGCTTATCACCCCCAGACAAATGGGCAAGCTGAGGCAACAAATCGGGCTTTGAAAAGGATCTTGGAAAGAACTGTTGATAATCATGGGTACAAATGGGCTGAAAAATTAGATGATGCATTGTGGGCATTCAGAACCGCCTATAAAACACCATTAGGAACCACACCGTATCGTCTAGTTTATGGCAAGGCATGTCACTTACCTATTGAGCTGGAATATAAAGCATACTGGGCTTTGAAGAACTGCAACTTAGATATTTCTACAGCTGGAACAAATAGACGAATACAGTTGAATGAGTTAGCCGAAATAAGGGATCAGGCATATGACAGTTCGTTAAGCTTCAAGGAACGAACTAAGAGAATTCACGATGCTAAGCTGAGGCCCTCAAGATTCAAAACAGGAGATAAAGTGTTGCTTTTCAACTCGCGATTCAAGAAATTCTCTGGCAAGTTTAGAATCAGGTGGAGCGGACCATTCATAGTTTCAAAGGTATTTCCTTACGGTGCAGTCGAACTCGAGGCACCAGAAGGTAATTTTAAGGTTAATGGTCATCGCTTAAAGCATTACTTCGAAGACTTTCCCATCAGGGAAGATGTCTTTATCTTTGAACAACCGTGAGTCGACAAAAAGGTACAAAGAGTCAAGCTAGAGACTCGTAAAATATGCGCTCTTGGGAGGCACCCCAAGCCTATCTTTATTTTTGTCATTTTATTTCTTAGTTTATTTTTATTAAGTATGGTTATCTCTGAACTAATAAAATTGCAGGCTTGCCACTTATCTGATTTCAAATTGCAAAATCTGAGATAAGTGTTGTTCATTAACTATCACTGTTAGCATTACCTGTTTATTTTATCTTGTTTCAGGATGGACACTGTTGATGCTGATCATGTAGCTGCGAGACCACGCAGAAGACACAGACCTCGTAGACGCAGAGCACAGAGAGTGGCTATGCTGACCATCACTGAGGAGGACCTGACTGATGTCCCGATCACTCACGAGGAGTTGCCCGATGAGAGGCCCTCATCACCTTTGCCAGCCCCCGTACCTACTTTCGAGTACGGTATCACTACGGCTGACCCAGCTGCTTTTTGGGCCCTCTTCCGGACACTCTCCATCCAGCATGACATCATGTCCTCTATCTGTGAGCAGCTCGAGATTCCGAGACCTGCTGCCATTCCCTACAGGCTTGGCCCGGATCCAGGACCATCTAGCCTTCCATGGTTCTTCTGTCCTCCTGCTGATCCACCTGTTCTCTCTACTGCTGGACCTTCCACTGGCCCCACTGCTGCAGCTGCTGATCCTGATCTAGCATTGCCCACAGGATTTGTATCACCAGACCGCAGCCTCACAAAGCAGCTTCTGGCTGTTTTCGATGCTCACACTTCTGTCACCCACACTTCCACTGACGAGATTGTGAGTCAGGCTGTGGCTACTATGGATTTCTCCATCCCATCTCCGACTTCCATCTTTGATAGGGATGCTGTGGAGGAGTTTGATCCTGATACTGATGACTTGCTTGACGACTTTTAGATTTTATCTTTAGTATTTACTTTCTGTATTATGACTCTGTACTTACGCTTTAGACCTGCTACCTAGATGAGATACTGTGATATGTGTGTTGTTGTTTATTGCAGAATTCAGCTTTGTGTGGAATGGATGATCTTAAACGAGCCTGGTCCTTAAAATCCAGCAATTCACTAGCACCACTCCTGCACAAACCTGGTCTATTCCAGTAAACACAAATGGGGAGTCTCTCTGTTCCTTTTCCCCGTTTCAATTTTGTTTTACTATGCCTATGTTAGTGCGTTTAAATTCTGTGCTTCATCCTAAACTTATCACTAAGTGTGGGATTCCAGCCCAAATTAAAACACTTGAGAAACATTTACTTACATGTTCAAACTCTAAAGTGTGGGATTTTACTAGTAAAATCTCTACTCAAGAGAATATTAGGGACAATGTTCCTCTAAGTGTGGGATGGTAGGTATAGAATACCTTAAATGGAGATTTTTATGTCCAATAGCAATCTTTCTCTCAAAATTTTTTCAAAAATAAGGTCAAATTCTTTCAAAATTAATGAATCTAACTCAGTTTTTGAGTCTCAGATACTACTGAGAGAAACCATTTTCAAAATATAAGTATGATATTTCTAAAAGCCTAAAGGAAATAAGGTAGAAATTGCTTAAGCAAGAAGTGATAATCAAAGGAGCATGACTAGACACATACAACCCTTTGCAGTGAGGTATCTTGAGCCCAAAAGCATTCATCTTTAATGCTTCACTTTCATTTCTTGTGTGTGTGTGTCGATGTCTGTATCTCTGAATTAGAACTTGCTCTTGACATACGCTTCGAGACCATATTGGTGCGTACCGTACGCGGTATAGGTGCAATTAGATGACCTTGACATTCCTTAGGACTTAACCCGTTTCTTACATATCTTTTCAAGCCCAAAACCCTTTCCGATGCTCATTTTTAGTATCGAAGATCCGCCTAGTATACCCTGTTGAGCCTAAACCTTTCGTTTCTTCAAAACCCTAATTTTCACCCACTTCCCAAAATTACCCCCAAACTTATCTTGGAATTTCTGAGGTTATGAAGAACACCTTTTAGAATATCTGTTTCAAATATCCTACTCATTCGCATTCTCCAAAATCAAGCTTCTCAACAAATGGTGCGGGAAAATTAGCACACAAGAGAACTGGAAGGACGATGGTGCGGGAAAAATTAGCACCTGGAAAAGAATCAAAATAATCAAGATAGAAGAAAAGATTTCTAAAGGATTCAAAATATAAAATTCCTTGGAAATTCTCTGACAAAGAAATTCAAAAGAAAAAGAAAAAGAAAAGAAAAAGAAAATATAGCTCCGCAAATAAAGCTGAAAGTTTCAAAACATAGCTCTTCATGGAAAATTCGACAGAAGCTGAAACAGCTACCAACTCTCCGTTCCTCTCCGTTCTAAATAAAGTTGTTCATAATCTCAGTGATTTTAGGATAAGCTAAACACCCTCGCAACCCAAAATTACCACTATCCATACCCTTCACCATCACCAAACATTACAACCCTCTGAATGTCTTGAGATAATTAGCACCGTCCTCACCTAAATGGTGGAGATCCGATTCTCGATCAAGCCTATGACGATGAGTGCAGCATGACTGGCTATTTTGAGCGATTTCGTTTGAGCTAGATTGATAGGAAACCCGATACACTTTGAGTGAATTGAGTGACCACCTATAGTGAGATCGCCTAGTCATGTGTACTCCATGATCATGAGATTTGGATGTACGCCTAAGAGAATCTCTTCTTGTTTATGGAATGATCATCTTATCTTCCTCCACACTTTTAGAAGTAACTTGCTTATATGAGAAAATGCTAATCCCGGAAAATATTCTCTGACTCGCCCCTAAAAAACATGACTTAAAACATTTTTCAGAGAGTTGTTGCTTGAGGACAAGCAACGTCTAAGTGTGGGATAACTTGATGTGACGTAAAAAGTTATGTTTTTAGAAGCTTTATTCCTCACATTTTGGACCTTTCTTTAGTAAAAACATTCCAAAACATTGATTATTTATTAAAATTCACTAAAGTGGTTCAAAAGTAGACGTTGTGGTAAAAATAACTGAAAACACTCTGAAATCGCACAAAATACAGCATTTTAATACAGGCCGATTCTTCCGATCTCATTTTTCTGTCAAGGCACACCTCCTAACTTTAACATCTGTTGTATAGGTAAAATCGAGACGGAAAAATCTGGAATCAAGTGAAACGGCCAAAGGACGGAGAAGACACTGCACTTTCAGAGCCACTAAAAGTCATTTCAGCTACGCCTAAGTTCTACATACCCAATTTCTATGAGATTGGCATCATTAGAAGCGTAACGGAATTACGAAACCACAGGCGAAAGAATCAGGTCAAACGGAGGCGTAACGAAGGAGATACGGACGTTTTAAGCAACGAATGAAATCAGACGGAGACCGTATACGGCCTCAGGCACCATATACGGCCCTTGTAAGACCGTATACGGCCTAATACACACCGTATACGGACCTTACAAGGCCGTATATGGACCCCTACCACATATCGTGCTTCGTTTGCTTGTACGTGCTGCTTCGTGAGTTGTACGCACGATTTAATGCTTTGCCTATAAATAGTGGACACCCCTCACTTCACCAACATACCATTTTTCTCATTTCATTTCTTCCTTACACTTTCTCTCTCACACACATCACTCTCTCTCTAGTTTCTCTCTCTAGAGATTTTCTCTCTTTAGAATTGGGCTAGTTAGAGAGATAGTTAGGTAGAGGTAGCTTTTAGCTTTTGTACGGAGTCACTCCAAGACATTGTATTCGCGAAGATCTGTCTGTAATAAATTCGTATCAGGTTCTATTTATATATCTCTTACTTTCCAGTTTTAAACATGTGTTGCTTTGTTTATGCTTGTTTAGGATTGTATGCTAGATATATAATGTTAGGCTAGACATTTCTTTGTGTTTACTATGATGTAGTTATGTTAGAATAGTCAATATGTTTATGACATGCTGTTACTCTGCCCGTGTTACTTTAAACTGTGTATGAACTCATAAACTGAATCTCGAATGTTTATCTATCCAACTTATGCTGTGGTTAGAAGCTTCCTACTAGAACTTGGCCAATTACTAGTGGTACGTTCTCTACCTATTCTATACTTGATGATCAATGAACTTGGTATGGCTGTGTTCTCTAGGTTGAAAGAAATCATAAGAGACACGGAGCGTAGGATTAGAGATAGGTTAGATTCATGTTTATCTGTTATATATCTTTGAGAGAACTTTCGGGATATCTATGATCTGATTATTGGTTATCTGCTACGCTTAGGATTATGGTGTTCTATTATGTGTCACCCTATTGCATGTTCTTGTTTGATTGTTGCCTTAGGAATGATGCATGCTAGAGTTATCCTCCTGGTTCATATCAGTAACTGTATAATTAGGTTTTCAGACACAGAATATTGGTTTACACAGTAGATTAACATGCATGGAATAGTTGTGATGATTTATATCTGTAATGCTGAACAATTTAACTGATCGTTAGCCCGATTATCCCAACTTGGTCAGCGGGATTATCCCCGTTCGTGTTCTTGTTCAATCAACAATTCACGCTACGATACAGACGTCTCTGATGACTGTGACCGGGGACCAGGATTCGAGGATAGTCGTCGGTTAAATTGGTCTGTACATTTGGGAGAACTTCCGGTGTATTTGACTTCTATAACTGCTATCCACGTGACATGTTATTTATCTGATTGCGGACAACTCTACGTTAGATATTTAACAGGCTCGTAGTTGTAGCTCATTAGGATATAGGAAATCTGCGAGAGTAATGTGGAACCCTAATTAATGTAACGGAAAAACCGTAAAACGCCCTATTACTCGGTATAGTGCTGGAAACACCAATTGGTGGAGTACAAACGTATGGAAGCCGCGGAACGGTCGTAGGTACAATACTTTGCATTAATTATGTTTCTATCCTCTCCGGATTAGTCATCACATCTAGTAGCCTTACCCTTGACTGTTCATCAATAACACATAACGAAATCATAGTAAACACTCGCTTATCCTCTGTTGACCGAGTCTCCGTACAAACCTCTTTTGTTTTATTTTCTTTATTTAAATTAGTATTTAGTTATAAAAACCAAACCTATCCAAAAACTTTTAAAAACCCTAGCTAGATTCCCAAAGATAATAAAACTTCCTAGACTCCCATGCCCGTTGTAGTTTGAAGAACGACACCTGAGTCATACATACCACTTACTGCCCTTTTAGGTCTGTTAGTAGTATACAGCTTAGGATTCCCCTGCTCTATAAATTTAAACCCTGTCCGTGCGTCCTGGTTGGTTGGTTCAACGACCGAATTAAAACCCGTCCGACACCCGGGAGGCACGACAAGAAAGTTCTTGAAGCATTCCGGGTGGATCAATCCAAAATTGTAAGTACTCCTTTAGCTGCACATTTTAAACTTGATAGGAGTACTTTACCGAAGACTAATGATGAGAAAGAGTATATGAAGAAGGTTCCATGTTTGAGTGCGGTTGGTAGTCTTATGTATGCTATGGTCAGTACAAGACCTGACTTGGCTCATTCAGTTAGTGTGGTAAGTCGTTTTATGAGTAATCCGGGTAAAGCTCACTGGGAAGCATTTAAGTGGATCATGCGGTATTTGAAAGGTAGTAGTGGTTTATGTCTGAGATTCGGGCCTAACAAAGATGTTAGTGATTTAGTTGGTTATTTAGATTCTAATCATGGTGGTGATCTTGTGAAAAGAAGATCATTGATGTGCTACATTTTTACCTTATTTGGATGTTCGGTTAGTTGGAAGGCAACTTTGCAACCAACTGTGGCTTTGTCTACTACGGAAGTTGAATACATGTCAATGACCGAAGGTATTAAAGAATGCATGTGGTTACATGGTTTGATTGAGAGTCTTGGTCTGAAGGTGGAGAAACCTACTTTGTTTTGTGATAGTCAAAGTGCTTTAAATTTGGCTAAGAATCCGGTGTATCATGAGAGAACGAAGCATATTGACATTCGGTTGAACTTCATTCGGGATATATTGGAAAGTGGAAAATTCTTGATTCAAAAGATTGATACCGAGGAGAATCCGGCAGACATGTTAACTAAGGTGTTACCGAGACCCAAATTCCAACTGTGCTTGGACTTGGTAAATATTCGCATGAGGTAGGCCCCGAGGGGGTGAGTGGTCAAGAACGAGAATGCTTGGGTTTGTAAAGAATGGTGGTGTAATTTTGAAGTCTTGGGTTTTTGACTAGTGCAGGTAGTTCAAGTCAAGGTGGAGATTTGTTGGGTTTGACTTTGAAGTTTGGTTTAATGAGGATTTGTGAAGGAAACATGGTCGCCACGCGACTAAAGGGAGATCACCACGTGATCTCTGGAACGAAGTTTGGAGTTTTGATCAGTAGCGGGTTCGCTGTGCGATGAAATTGTGTCGCCATGCGAAGTGTGAGATCGCGACGCGACCAATAGGGATCGCGACGCGACTGGAAGGGATCGCGACGCGACCATGGCCCCGTTGCCACTCGATCTTGGTCGTTTCAGCAAAAACGAATTTCGTTTAGTTTCCTTATTTTGCTAATCCTATATAATGTTTAATCCCTGATTCTTTTTAACCCTGATGCACGAAATTTCTTGGTGCCATTGTCAATAAAAAAGATTACTCGGTTCTTGCCCGTGGATTAAACCAATCACATCGATTGGATATAACCACGTTAATTCTGCGTGTTCTCTAATTGCTTTCATTAAGTTCTATTGTGTTTGTTCTTGTGTTTGATCATTCAAATCAGTTTCTAGCATAACAAGAAATAAAGGACAAAAGCCAGCCAGGGATTGAACATGGGACAAGTTGTTAGCAAACAAAGGCATAATCACTAAGCTATCGGAACAATTGTTAAACAAAAGCAACTTAACATATATATAACACATGTTACAGGATTCACTGTGTGGGCAGCAGCCCACACTGCCCACAGTGTAGTACCGCCAATGTGTAGAACTCACAACATTGAAGTCAATAGCCAAAGGAATTTAGTACGTGTGTAGAAATTTCATATTATCAAATAATGGTGTACTTCAAGAAAGTGATATAAATTTATGGTACTTGTGTTATACAAATACAAAAACAATATATAAGCATATTGATCCATATCATACAATGGAACTACATAAACCTCTAGCTAGAGTTTATGCTCAAACTGATACAATGTTGCTGTGCCCCGCTGCATCTATCTACTTATATGATGTGTATAGAACAAACTATTGAGGATGGATATGTAAAAGAACTTCAAAATTTGTTTAAACATAAGTCGAGCCCTGTTCCAAGAGCTGAAACCAACTGATCAACCGCTAAGTTCATGGTGGAGGATGCATTGATGTGCTAACGAAATTCTGCTGTGGATTTAGGAAATGTTGCTCTAGAAGAATGAAACAAACCAAAAATAAGGGGATATGATGTTTATGAACTTCACAAAATGAATCTTGGAAGCCCAATTTTATAACCAAGTCTCTTAACATCATCTTGAACCTGTTGTCTGAACTCTCTAAAGCTGAATCTTCTATAAATGGAATTTTCAAAGCAACTCTGAATCACTGTATCGTATGAGGGACAAAAGAAATAAGCCGTCGAAAACCTCTCGTTGTGTTTATTGGCTACCACTCTATGCTTAACACTCTTGTAAATATCATTGCTCCATGCCTAGAACAAGTTAAAGAACAGAAGACAATATTAAATAGGATATTAACTTGTAGAAAGGATAGTAATTAAAAGAAATTTCAAACCTGAAAAAGATCTCCAATGTTGATGATTAGAGCTTCTTTATTTGGTTTAACAGAAATCCATTTTCCATCTTTCACTAATTGTAATCCTCCAACTTGATCCTGGTGTAATATGGTGAGAAAATCACTATCGGTGTGTGGCATCAATCCAAAAACTTGTGAAAACTTCGGACAAGGTGGATATCGGTTCATACGGAGGTAGCAAGTGCTACGTAAACAATTGTCCTTGAAAAAGTCTGATTTATGGCCGAGTTGTTCGGCCAAGATCTCTGCTAAAGTTTCCGCTACATCAGAAACCATCGACGCAAACTGGTCCATTGTGATGCTGATCATTACATAAAATTTAAAAGTACACAAAATTGGTTACTTAATAATCCGATCCTCGAGTATAATGATTCATTAGTTTATAATTAAGCAATTCATCTATTTATTACTTCATAGTTCAACAGGTGCAAAAATATAAATCGGTTAAATATTGTAAAATAATGAAAACTCGAAGGTATTATGTATTATATTGACAACTATTTATAGAGTAAATAGTCATAATTCATATATATACAATCAGGATGAGCCATATCTGGTATAATTCTGCTTATGTATATATTTGTTTATTCAACAAGAGATCGAACAACTATATATTTCTGACTGTATGAACCCTACTAAATTGAAGCAACCGAGTACGTACTGAGGTCAGAAACTACAGCTCATCCACATGCATAAAAGTTTTTGAAATAGATTCAATGGACGGCCATAACATGACCATGCATGCATGCATATACTAGTAGCTAGTTGTACTCCATGAAGAGATAAGTGTAAAGATAATTATATATGCTATGTCCGTTGTATGTGTTTCCCACAAAAAAAGCTAGTACACTGTTTCTCCTTAATGGGTAAGGTTTCTAGGACATTAGTCACCATAGATTACACCCATAAGTCCATTGGTCACATGTGACATGTAAAGCACACTGTACACAAAACAGATATTAAATTATTATTGGGAAGTATTCACAACAAACTAGATTTTTTTTGGTTTATATATTGCCTTTCAAAATCGAAAACTAAAAAAATGAGTAAATGATTTCTCATAAATGTTGTAACTTAAATGTGGATCATTCCATCAATTTACTGGCCTTACATCTTCTGTATATACAATCATACGTATTTACGCACGGCCTTCCACGAGGCTTAAACTCACAACCTCTAATTTGAGGAGCAATCTATATACCGCTAGTTTAAAGGCTCTTTTAATGAAGGAATCCATAACTTATTGAATCGAAAACAAGTTATAACTCAGGAATATTTTTTTTTTTTTGACAAATTAGATGCCATAAATCTTTAATTTTTTCTTGAACTTGACTATATATTTTCAAGAAATATGATGGTGGTGCTGTCCACTTTCCATGAAGCTGGCATGCAATTGGTACAAATGACCTTAAATATATAGCTGGTTACCTCGTACGATTGTCTATGTTGTTTCGAGATCTAAGATATATTGCGCTAGCTACTTTTGGAGTAACAATATCTGACTCATAATGTTTCGGTCAATTCCAGACCTCCTTAAGCTACTTTATTACGATTCACAACCATTTGATTCTGTTCTAGACTATTAAAGAAAGGCACTGAATTATACCAGACAATCCTTTTGGTACGTCCATACAGCATACAACTAAAAGCGCTATTAGTATAGATTAAAGTCTCATATATATATAATCTGAAAAGGTAATATCTAAGGGAGAAATATGCTACTCGTACGTCGTGACTTGCCAATATTCCCATGTCAAATTCAAACTGATCAGAACTATATATATGAACGCGCCATGTACCATGTGAGTGGGTCTCTAAATGAGTTTGATTATCTCATACATGAGAGGTCTGAGGCGGTCTCCCACCGGCCAATTGGGTCTATTAGAAATTCCAACCTTTTGTACTGAGAACTATGTGTCATCAAATTGTTCTAACATTATATATATTAAAAAAAAAAAAAAAAAAAAACAGTAGTTGGTTAGACCAAGGAGTACAAAGTCATTCATGTAACTAATACGTAGTATATGTTTAAAGGGGTTAATTAGATAAAACCACAACGTATTTTTCAAAGTTAATGTTCCTTTTTGGGAAATTTGCAATTTTTGTCCCTGTGGTTTTCTGTTTTTGTCAGTTTTGTCCTTTTACTTTTTTTTCGTTTTTTTTGTCCCTGTGGTTTTCTGTTTTTGCCAGTTTTGTCCTTTTACTTTTTTTTTTGCTTTTTTTTATCCCTGTGGTTTTCGGTTTTTGCCGATTTTATCTCTGTGGTTTTCAGTTTTTTGCCGATTTTACATAATCTCGTGATAGAAGGGAGTGATAAAATCGGCAAAAGCTTAACACCACAGGGATAAAATCGGCAAAAACTGAAAACCACAGGGATAAAAAAAGCGAAAAAAAGTAAAAGGACAAAACTACCAAAAACAGAAAACCACAGGGACAAAAAAAGCGAAAAAAAAAAGTAAAAGGACAAAACTGGCAAAAATAGAAAACCACAGGGACAAAAATTACAAATTTCTCTTCCTTTTTTTATGTTTCCATTATCCTTTTAACATAATTTGTACCTATCTAATCAACATGTAACCCGAAAACCGCATGTAACCCGAAAACCGAACCATAAACCTTATTTTATAAACCAACACATAATGTTAACATAGAGAGGCTTAAAGATGATTGGCGATAGCAGATCTAAGACTAATCCAGGGGTGGAGACAGGGCGAGTGCAGCGTAGGCAGCCACCTCCACAAGAATATATAAATTACGTAATAAAGAACTTTTTTATGGTATTAATGACATTTTAGAATTTTCGTCCCCACAAAACTATAAAAGAAAAAAAATATATTTTTTTTCTCACCCCCTCCCGTTGAATTTTCGGGTTCCTCCTCGGATCTAATCCAACATATATATCAAGTTTAATTGTATTTTCTTATGTCCATAGCTCATTGATTTAATCACACATTGTTCTATCTTGTTGGTTTTCATGTGATGATCAGTTAACCGATTATGACAGCTGGTGTGCAATTTTAGATATTACATATGAATTGATCTATTAAGCCCCTTGTGATTAACGCTCAAGTCTAATCCAAATCATGAATTATTAAGGACATAATATCAAAATAACTGTATTTCTAACACATCTTAAATTATACTTAAACTGAATTATATGTAAATCAATAAATCATCAACGTCAGGCTAGAATCTCATTATGTGGGACACGAAACTATTAATGCATGTGATAGAGTGATAGACCCATAAGTAGATATGTGTGTGAAATTATATATACACGTACATAGCGTGTTTGTGCAGTGCGTGTTTCTATGTATGTATGTTTGTGAGTTGTGACACGTCACTCATTTTATGATTTAGTGTAAAAATAACGAGCAAGTTACTTGTAATTTTATCGTGTTTGTGCAGTGCGTGTTTCTATGTATGTATGTTTGTGAGTTGTGACACGTCACTCATTTTATGATTTAGTGTAAAAATAACGAGCAAGTTACTTGTAATTTTATGAGAGTCAAATTCAACAAATAATATTATTCATGCAAAACTATACTATTATATATTTGTATTACAAGCTTTAAATGTTGTACAGTTAGATGTAAAAAAAATATATGTGTTGTATTTATCACCTCCCAAAATTTATATTTATACAACAGTATTACCCAAGACGAGGTTATAAAAATTATTTGTATACAATAACGAAATTGAACATTTTCGTAAAGTACAATAACTAATATGTGTATTGAGATATTACGTGGAATGACGTGGACGAGTGATTAGAAACTTACTAATAATTTAATCAACTATTTAAATGTTAAGTGGTTCAATTGAACAAAATAAAAGTTCGATAACGAAATTGAACATTTTGATAAAATACATAAATCAATTTGTATATTAACCCGATGAGGAGTTGATGAATCTCGTATGTCCATCATCTTGCCGACTAATATTTTCATATATTCTTCTTGCGCTATGATTAACAATGGCTTGTAGCATTTCCTATTGATTTGTCTAGGGGATGGGTCTTAGTATTAAAACTTAAGTAGGTGAATCAGGACTTTAATTTATTTGTTTCTTGGTCACACGTCAAAAGTGTGTCAATTCTATTAGTCAAGTCATCGATGTATATATATATAATAAATATATTTATATAAATCACAATCAAAGTTAACTTCCAAAGCCACTTAAATTCAAAAAGTTGCACTTTAATGAGCCGAAATATTAAATAATAAAATACTTAATAATCTATGGAAAGAATTAGGGTTACGTTTACGAACCTCCACCATGATTATGACATATAATTCTCTAGAAACTTATATATCTAATTAGCTATAAATATGAATCTCATTATACGCGCATATATCAGTTGGAATTCACAGATTGATTGTTTAAAATCGCTATCAACAGCTAGCTCGTTATTTAGATTATATTAAGATTTACTAGAATGTGGTTATAAATTATTAATCGGGTTGATCGCTCTCTTCATGACTACAATTTTTAGAATGTGGTATCGACAATGTATTCGATGAGTCACTAATCCACGGAATTCACACAAAACGCCTCTTTACATGGCTACAAATACGCAATATTATGCTGTGTAAACTAAATTTCATTTTTACTTGTGATCAGCTAGTGTTGGTGTTACATTTGTTTTTCTTTATTTATGATAGATTAGCGTAAAAGAAAAAAAAAGTTAATAATACATGTAATGAAAGAGTAAAAAAATTAAAAGGCAACATAATATGTTTAAGCCTATATGTATAATATTTTCATAAAATAGACAAAGTATATATATTAAAATTATAATATATAAATTTTTAAAAAATAGAAAATTAATTGCACTAGAAAACATACCTGAGACTAGTGAGACCACCCATGTTGGAGATATCAGTTAATGGTACGTGAAAAGCTTCTGACCACGCAAGCTGCCTCAAGCAAGTTGCTGAAGGAGTTCCCCACCGGTAACTACCCGCCGGAAAATTTATATCAAGACGGTTATTGGACTTATCGTAAAATGTCCTCTTGAACACTTTCATTTGTTCACATCTCATTTTGTCCAAAATATCGGACGATACGCCATGATTTATAACTTGGAAAAATCCCCATTTTTGTGACGCCTCGGCTATCTCTCGTTTGCAATTTTCATTTTCTCGCTCTCCTTGATTTAATCGACTAAGATCGATCATTGGTAGCTCCCACTCTTCTACGTCGTTTAAATTAACTTCCATACCGTTCTTGTTCGATGTTTGGTGATTGTCGAATAATTCCTGGTAGAGTTCCTCAAATGGTGGGTCGGATTCTTCCATTCGTATATTTGCCATACGAATATTTTGAAAACTCACAACTTGTCTAGAAATCTTGAAAAGTGTAGAAGATAACCAAGATAGTCTTCTTCTTTTTTTTTTTCTTGTTCTACTTTGTTTGGGTTATATACAAAACCGTAGTGCAAGAAAACCAAAAGATTAATGAGACGTTGGATTAGGAGATAAATTTCAACGAGTTTAACTAAACGAAAATCGAATATAAGAAATGGGAAATGGGTTAAGAAAGAAGGAGGGTTAAGGAGTAAGGACAAGGGTCATTTGTTTGGTAATGTTTCTTGTGCTTTCGTCGTCGATGAAAACGTTATTGATTTCTTGTAAATATTTATATAGGATTGATTTCAAAGACATTGGGGAAAAAGGTGATGCATGTCATATGCCGTTGAAGTTAATATCATAAGGACAGATATGTATTTAATTGAGAAGTTACCGACATATGAAACTCAAGAAATTTGCAGATTTTCACAAATTAATTAAATTATATATTGATAAATCAATTCAAATTGATAGATATTACTAAAAATACGTTTCTTTTTTTAAAAGCCAAATATTCACATAAATAAATATTTGTCCCAAGTCCCAAGTCCCAACACCAGAACTTAAACGCCCAATTGAGGAGAGCGAGAAGATTAAACGACATAGGTATTGGTACGCAATGTGATACTCTCCGCTATTTTACAACTGCGTGGATAGTGAACACTGAATTTGGAACGAATGGAATATTGAAAAGTCGCGATAATGCTTTTAGGTCAGTAGCCTTTGATTCCCTCTAAAAATTGAAGGCAGACAGTACTTAGTAGAGTTTTTGTTCCCTCTAACACAACGTGTATGATTTTAGGTTGCAGTCAGTCTATGAGTGGTACTCACTCCGTCCCAAAATAGGTGTCAACCTTTCTTTTTTTAGTTTATCCTAAAATAAGTGTTCACTTCTAAAGGTAGTAATTAACTTTTACCATATTACCCTCAATATACTTTTTTCTAAAAAAATGATACGTGGAGTGTAAAAAAACAACGGTAAAACTTTAATATTCACTACTAAATAATGTAATTCGATAAATTTCGTGAAAATTGATACCATACACTTATTTTGAGACAGAGTAGGTATAATACTATTATCTTGTATCTAGATATGTATACAAAAGAAATATATGTAAAGTATTTGTGAGAGTAATAAAAGTCTTTTGCTGTGTTCAAAAATATATAAATAAATAAAATAATAGGCTGCACGTTTAATAAAACTATAATATATTGATCTAATTGATAATTGGGATAAGGCCACCGAAATGCCACTAACTTTGGCCAAAAAGTTATTGTGTGTAACCAACTAACACATGAGTGTAAGAATGCAACCAACTTTCAAAAAGGGTGTTTTAATGTAATTTGCTGACGTGTCGATGAGTTGTCAAACTCTCCGGAAGCCACGTGGCACATCCGTACGCCACGTGTCACTTTCAACGAGCGACACGTCAGCAATTTACATTAAAACACATATTTTCGAAAGTTGGTTGCATTCTTATACTCATGTGTTAGTTAGTTACACACAATAGCTTTTTGGCCAAAGTTAGTAGCATTTCGGGGGACTTTTCCCTTGATAATTTTGTAGAAACTTAACTTCTTATTCTTTTTTCGTTAAATGGTGAGTACCATTAAACTGACACGCTAATAAGGCTAAAGAGGTAGAAATATAAACCTACAAAGAACTGAATCGAACTTAGGGTTAAAAGCCCATACCAAATAAAGGACAAAATTTGTAACTTGGATGTAAATGCCAATAAATAAGAGCAATCTCATAGTACTACTTGTGGTCACATTGGGGTGTTCTTTCTCCTCCACAGCTCCACGCCACGAGCACTATGATAGACACAATAGGACGAATTTGGGAAATCATGTATTTTTCCCAAACTTTGAACCTAAATATCTATGTGAACATATTATATTTATTAGGACTATTTTATGTGGATGTTTAGTCGTTGGCCAAGACTTCGTAACGGTATATTAGGAGTCCAAAGTATTATTGTGGTGAATGAGATATCGAGTCTCAAAGAAAGGTGTGTGGAACAAAACATGTTGTGGTAGACAGGCGTTGTCTCGGACAAGGGCCCTCAAATCACACAGGATCCTAAGTGCTGATTGAGAAGACCATATCGCAGATTTGCTGAACCATATGGCTGATTATATCCGCCATATTGCAGATTTGCCTTATGTCAGACAAGAGCCTTGTCTTGGACAAGGGCCTTAACTCAGACAAATTCTTGATTGCTGATTTAAGAGGCTTATTGCTGATTTAAGAGCCTTATGGCTGATTTAAAAGCCTTATCAATGATTTGATAAGCCATGTTGCAGATTTACCTATTGTCTCTAATGGTCAAATGTGACCCATTTGACAGCAAATGAATCTGATTCAACCCGTAACCAGCTGTCTGATCCTACCCACGACCCATGATGTAGTTTCTTTCACCTCATTTTAAGTTACATATGGGTGTAATATGAAGTTGTCCAACTTCATTGTATTAAATGACTAATTATTAAAGTTTAATGATTGGTATAATGATGCAATAAGTTATTATTGTTGTATATAATCTGAATGACCTAGGTCAGACCATATACACCCAAACCAACCATATACACCCTGGTCAGTCCGTATACGGTCCAGTCCAGGTCGTATATGGTCCAGGTTAGGGAGTATACGGTCCATGTTGTGTGTATGTGTGGGTTCAAGCTTTGGTGTGCGGGATCGTATCTTATTTTCGCTATAACTTCTTCGTTACTCGTCCATTTTAGCCGACTCTCATGGCATCGTCTTCGTAATTTCTTGAAGTTTAAGGATCCAAGATGAATTCATCAATTGTTCTTGGTCAGGTCTGTAGGTCGTTGGCTTCTATGTGGGCGGTTGTGATTTGTTTTCATTGTTTTGGCTCTAAAATCATCGTTATAACTCTTTTTTTGTTGATTCTTCTTGCATCATCTTCGTAATCTTCTAATTAACATAATAACACAAATTATTGTAATATTTGAGCTAAAATGTCAATTATTAAAATAAAATTGAATAGATAAGGTGAGTAAAAATGTGACTTTCTACGCGTTATCAATAGTGAAGGTGTATTTATAGGTGAAAACTGGCTCACGATAGCGAAAATTGGTTCACTTTAGAGGAAAGAGGTCAAAAATCGAAAAAAGGAGAGCGTTGGGCTGGATCCGGTTGGCGGCGGGCCGGATCCAGCTCGTTCCGGTCGGTTCTGGCTCAGTGCACTAGTGGAGCAAGTCGGTGGGCCGTTTCCGGCTGGTTCTAACCAGTATTAGTTGGCGGCCAGCCATTTACGAAGGTTGCCTGTCGGATCCGTATTATAGCCGGCCGGATCCGGCTCGCGTGCATTTCGGGCCTTTTTCGATTAACGTTTTGGTTCGTATCTTCTTTTTTATGCGTCCGATTGCGTTGATTATTTTTGCATTGGATTCATTTTTTGAAAACAAAGATTTTGAGGCAAAGATGTCTCTGAGATGAGTCTTCTAACTTGGAAAAGTTTATCTCAAAGTCTTGGATTTTTAAAACGCGTTTAGAATATTCGTTTTTCGTCTGTTTTACTTGATTTTTCTTGTACGTACTTATTTTAACCTACTTGACAATATAAACTATTTAATGCATTATTTGAGCTTATTTTCCAAGTTGTGTTCTTAAATGAAGAAGATATCATTAGTAAAAACGTAACTTTTTACGCGATACCGGAATTCCTTAAATTATTACACATGACACATATTTTCATTCCATAATTGAATTACACCATTAGTTAATGAATAAATTCATTTTAAAATAGACTTTGATATCTTAACAAATTGTTGGTCAGAAATTTTCTAAGTCATTATTACTGCCAAGCTTACGAGATTAATAATGATGGTAATAGTTTCTACTGCTCTTATAAAGTTACTATTGCTATCAAGAGTTACTACTGATGGTGTATTAGAGTTAGTACTGCCAAGTCATGCTTCAAAGATTAACGTTGCTGCAACAATTACTACTGCCTGTCACTGTTAATACTGCTAGTAGTATTTCTGCAGTTAGTACTGCTTGTTGTAATTTTCCTTATTAATAATGTTAGTGTAAATTACAGTATTAGTGCTACTTAGTGGGTCTGTCATATTACCTAATGTGTAATCTGATCTTGTACACTTAGAACATACGAGTGAAAGAGTTAGAATAGCTTCAAGGTTCTTGTAACCCCAATACAACCAAGTGTATTCGTATTATTATCAATTAATAATATTGAAGCTTTTGATTATTATTCTGAGTGGTATTGTTTAATCTTAAAACAATTTATCTTCCTAAGTTAACAAGTGTTATTCCGCAACTTCTTGTTAATTATTCAAAGTGTGTGTGTGTGTTGGAATCTTGATTGTGATCAAGTCGATCCTAACAAGTGGTATCAGAGCTTTTGGTAGCTTTAAATATAAGAAGATTTGGGAGTTTGGCTATGTTTGAATTGAGGTTTAGACTCGTTTAAATTTAAGTAAAGATGTCTTCTGAGGTAATAGATGGTGTACAGGTTACAATGATCCTTATACTCATACCAGATGAGTATGATATGTGGAAGAATAGAATTAAGCAGTACGTGCTACTTACAGATTATCAAATGTGGGATATTGTGGAAAATGGTCCAAAATATCATATAGATAGTGATGGTAAAAAGGTTCCTAGAACAGCACCAACCACTGATGCAGCTAGAAAGGAGAGAGCTACAGAGCTTAAAACTCTTAGCACTCTTTTATTGGCTATTCCAAATGAATACCAGAGAAGATTTGAGAAAAGTGAGGATGCAAAGGTATTATGGGAAGCCATAGCCAAGAGATTTGGTGGGAATGAAAGCACCAAGAAAACCAAGAGATCTATGTTGAAGCAACACTTTGAAAATTTCAACTCTATAAAGTCTGAGACTTTGACTCAAACTTTTAACGTATCACGCGCGTTTAGCGATTTAACGTATCACACGCGTTTAGCGATTAACCGACCGAGGAACGTAACACGAATTTGAGAAACGAAACACGTGAGCCCGAGACCCACATTGGGTCAGCCTAGACCCACAGCCTAGTCCTAGACTCGGCCCAAATCAGCCCCAACTCAACTCCTTTTAAACCCTTTTAATCTTTCATTTCCATTTCATTACTCCCTTCCCCTCTCACTACTTTATCTTTTCTCTCCAACTCTCTCTCTAGAAATCGATTATTTCCAGCAGAAAACACAAAACAAACACACTCAAGAACACCTCCATAAAATAACCATCATCATCATTCCTTCCATTTCCACGGTTCTTTGCAAGAAAGAATAAGAAACGACAGTAGCAGCTCTCCTCCTCTCATCTCGACTTAGATCTGCTTTCTCTTTGGTATGAACCTCTTCTTTCTCACTAGAGTTCCTTGGAACACACTTATATACATGCTAGTGGTTCATTTCTACTGATTATGTCCAAGAACCAACCCGGAAACCATTGTGTAATACGAAAAACCGTTGGACAATACTATTACCCACTGGATAAAAACATAACCCGACTTGGATCTGTAATAACTAACTCAATTCAAGATGTTAACTTTCGATCCCAAGTGGTCTTATATTTTTCTGAGTTTAATTGCTTGGTCAAAACGTTTTTATGAAATGACATAGCCAGACTGTACTTTAGATAAGAAAATTTGGTCAACTTTGGAAAGGTATATCTTGAGATCTACAAATCTAAAACTAATGAAACCACTTGGAAAAGTTCACAAAATTAGTTAGGTTAAAATATGTACTCGCACGTTTTCTAAAGTTTTTTGAAACTCGAGTTATGAATTTATCTTCGAACGTATGTCGTAAAATGAAACTGCTAGACACGGGAATAGACTTTAATATTTTGAGCGGCTTACACCCCATTAAAAATTATGGAAAAATTATTTTAAATATTTAAGACATAGGAGAATGTTGTGAAATTTTCTTGGATTTTATTTCGCATATTTACCTAGTTAAAACGAGTCTCGAAAACGGCTAAATATCGATAAAACAAAAAGTAAGGGCTGTTTTCGTATTAACTTAAAAACGACACTTTCGAGTTAACCACAAAACGTAAAACTTACTTTTTATGAGTTTTTAAACATATTTAAGAGTCGTGTAAAAGTTTCGGGTCAAACCGAGCACGTTTGACCAAGTCCACAAAAATGAAACTCAACTCAGACCCGATTGGCGACACTCGATCGAGTGTCGCCATCCACACTAGCAACACTAACTTAAGTGCCACTACCGGTTCGATTTATCACAATTAGCGACACTTACCCGAGTGCCGCTACATATTCAAGTGTCGCCTCTAGCGACACTAATTCGAGTGACGCCAAATGCCTAAAAATCCTTAACTAGCGACACTAACCTCAATGTCGCCACCAAATCCGAGTGTCGCTAGTAGTGTCGCCATTGACAGTCTGATTGAAAACACATACTCTCACCAAGTATCGAATTCGCGTAACAACAACTAAATTATAATAGGACACTACTCAAACACATAATACGTATACTTTTAAAGTATACAATGAAACGAAACATAATAAATTTTACCAACGGGCCGTACACGTTTTAAGAAAACAAATGATAAACATTGGACATAACTAGTTGAGTGGACAACTAGCATGGATGGTCTTTTGAGACATCCACTTACACATAACCTTATGCGTTTAGGGCGCTAGGAGGTTACGGGTTCGGAGAACCTACTTGTTGATCTCAGTTTTCAGATACTCGTTTATTTATATAAACGTAGCTTGCAAAGACTCAGGTGAGTCTCGTAGCCCCACTTTTATCGTTGTACAGTTTTAAATTTTGGGTGAGATTACAACGCTTCGTTTTACATGTGAACACAAGTACTGATAAACTTTTATACGGATTGCATGAGCTGTTTTACTTACTAATCCACTAAAGCCCTCTATTATCATAGTTTCGTTAGTATGGATTTAGCGCGAGTATTAATGAATAGATCTATTTGGGATTGACCATCCCCATCCTGGTTAGTAGCGCTAACTGGTCAAACGGACGCATTAGTATTTGATCATAACGAGTGTACTGGATTAGGCACTCGTGGAGGCACTATACTGTACTTCCCACTTGCGGTTAAGCTTCGAACTCTAAACTCATGGCAATAGTATTTACTTATATTTGCATACGTGCAACGCTTATAAAATCTTGTGGTTCACACTTACACTTTTACAGATAAACCTATGAACTCACCAACATTATTGTTAACCCTTTTTAGCGTGTAATCTCAGGTACACAGCAGCAGTAGGTGTAACACCCCCAAATTTTAATGATTTGCGGAAGCACGATTTGGGTGTTACTAATCAATAACAAAGAACGAAGATATATAGTAAACAACTCTATATGCGTCGTTTTAACAAAATATATTAATATTGAAAATGTTTACAACATTTATAGCTTTACATAGCTCGAGTTTAAATAAAAGGAGATTTCAGTACATAAGTACTTGTACAAAATATACTAATGCAAGAAAATCTCAGTCGTCTGTATGCTGACTCGAGCTAAAAGTCCTGAAGCCGAAACAACCTACTGCTTGGTACCTGCGATACATGCTAAATGGGTCAGCTAAAGCTGGTGAGCTCACAGGTTTGAAATCAAGTAATATAGTATGAACCGCAAGATTTAATAATGATTTTGTTGGTGCATTTTGTGTGTCAGTCAGTTGGTCAAACGTTTGTAATTGTCAAAGTCAATTAGTCTACGTATGTATAATGTTTAGTGTGTATATGCGAGTCTGTAAACGAATAGTGAAATAGAATATATACACAGAATTAGTGTTTATGCGACACTTAGCTAGTGTCGCACGGGTCGGTTCATGCGACACTTAGCTAGTGTCGCATGTAGGTCAGATTACACTATAAATAGAAGTGTTAAACTCAAAATTAGGGTTAGACATTTTGAGAAAGGGGCTGAGCCGTTTTTGTGTGTGAGGAGGAGAGAAAACGAGTTTGTGAGTTTGTATCGTGTAATCTTGATTATTCAATTGTGAATATATACAAAGATTATAGAGAATTGCGTGTTTGATTCGATTAATACGTTCATATATTCACTCAAACGATCCGATCAGATCCAAGGCAAGCAAACGGGACTTTCAACTGGTATCAAAGCCTCGGAGCTGATTTGATCGACGTGTGTACATGTATTGAAGTGTTTTCGGTTCGATTTTGTGAAGATCAAAGACATTCGAAGACCATGCTATCTCAATGGGGGAGCTTGTGATAGTTGAAGACATGAAAGAGTTTGTTGATGAAGACTTATTTGACCAAGCTGCTGACATGGGGGAGTTTGTTGGTGCATTTTGTGTGTCAGTCAGTTGGTCAAACGTTTGTAATTGTCAAAGTCAATTAGTCTACGTATGTATAATGTTTAGTGTGTATATGCGAGTCTGTAAACGAATAGTGAAATAGAATATATACACAGAATTAGTGTTTATGCGACACTTAGCTAGTGTCGCACGGGTCGGTTCATGCGACACTTAGCTAGTGTCACATGTAGGTCAGATTACACTATAAATAGAAGTGTTAAACTCAAAATTAGGGTTAGACATTTTGAGAAAGGGGCTGAGCCGTTTTTGTGTGTGAGGAGGAGAGAAAACGAGTTTGTGAGTTTGTATCGTGTAATCTTGATTATTCAATTGTGAATATATACAAAGATTATAGAGAATTGCGTGTTTGATTCGATTAATACGTTCATATATTCACTCAAACGATCCGATCAGATCCAAGGCAAGCAAACGGGACTTTCAGATTTGTATCCAGAAAATAAAATGATAGTAATCGTGTATACAGCCATGAGCACATAGTTAAGCTTAACTCGAGGGCCGGGTCCCCTATAGAGAATTCCGGGCGAGGTGCCTCCACGAGTGCCTAATCAACACTCGTCTTCCCAAATATTAGTACGTCCGTTTACCCGGTTAGTGCTTGCTAACCCGAACGAGGAGGGTCAATCCTATATGGTACCATATACTAATATTCACGCTACAACGTATTAACAACTATGCTGACGGAGGACTTTAAATGATTAGTTGTGAAAAACTCATGTAGTATATGAAAATGTTTGTACTTGCGTTCACATGTTAAAATGAGCAATATATCACACCCCTGAGTAAAATAGTAAAAAGAGGGGCTATGAGACTTACCTGAGTCTGTAAGCGTTTAAATAAACGTAAGTTGATTAGCCGAGTGATGAAGTCCAAAGATTTGTAACCTGAGGGTGTCCACGACACGCGATGGTTATAAACATGATTGGGTATCTCAAAAGATCACCCTTGTAGTTGTTACACAACTATATATATGTCCAAATTACTACGATTTGGTTGATTTGTTAAGTGTTTGAAAACGTGTACGGCCCGTTGGTGATGGATTTGAAATAATAATCTTTAAGTATTATTATCATGTTATTGGTGTTTTGCACTTACAAGTGTGTTCCAATGTGTTTTATAAGTCGTATCTTATAAGTGTTTGAGGTTATATAGGTTCGACACTTAGTGAAAATTTAGTTTGAAAACCTGTTGTTTTATGCGACACAACGTGCGACACAAAGGTGTTTATGCGACACAAGGGTTATGTCGCATAAGGTAAGCGACACAATATCTATACGACACAAAGGTTGTGTCACATAGATTCGAGATGCTGATTCAACAGCGACATAAGGGTAGTGTCGCATGGTGTTTGCGACATAAGGTACGACACAATATAGTGTCGCATAGGATACGACATAACTGGTTTATACGACACAGGATACGACATAATAGGCAAAATACGACACAACATGCGACACAAGGCTTGTGTCGCATTGAAGAACACCAGCCCAGAAAGTCCGACTGTCGAGATTTTTCTGGCCAAAAACCCAATTCAAACCCGTTTTTAAGCTATAAAATCGTGTTTTACACTTTGTAATGGACATATATAAGTTATATAAACAACTAACAAGTGAAAATACAAAGAATCGAGAGTTTTCGGGATTTTGTCGGAAACTTACAAAGTGGCGAAATGAAAATCCGGAAAGATAGAAGTGTAGATCGTCGCGAGGTGGTCGTGAATCTCTAAAAATCTTGATGATCCGAGTGCGTATAAGGGTGTTATTTTGCGATTTTAGTGAATGTGATGGTTTTGGAGAAAAGAGAGTAAGAAAGAGAAAGAAAAGAAAGAAATGAGAGAAAAGAGAAGGGAGGTGGAGGTTATCCTCCACTTTTCAGTTTCCGCCCCGCGCTCCGCGTGGTGTTCGTTTTCTCCGTCATTTAACGTTTTAATAAATATTTCGCGCGTTAATTATCCATTTTAAAATACGAATTTTGTTTAATGATTTAATTAAATTGTTTTACCAATTATCTAATAATTTAAAGATTTAAAATGTGATTTAAATAATTTGCGTATTTTGTTGTTAATTTGGTAAGTTTCGATTGTACAAAGCGGGACAACTTTGGGGATAAAAATTAAACAGTAGTTTGGATCCAGTAATGTTTTCAGATAATGTTTTATACTTAAATGTAAATTGTGTCACCAACGTCCGTATTTATGGAACCGAAATACATTCGATTTAAATTGTGTACGATTTAATCAAATCGCATTTTCGTATATATTCAACAATATATATTTCGATACATAAATTAGCCTAACACATAACTAATTACATGTATTAACATATGATTAGGCACTAATTACTAGTCCTAATTTAACGGGTGTTACAGTAGGATTGCCATTACAGGAACCATAACTCGAGTCGCATGATTTACAAACATCCAAAGTTTTTCTTGCATTATTATTTTGTAATAGTGGTTATGTATTAGAATCTCTAGGCTTTTCGCAAACTCGTAAATTATGTAAACACTTTAGTAAATCAATGTATTATTTTTGAACTGTTTTCAAATGACTCATTGTAACACCCCGCAAATTTAAACACAATCATTAACGCTAAACATTTGTATTATTAGGATAATTCCCTACTTGAGTGAATTCACAACACATTTTAGAGGTATGTCTAGCAAAGCCCAACTAGTTAATACGCGTAGTATTACGATTCATAATTTGTTAAAATTATGTACGAAACAATTGGAACAAACGAAACAAAAATATACGACTGTTGGTGAACGAACTTATTTAATAAAACGAAAATTATTAAATAACGTAAACGCATAATAGATATTATGTCGATAATATTTACAAATATTTCGTAACGAATAACGTATGACTTGAACAATTGAAAATAAAACAAAGTTAAAATTTTATAACTAAATTAATTTGGTTTCATAAAAAGATCCTAATTAAAAATATAATGAAATATGTAATTAAAAATGTATTAGTTAAAATAATGTAACATTTAACGATCGGTTAACAAACACGGAGACGGGAAATGGGGAACAAAACCCACCTCCCCACCTCCACCATTCTCATTCTCCATCTTTCTCTTCTCTCTCCTCATCTCTTTTCTCTCATCTTTCTCTCTCTCTAAAAACCAAACCAAAAACCACACTAATTACACCAAAACTACCCTCAAACGACGCCGAATCATCAGACAAAATAGAGAAAAACGACCACGACAACACGATCTACATTTCTACCTTTTCGGATTTCAAATCCGCCACTCGTAAGTTTCCGACAAATCCCGCAAATCTTTAGATTTTGAAGTTTTCTTTCATATTAGTGTTTAATATACTTAGTATTAACCCATACAACAAAGAAAACACGATTTTAAAGCTTAAAAATACGTTTGATTTGGGTTTTTAATCGGAAAAATCGCGACAGCCTAAGTTTCTGGGCTGGTGTTCATCTATGCGACACAACGATTGTGTCGCATACTGTGTCGCAGAAACCATATGACACAACGATTGTGTCATACCAAACCATTTTATGTCGTATCCATACGACACAACGATTATGTCGCACCTTATGTCGCAAAACCATGCGACACAACGTTTTTATGTCGCTGTTGACTCAGCACCTCAAATCTCTGCGACACAACCCTTGTGTCGCAGAATTGTGTCGCACCATGCGACACAACCATTGTGTCGCATATTGTGTCACAGAAAACAGGAACTTTGCAAACTATTTTTACACTAAGTGTCGAACTTAACCGATAACGAATACTTACATACGATGCCATATGTGAACTTTACAATCATTACAAACACGCTATTTTATTGAAATTATGATTTCAAACTCTCGCCAACGTGTCGTATACATTTTCACAAACAACGAAATACAAACGTAAACGTTTAACAAACACTTGTACATAACTTGGTTGTACAAACACTAGCATGGATGATTAGCTTAGACATCCACAATACTTATTAAATCTCATACGTTTAGGACGTTAGGAGATTCTGGACTGTACTTGGGCTTAGGTTTGCTAGCACTCGCACAACTACTTAACTCAACAGGTGAGTTTACAGCCCCTACTTTTACTGATTTAACTGTTTTTGAACAGGGGTGGAAAACATAGTCAACTGTTTAAACTGTTTAACTGTTTTATAAATTGCCATAACTGCCTTTACTGATATGATTGTCTATCATACGTGTTTTACTCGAACTATTAGAGTACTTTGAACTATTGAACTGTTGTGCGAACTTTGTTTATGAAATAACATTTTCATACTATAAGCCAACCAAACGTGATGAATTATTCGACAAACTGTTTTAACTAGACCGGGGAACGACCGGTAAACTGTTTTGAATTGGGCCGGAGAACGACCGGTACTTTTATGAAAACGCTGGAGAACGACCAGCAACGTATTTTAGTGCCAGAGAACGACTGGCCACTGGACGGGAGAACGACCCGTGCGTCTTTGGATGGGAGAACGACCCATGCGTATTGACCGGAGAACGACCGGTACTGTGTTTCGCTGGAGAACGACCAGCAGTGTTTGGACGGGAGAACGACCCGTGCGTATTAAACTGTTTTGTTTGAACGGGAGAACGACTCGTGCGTATTTGGCCGGAGAACGACCGGTACTATTTGTAAACCGCTGGAAAACGACCAGGACGTGTTTTAAACTGACTTTTTGGGTAACATCCCACATACCTGTTTTGGGTAACATCCCACGTAAACTAAACTTTGGGCGAACAACCCACTAAACTTGTATTTGGATTACATTCCACTAAACGTATTCTCGACTATTATGGCAATACTATTTGTGTACGTATTTGGATAACAACTGTGCTTACAAACTTGGTACAACTATTGCAAACATGAAACCTGTGAATTCACTCAACCTAGTTGTTGACTTTTACTATGTTTTTCAGGCAATTAGCTGTGCATATAAGAATCGCCAACACACATGGAGAATTAGGCGACCCGTGAAGCTTAGGATGCCAACTTTTGGAAACACATGGATTTCTTTAGTATAACTGAAATGTTTTAGTCATATTTCAGAAATCTACTTTTGTAAACTTATTACTTTTAACTTGTACGATTCAATGAATCGTAAACTTTGTAATTAATACTTTTGGCATCTTAATATATTATGTTCTGTTGTAATCATAAGCTCTGATACGTATGCATGCTTTTTTATTGTGGCACCCCGTACTCAAACTAAATGCTTCCGCTCAACAAATTTGGGGGTGTTACACTCATGTAGAGGTCGTTCGTTGTATCTTGGTGTAATGATATTGATTAGTCGCACCCCGATCCGAATCGACTTTCGCTGACATCATAATTTGGGGGTGCGACAGATTGGTATCAGAGCCTAAGGTTATAGTGAACTAAGTTGCATTAGTGGGCCTAGACTATGACCATTAGGCTAGTATTCCTTATTAGGTATGACTGGTTCAGGAATTGCATCATTCGAATTTAATTTAACATAGCCTGATCAACTATGTACAATTAATGGAGGATCGATGCAAGGCCTGAAAAGGTTATGTTGAACAGGAATGCATTAGTGAACTTTGACTATGATAGACACGGGACCAACTTATACGTGCAATACTTATAGGCTATTATATGATATGTGTATATATATAAATATATAGGCCTCACTCACTGATACTCTTGCCACAGAAATGGCAGACTTTCCTATCGTAGCACCTACCGACTTAGAGAAAGAAATTCAAGCCTTACCCACTGCTATGGAATATCCACTTGAAGAAGATTCTACTTCACATTCTTCCTATCACACCTATCAAAATCCTTCGGGATCACGCATGACTAGGAGGACTACTAGGTCACCACGAGCTAGACCTTACCCTCCCCACACTACTACCACATCACCCAATGGGGCCCGTCATCGGGATGATATCCGTCGATGGAACTGGCTGCCCTATACCCTTGAAACCTGGAGAACCGAAGAAGGAATAGCGTTTCCTACAGAAAACGAAAATATGCGAAACATACCGCACACACAGGAACCCACACAACATACCATTCAGGTACTTGCTGCTAGGATTTACCGCCATGAGAACCAACTTGAGGCTGTGGAACGAGAACAACATGAAACACGTTTGGGCTGGATGCACCTGGCTCAAGGATGGATTGCACAAATCTATGAGGATCACGAAAACTTTACCGAAGCTATGGATGATAACCATGATCAAGTTGTGAGAGTTATGCATGAGGTCACTGCCTTGCGACTCAGACTGGAACGATGTGCGCTACGCTCACAGGAAGCTGAGCAGTACTCCCATATGCTGGAACAACGCCTGACAACAGCTGAAGAAATTGCCCGACAGACTGGCAGACTTGTAGAAGTTGTGGAACACCTTGTCACCCTGATACCACAAGTGAACCTACGCCAAAATTATTATTGTACTATATGTGTAATCGACTAGCTAGGATTTGTAAGACTCTTGTAATTCGACCGGATATAATAATTCCCAGTATCTTTTGTAAATGACAAATCTTGTAATCTTTTGAACTCGCATCTTGAATGATTACAATCTTATTATGTAACACCCCAATTTTATCAGGAATTTAATATCGTACATGAATAAAATTTTATTACGAAGTAATAGTGTGTAAATAATAAGATATAGTGAAAAGCGTGAAATGAAGTATCAGTTTTAGACTGTAAAATAATAGAAATTTAAAATAAGTCTATAGATATATGTGGTAATGTCGCGGTTTATTTCTTTGGGTTCCAAAACATTCCAGTGACTTTAAGGGAGTTGAGAAAAATCGCCAGAAACATAAACCCTTTATCAAAGCCTTAATCAAACCTCAATCCAAAGCTTAATACTTGAATTAACATCTTCAATCATCATCTTCTTTGATTCTTGTAAGTGATTTCTTTATGTTTAACCTAGTTCATGAGGGGTTTTAAGGGTTTTGTAAATTTGTGATTTTAAATACGAAATTAGGGTTTATAATTGTTAGAATTGTTGTTATTTAGTGTTTATGAGTTTAATAGTAACCAAATAACATGTTAAAAGTGATTAATTAGTGATAGTGTTCTTGAATGATTTTCTAGGGTTTTATCAATTCTTTGTATTATGATGAAATAAACTTAATTATGTTATAAGTGATGTTAATATAGTATGAATAACATGTCTAAATAAGAATTTAAGTGAAATAGAAGTGATTGTGATTATGATGGTAGAACAAATGGTTATGTTAGTGATTAATTGTTTGAATTAGTTGAATCAAAGTGGGGGAGTGATCATATAGAGGTTATTAGTTTAAATAAATGAATTCTAGTGATTTAAAAATGTTGTTATGTGTTGAATGATTAGGTGTTAAAGAGTTGGACATATCATCATTTGTATATCTTGTGAATCATCATTTCAAGGCTAAGGTGAGTTATATAAGGATTTAATCAAGTAAGTGGTTGTGTGTGTTTCCGGATTACTTTCGAGTAAGAGGATCATACAACCATGTGAAGTTAATCGTGCTTTATTGTTTAAATTGTTACTTGTGAAGTGTTATGTTATGAATTGATTGTACATGTTACCGGATAGCTTCCGAGCTAGAGGTGGGTACAATCAAGTGGAGATTTAGTGTATTAATTGTATATGATCATAGTGATATGAATTTTGATTGTACATGTTACCGGATAGCTTCCGAGCTAGAGGTGGGTACAATCATAAGTTAGTGATATGAAGCTTATGAAGTTATGATATAGAGTTGCTAGTTTTACTAGCATAGTGTTTATGTAGCCATGATATATGTATTATTTGATTAATTTGCTTATATGCTCACTAAGCAAAAGTGCTTATTGTTTAAAGTGTTTTATGTTTTAGGTGGAAGTGGTCAAGGAAAGGGGAAAGCGATTTAAAGGGATAGCGTGGATTGCATCATATTAGAGTATGGCAAGTTTTCTCTTTGAAGTATCGTTTGTTCTAGCTTGTGTAAATCGCCCTTTTAGACATGATTTAAAAGATAGTCATGGTGAGCCATGACTTATGAAATTTTGATATAGTTTGATCTTTGAGGTCAAGAATACTAGTAAATGATGTATATTATGGTTTTCAAGTTTTAATGTTGGTGTTTGAATATATTAGTGTTTTTAAAATGTGTTCAAGGTTGAAAGTAGTCAAATCGTATTTTATTGGTTATGGAGTGTTGACATGTAGTCAAACCTTCCATTAGTCAATTATGGGTTGTGATTGGCTAGTCAATGGGTCAAAATAGTTTTTGTGGGTCAGCGGGTCAGAAAGGGTCAAATTGGGTCATTAAGTGCACTCATGGTCTAAAACGGGTTAGAGAAGGGTTAAGGGTGTGATGAAGTGTTTTGAAACTTTGTTTTGATATATAGGATAAGTGGTCAAAAGCTCCATGTCTCAGCCTTCATGGTTTGAGACTTGGTATGCTCTCCAAATGGTCGTTTTTGAGTCAAAAAGAGTTATACGCCAAAATCCCGTGTCGTTGTGAAAATTGGAAAAGTGCAAAAAGGGAAATCTTCGTTTTGACCATATGAATGTGCCTGCAAAATTTCATAACCTAACTCTTTGTTGTTTATGAGTTATGTGCGTTTAAAGTTCGGTTTTTGGTCATAAAACTTTGCAGGTTGAAATCTGCTGTAATCACATGAATCCGGGCGGATTCTGATGAATCCGGGCGGATTCCCGAGGGCGGATTCCCAAAAATCACTTCTGCTCATGAGTTGTGCTGAAAACGCAAGGGAATCCGGACGGATTCCACTGAATCCGGGTGGATTCCCCTGAATCCGGGCGGATTCCCCTGTGTCCCAGAAATTCGAAACTTAAAACGGTCATAAAAGATGAACCGAAACTCCGTTTTTGACGTTCTTTATATCGTTGAAAAGCTAAGAGAGTCTACTTTCCAATGGTTATGTCCTTATGATGAAATTTTGATTGAGTAAAATAATTAAATTAGGTATAAGTGTGTTGGTACAATGAAATATGAAGTTTTCAAGTATGGTATTGATTTAAATCATTACTGGGACCAATAGAGAGTGTTTTATGATATAAAATAAATGGGTTTAAAAAAATGGTTCTGTTTTCGGGGTGTTTCATATTACTATATGTTGTTGATTGTCATGTTGTGCTGTTGTATATTACCTCCTGATATATACATCCATGATAATCATAATCCTTGTACATAATCTCACATACCTTTCATTTTCTTTTTATTAAAGAAACATGCCACCACGAAGACGGACTTACAGCCAAGCGGAAATAGCTCAACTCATCGCTCAAGGAGTAGCTGATGCCCTAGCTACTCAAGAAGCCCAACGGAATAGTGGTTAAAATCCAAACAATGGAGCCATCGGCTTATTGAGATGGTTTGAGAAGATGGAGTCTTTGTTCCGAATCTGCAATTGCACCGAAGAGTGCAAGGTAAAGTACTCCACTTGCACCCTCATGGATGGTGCCCTCACTTGGTGGAACACCTACGCTCAAACCGTGGGGATTGATACTGCCTATCAACTTCCATGGGAAGATCTAAAGAAGATGCTGAGGGACGAGTATTGTCCTAGGGAAGAGCTACAACAACTTGAGGTCGAATTCTGGAACCTTACTGTTAAGGGTGATGACATCTCCGGTTACACCACCCGATTTCACCAATTGGTGCTCCTTTGTCTAACTATGGGGGACCCGGAATATAAGCGAATAGAGAGGTACATCTGGGGACTCCCATCAAGGATTCAGGGCATGGTGACAGCATCCAACCCTGGTGACGCAGGCTGAACAGTCAGGTTTTGAAGCTCTCCTTTCTCGTGAAGGGAGAACCGTCCTCGTCGTCGAAGGACTGAACCCGAACAGTCAGGCTGGCGATCAGTGGGTTTTATAATTTGTAAATGCGGGGCCTAAGTATACTTAAAACTATGGGAGTACAGTAGTAAGTATGACCTAGGGTCGTTCTATAAACCAGTTGTATTGTGAAACGTTGATGTTGGAGATGGTTTATCTAACTAGTAATGGTTTTAACAGATTTTTGGGGGTTTGTTTGGGTTTCTATACTTAGGCAGAAAATTGAAATAAAGCAAAATAAAATATTGGTAGTTAGCAGATAATCTAGAGGAGGTGTTTGCTATGACTTCGGTAGCCTTCTTAACTGTGATGATGTATAAGTTATAAAATGGTCTTTAAAAGATTTGTATTTCGTTCATATTAAGTATTAGTGGAGTAAGCACTAGTTCCCTACTGATAGATTTCTCTATCAGTATGTCACTAAGTAACTAGGCTATCATAATTCTGATCGGAGTAGTTTATCCAGCCCACAACATTAACCAATGAAGGTATAGTGACCCTTATATGGAAATGAATCCTGGGTGCATGAATAAGGCGACAAACCAATCTTGATGTCCGACCTTTCTTAACCCCACAAGAATACTTTAATCTAAACAAAACATTTAAGTTTAAGACCAGATTTTTTGTGTGTGTGTGTGTGTGTGTGTGTGTTTGTTGTAATCTTGATTATGATCAAGTCGATCCTGACACAACTTTCATATTTAATAATCTTCAAACCTTTTAAATAGCTCCTATTATAATTGAAAGAATACAATATTATAAAACCCATGTATATCAATCTTTTATCTCTTAAGATTTGTGACGCAACTAAATTAAACCATATCCCTTTAATTGAAAAAATAAAAAAGGATCATTTGTATGGTACCCCTAACCCCGGTACCATATTTCAATGGTATGCGTCTGCCACACCCACAAGGAGCATCAACATCGGGTAAATCATATGTCCACAAATCACCCACTATATGCAGAGATACGGATTAGAACCCCCGATCTTTCGGTCACACATGTGGGGTTAGGGCGTTTGCGGTAGCGATACCACTTGAGCTATGCACAATAGGTTAATCTGGAAAATTTGCTGATTGTGTTGTAACTCATCTACAACCCTGTATCTTCTTTATTTTCTTAAATAATAGTGATAATGTAGGTATTTTCACTCTTCAACAATATATTGTTTTAAGAAAAATTCATTAACTTCTAATATGAAGCATATATATTAATACGTAATGTATATCTGTTCATTTACACAGAAGTTTGAACATTTGAGATTTTCATAATTTGGCTTATACTGTTTGCTATCTAAAAAAGGGTAATTTGGAAGGTACCCCTGATCCCCGTACCATATATCAATGGTACACATCCACCGAACAAATCAGCCACATATGTTGAGGAACGGATTCAAACCCGTGACATGTTAGTCATACATGTGGAGTCTGAACTTTTACGGTAGCGTTACCACTTGAGCTATACTTAATTGGTCTATTTACTATTATTAATACGTTTGAAACTAAAAATTCGTTGTTTCCTATATATTTTGGGTAATGTTACTAATTATGATCTTTTTATATAATAATTGCACATTTAATTCAGCTACTTACAAATTAAACACATAAAAAAAAATTCAAATGGATATACATCACACAGACTCAATACCTATTTATATATAATTTCCGGCTACCTCTTTGAAAAAACAAAAAGTGTTTCTTAGCTCTCATTACTAAAATTTCTCAATTAAAATTCTTAGATATTATGGACCCAAAAATTAGCTCTAGAAAAACTTGATCTATCATTCTCTAGGATAACGCCAAAATTCCATTGTAGGCCAACTATTACCTAACAAATTGCAAATATGTAATTTGCTCGTGGAAGAAGTTGAAAGAAACTTCTTTGATATAATGTGGAATTCAGTTAAATAGGACCAAGAACTCTTAATAATTATAATTATATCATGTTTTTCTGGAGGAATAATAATAATAATAATAATAATAATAATAATAATAAAAAAAAAAAAAAAAAATAATAATAATAATAATAATAATAATAATAATAATAATAATAATAATAATAATAATAATAATAATAATAAGGGAACGGTTCTGAGAAGGACATGAGGGGGAGGGAAAAGGGAGGGCAAGGACTATTTTGTAATTATAATAAAGTCTTGGACCTGCTCGAAAAATGTTCAAAATTGTCAAAAAAAAATTGCTTAATCACAAAACGTTTAATATGAAAGATTCTTTTAAAAATGTTAAAGAAGACAAGATGCAGTAAAATATACAAGATGCAATAACAATATACAGGATGCGGTAACAATATACATGATATAGTAAATAAAATAATACTATTTTTTTATTGTAAGAATAAAAACAAGATTTACAAACCACATACAAATGCTACAGAAAACATAAGATGCAGTAACAATATACAAGATGCATTAACAATATACAAGATGCAGTAAAAAAGTATTAGCAATTTTTTTAATTCAAAAATAGAATCAAAATTGTAGAAAAAAATAAAAAATTCTAAAAATCGCAAGATGTAGTAACTAATATACAACATGCAGTAAACAAAGTACTAGCACAAAATATACATTGATTTTAAGATGTTGTAATGTACGATGCAGTAATTTACGATGCATGATGCACTTAACTTTTTTCAAGATCTAAAAAATAGATCTAGATCTAAAAAGTAGATCTACTTTTCAGATATACTTTTTATGTGTAGATATACAAATTTCCAGCTATTTCTTTTTAGATCTAAATGTTTTTATAAAGTAGTGGTGGTGTTAAGATGGTGATGTAAGTGGTGGTGGCGGTGGAGAGGGAGAGGCGGTGGTGGCGGTGAAGCGACGGGAGAAGATGGAGAAAATCACGGTTGGTTACGTCCGGTGGATGATGGTTCACCAATGGTGATGATTCGCATCTCACTCTCCCGAAAACAAAATATGCCATCGTTTCTCTGCTTTTTTTCTCCGAACACGACAACGGTGATGGTGGAGCAGCGGTGGAGCGACGATGGAGCAGCGGTGGAGCGGTAGTGGAGCGGCGGTGGAGCAGTGACGGCGATGAACGGTGAAGGAAGCGGCGGCAGCGGTGAACGGTGGTGGTGGTGGTTGTTAGTTACTGTTTGTGTGTTTTGTAGAGAGAGAGAATTAGAGAGTTTGTTAGTTTGTGTGTGTTTTTTGTGAGAGAAAGAGATGAAAAAATGGCTGCCCAAAATTTGTGCCATAAATTTGACCCCTCATCTCATATTTCAGAAATTGCAATAATGGTCCCTCCGCCTAAAATCTTTGCAAAATGAACCCCGCGTGACTTGACATGATCTGGACCATTGATGAAAGGAATGCATGGTCTGGATCACCTTTCCCTCCTTGCCCTCTCTAACTCCCATTCTCCTCTAATCTCAAATCTAATAATAATAATAATAATAATAATAATAATAATAATAATAATAATAATAATAATAATAATAATAATAATAATAATAATAATAATAAATGGTTTGAGGACAGTTACTTGTGAATTATTAAGGATTTTATTACAATGTCCCTAATGATTATTAATAACAACAAACACACTAATTTAAATGTAAAAAGTAAAAATACGAATTTACTATAACAACAAACTCTCTCAATTGAAGATAGCAAAAAACTCCACGCCTAATGATGAACCCAATATTAACATCCGATTTGACGGAGGAATCTCCGGATTTAAAACCCGGGGATGGGCCGAGAATGAGAATACCCCTTGAGTCCCGATAACCGTACATAAACTCGAACCCGATGTTGATTTTAATGGGTCCCGAACCCATATTTGAATTATATATATTATATAAAAATATTACATATCATAAATCATATACATTTTTATAATATCAGTTGTATATGTATAAATTAAAATACTTAATGTCAAAATTATTTAAACCTGACGCTTCGTATTGTCAAGTTATTTTCCCATTTTACAAAGAAAAATGATTGGTATGACTAAACTTGTAGGCCTAAAAATGTAATTGGTATATGTGAAAAATTGATTTGTTGATATTAATAGAGAAAAAAAATGCAACCAATAGGAAAATTAGGTTCTAGTTTTAGTTCTATATATGTAAATACAAAATCCGTTGAGATGGGGGCGGAGATTTGGATGAGGAGTGGAGAATAGGATGAAGATGGAAAATAAGATCACCGACGATCTATGTTTCTTTATCATCCTTACTCCCAATTTGAAAAGACATGATATTATACCACCGATCAAAGATTTAGGATCAGAGGGGAATGGTCATTTTGGAGGAAAATGAGGGCAAAGGACCAATTTGCAATTTATGTAAAAGTAAGATAGGGGTAACTCATCTTCCTACATCCTCACAAAACACACACAAACCCTCTCTAACTCTTTCTTTCTCTCTTCACACAACAAACACAAACACTTACACCACCACCACCACTACCACCACCACCGTCCATCACCACCACCATATCCGTCACCGCCGCAGCTCCACCGCCACCAACGTAGGTCCGCCGCCGCCACCACTGTCACCGTCATCATGACCGGAAAAAAAGCGGAGACAACGAGTGCGAGTTTTTGTGGCCGGAGAGTTGATATACGAACCACCACCGTAGGTGAACCGGCCTCCACCGAACATAACCAACGGTGGTCGTTTCTTCCATCTCCTCCCGCCGCTCACCGCCACCGCCGCCGCCATAACTCCACCGCCACAATCACCGCTTCAACGTCACTACGATTTACCACCACTAACGCCGCTCCTCCACCACCTCTATATATAGATATAGATCTGAAAATTCGTAAATATAGATCTAAAAAGTAGATCTACTTTTTAGATCTAGATCTACTTTTTAGATCTGACTGCATCGTACATTTTTTCACTGCATCCTACGTTTTATCTATTGCATCGTACACTTTCTACTACATCGTATTTTTTTAGTTCTGAAAAACTACTACGGAGTAGTACTTATTTACTGGATTCTTTTTAAGATCTAGTGATGTTAAAATGAAATGCTTTTAAGATGCAGTGATGTATTTTTGTTAGTGCATCATGAATATTTTTACACAAACTATATGTTAAGATGAAATGTTTTTACTGCATCCTTTTAAATACTCATAGTAATATTGATCTAAATCTACTTATCAGATCTAAAAAAACAAAGCATCGTATATTTCTTTTACTGCATCTTACAATTTTTTACTGCATCGTTGTAACACCCGCCAAATTAGGACTAGTAATTAGTGCCTAATCATATGTTAATACATGTAATTAGTTCTGTGTTAGACTAATTTATGTATCGAAATATATATTATTGAATATATACGAAAATGCGATTTGATTAAATCGTACGCAATTTAAATCGAATGTATTTCGGTTCCATAAATACGGACGTTGGTGACACAATTTATATTTAAGTATAAAACATTATCTGAAAACATTACTAGGTCCAAACTACTGTTTAAATTTTATTCCCAAAGTTGTCCCGCTTCGTACAATTGAAACTTACCTAATTAACAACAAAATACGCAAATTATTTAAATCACATTTTAAATCTATAAATTATTAGATAATTGGTAAAACAATTTAATTAAATTATTAAACAAAATTCGTATTTTATAATGGATAATTAACGTGCAAAATATTTATTAAAACGTTAAATGACGGAGAAAATGAACACCGCACGGGGCGCAGTGCACGGACTGAAAAATGGTGGGGATTAAACCCTCACCATCTTCCTCTTTTTCTTCATTTCATTATTCTTTCTTCTCTCTCTCTTTCTTTTCTCTCTAAAAAGAAAACCACCACCACCCCATTAAAATCGCCAAAAAGGAACACGAAACGCACTCGGATCACCATACTCGTTTGGAGAAAAACGTTCCTCTCATCACGATCTACACTTTCATCTTTTCGGATTTTCAATCCGACACTTTGTAAGTTTCCGACAAAATCCCGAAACCACTCGATTCTTAGTATTTTCACTTGACAGTCGTTTATATAACTTATATATGTCCATTACAAAGAGTAGAACACGATTTCATAGCTTAAAAATGAGTTTGAATTGGGTTTTGGCCGGAAAAATCTCGGCAGTCGAAACATTCTGGGCTGGTGTTCTTCAATGCGACACAAGCTTTGTGTCGCATGTTATGTCGTATTTTGCATGCTGTGTCGTATAAAATCCTCTATGTCGTATTTTGTGTCGTATGAATCCAGTTATGTCGTATCCTATGCGACACAATATTGTGTCGTACCTTATGTCGCAAATACCATGCGACACAACCCTTATGTCGCTATTGATTTAGCATCGGACGCTTATGCGACACAACCCTTGTGTCGCTAAGCTCTTGTGTCGCATTCCTATGCGACACAACCCTTGTGTCGCATGACAAACTTTTGTGTCGCATATTGTGTCGCAAAACACAGAAAACTCAGATTTTTCGCTAAGCGTTGGAATAGTAAAACTTTAAACTACACGACTTCGGAAATACATTGGTATATATATATGATACAAGCAAGATACTTTGAAAAACAAGATAATAATGTTGAGATTAATGCTATAAACCTGTCACCAACGGGCCGTACACGTTTTCAAAACATAAATCCAATAATCAACCAAATCGTAGTAATTTGGACATATATAGTTGTATAACAACTACAAGGGTGATCTTTTGAGATACCCACTCATATTTATAACCATCGCGTGTCGTGGACACCCTTAGGTTACAAGTCTTTGGACTTCATACTCGGCTAATCAACTCAAGTTTATTAAGTTAAACTCACAAGACTCAGGTGAGTCTCATAGCCCCTCTTTTTACTGTTTTACTCAGGGGTGTGATACAATGCTTATTTTTAACATGTGAACGCGAGTACAACTTTTATATACTACATGAGTTTTACACACTAATCATTTAAAATCCTCTGTCAGCATAGTTGTTAATACGTTGTAGCGTGAATATTAGTATATGGTACCATATAGGATTGACCCTCCTCGTTCGGGTTAGCAAGCACTAACCGGGTAAACGGACGTACTAATATTTGGGAAGACGAGTGTTGAATAGGCATTCGTGGAGGCACCTCACCCGGAATTCTCTATAGGGGACCCGCCCCTCGAGTTAAGCTCAACTATGTGCTCATGGCTGTATACACGATTACTATCATTTTATTTTCTGGATGCAAATCATTATTAAATCTTGCGGTTCATACTATATTACTTGATTTCAAACCTGTGAGCTCACCAGCTTTAGCTGACCCATTTAGCATGTATCGCAGGTACCAAGCAGTAGGTTGTTTCGGCTTCAGGACTTTTAGCTCGAGTCAGCATACAGACGACTGAGATTTTCTTGCATTAGTATATTTTGTACAAGTAATTATGTACTGAAATCTCCTTTTATTTAAACTCGAGCTATGTAAAGCTAAAAATGTTGTAAACATTTCAATATTAATATATTTTGTTAAAACGACGCATATAGAGTCGTTTACTATATATCTTTGTGCTTTGTTATTGATTAGTAACACCCAAATCGTGCTTCCGTAAATCATTAAATTTGGGGGTGTTACAGATTGGTATCAGAGACTAAGGTTATAGTGAACTAGGTTGCATTTAGTGGGCCTAGACTATGACCATTAGGCAGTATTTCTTATTAGGTATAACTGGTTCAGTGATTACGTCATACGAGTTTAATTTAACATAGCCTGATCAACTATGTACAATTAAGCAAAGATGATGTAAGATCTGAAAGTAGTTATGGCTGAACAGGGTACACTAGAAGACTCTGACCTCGAGAGGACCGAGACTTAAACATGTTTGTGCTAGATACTCAATAGGCTATATTATATAGGAACTATATGAATATAGGCCTCACTCTTACTAACGCTTTGTCTCAGAAATGGCAAACACACCGTCCAATTCATCGCGCTCTCAATCCGGGTCACAGAACCCAAGGGTAGCAAGGAGGAACGTCAGGTTGCCTCGAGCTGGCCCGTACCCCACTCACTTCACCTTGCCGGCCTTAGCCGCTAGGGTAAACCAACACGAACAGCGCCTTCGCACCATGGATGTCGTGTTGCAGGAAACGAACGAAAACTGGAGACTTACATCTCTCGAACGCATCGAACAAGTCTCCGAGGATCACGAAACCACCGTTAACAATGTAGACATTCTTTTCAACAAAGTGGTGGAGATAAGCGTAAAAACCGCCCTTTTGAAACACCGGCTTGAAGAGTGTGAGCAACGCTCACGGGAAACGGAAGAATATGCCCGTGGATTGGCACAGCGACTAGCCTTGGCTGAAGACAATGCCCGACAGGCCAGCAGACTTGCAAATACTGTGGATCGTCTCATTGAAATGATGGAGCAGATTAATCTACGTTAAGACTAGTGTAGTTCTTGTCTTGTAATCTATCTTGTAATTTACTAACTATCTAAACGCTACTCTATAATTCGGTCGGATGTAACAATTCCCGACACCTTTTGTAATACATCCGTGGGATGTAACCTTCAAATTCGTATTTCTATCAAATATTCCTTGCTGTTTCTACTTATACTAATTGCCATATTTCTTCTTCATATTGATGTTATGTATTACCGCCTTTATACATGTACATCTGAGATAAATACAATTTTCTTACAAAATCTCATGTATCTTCATTTCTTTTATTGAAAAAGCATGCCGCCAAAGACGAGACCATACACCGATGCTCAACTTACATCACTCATAACCCAGGCTGTGACTGAAGCCTTGGCTCGGAATACCCCACAGAATTCCGCGAGAAACAGCGATGCTGCTGAAACCCCCGCTACTAAACCTTGTTCTTACAAAGACTTTCAGAGCTGCAAACCCTCAAGTTTCAAGGGTACTGAAGGAGCCATCGGACTAATTAGATGGTTCGAAAAGATGGAAACTGTTTTCCGCGTCAGCAAATGCGCGGAAAACGACAAAGTTAATTTCGCCACCTGCTCTCTCGAAGATGATGCCCACTCTTGGTGGAACTCATATTCCCAATCAGTGGGTGCTGACACTGCCTACCAACTCTCTTGGGAGGACTTGAAAGCAAAACTCACCGCTAAATACTGTTCGATCGACAAACTCCAAAAGCTGGACGAGGAATCCTGGAACCTAAAGGTTCAGGGTGGTGATATAGATGGTTATACCACCAGGTTCTAGCAACTCGCTGCCCTCCGCCCAGCCATGGTAAGCACAGAACTTGATAAAATCAGGAAGTACATCCTTGGTCTTCCAGAACCTGTTCGAGGGCACGTCGCCTCTTCAAATCAAACCACCATCGACGGTGCAATCCTATTAGCCCAAGATCTCATGGCTATGAGCGAAGGCTCAGAACCACTCACTTCATCCTCCCACAACAACAAAAGAAAGTGGTCCGACTACCACAACAACCACCCAAACCAACAAAACAAGAAATCCGACACCATCAAAGCCTACAACACCACCACTGTGACACCCCCAAATTTAATGATTTGCGGAAGCTTGATTTGGGTGTCACTAATCAATATACAAAGCACATAAGATATAATGAACGACCACTATATGCGTCGTTTTAAACTTGTATAAATAAAATAAATGTTTACATCAAAATATAGTTACATTAGCTCGGTTCCTGAAATTGAGAGATTACATAGCATAATTACTTTTACAAAATATAATAATGCAGTCCAATCTCTAGTTGTATGTATGCTGACTCGAGCTAATAATTCCTGCTTGTGCAGCCAAACTACTGCTGGGTACCTGTGATAAATACTAAAATGGGTCAGCGAAAACGCTGGTGAGCTCACAGGTTTGTATGTCAATGTATAGTTGTAAGAACCGCAAGATTTATATTGAATTTAAAATGCAATTAAGCAAGATAAAAGTTATACTGTCCATGAGCACATAGTCTGAGCTTAACTTGATTTGTCAGGCCCACTTAAGGAAACCTAACTTGAAATGCCTCCTACGAGTGCCTAATCAACACTCGTCTTCCCAAATGCTAATACATCCGTTTGACCGGTTAGTGCGTGCTAACCCGGATGAGGATTGTCAATCCCATATGATATCATATACTAACATTCACGCTATAAATACTAGAGACTATGCTTATGGAGGACTTTAAATTGATTAGCTTGAAACTCATGTAGTATTTGAAGTTTGGCACTTGCGTTCTACTTGTAAAACAAAATCGAGTAGTAATATCACACCCCTAGTTGTAAAGCAGTGAAAATGGGGCTATGAAACTCACCTGATTCTTGGAATGTTAAGCAATTAAACTTGAAGTAATTAGCAGTGTGTTGGTGTCCAAAGACTTGAAACCTGAATGTGTCCACGACACTTAAATTGTCATTAATTGTACCGGTATCTCGAAAGACTACCATTAAAATTGTTTGCTTAACTTGATGTCCAAATTACCCCGATTTGGTTGATTGTTTTGTTACAAGTTACTACGACTTGTTTGGAATAAGTTGATACAAGTTACAACGACTTGTTTGATTGAATTATCTAAGTTACTATGACTTAATTGATTCAATTGTGTATTTGAAAATGTGTACGGCCCGTTGGTGATTTAGTTGAAATAATAATAATTCTAAAATGTTGACTTTGCTACAGTACTGCTACAGTACTGCTACAGTAAATTTGACTTTTTTTTGAACAGTAACTTTGACTTCGAAAATTTTGAGTTTTGAAGATTCTGTTTTGTGCGACGTAGCCTGCGACGTAGGCTGCGACGTAAGAGTTTTGCGACGTAAAGGGTTACGTCGCTAAGGTCAACAGTGCTAAGTCAATAGCGACGTAGGGTGCTACGTCGCTTATGCGACGTAGGTTCGTTTTTGCGACGTTAAGGTCTGCGTCGCTATGTGCGACGTTCGCAAGTCAATGCGACGTAATAGGCTGCGTCGCTGTATGCGACGTTGGGGATATAATGCGACGTAGGTCGCTGCGTCGCTATATGCGACGTTGAGGATATAATGCGACGTAGGTCGCTGCGTCGCATTTGCTCCAGGCCAAATGCGACGTACGGAGTCTGATCGGAGTTTCAACTCCAAAAACGCGTTTTCCGGCCATCGATCGGCATAATATTTTTACCCAACCCATTTTAGGACATTACAAGGTTATACAAACAACTAGCAAGTTATAAATCTTAAAAACGAGAGTTTTCGGAGTTGTGTCGGAAACTTACAAATCGCCGAAATGAAATTCCGGAAAGATAGAAGTGTAGATCGTCGCGAGGTGGTCGTTTATTGTAAAGGGGCTTGAAGATCCGAGGTCGTTTGAGGTGTTTATTTTGCGATTTTGATGATTTTTGGTTTGGGGTTTGTTTGAGAGAAATAAGAGAGGAGAGAGATAGAGAAAAAGAGAAATGAAAGTAGATGGGGTGGGAGTGGGAGGTTAAACCCCCATTTTCGCCCCGCGTTTCCGTTCCGTGCGGTGTTCGTTTGCTCCGTTGTTTAAACATTAAATAATTATTTTAAATATTAATTGGTACATTTTTAAAATACAAATTATTACGCTATATTTTATTTAAATATTTTACTAATCACTTTATATTTGAATTATAAAAAGGTAAGTTAATGTGTTTGCGCGTTTTACATTTTAAATTGTGTAACTTACTGATTGTACGATGTGAATGAACACGAAATATTATAATAATGATATTTTTGACATAAAAGCGTTATTTAATAAAATTGGTCACCAACGTCCGTATTTATTGTATCGAAATTCATTCGATTTGAAACTCGTACGATTTAAACAAATCGCATAATTGTAGATATATATTCAACAATATATATAATAATTGATACATTAATTAGCCTAACAAAGAACTAATTACATGTATTAAAACTTGATTAGGTACTAAATTCTAGTCCTAAATTGACGGTTGTCACATTCTCCCCCTGTTAGAAGAATTTCGTCCCGAAATTTATGTTGAAGTTGCGTTTGACGTTGAATCAGTGAAGAGTTGAGGATACTTGAGTCGCATTTGATCTTCTCGTTCCCAGGTGAATTCCGGACCGCGCCGCGAATTCCACCTAACCTTGACAATAGGAATACGACTTTGTTTAAGTTGTTTGACCTCACGGTCCATGATTTCAGCGGGTTCCTCAACAAAGTGAAGTTTTTCGTCAACTCGAATTTCATCGAGTGGAATGATAAGTGTCTCATCAGACAGACACTTCTTCAGATTTGAAACATGAAATGTGGGATGCACGCTGCTGAGTTCAGATGGCAGCTGCAATCGATAAGCCACTGGACCAATCCTTTCGAGGATCTCGAATGGTCCAATGTATCTGGGATTTAACTTCCCTCGTTTGCCAAACCGGATTACGCCTTTCCAAGGCGATACTTTGAGTAGAACTCGATCCCCAACTTGGAACTCGAGTGTTTTGCGTCTCACGTCAGCATAACTTTTCTGACGATCACGCGCGGCTTTGAGTTTGTTTTGAATTTCAACGATTCTCTCGGTCGTCTCGTGAATGATTTCTGGACCTGTGAGTTGGCTATCCCCAACTTCAGTCCAACAGATAGGTGACCGGCACTTACGACCGTACAGTGCCTCGAAGGGTGCAGCTTTGATGCTGGTATGATAACTGTTGTTGTACGAGAACTCGCACAATGGTAGATGTTTTTCCCAGTTTACACCGAAGTCTACTACGCAGGCCCGTAGCATGTCTTCAAGTGTTTGAATGGTTCGTTCACTTTGACCGTCGGTTTGAGGATGGTATGCGGTACTCATGTCAAGTCGAGTACCCAGAGATTTTTGAAGTGATTGCCAAAATTGTGAAGTGAAACGACTATCTCTATCGGAGATAATTGAGATTGGAACACCGTGTTTGGTCACGATTTCCTTCAGATAAATGTTGGTGAGGCGTTCCATTTTGTCGGATTCCTTGATTGCCAGGAAGTGAGCAGATTTTGTGAGACGATCCACGATCACCCAAATGGTATCGCAACCGCTCGAGGATCTGGGTAGTTTGGTTATGAAGTCCATGGCAATTTGTTCCCATTTCCATTCAGGAAGACTGGGTTGTTGAAGTAAACCAGAAGGTTTTTGATATTCGATTTTGACTTTGGAGCAAGTAAGGCACTTGCTGACATAGGTGGCGATTTCAGCTTTCATATTCGGCCACCAGTAGAAATCCTTGATACCGTGGTACATTTTATCGGATCCCGGATGGATAGAATATTTGGACTTGTGAGCTTCATCCATCACCAAGTCTCGTAGGTTCCCAAATTTAGGCAACCAGATTCGGTTTGAGAAATACCTAATCCCGTTAGGTCTGATTTCGAATTGTTTATCCATGCCCCGTAAGGCTTCATCTTTGACATTTTCGGGTTTTAAAGCTTCGAGTTGAGCAGTGAGGATTTGAATGTTTAAATTGTTGTGAATGGTCATACTGAGGGCTCGAACCCGAAGTGGTTTCACTCGCTCCTTTCGACTGAGGGCGTCAGCAACAACATTTGCTTTGCCTGGATGATATTTGAGTTCACAGTCGTAATCAGTAAGCAACTCGACCCATCGACGTTGCCTCATGTTGAGATCCTTCTGATCGAATATGTGTTGAAGGCTTTTATGGTCGGTAAAGATTGTACATCTGGTACCATAAAGGTAATGTCTCCAGATTTTGAGGGCAAAAACGACAGCTCCTAGCTCGAGGTCGTGGGTGGTGTAATTCTTTTCATGAACCTTGAGCTGTCGGGAAGCATAAGCTATGACTTTGTCTCGTTGCATAAGCACACAACCGAGACCTTGATGAGAAGCATCGCAGTATACCACGAAGTCATCGGTGCCTTCGGGTAAAGATAGGATTGGAGCACTGCAAAGCTTTTGCTTTAAGAGTTGGAATGCCGACTCTTGTTTCTCAGTCCAGTCAAACTTTTTGTCTTTCTGGGTCAGAGTCGTGAGTGGTATGGCTATCTTGGAGAAATTTTCAATGAATCGTCGATAGTATCCGGCCAGTCCTAGAAACTGCCGTACCTCCGTCGGAGTGGTTGGCGATTGCCAATCTTTGATAGCTTCGATTTTTGATGGGTCAACGTGAATCCCCTGACTGTCAATCACGTGGCCAAGGAATTGAACGGTTTTGATCCAGAACTCACACTTAGAGAACTTGGCATAGAGCTCCTCGTGTTTAAGTAGTTCAAGGATGGTTCTGAGGTGTTGCGCATGCTCTTCTTTGCTTCGTGAATATATGAGGATGTCATCGATGAAGACAATGACAAACTTATCAAGGTAAGGTTTACACACCCGATTCATAAGGTCCATGAATACAGCCGGTGCATTGGTTAGGCCGAATGGCATCACTTGGAATTCGTAATGCCCGTAACGGGTTCTGAAAGCGGTTTTTGGAATATCAGCATCGCGGACACGCAATTGGTGGTAACCGGATCGGAGATCAATCTTTGAATAACAACTCGACCCTTGAAGTTGGTCGAACAAATCATCGATTCGAGGAAGTGGATACCGGTTCTTGACAGTTAACTTGTTCAACTCTCGATAGTCGATACACATTCGAAAAGAACCATCTTTCTTCTTAACAAATAGGACCAGAGCTCCCCAAGGTGAAGAACTCGGCCTGATAAACCCTCGTTCCAGGAGTTCCTGTAATTGGGTGGACAGCTCCTGAAGTTCGGATGGAGCTAAACGGTATGGTGCTCGGGCCACAGGCGCAGCACCTGGTACGAGATCAATTGAAAACTCAACCTGTCTTGGTGGTGGTAGACCAGGCAGTTCCTCAGGAAAGACTTCTGGAAAGTCTCGAACAATTGGAACATCCTCAAGTCGCTTCTCCTCCGACTTTTTCTCCATGATGTGCGCGAGGATTGATGGATAACCCTTTCTCAGAAATTTTCGGGTTTTAAGACAAGAGATGATGTTAAGCCTCGTCCCACCGGTCTCCCCCTGTATGATTAGAGTTCTACCGACGGTGAGAGGTATGCGAACAATTTTGTCGTAGCAAATGATTTCGGCGCGATGTTTGGATAACCAGTCCATGCCTACGATGACATCGAAACTCCCTATTTCAATAGGCATAAGATCTATGGAGAAGGTTTCGTCGGCTAGATTTAAAGTGCAATTAGGTATCCCACTATCGGTTTCTATCAGCTTGCCATTTGCTAACTCTACGGTGTACTTAACGTCTAAAGCAACAGGTGTAATGTCAAGTAGAGGGCAAAATTCATCGGAAATAAAACTCCTATCGGCACCAGTATCAAACAGAATAGAAGCAGTTAAATTGTTGAGGAGGAACATACCCGTGACCACATTCGGGTCCTGACGGGCGTCTCCTGAGTTGATCACGAAGGCGCTACTTTTGGTGTTATTGTTGTTGCGGTGGTTGTTGTTGTTGCCCTTGTTCTTCAATTTTGGACAAGAATCCCTAAAGTGTCCAGGGTTTCCACATTCGTAGCAGGACTTAGGTTGTCGGGCATTTTTGTCAGAAGGGTTGTTGTTGGATTTGGGGGTTCGGCAATCCTTAGTCAAATGCCCGTACCTCCTGCAGTTGTTGCAAGGAGTACCGCACTGACCAAAATGGTGGTAGTTACACTTGGGACAATAAGGCCTGTCCCCGGTGTAGCTGCGGGTGGTTTCAGAGTTGGTGTTGTAGACTTGGATGGCGTTGTTTTTCTTGTTTGAGTTATGGTGGTGTTCAGTGGATTTGCGTTTGTTGTTGTTGGAGGATGAGGTGTTGGAGGTCTCACGGCTGACAACTAGAGCCATGAGTTCGTGGGCCAATCGAATGGCACTCTTAGTAGTAGTTGGTTTGGATGAAGCAACGTTTCCTTGGATGTTCTCGGGAAGTCCACGAATGTATTTCTTAATGCCCTTACTTTCTGGTTCGACCAAACCCGGGCATAATAGGGCGAACTGCTGAAACTTGGTGGTATATTCAGCAACATCATTTCCCTGCACCTCCAGATGCCAGAATTCTTCCTCCAGCCTGTGCAATTCTTCTTCAGGACAGTACTTTTCTGTCAGTTTCTTCTTCAGTTCGACCCAAGGAAGTCGGTTTGCAATCTCAAGGCCTACAGAGTTTGCGTGGGTTTTCCACCACGTGAGTGCACCTTCCTGAAAGGTGTAAGCAGCGAATTTGACTTTGTTGTTCTCAGTACAGTCGCAAAGACTGAAAACAGATTCCATGCGCTCAATCCAACGGATCAAGCCAATGGCACCTTCCGTGCCCTTGAAGTATAGCGGTTTACAGCTAAGAAAGTCCTTATAGGAGCAGGGTTTGGGCGGTGGAGTATTGGTTGCTGTGTCCTCGCTACCGGGTGGTGTTCGGGTAGCCAAGGCTTCGGTCACACTGCGGGCAATGATTCCCGCGATCTCAGCTTCGCTAAGGGTAATTTGACGACGTGGAGGCATGATGCTGAGTAAGAAAGAACAAGGAAATGAAATAAGATACTAGTCCGAGTATGATGAACTAGTGGTGTGTTTGTCATTTCGAGACAAAACGTTTGAAAGAAAGAGGCCTATATTCATATAATATAATATAGCCTAAAGTTATAATGAGGTCCATTCATGTATATATATATATATATCACATAATAACCTATTGAGTGTGTAGCACAGACGTGTTTTGAGTCCCGTTTCTCTCGAGGTCAGAGTCAACTAATGCATTCCTGTTCAACATAACTCTTTCAGATTTCACATCATCTTTCTTTAATTGTACATAGTTGATCAGGCTATGTTAAATTAAAGTCGTATGATGTAATCCCTGAACTAGTCATAACTAATAAGGAATACTGCCTAACGGTCATAGTCTAGGCCCACTAAATGCAAACTAGTTCACTATAACCTTAGGCTCTGATACCAATCTGTGACACCCCCAAATTTAATGATTTGCGGAAGCTTGATTTGGGTGTCACTAATCAATATACAAAGCACATAAGATATAATGAACGACCACTATATGCGTCGTTTTAAACTTGTATAAATAAAATAAATGTTTACATCAAAATATAGTTACATTAGCTCGGTTCCTGAAATTGAGAGATTACATAGCATAATTACTTTTACAAAATATAATAATGCAGTCCAATCTCTAGTTGTATGTATGCTGACTCGAGCTAATAATTCCTGCTTGTGCAGCCAAACTACTGCTGGGTACCTGTGATAAATACTAAAATGGGTCAGCGAAAACGCTGGTGAGCTCACAGGTTTGTATGTCAATGTATAGTTGTAAGAACCGCAAGATTTATATTGAATTTAAAATGCAATTAAGCAAGATAAAAGTTATACTGTCCATGAGCACATAGTCTGAGCTTAACTTGATTTGTCAGGCCCACTTAAGGAAACCTAACTTGAAATGCCTCCTACGAGTGCCTAATCAACACTCGTCTTCCCAAATGCTAATACATCCGTTTGACCGGTTAGTGCGTGCTAACCCGGATGAGGATTGTCAATCCCATATGATATCATATACTAACATTCACGCTATAAATACTAGAGACTATGCTTATGGAGGACTTTAAATTGATTAGCTTGAAACTCATGTAGTATTTGAAGTTTGGCACTTGCGTTCTACTTGTAAAACAAAATCGAGTAGTAATATCACACCCCTAGTTGTAAAGCAGTGAAAATGGGGCTATGAAACTCACCTGATTCTTGGAATGTTAAGCAATTAAACTTGAAGTAATTAGCAGTGTGTTGGTGTCCAAAGACTTGAAACCTGAATGTGTCCACGACACTTAAATTGTCATTAATTGTACCGGTATCTCGAAAGACTACCATTAAAATTGTTTGCTTAACTTGATGTCCAAATTACCCCGATTTGGTTGATTGTTTTGTTACAAGTTACTACGACTTGTTTGGAATAAGTTGATACAAGTTACAACGACTTGTTTGATTGAATTATCTAAGTTACTATGACTTAATTGATTCAATTGTGTATTTGAAAATGTGTACGGCCCGTTGGTGATTTAGTTGAAATAATAATAATTCTAAAATGTTGACTTTGCTACAGTACTGCTACAGTACTGCTACAGTAAATTTGACTTTTTTTTGAACAGTAACTTTGACTTCGAAAATTTTGAGTTTTGAAGATTCTGTTTTGTGCGACGTAGCCTGCGACGTAGGCTGCGACGTAAGAGTTTTGCGACGTAAAGGGTTACGTCGCTAAGGTCAACAGTGCTAAGTCAATAGCGACGTAGGGTGCTACGTCGCTTATGCGACGTAGGTTCGTTTTTGCGACGTTAAGGTCTGCGTCGCTATGTGCGACGTTCGCAAGTCAATGCGACGTAATAGGCTGCGTCGCTGTATGCGACGTTGGGGATATAATGCGACGTAGGTCGCTGCGTCGCTATATGCGACGTTGAGGATATAATGCGACGTAGGTCGCTGCGTCGCATTTGCTCCAGGCCAAATGCGACGTACGGAGTCTGATCGGAGTTTCAACTCCAAAAACGCGTTTTCCGGCCATCGATCGGCATAATATTTTTACCCAACCCATTTTAGGACATTACAAGGTTATACAAACAACTAGCAAGTTATAAATCTTAAAAACGAGAGTTTTCGGAGTTGTGTCGGAAACTTACAAATCGCCGAAATGAAATTCCGGAAAGATAGAAGTGTAGATCGTCGCGAGGTGGTCGTTTATTGTAAAGGGGCTTGAAGATCCGAGGTCGTTTGAGGTGTTTATTTTGCGATTTTGATGATTTTTGGTTTGGGGTTTGTTTGAGAGAAATAAGAGAGGAGAGAGATAGAGAAAAAGAGAAATGAAAGTAGATGGGGTGGGAGTGGGAGGTTAAACCCCCATTTTCGCCCCGCGTTTCCGTTCCGTGCGGTGTTCGTTTGCTCCGTTGTTTAAACGTTAAATAATTATTTTAAATATTAATTGGTACATTTTTAAAATACAAATTATTACGCTATATTTTATTTAAATATTTTACTAATCACTTTATATTTGAATTATAAAAAGGTAAGTTAATGTGTTTGCGCGTTTTACATTTTAAATTGTGTAACTTACTGATTGTACGATGTGAATGAACACGAAATATTATAATAATGATATTTTTGACATAAAAGCGTTATTTAATAAAATTGGTCACCAACGTCCGTATTTATTGTATCGAAATTCATTCGATTTGAAACTCGTACGATTTAAACAAATCGCATAATTGTAGATATATATTCAACAATATATATAATAATTGATACATTAATTAGCCTAACAAAGAACTAATTACATGTATTAAAACTTGATTAGGTACCAAATTCTAGTCCTAAATTGACGGTTGTCACAACCACAGACATCAAACGGGGCTACAATGGGAGCAAACCCTATTGTTCCAAGTGCAGCCGCCACCACGAAGGTTCCTGTGGTTCCTTTTGCAGCAATTGCAAGAGGCATGGTCACCTCACCCAGGATTGCCGTTCCCCTACCAACAACAACCCTAACAACACCAGAACACCCAAAGTCTGCTTTGAGTGTGGGAACCCCGGGCACTTCAGGGACACGTGCCCAAAGATGAAGAACAACAACAACACCCGAAGTAGAGCCTTTGTCATCAACTCCGGGGACGCCCGCCAAGACCCAAATGTGGTCTCGGGTATGTTCCTCCTCAACAACTTAACTGCTTCTGTTCTTAAAACACCCCTCGTTTCATTATAAACAATAATATAATAATTGCGACTCGGAAGCGTATATTTAAAAATATTCTATCAATGTACTCAAAATGTCAGTAAACTTTTTCAAATCAAATACGTGACATCTCAACAACTCGGTGTTATATAATTCAAAACATTTCTATGGCTATTAAATTAACATCAGAGTACAGCCTGTCAAACATTCCATCCAGTCAAAACACTTCCTGCCCTGCCCAATATGTCCCATCTATTTCAACCTGCAGGAAGAACTGTGGTGGGATTAGCATAAAGCTAAGTGAATGAAACTATAAGCAACAGTACAACCTAGCATAATAATCTGTTTACATCAAATAACAATAAACAGAAAATCAATCATTCACTCGACATCCAATCAATGTCAAGCTACACCAATCAAACATTATCAATCGTCATGAGGATCGGTGGCTCCTGAGATACCCTAATACCGGTTTGGAAATCAAGGAACTCTTATCAATCATCTGTATTGGCCTATACAGAATTACCGATAACCAGTTGTTAATCACACACGACCTAGATCTCTAAACCAACATTTCAAGTTTCAAGATCTCCTGTCGTCTACAATAACAACCAAGTCCAACTGTCAAGTCAAGTTGACCTCAGAATCTTACATACTAGCTCAAACAGTCAATTAAGCAACTAGTTAAACTATCATGGCAAGATATCTCAACAATTACATTCTATCAAAGTAATACTATAACTACTTATTGTAAATCAAATCATTACAACTAAATCACACTGAGGTTACAGATCCACTCACCGACTACCTCAGCCGCCAGCTCAGAAGTCTAATATTACTGAGCCTTCTCCACATCTGAGAATACAATCAATTAAACAATAAGTTAGTAACTTGTCTCAACTGATAATACTTAGGTAATTAATATCGTTACACAATCATAACATAATTACATGAATCCAATGATCTCTAAGATCACGGCAAACAAAAGTTCAATTCGGAACAAAATCAAAAAGTCCCGAAATAAGGTCCAAAAACTGTAAAATGCCATTTTCGACCCCTAAACGACCCCGAATGTCCAAAAACTGACTAGGCTATAGTATATAACTTTGATCAGTGGGCCGTTTTCGAGTGACCATGTAAATTTCAGCCCAATCGGAGTTTAAAGACAATTTGTCAATTTTTCCGTGGCAAAAATCACTACTAAACACTTATGCACTTTTGAAATTTTACAAAAAGTACTGACAAACGCGATCCAGAAAACAATGGTGGGATCGCGTTCCTCTTTGTAAAATCATTCTGTGACAAATTATAACTAAGCAACGCGATCCGGACAAATTCTTGGGATCGCGTTCCCAAGAACAAAACTCGTCTGATTCCTTTTATAACTAACGAACGCGATCCTGGCTAGGGTTCTGGGATCGCGTTTGAGCGTCTTTCAGCTCAGCTTCATCCCTGTAATTGCCCAGCTCCGAATTCAAAACCATTTTTGATAAATCAAGCTTATCAAACTCAGTTCTAATGTTATAAACAACTCAATTAACTTCATATAATCATCATGTAATACTTATAACTTGTTCCTAACATCCAATTCTTCCAATTTATCAATTCACCCAAATTTCAATCGAAATCAAATTCTTAAATACTCAAGAACACTTACTGTTTGAAGAATCTACTGATGATAATCTGTCCATGGTGAAGTTTCACGAGAATCACAACTTCCTGATTTGATTTCTAATTTGATTTGGAGGTTTTCTGAAAGTTTCTGTGAGTTTTAAAATGAAAATGAATAACTTTCCTAAATAGGAAAGTACATATATAGTCGGCATCACATAAACCGCCTTCAATATACGGATATAATTTAATACCCCATCTCAATATATAGTCTGGAACCCGAAAACCATTTGCGAGTCCAAACATTTTATTGTACCGTCAACTATATTAATTTACAACAATTAATAATTCACTTATCACATTGGAATATTCGACTCCTATTCCAATTATTTCACTAATTCAAACAATATTATTTCCAAACACATTTAAATACTAATTTAAATCAAGAAATAATATAACACAACTAGGTCCATTTCGAGGATGTTACAACTCTCCTCCTCTTAAAGAGATTTCGTCCTCGAAATCTAACCTCAATCAATCTAACTAATGTGATATAATCACATATATCTTAACATACATTTGTCCCCAATAGCAACTTACAACTATACTTAGACTGTTTGAATTCTTTCCACATGCACATATCCAAATGTACATGCTTCTATCTTTTCCTATGCACACATACAGTGCATCTAATCAATATCATCAATCAGATATATCTTATAGACAGACACTTACTTTATCAAGTGAAACCTACAATCACTTAATCAACAAATAAAACTTAACATTACTTAATAGGTTTATGCAACCCGAAATTAGCAACATGCTAAAATCTTTAACCTATTCTCACTGTTCATCACTGTTAACAATAAAACAGCAGCAACAATATCCCAACAATAGTGTTTATTAAACCCCAATGTACCTAGCAACATTGAAATATAATTCAGCTCACGACCAACAATCAGTCTAATATACAGATCACAATCTTAAGTCTTTACCATCAAAGATCTGAAATTCAAATCTAGGTCAGCTTTTCATCCAAAAGTTTCATACCTATGCTCTTTTGTACAACCTATAATGTTCACATATCATTTCAATCATATGAAATTCTTTACTTAAAAGTAATCCAGATTCATATCACCTTAATAAGCAAAGCAGAGGTCACACTCAGTAGGTAAAACTACAATCAACAAATACTTTGCTCAATCAACAAAAGTACTACAATCAATCTTACCTACAATCAACCAACCTCTACATTGACTTATTTTCACTTGTAATTCCTTTCATTACTACCTATCAATTGTCAACAACATCAAAGTCGACAACAACTACTGCTCAAACAATAATCACAACACTAGTGATTATACATTCCAGTACACCTATCAGTACTTTAATATTTGTCTTCAAACTCTAACTAACCATCAAGTTAGAATTTATATACTATTAAACTGGTAAGACATCAAAATCTATTCTTAGCAACCAGTTATTTCAACTCAACCTTACAATCATAAACTACTAATCACAAGCCATTAGAAAATTATACAACTTTAACCACCCAATCATTCAACACTAGATCCCGTCAATCTAGCAACTAAGTCAATCTTAATCCACATATTATGATACTACAGGTCAAGCATCACAATATCACATTATCAAAATGTGCTACTTTCCAACACATTTCCAACAAAATCTACATCAAGTTAATCACAATTAACTAACCTCCACATATCTTATGGCATATTTTAATTCATTCTATTAAAACTTATCATGCCATTTATTATCATGTATACCACACATACATACCTACACAATTTCAAGGTTTCTCTTACTCTCTAACACATACAATTTCTTAAAATATGAACAATCATTCAATTCATATTTCCTCAATTTATCAAACAAAGATCAACTAAATCTTTAACACCATCCAATTCCAGATATACTTTCATATCATACCTTATTTGGATCTAATCCCAGTTATTCCACTTTATCACTTACTTTACTTGTATACTATCAACAAATAACTAAAGAATTCATCCAATTCTTTCAATACTTAAGTAATTCACCATAAGGTACAAATCAACCTAGACAACTATTAATAATAACTTTCAATTATTTCTTATCTCACCTTCTTACCCAATCAAAGCTATCATCACAAGCTTCACACACTGGTAAGATTTTCTTATCACAATTCTAATCAATATGATTTAATTATTCTAACATATCTTAGCAAATTATAACTGTCATATCAAACAATGGCTTTATATTCGTATAATTCTTTAACACATATTCAGTTCAAATATCAAATATTACTTAACTGAATACTCAATTATACTTAACACTATTTCAATTACTTAATACTAGCCTTAAGTAATGAATCAAGTTTCACAAACTTAGACAATTCATCTATCCCCTCTGGATCTTAAATGACCCCCTTCAATATAATTTAAGCAAATCTAGGAATTCAATCATATTCCATACAATCATAACATTTCAATCTATGTTAGACTATTTCAACACACACAGTTGACTAAATGTCAACTTGATTTAAATCAACCAATCAATAAAATCCTCTAACTGCTTTTTCTCAAGTTTGACCTATCCTCAAACCAATCACAAGCAATTAATTTCATACACAACTCACTATTCATGGTTTGACTTTCAAAGTTAACATACTATCAATATTAACTCACAACAAACCATTTCATCTTATATGTTCACTTTCAAACTTATATTTTAAATTATTACATTCAATAATACTAGAAATTCCTCAAGCAAGGCAATATCAACCTATTTCAACTTTGGCTTCATACAAGCCAAATACAAAATAGTGACTCATTTAAACACTATTAAATTCGCCTACATGTAATCTATCACAATCAATCACAATTACATATTCAACACAATCAAATTAGTCACTTAGGTTTATCATCAAAGCCTCTATCAATGACAACTATCATTTACACTCTCACCTTTACAGTCTAAAGGTCACAGTTCTATCAACTGATTGTTTTCTTATCAAAACAACTATTAAACAACTTAGCATACTATCATGCTCCATTTCCAACATCACATTACATTTCTTTTATACCAAGTAGCCTCAACAAGTTCATGTGACACAACATAATATAACAACGGTGATCAGGCGTTGCAAGATTATGTTCTTCACAATCCATTCTCAGGTTACTCTACATTATAATTATCAATGTGATCTATTCTCATCTCATATGATTTCAAATCAATCAAAATTCATTTAATAGTTTCTAACAGCTGATACATACTCAAAATCAGCTTACTACTTACATATTCAACCTTACATATGCAAGCCATCTCACATAATTTATTTTCAACAACTGAATTACTCAGTATATCTACTGGTCTGAAACCTCAAACATATGATAACCTATCATCATAATTTCAATACTTAACACAATTCAATGTCCCTACTTACTACAAAATTCAGGACACATCTTGATTAATTATCATTACTTTGACATATGCTTTACTATCAAGCATCACTGTCACAACAAGCCTACTCAATCATGTTACTATAAACATTTCATTTACTAATTCACAATTGACTAGAAAGACCTATCACTTTCTCATTCAATTTAGCTTTATCATAAGTTATTTTCCTCATAAACTTATTCATCTTGGTTTAACTCAAGTGTTTAACTACAATCAAAACATATCATGTAGTCACATAACCACATATTTTCTCAATTAGCAGTCATTATCAATTCAAATGACACAACCTTCCTTAACAAGGATTTAGATCACACCTAGTGATTAATCCATTAACATAATACTATCAATTATTTTTTATCACTAATAAAGACACTCTTAGGTTCTAACATCAATCTTGTTAAACCTTAATCAACTCTCTGTCTACTTAAACATATTTATGCATTTACAATTCAATCAGAAATAACCACAACAATGAACATCTCATTCAATATTGCTATCCTCATGTCAACCTATAGCAATCATTAGTTGACTCAAAACTGGGGAATCATATCAGTCTGACTCAATTAACTTCACAACAAAGCTTACTCAACATAACAGAGTAAACAATTTAAGTTAATGTAAATTAACATAGGCTTATCGAAGATTACCTAGCAATCTTAAGCCCACGAGTGTTGAGGAAACATGAAATATACCAATCTAATACTCATGTTCCTCCGTCTCTGCAATCAAACAACAACTTCACAACTTGTTAAGAGTTAGTACATATTCAACCAATCACTTTCTCACACATTCACTAATCAACTAAACCCGCACCTACTGGAATGTTTGACTCAACTCAATCAAAGTTTAGGATTGAACATTCTGTCATGTCCAATTCACCCAAACTATTGCTCTGATACCAACTTAAAACACCCCTCGTTTCATTATAAACAATAATATAATAATTGCGACTCGGAAGCGTATATTTAAAAACATTCTATCAATGTACTCAAAATGTCAGTAAACTTTTTCAAATCAAATACGTGACATCTCAACAACTCGGTGTTATATAATTCAAAACATTTCTATGGCTATTAAATTAACATCAGAGTACAGCCTGTCAAACATTCCATCCAGTCAAAACACTTCATGCCCTGCCCAATATGTCCCATCTATTTCAACCTGCAGGAAGAACTGTGGTGGGGTTAGCATAAAGCTAAGTGAATGAAACTATAAGCAACAGTACAACCTAGCATAATAATCTGTTTACATCAAATAACAATAAACAGAAAATCAATCATTCACTCGACATCCAATCAATGTCAAGCTACACCAATCAAACATTATCAATCGTCATGAGGATCGGTGGCTCCTGAGATACCCTAATACCGGTTTGGAAATCAAGGAACTCTTATCAATCATCTGTATTGGCCTATACAGAATTACCGATAACCAGTTGTTAATCACACACGACCTAGATCTCTAAACCAACATTTCAAGTTTCAAGATATCCTGTCGTCTACAATAAAAACCAAGTCCAACTGTCAAGTCAAGTTGACCTCAGAATCTTAGCTCAAACAGTCAATTAAGCAACTAGTTAAACTATCATGGCAAGATATCTCAACAATTACATTCTATCAAAGTAATACTATAATTACTTGTTGTAAATCAAATCATTACAACTAAATCACACTGAGGTTACAGATCCACTCACCGACTACCTCAGCCGCCAGCTCAGAAGTCTAATATTACTGAGCCTTCTCCACATCTGAGAATACAATCAATTAAACAATAAGTTAGTAACTTGTCTCAACTGATAATACTTAGGTAATTAATATCGTTACACAATCATAACATAATTACATGAATCCAATGATCTCTAAGATCACGGCAAACAAAAGTTCAATTCGGAACAAAATCAAAAAGTCCCGAAATAAGGTCCAAAAACTGTAAAATGCCATTTTCGACCCCTAAACGACCCCGAATGTCCAAAAACTGACTAGGCTATAGTATATAGCTTTGATCAGTGGGCCGTTTTCGAGTGACCATGTAAATTTCAGCCCAATCGGAGTTTAAAGACAATTTGTCAATTTTTCCGTGGCAAAAATCACTACTAAACACTTATGCACTTTTGAAATTTTACAAAAAGTACTGACAAACGCGATCCAGAAAACAATGGTGGGATCGCGTTCCTCTTTGTAAAATCATTCTGTGACAAATTATAACTAAGCAACGCGATCCGGACAAATTCTTGGGATCGCGTTCCCAAGAACAAAACTCGTCCGATTCCTTTTATAACTAACGAACGCGATCCTGGCTAGGGTTCTGGGATCGCGTTTGAGCGTCTTTCAGCTCAGCTTCATCCCTGTAATTGCCCAGCTCCGAATTCAAAACCATTTTTGATAAATCAAGCTTATCAAACTCAGTTCTAATGTTATAAACAACTCAATTAACTTCATATAATCATCATATAATACTTATAACTTGTTCCTAACATCCAATTCTTCCAATTTATCAATTCACCCAAATTTCAATCGAAATCAAATTCTTAAATACTCAAGAACACTTACTGATTGAAGAATCTACTGATGATAATCTGTCCATGGTGAAGTTTCACGAGAATCACAACTTCCTGATTTGATTTCTAATTTGATTTGGAGGTTTTCTGAAAGTTTCTGTGAGTTTTAAAATGAAAATGAATAACTTTCCTAAATAGGAAAGTACATATATAGTCGGCATCACATAAACCGCCTTCAATATACGGGTATAATTTAATACCCCATCTCAATATATAGTCTGGAACCCGAAAACCATTTGCGAGTCCAAACATTTTATTGTACCGTCAACTATATTAATTTACAACAATTAATAATTCACTTATCACATTGGAATATTCGACTCCTATTCCAATTATTTCACTAATTCAAACAATATTATTTCCAAACACATTTAAATACTAATTTAAATCAAGAAATAATATAACACAACTAGGTCCATTTCGAGGATGATACAGTTCTATTTGACACTGGGGCTGATAGAAGCTTTATCTCGGATGACTTTTGCCCACTACTTGACATCACTCCTGTTGCCTTAGATGTTAAGTACACTGTAGAGCTAGCAAATGGGAAACTTATAGAAACCAATAGTGTGATACCTAATTGCACTCTAAACCTAGCTGACAAAACCTTTTCAATCGATCTTGTACCCGTTGAAATCGGAAGTTTCGACGTCATCATTGGAATGGACTGGTTGTCCAAACACCGAGCCGAAATCGTTTGTTACGATAAAATCGTCCGTATCCCACTCGCCGTCGGTAGAACCTTGATCATACAGGGGGAGACCGGTGGGACGAGACTCAATATCATATCTTGCTTAAAAACCCGAAAATTTCTGAGAAAGGGTTACCCTGCAATACTCGCACACATCACAGAGAAGAAGTCGGAGGAGAAGCGACTTGAGGATGTGCCAATTGTTAGAGACTTTCCCGAAGTCTTTCCGGAAGAACTACCTGGTTTACCTCCACCTAGACAGGTTGAGTTCTCAATCGATCTCGTGCCGGGTGCCGCACCGGTGGCCCGCGCACCGTACCGTTTAGCCCCATCCAAACTTCAGGAGTTGTCTAACCAGTTACAGGAACTCCTGGATAGAGGATTCATTAGACCGAGTTCTTCACCTTGGGGAGCTCCGGTCTTATTTGTTAAAAAGAAGGATGGTTCATTCAGAATGTGTATCGACTATCGAGAACAAGCTAACCGTCAAGAACCGATATCCACTTCCTCGCATTGATGATCTCGACCAACTTCAGGGTTCAAGTTTCTACTCTAAAATTGACCTGCGATCAGGATATCATCAGTTACGGGTTCGCGACACCGATATTCCAAAAGCTGCTTTCAGAACTCGTTACGGGCACTACGAATTCCAAGTGATGCCCTTTGGCCTTACCAACGCACCGGCTGTATTCATGGACCTCATGAACCTGGTGTGTAAACCTTACCTCGACAAGTTTGTCATTGTCTTTATCGATAACATACTCATTTACTCGCGCAACGAGCAAGAACATGCGCAACACCTCAAAACCATCCTAGAAATACTTAGACACGAAGAGTTGTATGCTAAATTCTCTAAGTGTGAGTTCTGGATAAAAAACCGTTCAATTCCTTAGTCACGTGATCGATAGTCAGGGAATTCACATTGACCCATCAAAAATCGAGGCTATCAAAGACTGGCAAGCACCCACCACTGCAACTGAAGTACGTCAATTCTTGGGTCTTGCTGGGTACTATCGGCGATTTATCGAAAATTTCTCCAAAATAGCTCAACCACTCACGGTACTGACTCGGAAGGACAAAAGGTTCGATTAGACCGATAAACAAGAGTCAGCGTTCCAACTTCTGAAACAAAAGCTTTGTAGTGCTCCAATTCTATCACTACCCGAAGGCACCGATGACTTCGTGGTATACTGGGATGCTTCTCATCAAGGTCTCGGTTGCGTGTTGATGCAACGAGACAAGGTCATTGCTTACGCTTCTCGACAACTCAAAATTCACGAAAAGAACTACACCACTCATGACCTTGAACTTGGAGCTGTCGTGTTCGCTCTCAATATCTGGAGACATTATCTCTACGGCACTAAGTGCACAATCTTTACCGATCATAAAAGTCTCCAACATATATTCGATCAGAAGGATCTCAATATGAGGCAACGTCGATGGGTCGAGTTGCTTACCGATTACGATTGCGAGATCAAGTACCATCCAGGGAAGGTTAATGTTGTAGCCGATGCCCTCAGTCGAAAGGAACGACCAAAACCACTACGAGTCCGAGCCCTCAGTATGACCATTCACAACGATCTTACCATTCAGATTCATACCGCTCAGATCGAAGCCCTGAAACCTGAAAACATCAAAAACGAAGCCTTACGGGGTATTGACAAACAATTCGAAACCAGACCTAACGGGATTAGGTATTTCTTAAAACGAATCTGGTTGCCTAATTTTGGGAACCTACGAGACTTGGTGATGGATGAGGCTCACAATTCCAAATATTCTATCCATCCAGGATCCGATAAAATGTACCACGGAATCAAGGAATTTTATTGGTGGCCGAACATGAAAGCCGAAATCGCCACTTATGTCAGCAAGTGTCTTACTTGCTCGAAAGTCAAAACTGAACATCAGAAACCTCCTGGTTTACTCCAACAACCTGAAATCCCTGAATGGAAATGGGAACAAATTGCCATGGATTTCATAACCAAACTACCCAAGTCGTCGAGCGGTTGCGATACCCTTTGGGTGATCGTCGATCGTCTCACCAAATCTGCTCATTTCCTGGCAATCAAGGAAAACGATAAAATGGAGCGCCTTGCACAAATCTACATCAAAGAAATTGTTTCTCAACACGGTGTTCCAATCTCGATCATCTCTGACAGAGATGCCCGCTTCACTTCTCACTTTTGGCAGTCACTTCAAAAAGCATTGGGTACTCGTCTCGATATGAGCACCGCGTACCATCCTCAAACCGATGGCCAAAGTGAACGAACCATTCAGATACTGGAAGATATGCTATGCGCCTGCGTAGTTGATTTCGGTACAAACTGGGAAAGATATCTACCGTTGTGCGAATTCTCGTACAATAACAGCTATCACGCCAGCATTAAGGCTGCACCTTTTGAGGCACTGTACGGTCGTAAGTGCCGATCACCGACCTGTTGGACTGAAGTGGGAGATAGTCAACTCACTGGTCCTGAACTCATACATGCCACCACTGAGAAAATTGTGGAAATCCAAAACCGACTCAAAGCCGCATGTGATCGTCAGAAAAGTTATGCTGACGTGAGACGCAAACCACTCGAGTTCCAAGTTGGGGATCGAGTACTCTTAAAAGTATCGCCTTGGAAAGGCGTCATCCATTTTGGCAAACGCGGGAAGTTAAATCCCAGGTACATCGGGCCTTTTGAGATCCTCGAACGGATTGGCCCCGTAGCTTATCGATTGCAGCTGCCATCCGAACTCAGCAGCGTGCACCCTACTTTTCACATTTCTAACTTGAAGAAATGTCTGTCTGATGAGACGCTAATTATCCCACTCGATGAAATTCGTGTTGACGACAAACTTCATTTCGTTGAGGAACCTGCCGAAATCATGGACCGTGAGGTCAAACAACTAAAACAAAGTCGTATTCCCATCGTCAAAGTCAGATGGAATTCGCGGCGCGGTCCGGAATTCACTTGGGAACGGGAAGACCAAATGTGACTCAAGTATCCTCAGCTATTCACCGATTCTACATCAACCGCAACCTCGAGCTAAATTTCGGGACGAAATTCTTCTAACAGGGGGAGAATGTAACACCCGCCAAATTAGGACTAGTAATTAGTGCCTAATCATATGTTAATACATGTAATTAGTTCTGTGTCATACTAATTTATGTATCGAAATATATATTGTTGAATATATACGAAAATGCGATTTGATTAAATCGTACGCAATTTAAATCGAATGTATTTCGGTTCCATAAATACGGACGTTGGTGACACAATTTATATTTAAGTATAAAACATTATCTGAAAACATTACTGGGTCCAAACTACTGTTTAAATTTTATTCCCAAAGTTGTCCCGCTTCGTACAATTGAAACTTACCTAATTAACAAAAAAATACGCAAATTATTTAAATCACATTTTAAATCTTTAAATTATTAGATAATTGGTAAAACAATTTAATTAAATTATTAAACAAAATTCGTATTTTAAAAAGGATAATTAACGTACAAAATATTTATTAAAACGTTAAATGACGGAGAAAACGAACACCGCACGGGGCGCAGTGCACGGACTGAAAAATGGTGGGGATTAAACCCTCACCATCTTCCTCTTTTTCTTCATTTCATTATTCTTTCTTCTCTCTCTCTTTCTTTTCTCTCTAAAAAGAAAACCACCACCACCCCATTAAAATCGCCAAAAAGGAACACGAAACGCACTCGGATCACCATATTTGTTTGGAGAAAAACGTTCCTCTCATCACGATCTACACTTTCATCTTTTCGGATTTTCAATCCGACACTTTGTAAGTTTCCGACAAAATCCCGAAACCACTCGATTCTTAGTATTTTCACTTGACAGTCGTTTATATAACTTATATATGTCCATTACAAAGAGTAGAACACGATTTCATAGCTTAAAAATGAGTTTGAATTGGGTTTTGGCCGGAAAAATCTCGGCAGTCGAAACATTCTGGGCTGGTGTTCTTCAATGCGACACAAGCTTTGTGTCGGATGTTATGTCGTATTTTGCATGCTGTGTCGTATAAAATCCTCTATGTCGTATTTTGTGTCGTATGAAGCCAGTTATGTCGTATCCTATGCAACACAATATTGTGTCGTACCTTATGTCGCAAATACCATGCGACACAACCCTTATGTCGCTATTGATTTAGCATCGGACGGTTATGCGACACAACCCTTGTGTCGCTAAGCTCTTGTGTCGCATTCCTATGCGACACAACCCTTGTGTCGCATGACAAACTTTTGTGTCGCATATTGTGTCGCAAAACACAGAAAACTCAGATTTTTCGCTAAGCGTTGGAATAGTAAAACTTTAAACTTTAAACTACACGACTTCGGAAATACATTGGTATATATATATGATACAAGCAAGATACTTTGAAAAACAAGATAATAATGTTGAGATTGATGCTATAAACCCGTCACCAACGGACCGTACACGTTTTCAAAACATAAATCCAATAATCAACCAAATCGTAGTAATTTGGACATATATAGTTGTGTAACAACTACAAGGGTGATCTTTTGAGATACCCACTCATATTTATAACCATCGCGTGTCGTGGACACCCTCAGGTTACAAGTCTTTGGACTTCATACTCGGCTAATCAACTCAAGTTTATTAAGTTAAACTCACAAGACTCAGGTGAGTCTCATAGCCCCTCTTTTTACTGTTTTACTCAGGGGTGTGATACAATGCTTATTTTTAACATGTGAACGCGAGTACAACTTTTATATACTACATGAGTTTTACACACTAATCATTTAAAGTCCTCCGTCAGCATAGTTGTTAATACGTTGTAGCGTGAATATTAGTATATGGTACCATATAGGATTGACCCTCCTCGTTCGGGTTAGCAAGCACTAACCGGGTAAACGGACGTACTAATATTTGGGAAGACGAATGTTGATTAGGCATTCGTGGAGGCACCTCGCCCGGAATTCTCTATAGGGGACCCGGCCCTCGAGTTAAGCTCAACTATGTGCTCATGGCTGTATACACGATTACTATCATTTTATTTTCTGGATGGAAATCATTATTAAATCTTGCGGTTCATACTATATTACTTGATTTCAAACCTGTGAGCTCACCAGCTTTAGCTGACCCATTTAGCATGTATCGCAGGTACCAAGCAGTAGGTTGTTTCGGCTTCAGGACTTTTAGCTCGAGTCAGCATACAGACGACTGAGATTTTCTTGCATTAGTATATTTTGTACAAGTACTTATGTACTGAAATCTCCTTTTATTTAAACTCGAGCTATGTAAAGCTAAAAATGTTGTAAACATTTCAATATTAATATATTTTGTTAAAACGACGCATATAGAGTCGTTTACTATATATCTTTGTGCTTTGTTATTGATTAGTAACACCCAAATCGTGCTTCCGCAAATCATTAAATTTGGGGGTGTTACAATCGTACTTTTTAGATCTATAAAAAACTATGGGTACTTTTTACTGCATCCTTTGTATATTTTTACTGCATCTTATATATATTTTAGCATTTTGATGTGTTTGTAGATCTTTTAATTTTATTCTTGAATTTAGAAAATCAGTATTACTTTGCTTACAACATCTTGTATATTTGTTACTGCATCTTTTATATATTTGTTACTGCATCTTGTATTTTTTTTTACTACGTCTTTTGTATATTTTTGTTACTGCATCATGTATTTTATTGTTATTGCATCTTTTGTATATTTGTTACTGCATCTTATATATTTATCAATGCATCTTACGTTCTTTTATTAGTTTTGGTCTGAATCATGCATATTAAATAGTTTTATGATTGAACAATTTTTTAAGAATTTTTAGGAATTTTTTCCATGAAATTTTGCAAGCGGATCCATAACTTTGTCAAAATTGCAAAAAAAGTCTCTCCCTCTTTTCACAATTTTGTCAAAATTGCAAAAAGGTCTCTCCCCTCCCTTCCTTGTGCTCCTCTGATCTCTTCCCCCGATCAAAACTCTTAATTCACCTCCACTATTATTACCTCATAAGTTAATAAAATATTTTACATGTTCAATAATTCAAAATTCTTAATTTCGATAGGCTAAGGTTCTGAACCTCAAATGAGGAGAAAGAGGGGCAAACCGAATTCACTACATTTTTAAGACAATATTGTCGCTCAGATTCACTGCATCTTACCAACGGGACACTGCATTTTATACCTATGAAATTTTACTGGATTTTAGCGACACTGCATTTTAGACTACAAATTTGTTCTTAAAATGCAGTGAATTCGATCTGCTCCTCCTTCCCCTCATTTGAAGCTTTCTCCCTCTGATCTTTCACCATTCAATAAACTAGATTTTAGTAATATGACTACTTTTTTTTATCTTACCTTAGGTCATCTAAAATTTTCAATTACTCGTAAGTAAGGTTCAATTGAATACAGAAATTTTTGTGAGAACGAGGGAACCAATAAGAATGCGTCACGTGTCACTAAACCCTCTTTCCTCTCGTTTTTGAAAATTAAATATCTCCCAAACAGTAAGTCAAAAAATCACAAAAATTGCATCATAAAAATCAACGTTTTATTCTCTTTGATTAAAAATGCGACAAGGTATACTTTCGATGATTTTTTTTTCATTTTTCGGTGGATTTTGAAAACAACTAACACATGTGTTACCAGCGTAGTAATACATATGATACCAGCTAGTAACACATGTGATATCAAGGAGTAACATATGTGTTACTAATTTTGTACAATTTGTAAAACCCGAAAAAAAAAAGTCGTCGAATGTATACCTTGTGAGATGGCAAATCGGAGAGAAAAAAATACTGATTTTTATGGTGTAATTTTTATAATTTTTCGACTTACCGTTTGTGAGATATTTGATATTTAAAAATGTAGAGGGAAATAAATTTTATGACACATGACACATCCTAATTGGTTCCTCCATTCTCACCAAATTTTTCGTTCACTCTACTTATCATTGAAACATAATATTAAAAGTTAAGAGTAAGGTTCAAATGAGTACACCAACTTTTTGTTAGAATAAGGGAACGAATAGAAATGCGCCACGTGTCTCTAAATCATTTTTCCCCTGTATTTTTGAAAATTAAATATCTCTCACACGGTAAGTCGAAAAATCACAAAAATTGCACCATAAAAATCAGTGTTTTATTCTCTTCAATTAAAGATGTGACAAGGTATACTTTCGACGAACTTTTTTTTCGTTTTTCGGTGGGTTTTGAAAACTAACACATGTTACCATCGACAAACACATGTGATACCAGCTAGTAAAACATGTGTTACTAATTTTGTATAACCCAAAAAAAATGTTATCGAAAATGTACCCTGTGAGATGGCAAATCGAAGAAAAAAAAATGCTGATTTTTATGGTGTAATTTTTATAATTTTTTGACTTACTGTTTGTGAAATATTTGATTTTAAGAAATGGGGGAAAAATATGTTTTATGACACGTGACACATTCTTATTAAATTTTACATTCTCACCAAATTTTTCATTCTTGTTTGAACATCACTCTAAAAGTTAAATAAACAAATAGATTTATGGGTATGGAAATGGAAATTAATGGGTCAATGCTCCCTTTGAATTTACGGTGGCCCATAAGAAATGATTGGCTTTATGATTTTATTTGTCCCAAGATTTTAAAAATATCATATTGACCCTCTTGAACTAAAAATCATTACATATGAGGACATGCATGTGAGGTATTTCGAACGTGGGATACAATATACGTGTTCTACTAACTTACTATGGTCCTACTACAACTGATTGTATCGTGACTGGTTTGCATATGCATACACCACATGTGAATTCAATTGCTCTAGAATAATTAGTATTTCATACATGTCACTCGTCACTCTTAAAGTATCAAATATCATATATGCTATTTTATAAAAAAAAAAAAAAAAAATTCATGATTAAACTAGTGCAATATTTGGGCCGGCAATTCTCAACTCACTTCGAAATCCGAGACAAAATCGAAACAAAAATAAATTGGTTTGGATCTCTTTCTACCTATTTATTATGCGTGATAATTCGTACACCACCTCTTTTTAGTCGTGCACCACCAAATGTGCTTCTGGATGTTGTACAGTACAAAACTATAAAACACGTTAGTGGTGTATGGCTAAAAAAAGTGGTGTACGAATCACCACCCATTTATTATTCACGTCAGGTTTAAGTAAGTATAATTTAGTTGACCCGTCAACCAGTTTAAGAGTATTCTATAAAGTTTATTGGATTTATTTTTTCGAAATATATTAACCTTTACACTTTTATTTTATTATTGTATGTTGCGATTTTTGAAAATTTTTATTATATGTATTAAAGTTTTAAAAACGTCTATCGTATGTAGATATCTTGGATACAATGTCTTTTATGTAATAAAAAAAATGCATACAATAGATGCTTTTGAATCTTAATAGTAATTTCAAAATTTGTCTCATACAATACTAACAGGTACAAAGTTTTATACATTTTAAATCCGTAAACCAAATCAAGAAAGTTATTTTCAAGAGGACAAATTAAAGACATTTTTACTTTTAATGGTAAAGAAAAATCGTTAAATACTTTTTTAAGGGAGAAAATAAAAATACCCTCAATGAGTTCATGATAGGGAAAGAAGAAAAAAAGAGAAATGATAAACTCAACTTAGGTAGACCAATGAAATAAGGAGAGAGAAACATGAGAGAAAATATTAGAATTGTTGTGATTGGTTGACATCAGTTGCCACATCATTTTGTACAACTTTCTTTGTAAAAATTTGGTGATTGTAACATTTCTAAATAAAAAATTACATTATATGAATTTTGTAGAGAGTGATTGTCTACACTGCCCCGTCATGTCTTCACCTATGTCATAAACCTGATTTTATTTTAACTAAACTAATCAACTTTTGGTGATTTTATGAATAAATAAAATGTAATTATAAATTTTTCTTTACTTGTTTTTTCGTTTCTTTTTCTTCCCTTCTTTATATACAATTGATAATCATAGTTGTTAAGATCCCGATCTTGATCTTAAGATCTTACGATTTTACGATCTTCGTGAACGAAAACGATCACGATCTTACATAGGATCTTAAAATCATAGGATCTGCTTAGTATCCCGATCTTATGTCGATTTGAGCATAGGATCTTACGATCTCTATCCGATCCGATCTTACTTAACATGAATCTATGAGTTAACAAAATATAAATTAATTGATTTTTGTCCAATAAAAGGTTAATAGGTTTACCATTTCATCAATTACTACATGTAAAACTATTCAATTCTTAAACTAAAATAGTTTATCACGTAAAAATCTATATCTTTAATAACAAATATAGTAATCTAAATCCCTATGATAAGTATGAATTGATTTCATGGTATTTGAAATATAAAAATTTAAATAATTTGTCATGCATTTGATCTTTTATATGTATTATAATACACATTTATGAGACCATAATGTATGAGTATGATCTTACGATCCCGATCCGATATTACGATTCCGATCATGTAAAAACAAAAACGATCCTAGGTAAGATCCCGATCTTGAAAACCTTTGAGATAATTAAATCAAACAAGATTTGGTTATCAAACATACTTGTTTGTGATAACACAATTGTAAAACTTATATGTATATATATATTACATATATTATCAACCTCAAACACATCTGATATGATCGTCATCTTACCATGATCAAACAAGAATAACATTATTGCATAAATCGACTCATTTGACTTGAAACCATATTGACCTTGTAACGTGAAATTGACGTGCTAACATGTTTATCCGACTTTATATATATAAGTTATATTTACGTTATACTTGGAATACCCAACATGTTTAGCTAACGAGGTCGGGTAGATTTAGAATTCTAACTCATCAACCCGTCAACATGGTGATGGGGAAAATATATATGTGTGGTACATACATAAAAAATGGTCAAGGAGCATGGAAAATAAATTAAAGTTAAAAATTTTAAAAATTATTAACCCAAAGTTAAATATTAGCAAGTAAATAAAATATCTAACTTTAAATCAACTTTGTAAAATTTAACAACATTTTCATACAAATATACCCTCAGCGTAGATTACGGTGGTTAAAAGCCACCGGAAAACAATGGCGGATATAAAACACAAGTCTCAACCGTCCACCTCAACAACATAGTCATATAATTTAGAATTTAATTCATTCATCCCAATCTCCATTGTCTCCGATCGCCATTGTCCCGTTCAGGTACCATTACATGTCTCCGATCGCCGTTTTCATTCTTTGCTTTCATCAAATCATTGTTTTGGATGACATGATTTTTCGTTATCGATTACATACGTTGATGCATTGATTAGCTTTGCCTTTATTAGAATTTCGGCTGTCATGATTATAATTTGTAAATGCTTAGGTGCATTTAGTTACCGAAAAGTATATCATATATTTATTTATTTTCTATACCGGAATTGTTTTATATACTTAGATAATTAACGAAAATCGAGAAAACATGTTCAAATGTAAAACATGTCCTTCTTCTCCAATAAAGGAATGTAAACAACCGTAAATCATAGTTTTCAGATGTACGGAGTATATATAGTTTTAAGATGGAAAATCGTAATTTTTGTGTTGTAGAAGACCTTTTCAGAAAAATTGAACTTGAATAGGTTTCTAGCTTTCAGGTTTTCTTAGAAAAAATTTCCGGAATACAACAGACCGGAGTTTCTTGTGACCAAACGCACCCTTCAAAATGTTAGTACGTCAAGAGTTAGAAGCTGAGACATTCAAATTTTGTGTTTCAGTATTGTCATTCTGTCGTTCAACACAAAGAAGACGGTTTATTTGGTCGTTTGTTTTTATTGCCTTCCAATTCTAGCACTCAACTTTCATGTCAGAGATCGACATCCAGATTCCAACTGCCTTCGGTATGTCAAAAATAATATTGTTGTAACATTTATATGTTTGTGATATTTGTATGTGTTGATATATTTTATGATTTTGTGTTGCGGCATAAAGATCCATTCGCTGAGGCAAATGCTGAGAACTCAGGTGCGGGGTCAAAGGAATACGTTCATATACGTATACAGCAACGCAATGGTAGGAAAAGCCTGACAACTGTACAAGGGTTAAAGAAAGAATTTAGTTATAATAAGATACTTAAAGACCTTAAAAAGGAGTTTTGCTGCAATGGTACAGTTGTTCAAGATCCTGAGCTCGGAAAGGTAATAAAACTAACAAACCTGAACATAGTGTCTAAACGGGTTGGGTCACTTTTTGTTCACAAGTATTTTAGTCTTATTACACATCACTACTATGTTATGTCAAACCTAATTTTATAATAATAATGCTTATCAATGAGATTCTATTATTTTTTGTAGAGGTGGCAATTTTAGACCAATTGGTTAATTATGGGTTAATTTGGTTAATTTTTAGGAGGGGATGGGTTTGTTGGGTCTCCTCCCCATTTTTTGGATTGGGTCTAAATGGGTTTTTCAATATAACCTCTAATTGTGTAACAATTAACCAACGGGTTTAGACGGGTCTAGCGGGTTTTTTTTTTTTCCACCTCATTTCATTTTTTTCATTTTTCACTTAAATAAAAAAAAAAAGTTTGGTGAACCCGATGACCCGACCCGAGACCCATTTGACCCGGACCCGTTTAGACCCATCCTTCTAAATGACCCATCTAGACCCGGACCCATCTAGACCCAAACCCATCTAGACCCGTGACCCGACCCGACCCATTCATTTTGTCACCTCTAATTTTTTGGATAATAGTGCGATTTTAGAAGGCTTTATCCACTAACAATATTAGCAGGGTGACTTTTGACCCATTTAACCAGTTAGAAAAGAAGTGGTAACCAAATTACCCACTTAATGATTTTAATTTTTAGAATAATGCATATGAAAGTGAGTAGTATGATTATACAAGTTAACCAACACAGTACAAAAAACATAACTTCTGATAAACCATATCATATACAGAGTGCTAAATATGTGAATTGTTAAAATTAGACACCCTAACTGCCGTAAACAGGGTGTAGAAAATTGTGTACAGATGTTCTTATCATCTTAGGTTAAATGATTTTACTTTCCTTCTCTTGTAAGTTGTAACTGATATGAAACTGGTAATTGAAAATCAATAATCCGAGAGTGGTTAATGATGTGCCAATATGATTGCTTTTGGAATGCAGGTTATCCAACTACAAGGTGATCAAAGGAAGAACGTATCCACCTTCCTCGTTCAAGTAATTATCATTTACACACTACAATTTTTATATGTTAGTATGCTTCCTTTTGTAATCAAAGTGTTTTCACAGGCTGGCATTGTGAAGAAAGAACACATCAAGATTCATGGTTTTTAAATAGCTTCGGTGGCAGCATAAAACGGTGCTTGCAACTTGTGCTGTATCTAAGTGATGTTCGCTCTTCTTGTTGCTTGTATATTATCTGCTAAATTCATTTCTATTGTTTAGTTTTTGTATAATATCCCATTGTTTGAAATTAGGGATCGTAAAATCTTGAAAATAATTTGCTAGTGTGCCTGAATTGTATGTATTGTACAGGGCATGGCAATCCATGTTTCTTCTGTTTATTCTGTATTATGTAACAAGAAACAATTCTCTGTTTATAATGTATATGGAGTTTTTGACTTTTGTTGTCATTCCTTCTGTTTATATCATCATATATGTTTTTGGCTGTGTTACGATTCAGTGGTTAGATTCTTGATCTATAAAAACATACATTAGCAAGTACATAATAAAAGGTAAATGAGTGAAACGGGTCGAAAATCACACAAATTGTACAAATAAATTTTAATGAATGAAACCACCTACATATTTTTACTCAGCATGTTATATTACTGTTGATGCCATATAACTTTTGTAATCATGTTGGCAGTAATTCTCTGAAAGTACTTAATGAATTAAAAAAAGTGTTGGAGGTCGTCAATCTGATAACCCGACCCTCCTCCATTGCCACCTTTAGTCCATACCATCCTCTCTATTAGAAGGGTGTCGAAAAACATTGTTTCACGCAGACATTCATACTAACAACTTTTGTGCAGATATTCATACTAACAAGTTTCAGAAATCAACAATATAAACAGAAAAAACGTTGTTAACATGTAGGTCAGTATTACAATTGTGATCGTTCATGAAAGGAGACAACATCAGCTGAAAGCAGAAGACAAACCTACTCGGAAGTTCCCAAGGTTTCTATTCATTACACATTGCTTTGCTTGTAAAACTTGGTGTCAAGAACTTGTTTACCACACATTGCACAAACCCCTGCAAGCATATTCATAACAGGAACATATTATTCAAGATATTCAAAGATGATGGAACAAGAAAAAATGAGAAACTAGGGTTGGCAAAATGGGCAGCTATGGCAGTTCATGTAACTGGGCAAAAGAAGCAATTCTTTGGTACGTGTCAAAACAGGTCATTAGGCTGACCCAAAAGTACTTCGTTTGAGATTCAATAAGTAATTAAGGTTTTAACTTTAATATAAGGTTGCAAAACTATGTTGTTACAATAAATCCGTAAACTTCTTTTATCATTTGCACCTAGATCGAATAATTGTCAATAGGTTCAACCCACACTCAACCCATTTGGCCAGTTCCTTTTAGCTAAATATTGTAGCCTAGCCTATTTGGCCCATTAAAAATATAAATTATAATCCAAATCAACACCTTCGAACATAATTGGATCAATATGCCACCTCGACAAGAAAGACATGTATGCATGTAGATTGGGATGTGGTGTATACCTTTCGAGTAGGCACATGTATGACAGTACTTGCCATTTTGGTGTACTTGCTGCTTGCAGATCATGCACTTCGTTGTTCCTAATGGTGACCACCTAGAGGCAAAAAAATAAAATATGTCATGATGCAAAGCCTTACACAAAATTTCATATATGATAACGAATTTTATGAAATCTGAATACACAATTGAGGTGAAAAATTCAGCTAGTAAAATTTATTGATCGATTGTATGAGGTTGAGTTAGGTGAGTTAGATTGAGTTTTTTCTCTAATGAGTTAATGATGGAGGCCCAACTGTAGAAGAAAGGGCCCTTGTGTTTCTTGAGGCCCAAGATTGTGTAACAAAACGGGCTGCACGGAAAAGGGTGTAACTTGGGCTACAGGGCTCCGTTGCAGGCCCATGAGCAGGCGAATCGAAGCTCGGTTCGAGGCCCACCAAGCCGCTAACCGCCGAGGCCCACCCTCGAAGCCCAAAAACGCCTCCGTTTGGAAGATATGGGCCATTTTAAGATTTTTCTGTTCATTTTGTGTTTTTGTTTTGGATTTTATGTTCGGCCCGTTATGTTTTAAAGACCCGTTAAATTTCCGCTTGTTATTTATACTTTCTTCTTCATTGTAATGAACTCAGTTTTCAATTTCAAGATTTTGGATTTCACTCTCAATTTTGTGAATCATACCCATTCCACGGTATTCTTTTTGTGAATCAACGTGCTTTTGGAAGAGATTTTTCCTGGTATTCATAGGAATCAACAGGTTTAATCTATTATCCCATTTATACACTACATCAGTTGGTATCAGAGCTAAATTTCCTGTTCGAGATGCCTCCAAGGAGAAATAATAGACAAGTCAATGATGTCTATGGACAGGAGTTTGAGAATCGTATTATGGCACGGATGGAGGAGCGATTGGATCAGTTTATGGATCAAATGATGGACTAGATGGCGGGTCTAATGAACTGAAGGGGTCGAATTCCACCGGAAAATGAAGATGAAGGGTTTGAAGAAAACCCGTTTGCTGAAGATGACGGTTCATCTTCTGAAGGGAATCCGGAAAGACACCCCAGGCATAATCAAAGGGATGAGAACTAATATTCCCGAATTTAATTGGGATACTTTGAATCTAGAGGCGTTTATTGATTGGCTAGCTTCTGTTGAAGAAGTGTTTGAATTCAAGGAGGTTCCTGAAAACAAACGAGTTTCACTGATCGCCACCAGATTACGTGGTAGGGCATCTGCTTGGTGGCAGCAGTTGAAACTGACACGGGAGAGACTTGGAAAGTCAAGGGTTGTAACCTGGAGGAACATGAAGAGGTGCATGAGGGATACATTTATTCCTCATAATTACCAACGTTTAATGTACCAACGGTTACAGAATCTGAAGCAAGGCCCCAAATCGATTGATGATTACACAACTGAATTTTATCAGTTGATTGCACGTAATGATATTAAGGAAACGGAAGAACAATTGGTTTCTCGTTACATTGGAGGGTTGAGGGTTCAGACCATGGATGCTGTTAATATGTTTGACCCGTTAACAGTTTCTGAGGCATACCAACGGGCATTAACATTTTAGAAACAGAATCGCCGGGTGGGTGGTTCATCTTCTTCTGCCACAGTTGCCGGAAGTTCTGGTACGGGTAATGCGCCAGCTCGTTTTGTGCCTAATCAACCAAGAACAGGGGGTAGCAGTACTGGCCCAACTCCTAAAGGAGTAGGTAGTAGTAATTTGAAATGTTTCAATTGTGGAGAGACTAGTCACAGAATAGCAGAATGTAAGAAAGCGGGTAAACGGCATTTGTTTGTTGAACCCGATGGTTGGGAAGGTGATGGTGATGGTGATGGTGATGATGATCAGTATGAAGAGGCCCCAGTGTATGATGACGAGCCTGAATATAAAGAAGAGCTAGTTACTGGTGACGTGGAAACTAGTCTGGCTGTAAGGCGTTCTTGCTTTACACCAAAAGCTGTTGGTGAAGATTGGCTCAAGCACAACATCTTTCAGTCCACCTGCACTGTTTTGGGTAAGGTTTGCACTTTCGTTATTGATTCCGGTAGTTGTGATAATTTGATATCTGAAGAGGCGGTTCAGAAGTTGGGTTTGAAAACAGAAACTCGTCTCAAACCTTACAAGCTGCAATGGTTTAAAAAGGGTGGTGAGGTAACAGTATCCAAACGATCTCTTGTTCATTTTTCTGTTGGCATGTAATATAAGGATGATGTTTAGTGTGATGTGGTTCCTATGGATGCCTGTCATTTGTTATTGGGTAGGCCTTGGGAATATGATCGTAATGTAACTCATAATGGACGGACAAATACTTATAGTTTCTTATTTGGTGGGGTGAAAATAACTTTGGTACCTAATAAGCCAAAGGAATTAGTCACCAAACCTTCTGGTACTCTGTTGACTCTTGCACAGTTTGAAAGTGAATTGGAAGTGGCGGATGATGTGTTTGTATTGATAGGGAAGGAAGTAGCTAATGATGTTGTTATTCCTGATACAATGATTCCTTTACTAGAGGAATTTGCAGATGTGTTCCCTGATGAGTTACCCGATGGGTTGCCACCTTTGCGTGACATCCAACATCACATTGATTTAGAACCTGGTGCCCAATTACCAAACAGACCACATTACAGAATGAGTCCAGTAGAGCATGAGGAACTACGGAGACAGGTCGAGGAGTTGATTTCAAAGGGTCACGTTCGTGAGAGCATGAGCCCTTGTGTTGTTCCTGCTCTATTGACTCCAAAGAAAGATGGAACGTGGCGTATGTGTGTTGATAGTCGTGCCATCAATAAAATAACTGTGAGGTACAGGTTTCCTATTCCCCGACTTGATGACTTGCTTGATCAAATCAGTGGTGCTACTGTTTTCACAAAACTGGATTTGAAAAGTGGGTATTACCAGATTCGTCTTAGACCCGGGGATGAATGAAAAACAGCTTTCAAGACTCGTGAAGGATTGTATGAATGGTTGGTGATGCCTTTTGGATTATCGAACGCTACTAGCACATTTATGCGTGTGATGAACCAATTATTAAGGCCCTTTATTGGCGAGTTTGTGGTTGTTTACTTTGATGACATTCTTATTTACAGTGCTTCTTTTAATGAGCATGTAAGTCATGTGCGACAGGTGTTGACGTTACTTCGCAATGATAGTTTCTATGCTGCTGTGAAGAAGTATGTGTTCATGACCCCTAAAGTCTTGTTTTTGAGGTATGTTTTTTCTGGTGATGGTATACAGGTGGATGGGTCTAAAGTAGAGGCTATACAGCAGTGGCCAACTCCAACTACAATCACAGAAGTACGTAGTTTTCATGGTCTTGCTTCATTTTATAGGCGTTTCATTCCACATTTCAGTTTTGTTATGGCACCAGTGACGGAATGTATGAAGGGGAAGACATTTGTGTGGACTAAGGATGTGTTATGACCTGAAGTAATAGTCACATGATTGGCACGAGGAAGTTGTTACTGAGCTCACGAGTTAGTCATGTGATGGTGTAAGAAGATAGTTTAGCCTTCTGGAAGCTGTTGTACTCAATAGTAGTATAAATACTCTATTCTTTCATTGTAATGTTTAGCTTTGATTTTGTAAGAACCCTAATTCCTCTTTCGAGAATCAATAAATCATTCGGCTGCCTTTATATCTCCAATTCTCTTTCTCAATTAGTGAATTCAGGATATACAGGTTCTGTTTCTTCAATTCATTTGTGAATTCTGGAAATAGATCATAACATTTGGTATCAGAGCAACGAATCTGGCACCGAAACCCTAATTTTTTTGATCGTTTTGTACAGATTTTCAGTAATCGGAAAAGTGAGCGGTCGGATTACTCTATGGTGAATACTAGATCTACATCAATGGATGAATCAACTAAGACGTTCATTTCGGAAGCAATTGCGGTTGGATTACAGAATGCTTTATCAGATGTAAACAAATCGATCGAAGCAATCAATAATTCTATCAACGGAGTGTGTTTGCGATAGAATTTTTTGGCTAGTGAACTACAGAAAGTATCAGGTGAAGTTTCTAATTCCAGTGCACTAACAGATAAATTCAAGTTCAGTAGGATGTCAAAAGTCGAATTTCCAAAGTTTTATGGTGATGATGTAAAAGGCTGGATGTATAGATGTTTACAATTTTTTAAAGTTGTTAAGGGTTGAGGAAGGACAAAAGGTTCAATTAGTGTCTATGCACCTTTATGATAGGGCTTTGGCTAGGCACCAACAGTTTGTGGAAATAAATGGTGATGATGTAGCTTGGGAGTATTATAAGGATGCTTTTCTTAAGAGGTTTGGTACAGCTTATGATGATCCTTTCTCTGAGCTCAAAAATTTAAGACAGGAAGGTACAGTTCAAGCTTATCAAGATGCTTTTGATATGTTGCTTTGTAGAATCAAATTGCCTGAATCATAGGCCATTAGCCTTTTTATTGGAGGTTTACAACCTGATATTGAAATGATAGTGAGGATGTTTAAACCATAGACCTTAACTGACGTTTACTGTTTAGCTAAGCTACAAAAGTCTAATAATAATTCATGAAGAAGAAACAATAGAGCACTACTGTCTACTCCTAAATATGGATCCACTAGTGCTAATTACAACAATAGAAATGCTCAACCACTTGCTTTACCTGCTCCTGTTCAGCCTTTGGCTTTGCCTGTTCTTCCTACTACAAGTTACAATAGTAAACCCAAACCTGTTGTTACTAGTGGTTATCCAAAAAGACAGTTAAGTCAAAAGGAGTTTGAAGAAAAGAGAGCCAAGAATTTGTGTTTTTACTGTGATGAAAGATATGCTCCAGGCCATAAATGTAAGGGTCATTTATATTTGTTGGAAGTATTAGTTAATGAAGAAGACAACAATTTGGATGATATAGTTGTTAGCGAAGATGGTGGTAGTGACAGCAGTTTGCTTACTGAAAGTGATAACAGTGATGTTGTAGCTCCCATTATTTCTTTACATGCTTTATCAGGAATGCATACTTATCAGACCATGAAAGTTAAGGGTCAAATAAATAATCATGTGGTCATGTGTTGATTGATAGTGGGAGTACACACAATTTTATGGATTTGAATACAGCTAAGAAATTAGGATGTCCTTAAAAGAATACATGTCCTCTAACTATAGCTGTGGCTGGTGGTAATTTCCTTACTAGTTCATATGAATGTAAGGGATTGAAGTGGAAATTGCAAGGAGAGATGTTCATAACTGATTTGATGCTTGTACCTCTGGTTGGGAATGAGATGGTCTTGGGCATACAGTGGTTGGCTACTCTTGGGGATATTAAATGGAATTTTAGTCAGTTGAGAATGGAGTTCATTTATCAAGGAAGGAAGGTAGCTTTAAGAGGAGCTTACAACAACACCCATTCTGGTATTGCCTGATTTTTCTAAAGTTTTTGAACTTCATACCGATGCATCTAAGGTTGGAATAGGAGTTCTTAGTCAAGGAGGGCGACCCGTTGCTTATTTTAGTGAGAAGTTGACAAGCCCAAAGCTACGATATAGCACTTATGATCTGGAGTTTTATGCTGTGGTCCAAGCTGTAAGGCATTGGCGCCATTATTTGTTTCATAAGGAGTTTGTTTTGTTTACTGATCATGATTTTTTAAGGTACATTCGTAGTCAAGATAAAGTGTCTCATAAGCATGCACGTTGGATGGCATTTCTAAAGAACTTTACTTTTGTGGTGAAACACAAGTCTGGAATCACAAATCGGGTAGCAGATGCTTTGAGCAGAAGGAGTAATTTGCTTGTGACTATGATAGTCAGTGTGCCAGGGTTGGATGTTCTACAGCAGCAGCAGCTTTCTGTTGACCCATATTTTTCTATTATTATGCAAGATGTTCAATCTGGGCAGAGGTCAGATTTCCTGGTGCATGATGGTTTCCTTTTTAAATGAAATCAGTTGTGTATTCCTGATTCTAGTCTTCGTTTGCAAATCATCAGGGAGTTGCATGGTGAAGGGCATGTTGGTCGTGATCGCACTTTACAGTTCGTGCAATCATCTTATTTTTGGCCTACTATGAGAAAGGAGGTGGATCGGTATGTTAAGCGATGTCGGATCTGTCAAGTATCCAAAGGCACAGCTACTAATGCTGGACTTTATATGCCTTTACCTGTTCCTTACAGCCATGGGTGGACCTTAGCATGGATTTCGTATTGGGGTTGCCACGTACTCAAAGGGGTAATGATTCAATCTTTGTGGTTGTTGATCGTTTTTCTAATATGGTGCACTTTATTCCTTGCAAAAAGACAACAGATGTAGTTAATGTAGCGCAGCTTTTCTTTCGTGATGTCTATCGTTTGCATGGTTTATCATCTTCTATTGTTTCTGATCGAGACACTAGATTTTTAATTCATTTTTGACGTAGCTTGTGGAAAATGGTGAACACCCAGCTTAATTTCAGTAGTGCTTATCATCCTCAAACAGATGGGCAGACTGAAGTTGTTAACCGATCTCTTGGTAATCTGTTGCGGTGTTTGGTTGGTGATCATGTGAAATCTTGGGATCAGAAGCTATGTCAGGCTGAGTTTGCTCATAATCATGCTGTCAATCGTAGTACCGGTTTTAGCCCATTTCAAGTGGTGTATTCTGCTCAACCCCGGGGACCACTTGATTTAATGTCATCTTCTGTTTCTGGTAATGTTCCAAAGAAAGTGCAGGATTTTGTTGAAGGGTTACACGGAATCCATCAAGCTGTTCGTGATAACTTGGCCAAAGCCAATGCCAAGTACAAACAGGATGCGGATCAAAAGCGCAGGCAGGTTGAGTTTGAGGATGGAGACTTTGTCCGGGCAGTTTTGACTAAAGATCGTTTTTCAGTTGGTGATTACAACAAGTTGTCAGCCAAGAAGATTGGACCAGTGGAGATTCTGGAGAAGATCAATTCTAATGCTTATCGTTTGAAGCTGCTAAGTCATATTCGTTTTTATGATGTTTTCAATGTGAAGCGTTTGTTACCTTTTCATGGAGATTCTTCTGAAGATGAACCTGCTGCAGATTCGAGGACGAATTTTGTCTACCCAGGGGGAATGATGGAGGCCCAACTGTAGAAGAAAGGGCCCTTGTGTTTCTGGAGGCCCAAGATTGTGTAACAAAACGGGCTGCACGGAAAAGGGTGTAACTTGGGCTACAGGGCTCCGTTTCAGGCCCATGAGCGGGCGAATCGAAGCTCGGTTCGAGGCCCACCAAGCCATAACCGCCACAGGCAGTTAGGCCCACCCTCGAAACCCAAAAACGCCTCCGTTTGGAAGATATGGGCCATTTTAAGATTTTTCTGTTCATTTTGGGTTTTTGTTTTGGGTTTTATGTTCGGTCCGTTATGTTTTAAAGGCCCGTTTAAATTTCTGCTTGTTATTTATGCTTTCTTCTTCATTGTAATGAACTCAGTTTTCAATTTCAAGATTTTGGATTACACTCTCAATTTTGTGAATCATACCCATGGTTGAAAAAGACGCTAGTCGGGGTGTACTCGGCAAGGGCTTTCCAAGGAGTAATCGGCCTAGTCGGGGTGTACTCGGATTTTGACTTTTGTTGACTTTTTTACATTTAATTAATAATTTTCAATGTTATATGTTCAAATATATGAAATAGAAACCTGATTTCAGCCCATTTAAAGTTGAAAAAAGCTGCAGGGGGTGGGGGTGGTAGTAATGCATGTGCAAAAACTGCAAAAGCACAAAATAATTCCCATTTAAATATTTAAAGTTGAAAAAAAGCTGCAAAACACTTCAAATAAACCTCTGTACATAAATTGACTGACTTTGACCATTTGACCGAGTTGGACCGACTTGGACCGACTTGGACCGACTTGGCCCGACTTGGCCCGTGTAATCCGAGTACACCCCGACTTTGACCGCGTTGACCTCGGTTGACCGTTTTTTGACCGACTAGCCCCGAGTCGCCACGGGCCAATGCCGTTTCCCGAGTACACCCCGAGTACTCGGCCGACTAGGCCGTTTTTTACAACACTGATCATACCCATTCCACGGTATTCTTTTTGTGAATCAACGTGCTTTTGGAAGAGATTTTTCCTGGTATTCATAGGAATCAACAGGTTTAATCTATTATCCCATTTATACACTACATCAGTTAAGGAGATAATATCAATGGATGAAGCTAACACTGGAGCCAGTCAGTTGGATCAAATTGGGTTAAAAGTAAAGCAAAGTGTATTTTCAATAGATACAACTCTTATATTTTTCGATTCAGACTTTAGATTCATTACTGAGCTTGCATAGTTCCTATATACATATTTAGCACATTAGTTATTTATATATATTTTAATAGGTAGGTAGGCAAAAAGTGTTATCAGTCAACTCAACCTGTTCGACCAGTATAGATATATACCACTTATAGCCCGTTACCCAACCCCTCTAACCGACTTATTTAGTAATCTCTAAACAATGCATCATATTTGAGTAAAAAGTGAAAGCAATATAATTCATATCAAGTTTATTACTGTAACTCAATAACTCTCTTTATCTCTACCATCCGAATATATTAATTTTGCATAATGCTACATTGTTGCAGTTTATAAACATGATCAAAGTCACACAGTGGAAAAACTGAAATAATTTTTGGTACATCATCAATTTCATTCCAATTACATAAATCTTTTTGACGCACACCTATCGGCATGATCACCTTTCTTACTTTGTTGGTGCACACAAAATCGAATTATGATAAGGAATCTTATTAAGTAAGAAGGTATGTTATTTAGTTATTTACTTTCATACTTAAACAAGGAGCTATGTTTCTAGAGGTTGTTGTAATATTAGCTGGTTCTCATACACATGGCCTATCATGTGTACTTACTTAGTCTTTATTTTGTTATGTGGTTCTTCCACAGTCAAGTAATTGTAGTTTGTAATGCTTATCATTCGTTTATAATATTTTCCGGTGGGGTCAATCCCCTTTACCCAAGCCAAGGAAAACAAAGCATAGTCCCAAAACATCTCAGATAATGCTCCCTCATTCCTCCTTGTTTTTTTGTAAGCCTCTCACATGATATACGAAAGTCGAAAGATCCTACATTTACAAAAAACTAATAATCCTTACCTTATAAACTAATCATCCCCAACTCTCAAGGAACGGTATTCAAATAAACTTGAGCAGACGTTCACTAGAAGTTTCAATGCATATCCTATTTAATATTCATTACAGTAACACGGTCCGAACCATTATTTTTACGAGATATCAAAATTGTAATTTTTTTTACGAGATTTCAAAATTGTAATTTTTTTAGCTACATATATAATCAAACTTGACCGTTTCGACTTCTAAAATCCCTCCTCATGGATCACAGATACCTAACCATTAATTAGAAGTTTCGATTCAAACTATAACTATCATTATCCTAAAGCACATAATAATACTATCAATATTAAAACTAGATTATTAGGGTTTGTATTCAAAAATCGTTACCTGTTTTTCTTTGAAAGGAGCTTATTTTCATTGATCTTACGGCCACCGTTTTCAGTAGTATTGCTTGCTCCTTCTTTCCATTTATCAGGTACAATTACTTTCGATAATTTCTTCTCACCTGTTTCAAAAATCCCCAATTATTATAAACCCTAGATACTTCTTAAACACGAAATTAAATGATATACAAAGGAACCAATGCAATCAAATTGAGATTAACTGGTTGAGTAAAAGTGAAAAAGGTACGAATTAAGAAAATTTGAAGACTTACATTTGTCGCAAACCATCGTAGATGTGAGATTTTCTGGGAGTTGAAGGAATAAGTTTAAACGAGGAAGCAAAATAAAGAAAAATAAAAGAAGCACGTATTATTTATATCCGTGAATCCGTCGGCAACACCTCGTGTTTTAAATTACCCAAATGCCCTTACCAAGTATATACTGAGTTATTATTATTTAATTATTTAAATCTATCTGCATGACACGACCCAAAATACAGTTTGAGACAGACTCAGAAAATAAGTAGGCTGGATCACGATTTTTTAACTCGTTAACCCTCGCGAAACCCGACAACCTGATTTTTTACCAGGTCGGGTTTGGGTAACCTGACCCAAAACCTCAAAACAGTAATGTGAAATTTTAAAACTTTTATACTTAATTGTAGGGATTATTTAGAGTAAATTCCATAAATGGTCCCTGTGGTTTACATTGATTTACGAAAATAGTCACCGTACTCTTTTTTCAACGTTTTCGGTTCAATAATTTTGGATTTGCTAGCAAATGGTCCCTTAACTTTGGATTTTTGGTCGCAAATCGTCCCTCCGTCTAACTTTGAATTTGCTCGCAAATGGTCCCTAAAGGGACCATTTGCGAGCAAATCCAAAGTTATTGGACCGAAAACGTTGAAAAAAGAGTACAGGGACTATTTTCGTAAATCAATGTAAACCACATGGACCATTTATAGAATTTACTCGATTATAAATATGGAGGCCATCCAAGTTTATAATTTTGTTTTTGTAGGTCACCCGTATTTGAAAACGTTTTTGTCGACCACTTAAATTCATAAATTCATAATTTGGTGTACTTTTACCAAATCTGGTCAAAAGCTCACCAGAAATTAGATTCCAAGGGTTGGTCTTCTTCATCGGAACATTTGTTTCTCTATGGCAATATCACCTTTTCTATTGCATGGGTCCAACAAGACATTTCGAAGCTTGTGTTGATTCTCCTTTTCGTGCTTATTACATCAACCGACACTCATCAGCGATCTTCAAATCGTACGAAGAACCTTTCCTGTGCGGAATATACCAACACTCTATTTCGTCACTATTAGTCACTAAACTGACTTATGTAGCAGAATTTCCACAGTTTAGTGACCATATATATACAATTCAATTTGCATCACGAAGGTAAAAAATTGAGAAAATTATAAAAACCATCCTTATGGTTTGACCTGAATTGTACATTCAATCCTTTAATTAATTTAATTTCATAGATGGTCCTTTCTTTTGAAACTTGTTACGTAAATAGTCATTTACACTAACGATTGTTAAATCTCCGTTAAAAAGGACCACATGTGTAGTTTTTTTTATTCTTTTAAAATTTTATAATTTTTTTAGTAGATATAAATTATAAAATTTAAAATGTATATATACATTATTAGGTGCACAACACCATTTTCAGCTTTCACATTTCGCTTAGTAAATTCATTGTCAAATTGTTACTCTTCCACATTTGTCTTTCACCACTTAAGGACCCTTCATTACCCATTCATCTTATCTCGTAATGACTTTAGTGGCCACCATCTCTTCTCTTTTGTATCCTTTTCGATGATCCTAGCTTTAAAGTAAAATGACGTTGAAAAGTGAGAACTAATTAAGTCAAAAATGTATATTTAGGTAGAAAAAGATGGTGGTGGAATATTTATATGATGTTATAGATAGGGGTGTTAACGAACCGAGCACTTAACGAGCTACTCGAATTCGAGCATAATACTATTCGAGCCCGAGTCGAGTTCGAATATAAAAAGACTGCCCGATTAGTTTCACGAGCCGAGCTTCAAAACAATAAATTCGACTCGACTCGTTAGGATGAGATGAGCACACTATAAATATTAACATGAAGAATCTAATTACATAATTATTATTAGTGTTTGATGATAACTAATTAAACTTACACATTTTAAGTTTAATTAAGTGTAAATGTCTTTTACAAACTTTATTTCAAGTTTCATAAATTAGTTCGTATACTTTTTAATGAGCTTGTTTAAGCTTATAAACGATTTTATCGAGCTTGAGCTTCTAAACAAACATTTTGAGCTCAAATAACTAATTTTTTTATTTTTTTTGTAAATTGTCATAAACTTAAACAAGTATAGAGCTAGAGCTCGAACACTAAATTATTATCCGAGCCTGAACTCGAATATGGCTTTAAAATGTTAATCGAGTTCGAGTCGATCTCGAACATACTTATTTTTTAAACGAGTCGAGTCGAGTATCAGGATATTCGATTAACTCGGTTCGTCAACAACCCTAGTTATAGAGGAGAATATAATCAAATTTAATAATGAATAAAATGAGTGAAATGAAAATAATGTTATGTGCACTATATAATGTATCGATACATATGCTAAATTTTATTATTTATATTTTACTCAAAAAAATTTAAAGAATTAAATTTTTTACATGCATGGTCCTTTTAAACGGAGATTTAATAATCCTTAGTGTAAATGACTATTTACGTAACAAGTTTCAAAAGAAAGCATCATCTATGTAATTAAACTAATTAAAGGACTGAATGTGCAATTCAGATCAAACCATAAGGACGATTTTTGTAATTTTCTTTAAAAAAATTAATATAGTCCATTAAGTTTAAGAAAATTAAAAATATTGACAATAATATTGTTAATGACTTAACACAGTTGACTTTGTCCAGGATAGCTTTTTAGCAAATGACTTAACATAGTTAACTTTTTCTTTTAGTACTAAAAATAAAATCATAAAATTTATGAAATAAATATAGGGATAATACATTGTGCTGTTGAGCTGACTAAATGTGTACATATTAGAAAGTTGAAGGGTTAAAAGTATAAAATACATAATATTATTTTAATGTTGATTGGGCAACTGCACATTTCTTTAGTGTTGTCAACAGCGTAGTTGATATGCCCATAAATATAAAATTATTAATACTAAACTACGTTCAGTAAAATCGTTGTTGTAAGAGCACTTCTTAAACTGATACAAAACTGATAAAATAGTGCCAACGGTACAATAACCGTGTCACTTAAATTTCTTAGTGCCACACATTAATTAAATTAAATTACAGTACAAATAAAATAATAATTGTAAAATAGTAGTCTAGTCCCCGTCTTAGTTTTGTTGGAACATGAACTAAAACCGGAATCATACCCTTTTTTAATTTTGTTCCATTTGACGATTAGTCGACTTATAGTAAATTTCACCTCCATTAAAGAGTTGCAGTTTATTTGTAGCGTGTGCCAAAAACTTTTTCTTGATTATGAATTTTGCTAAGAATCTATACACATTCTCGGTGCATTTAACTTTTAGTGTTTAAGAATCTGTTTACCGTAGAATCAATGATTTTTCCTGTTTTGGAGAGCATATTTTATTCTTTGCCATTAAAACTAATTATGGGATTAATAACATAAGACAGTTTGGCCGAGTGGTCTAAGGCGCCAGATTTAGGCTCTGGTCCGAAAGGGCGTGGGTTCAAATCCCACAGCTGTCATTTATTTTTTGTTTTATCATCTTTTTCATTTTTATGTTTGGTATCAAAAACTTCGAAAACTACAATTAGCAAGTCCTCTGTTTTCCATATTCAAAACCTAAAAACCCATTATGCAGAAAAGCAAACTCTTGATCAAATCAATTTCCAATAACACAACAAATACAACTAAAAATTGGAGAACAGATATTAAAAACACCAATTTAGTCTCTCAAATCTCATCAATTCTTCTACACAGACACAATTGGCCTTCACTTCTCCAAACCCTAAATCTCAAATCCCAATTAACCTCATCTCTTTTCCTTCAAATCCTCAACTCCACAAAAACCCAACCCAGGACAACACTTAACTTCTTCAGATGGGCAATCAAAAACAAATCTTTTCAACCAGATCTTTCTGTTCAATGCAGAATGACCCATTTGTTAATTGGTGCGGGTATTGTTAATCCTTCAAAACCCATCTTAAATTCTTTACTTCTGAACCACCCACCTGATCAAGTTGTAAAATATATGATCAAATTATGTGAAAAAGATTTAAACTTTAGTGGTTTAGAAAGTGGCGTAAAAGCTTTATCAGTGTTTGATTGTGTTATTGGTTGGTATTGTGAAAGGGGTTTGTGTTTTAAAGCTATAGAGGTTTTTAATCTTGTTAAGTGTTTCAAAGGAAATGAATTGCTTTCGATTCGTACGTGTAATACATTGCTCAATGCGTTACAGGAAAACAATGAGCTTAAGCTTAGTTTGTGTTTATATGGTGCTATGATTCGACATGGGGTTTTGATTGATCGGTTTACATGGCGTATAATTGCAAAGATTTTGAGAAAAAAGGGGAAGGTTGACGCGATGCTTAAAATTATCGATATGGGTGTGCATGATTCGGAGATATATGATTTAGTGATAGACTGTTGTACTGAAATGGGGAAGTTTGAAGTCGCATTGCACATGTTTGATGAAATGTCTGAGAGAAAACTAAACCCGGGATTTAATACGCTCGCGTCAATTCTTAATGGTGCGTGCAGGTACAAGAATGAGGAAATGATCAAATTCTCAATGGAGTGCATGGAAGGAAAAGGGTACATTTCAAAATCTTTAACCGAACGCAATTCACTTATTCGGAAGCTTTGTGAGATGAAAAAGACTTATGCAGCTCACATGTTATTCAAAGCAGCCTATAATATGGAAAATTCGTTAGAAAGTGAGACTTTTGGCTTCATTCTACGAGCCTTGTCTACTGAAGGTCGTGTAAAGGATGCGATGGAAACTTATCATCTTATTAAGCATAAAGGAATTCAAGTGAACCTCATCTTTTATAATGAGTTTATCAACATTTTATGCAACGAAGATCCATCAAAAGAACTTGATTCTTTGCTGATAGATATGATCTCGAGGGGGTATAAACCGTCCCCAATGGCATTATCAAATTACATAATCTCACAATGCAAGAAACGTAGATGGATTGAAGCAGAAGAGCTTGCAAATTTGGCTCTTCAAGAGTCAATCTTGCTTGAAGCTTCTTGTTGTGGCTATTTAGTTAAGCACTACTGCAAAAGGTCACAAATCGATTTAGCCATTAGTATGCATGATCAATTGGAGAAAAAGGAGCTGACTTTGGATTCAAATACTTATAATGCACTTCTAAATGGACTATTGGAAGTATTGAGGGTTAAAGAAGCGGAAAGGATCTTTGATTATATGAGAATCAAGGCATTGCTTACAAGTGAAAGTTTTGTGATCATGATTAATGGATTTTGTCGTGAGAATGAGCTGAAAAAAGCCCTGAATTTGCACGATGAAATACTGGAGATGGGACTTAAACCTAGCGAGAAAATGTATAAACGATTGATTTGTAATTTTAGGTAGAAAAATGTATCAGCATAATACCGATAGAAGCATCCATTGATACCAGCAAGCAGGAGTTTGCAAAACAGACCTCAAACAAACGGTCCAGGTAGTAATGTACCTATAGCGTGTTTTTTTAACTAGTACAGTCATTGGGACCAACAAGTATTTAGCATGTTGGCCAAATATGTACTCAAATTCTGATTTCCGACTGAGTCTTGTAAAAAACTTAACAGAAGAGTTTCACTTGTGGCGTTAGTTCATTGTGCTTTACACGTTCATGATGAACTTCGACTTGAGTTTTGTTATTTCTTGTTCCCAATTGCACATTATGCATCCTCTGTTTATGAATAATTAAGGAACTGAAGACATTTATGGAGTAATCCTTAATACTTCAGTAACATTTCACTGCATGCTCTTTCTGCTTTATAAAGACTAATAACTTACGTTAAAGGCTTAAAGCCCGATATATAAATGAGGAGATGGTTTTATAGTGTATTTATTTTTTGTCAATCACTCTGTTTATCGTATGATCCTTATTGCAATATCATATGATCTCAATCCCAAACATATAGCAGGATCAATGAAAGACGTTCAGGGCGTAAGATCAAAAGATCGGTTATGACACAACGCATCAAATGACACAACGTAGAGCATAAATCAATACCACGAGACTGAATATTCAAGGGGGTTAGAAGACGATCGAGAGCAGCCCGCCAAACAAGAATGTTTACTTTTTTCGGAATCCATGAGTTCCATCTTTGAATGAATCCGGATTGACTGTCCCCCAATAAGAAAGCATGGTCTTTAAAACTGGATCATATGATCTTGACATGATTCGACAATCATGCTTTTGGCAAATACAAAAATAACCGAGTAAGATATTGATATTAACAACCTTGATTAAACTTTGTTTCCCTATGTAACCCTTAAACTATGAGTGTAAATACATTTCTTAGATTTCAATCTCTGTAAGAATATCTATCAGTGATATAAATGATGAGCTTGTTTATGTTATCCAAGAAGTAAACATTATATCAGTTTTACTTATCTAAACTAAACTATGAATTAACACCGAGTACTTATCTAAACTAAACTATGAATTAACACCGAGTATATCAGTTTTACTTATCTAAACTTATCCACCATTATTACGTGCCTCTTTCATATCATACAATAGGGTTCACTCGAATGCAACTCGAAAAAAATACAAAATTTGAATCGAACTAAATTCGAATGGATTTCTAATTCTTACCCCATTGAGCTCGAACCATCGGAACCAAAGTCAAACTAATAATTTGAATTTAGAACACATTTTTAAACTGTCAAAGTTTCAATTAGACTAGGCTTAAAAGCTCAAAGTCAGTAATATATGACATAAAAAAGTGCTACAATATATTGGATTGTCGAGTTCAAGATACTAATAAGTACCTTTAATAGTTTAATGTGGTACAAAATCTCATTCATTAAATTAAAAGTACTAAAACACAAATCAACAACCACAACAATTCAGCAATATCATTCAACCCTCGTTGTAACAACAACAAATATCACTCGATTTTAACCTAAAATAGCTCCTAAACCACTTCTATAACTAAAACCACTACTTGAGATGCGAAACGACACAAAATTACTCTAACATGATGAAATGGAAGATTGGTGAAAACAATGTGGATTACATCGCCCAACTCGAATCATCACACAATTTTATGATTGAAAAGTTACTTCCATATCGTTAAGCCAATACCTGCTAATAAGAAATGTTATTCAAATTTATTTATTAGTTTAAGTACGTTAACAGAGCTGTTTCTAAAATGAGTAATTAAGTTAGATCAATTTTTAGCTTCCCATAATATTTTGGATGTTTGGCCTGATGTCTCGGTCACTGGCTCACTGCTTTGGCTCGTGTTATTTCGGATCACTGTCCGTTGCTCTTAAAAGTTGGGTTGCGTGATATTGGGCCTAAACCTTTTCGAGTTATCAATCAGTGGTTTGGGTTTGATGAATTTGATAGCTTAATTGTCTCTACATGGCGATCTGGGAGCTTTAATGGAACATCGTGTAATACTAGTGGCTCATGCAAGTGGTTGAATTAATGTGGTAAATATAAGTCCACGTATCTGAAGATTCTTTTGAGATACATGCATCTTTCAATTGGCTGTGAACTTATCCACATGACTCATCATTTGCAAGTTGATGGCAAGTTGATGGCTTCTCACTTGCTATAAATAGACACATTGTCTTTGAGAATTAGTACAACAAAAATCACACAACAACTTTTTAAGTGTTGTGATCTCTTCTCTCTATTTTGTATATGTTTTCATTATGAGAAATATATAAATTGGGTGGTGTGTTGGGAGGACGTAGGTAAAAATTGGGCCGAACCTCGTTAATCTCTGGTGTTCATTTGTGTTGTTTATTTTCAATAGCTTTATTTGGGGTATCGTTATTGTGATTTATTGCGCTAGTAAATTATCGGAATAATTCTTTTCACATATAATTTATTAGTCCAATCTTTCACGGGCTTTACCCATTCGGTGGAATAATTAGCGCGATTATTTCCACAACAATTGGTATCAGAGCCGAGGTTATTCTTAATATGCTATGTGGTTGCAATTTGATTTGATCTTCCACACCAGAAAAGATATCCGTTGGGCTATTTTGAAAGCTATTGAAAATTATTTGTATCCAAAATGGTTGAGGGAGAAGTTGTCAAACCTTCCACATCGGGTGAACTACTTTCACCAAATTGGACGAGACCACTCTTGTCAAATACAAGACTGGCGGTGGAGATTTTCGATGGTACTGGTCATTTTGGCATGTGGCAAAGCGAGGTTCTGGACGCGCTTTTTCAGCAAGGTCTAGACATTGCCATTGAAGAACATAAACCATAAAATATTGAAGAGAAGAACTTTCGAACCATCAATCGGTTAGCTTGTGGTACTATTCGATCATGCCTCTCTAGAATACAGAGATATGCTTTCTCTAAAGAAACATCCGCACACAAATTGTGAAGGGCATTGGAGGAGAAGTTTCTGAAGAAAAGTTGCCAGAACAAACTATACATGAAGAAAAGATTGTTTCACTTTACTTATGTACAAGGTACCACAATGAATGATCATATAACTTGTTTTAATCAACCGGTTACCGATTTGATTAATATGGATGAGGTGTTCAAAGACCAAGATTTGGCTTTAATATTGTTGGGTTCACTTCCCGATGAGTTTGAGTTACTTGAAACAACTCTACTCAACGGGAAAGATGACATATATCTGACCGAAGTTTGTGCTGCCTTATACAGTCAAGAACTGAGAAAGAAGGACAAATATGTAAGTTCAAGTGGTGACTTAGAGGTTTTGTTAGTCAAAGGTCGTCCGCAGAAAAAGAACACCGAAGATAGGTGGAGATCCAAGTCTAGGCATAGACCAAGCAAAGATGAATATGCCTTTTGTCATGAAAAAGGTCATTGGAAGAGAGATTGTCTAAAGTTGAAAAACTATGAAAAATCTCAGAAAGGGAAGGCTGTAGCAGAGACGAATGTGACCGAGTGTGATGATTCAAAATCTAATCTCTTACTCGCAACCTCATCAACCAGAAACGCTTCAGATGTATGGCTATTAGATTCCGCATGTAGTCATCATATGACACCACACCTGGAGTGGTTTAGTGATTTTCAAGATCACAAAGAAATTGTTTATACGGCAAATGAAGCTCCTCTTGCTACCAATGGGATTGGTTCAGTCCGTTTGAAAAACCAAGATGGATCAATCGTGTCTTTAAAAGGCGTTCAGTACTCGCCAGAGATAAAGAAAAATCTCATTCACATGGGAACTTTAGAATCTAAAGGGTTTGAGGTTAAAGCCAAAAATGGGGTTACGAAGATTATCTCTAGTGTGCTTGTAGTATTGAAGGGTAACCGTAAAAGCAACAACACGTACCACTACGAGGGTAGAACAGTTGCCATAACTGTCGCAGCTGTTACAAGTGGTGATAGAAATTTGGAAGCGGTTAGGCTATGGCATATGCTTTTAGGTCATGCAAGTGAAAAATCCTTGAATTTGCTCATCAGTCAAGGATTGTTGAAAGGAGTACGCTCCTGTAAGTTTGATCTCAGTGAGCATTGTATTAGCGGGAAGAAGACCAGGGTCAAATTTGGGACAGCCGTTCATAATACTCAGGGTATTTTGGACTATGTCCACTCTGATGTGTGGGGACCCTCCTAGACTGGTTGCTTGGTGAACATGGTATTGATCAGAAGTTCATCAAATTACACTGTGATAGTCAAAGTTCAATTCACTTAGCAAAGAACCAGGTTGTAACACCCCCAAATTTAATGATTTGCGGAAGCTTGATTTGGGTGTTACTAATCAATAACAAAGCACAAAGATATATAGTAAACGACTCTATATGCGTCGTTTTAACAAAATATATTGATAATTGAAATGTTTACAACATTTAAAGCTTTACATAGCTCGAGTTTAAATAAAAAGAGATTTCAGTACATAAGTACTTGTACAAAATATACTAATGCAAGAAAATCTCAATCGTCTGTATGCTGACTCGAGCTAAAGTCCTGAAGCAGAAACATCCTACTGCTTGGTACCTACGATACATGCTAAAAGGTCAGCTAAAAGCTGGTGAGCTCACAGGTTTGAAATCAGTTAATATAGTGTGAACCGCAAGATTTAAATAATGAATTGCGTCCAGCAATTAAATGATAGTCATCGTGTATACAGCCATGAGCACATAGTTGAGCTTAACTCGAGGGCCGGGTCCCCTATAGAGAATTCCGGGTGAGGTGCCTCCACGAATGCCTAATCAACATTCGTCTTCCCAAATATTAGTACGTCCGTTTACCCGGTTAGTGCTTGCTAACCCGAACGAGGAGGGTCAATCCTATATGGTACCATATACTAATATTCACGCTACAATGTATTAACAACTATGCTGACGGAGGACTTTAAATGATTAGTTTCGAAAAACTCATGTAGTATATGAAATGTTTGTACTTGCGTTCACATGTTAAAAGTTGAGCAATATATCACACCCCTGAGTAAGACAGTAAAAGAGGGGCTATGAGACTCACTTGAGTCTGAAAGCGTTTAAACAAACGTAAGTTGATTAGCAGAGTATGAAGTCCAAAGACTTGTAACCTGAGGGTGTCCACGACACGCGATGGTTATAATCATGATTGGGTATCTCAAAAGATCACCCTTGTAGTTGTTCATTCAACTATAATGTCCAAATCTCCACTATTTGGTTGATACGTTTCAGGGTTTGAAAAGTGTATGGCCCGTTGGTGACGGATTTGTAATAATAATCTCAACTATTATTATTTTGATTTCGTGGCGTTTTACTTGAAAAATGTGTTTTGATTGTGTTTTAGAAGCCGTTACGGAATCTAAGTACGGGGTCCGGGGGCAGCGCCCCTGGTAGCGGGGTCCAAGGGGCAGAGCCCCTAGCTGGGGTCGAGCTGCCAGGTCAGCTTGGAAAATTTTTATTTCTACTATATTGCTTTGACGAAAAACGCATTTGGATCCGAATTTTGGGTAAAATCGAGTGATAAAATTTAGGGTCTCGACACTTAGTGAAAATCTGTGTTTTCTGGTTTGTGCGACGTTGGATGCGACGTTGGGTGCGACGTCGCAGATCCTGACTGCGATGTTGGGCACGGCGTCGCTATGTGCGACTTTCGCAACTTAATGCGACGTTGTACGTGGCGTCGCTATAGGCGACGTTGTTGATTTCAGCGACGTAAGGGTTTGCGTCGCTAAGTGCGACGTTCGCAAGTCAATGTGACGTAATAGGCTGCGTCGCTATAAGCGACGCTGAGAGATATTAGCGACGTTGCAGCTGACGTCGCAATCGGGCCAAGCCAAGTGCGACGTCGGGGTCTGTTACGATTTAGGTGGCTGGAAAAACGGCCGAGAGGCTTCCGTTTGGTCTAAATCTTTTACCCAACCCATTTTTGGACATAATAAGTTGATACAAACCATAAAAACGTAAAAATGAGTAAAAACGGAGAGTTTCGGGTTTTGTCGGAAACTTACAAAGTGCCGAAACGAAATTCCGGAAAGATAGGATGATAGATCGTGGTGTCGTGGTCGTTTTCTTCCAAAGGAGTAGTATAATCCGAGGCCGTTTGATGTTGTTATTTTGCGATTTTGTAGGAATTGTGGAGGTGGTGGTGATTAGAGAGAAAGAAAAGAGAGAGAAAAGAGAAAGAGAGAATGAGTGAGAAATGAGAGGAGGAGAAGAGAGGTGGGGGTTTTTACCTCCACTTTTCAGTCTCCGCTCTCCGTGTGGTGTTCGTTTGCTCCGTCGTTTAAACGTTAAATAATTATTTTATATATTAAATGGTATGTTTTAAAATGCAAATTATTATGCGATATTCTATTTAAATATTTTACAAATCAATTTATATTTGAGTTATAAAATGTAAGTTTGTTTATTTAGTTTGCGCGTTTTAATATTTTGAATTGTGTAAGTTTTGTTTGTACGATACGAATGAATACGAAATATTATCATAATAATATTTTTGACATAAAAGTGTTATTTAATAAAATTGGTCACCAACGTCCGTATTAAATTGAATCGAAATACATTCGATTTAAATTGCGTACGATTTAACCAAATCGCATTTTCGTATATATTCAACAATATATATAATTCGATACATTAATTAGCCTAACACAGAACTAATTACATGTATTAACATCTGGTTAGACACTAATTACTAGTCCTAATTTGGCGGGTGTTACATTCTCCCCCTGTTAGAAGAATTTCGTCCCGAAATTTAGCTCGAGGTCGTGTTCGAGGTAGAATCAGTGAAGAGTTGAGGATATTTGAGTCGCATCTGGTCTTCCCGTTCCCAGGTGAATTCCGGACCACGCCGCGAATTCCATCTGACCTTGACGATGGGAATACGACTTTGTTTCAGTTGTTTGACCTCACGGTCCATAATTTCAGCGGGTTCCTCAACGAAGTGAAGTTTATCGTCAACACGAATTTCATCTAATGGAATAATAAGTGTCTCATCAGACAGACACTTCTTCAGATTTGAAATGTGAAAAGTGGGGTGCACGCTGCTGAGTTCGGATGGCAGCTGCAATCGATAAGCTACGGGGCCAATCCGTTCGAGGATCTCAAAAGGCCCGATGTACCTGGGGTTCAACTTCCCGCGTTTACCAAAACGGATGACGCCTTTCTAAGGCGATACTTTTAAGAGTACTCGATCCCCAACTTGGAACTCGAGTGGTTTGCGTCTCACGTCAGCATAACTTTTCTGACGATCACGTGCGGCTTTGAGTCGGTTTTGGATTTCCACAATTTTCTCAGTGGTGGCGTGAATGAGTTCAGGACCAGTGAGTTGACTATCTCCCACTTCAGTCCAACAGATCGGTGATCGGCACTTACGACCGTACAGTGCCTCAAAAGGTGCAGCCTTAATGCTGGCGTGATAGCTGTTATTGTACGAGAATTCGCACAACGGTAGATGTCTTTCCCAGTTTGTACCGAAATCAACTACGCATGCGCGTAGCATTTCTTCCAGGGTTTGGATGGTTCGTTCACTTTGGCCATCGGTTTGAGGATGGTATGCGGTACTCATATCAAGACGAGTACCCAACGCTTTTTGAAGTGATTGCCAAAAGTGAGAGGTGAAACGGGCGTCCCTGTCAGAGATGATCGAGATTGGAACACCGTGATGAGCAACGATTTCCTTGATGTAGATTTGTGCAAGGCGTTCCATTTTATCGTTTTCCTTGATTGCCAGGAAATGAGCAGATTTGGTGAGACGATCGACGATCACCCAAATGGTATCGCAACCGCTCGCCAATTTGGGTAGTTTGGTTATGAAATCCATGGCAATTTGTTCCCATTTCCATTCAGGGATTTCAGGTTGTTGGAGTAAACCAGAAGGTTCCTGATGTTCGGTTTTGACTTTCGAGCAAGTAAGGCACTTGCTGACGTAAGTGGCGATTTCGGCTTTCATATTTGGCCACCAATAAAATTCCTTGATGCCGTGGTACATCTTATCGGATCCCGGATGGATAGAATATTTAGACTTGTGAGCCTCGTCCATCACCAAGTCTCGTAGGTTTCCGAAATTAGGCAACCAGATTCGGTTTGAGAAATACCTAATCCCGTTAGATTTGGTTTCAAATTGTTTGTCAATACCCCGTAAGGCTTCGTTTTTGATGTTTTCAGGTTTCAGGGCTTCGATCTGAGCGGTATGAATTTGAATAGTAAGATCGTTATGAATGGTCATACTGAGAGCTCGGACTCGAAGTGGTTTCGGTCGTTCCTTTCGGCTGAGGGCATCGGCTACAACATTAGCCTTCCCTGGATGGTACTTGATCTCGCAGTCGTAATCGGTAAGCAACTCGACCCATTGACGTTGCCTCATATTGAGATCCTTCTGATCGAATATATGTTGGAGGCTTTTATGATCGGTAAAGATGGTGCACTTAGTGCCGTAGAGATAATGTCTCCAGATTTTGAGAGCAAAAACGACAGCTCCAAGTTCGAGATCATGAGTGGTGTAGTTCTTTTCGTGAATTTTCAGCTGTCGTGAGGCATAGGCAATAACTTTATCTCGTTGCATCAATACGCAACCGAGACCTTGGTGAGAAGCATCACAGTATACCACGAAGTCATCGGTGCCTTCGGGTAAGGATAGAATTGGAGCACTGCAAAGCTTTTGTTTCAGAAGTTGGAATGCTGACTCTTGTTTATCGGTCCAATCGAACCTTTTGTCCTTCTGAGTTAGTACCGTGAGTGGTTGAGCTATTTTAGAGAAGTTTTCGATAAATCGCCGATAGTACCCAGCAAGACCCAAGAATTGTCGTACTTCTGTTGCAGAGGTGGGTGCTTGCCAGTCTTTGATAGCCTCGATTTTTGATGGATCTACGTGAATTCCTTGACTGTCGATCACGTGACCAAGGAATTGAACAGTTTGGATCCAGAACTCACACTTAGAGAATTTTGCATACAGCTCCTCGTGTCTAAGTAGTTCAAGGATGGTTTTGAGGTGTTGCGCATGTTCTTGCTCGTTGCGCGAGTAAATGAGTATGTCATCGATAAAAACAATGACAAACTTGTCGAGGTAAGGTTTGCACACCCGATTCATAAGGTCCATGAATACAGCCGGTGCGTTTGTTAGACCAAAGGGCATCACTTGGAATTCGTAGTGCCCGTAGCGAGTCCTGAAAGCAGTTTTTGGAATATCGGTGTCGCGAACTCGTAATTGATGATAACCTGATCGCAGGTCGATTTTTGAGTAGAAACTTGAACCCTGAAGTTGGTCGAATAGATCATCAATGCGAGGAAGTGGATATCGGTTTTTAACGGTCAATTTGTTCAACTCTCGGTAGTCGATGCACATTCTGAATGAACCGTCCTTCTTTTTAACAAATAAGACCGGAGCTCCCCAAGGTGAAGAACTCGGCCTGATGAATCCTCTATCCAGAAGTTCCTGTAACTGAGAGGACAACTCCTGAAGTTCGGATGGGGCTAAACGGTACGGTGCACGGGCCACCGGTGCGGCACCCGGCAAGAGATCAATTGAGAACTCAATCTGTCTAGGTGGAGGTAGACCAGGTAGTTCTTCCGGAAAGACTTCGGGAAAGTCTCTAACAATTGGCACATCCTCAAGTCGCTTCTCCTCCGACTTCTTCTCTGTGATGTGTGCGAGTATTGCAGGGTAACCCTTTCTCAGAAATTTTCGGGTTTTTAAGCAAGAGATGATATTGAGTCCCGTCCCACCGGTCTCCCCCTGTATGATCAAGGTTCCACCGGCAGCGAGTGGAATGTGGACGATCTTATCGTAACAAACGATTTCAGCTCGGTGTTTGGACAACCAGTCCATTCCAATGATGACGTCGAAACTTCCAATTTCAACGGGTACAAGATCGATTGAAAAGGTTTCGTCAGCTAGGTTTAAAGTGCAATTAGGTATCACACTATCGGTTTCTATAAGTTCGCCATTTGCTAGTTCTACAGTGTACTTAACATCTAAGGCAACAGGATTGATGTCAAGTAGTGGGCAAAAGTCATCAGAGATAAAGCTTCTATCAGCACCAGTATCAAATAGAACAGAAGCATTTAAGTTGTTGAGGAGGAACATACCCGAGACCACATTCGTGTCTTGGCGGGCGTCCCCAGATTTGATGACGAAGGCTCTGCTTCGGGTGTTGTTGTTGTTGCTGTTACGGTTGTTGTTGTTGTTGTTGTTGTTGTTATTCTTCAGCTTTGGGCACGTATCCCTGAAGTGCCCTGGTTTCCCACACTCAAAGCAGACTTTGGGTGGTCTGGTGTTGTTGTTGGAATTGTTGTTGGCAGGAGAATTGCAGTCTTTGGTGAGATGGTCGTACCTCTTGCAATTATTGCAAAAGGGGCCACAGGAGCCTTCATGGTGGCGACTGCACTTGGAACAATAGGGTTTGTTCCCAGTGTAGCCCCGTGTGATGTCTGTGGTGGTGTTGTAGGCTTTGATGGTGTCGGGTTTCTTGTTTTGTTGGTTGGAGTGGTTGTTGTGGTAGTCAGACCACTTTCGTTTGTTGTTTTGGGAGGATGAAGTGGGTGGTTCAGAATCTTGGCTCATGGACATCAGGTCTTGGGCCAACAGGATTGCACCGTCAATGGTGGTTTGGTTGGAAGAGGCGACATGCCCCCGAACAGGCTCAGGAAGGCCAAGGATGTACTTCCTGATTTTATCAGGTTCTGTGCTTACCATGACTGGGCGGAGGGCGGCGAGTTGTTGAAACCTGGTGGTATAACCATCGATATCACCACCCTGAACCTTTAGGTTCCAGAACTCCTCGTCTAGCTTTTGGAGTTTGGCGATTGAGCAGTATTTGGCAGTGAGTTTTGCTTTCAAGTCCTCCCAAGTTAGTTGGTAGGCAATGTCAGCACCCACTGATTGGGTATATGAATTCCACCAAGAGTGGGCATCATCTTCGAGAGAGCAGGTGGCGAAGTTTACTTTGTCGTCCTCCACGCATTTGCTGACACGGAAAACAGTTTCCATCTTTTCGAACCATCTGATCAGTCCGATGGCTCCTTCAGAACCCTTGAAGCTGGAGGGTTTGCAGCTTTGAAAGTCCTTGTAAGAACAAGGTTTGGCAGCAGGGGTTTCGGCGGCATCACTGTTCCTCGCGGAATTTTGTGGAGTATTCCGAGCCAAGGCTTCAGTAACATCCTGGGTTATAAGCGATGTAAGCTGAGCATCGGTGTATGGTCTTGACTTTGGCGGCATGATTCTTCAATAAAAGAAATGAAGATACATGAGATTTCGTAGGACAGTTGCATTTGTTATAGATGTACATGTATAAAAGCAGTAATACATGACATCAACATGGAAAAATGACAATTAATATGAGTTGAACAACAAGGAATATTTGATAGCTAATATGAGTTCAAAGGTTACATCCTACAGAGTTATTACAAAAGGCGTCGGGAATTGTTACATCCGACCGAATTTTAGAGTAGCGCGTAGATAGTTACTAGATTACAGGATAGATTACAAGACAAAGACTACACTAGTCTTAACGTAGATTAATTTGTTCCATCATCGTGACAAGACGGTCCACAGTGTTTGCAAGTCTGCTAGCTTGACGGGCATTATCTTCTGCTAGTGCTAGTCGTTGTGTTAGTCCACGGGCATACTCTTCTGCTTCATGTGAACGCTGTTCACACTCTTCCATCCTTTGATGCAGGAGGGCATTTTCCACGCTTATCGCTATTACTTGGTTGCGAAGGACATCCATGTTGTTATTTGTGGTTTCCAGGTCGTCGGAGACTTGTTCGATGCGTTCAAGGGATGTAAGTCTCCAGTTTTCGTTCGTTTCCTGCAGCACGACATCCATGGTGCGAAGTCGCTGCTCGTGTTGGTTCACCCTAGCGGCTAAGGCCGGCAAGGTGAAGTGAGTGGGGTACGGGCCAGCTCGAGGCAACCTGTTGTTCCTCCTTGCTACCCTTGGGTTCTGCGACCCGGATTAAGAGCGAGATGAGTTTGATGGTGTGTTTGCCATTTCTGAGATAAAGCGTTAGTAAGATTGAGGCCTATATTCATATAGTTCCTATATAATATAGCCTATTGAGTGTCTAGCATAAACATGTTTAAGTCTCGGTTCTCTCGAGGTCAGTGTCTTCTATTGTACCCTGTTCAGCCATAACTACTTTCAGATCTTACATCATCTTTACTTAATTGTACATAGTTGATCAGGCTATGTTAAATTAAACTCGTATGACGTAATCACTGAACCAGTTATACCTAATAAGGAATACCGCCTAATGGTCATAGTCTAGGTCCACTAAATGCAACCTAGTTCACTATAACCTTAGGCTCTGATACCAATCTGTAACACCCCCAAATTTAATGATTTGCGGAAGCTTGATTTGGGTGTTACTAATCAATAACAAAGCACAAAGATATATAGTAAACGACTCTATATGCGTCGTTTTAACAAAATATATTGATAATTGAAATGTTTACAACATTTAAAGCTTTACATAGCTCGAGTTTAAATAAAAAGAGATTTCAGTACATAAGTACTTGTACAAAATATACTAATGCAAGAAAATCTCAATCGTCTGTATGCTGACTCGAGCTAAAGTCCTGAAGCAGAAACATCCTACTGCTTGGTACCTGCGATACATGCTAAAAGGTCAGCTAAAAGCTGGTGAGCTCACAGGTTTGAAATCAGTTAATATAGTGTGAACCGCAAGATTTAAATAATGAATTGCGTCCAGCAATTAAATGATAGTCATCGTGTATACAGCCATGAGCACATAGTTGAGCTTAACTCGAGGGCCGGGTCCCCTATAGAGAATTCCGGGCGAGGTGCCTCCACGAATGCCTAATCAACATTCGTCTTCCCAAATATTAGTACGTCCGTTTACCCGGTTAGTGCTTGCTAACCCGAACGAGGAGGGTCAATCCTATATGGTACCATATACTAATATTCACGCTACAACGTATTAACAACTATGCTGACGGAGGACTTTAAATGATTAGTTTCGAAAAACTCATGTAGTATATGAAATGTTTGTACTTGCGTTCACATGTTAAAAGTTGAGCAATGTATCACACCCCTGAGTAAGACAGTAAAAGAGGGGCTATGAGACTCACCTGAGTCTGAAAGCGTTTAAACAAACGTAAGTTGATTAGCCGAGTATGAAGTCCAAAGACTTGTAACCTGAGGGTGTCCACGACACGCGATGGTTATAATCATGATTGGGTATCTCAAAAGATCACCCTTGTAGTTGTTCATTCAACTATAATGTCCAAATCTCCACTATTTGGTTGATACGTTTAAGTGTTTGAAAAGTGTACGGCCCGTTGGTGACGGATTTGTAATAATAATCTCAACTATTATTATTTTGATTTCGTGGCGTTTTACTTGAAAAATGTGTTTTATTGTGTTTTAGAAGCCGTTACGGAATCTAAGTACGGAGGTCCGGGAGCAGCGCCCCTGGTAGCGGGGTCCAAGGGGCAGAGCCCCTGGCTGGGGTCGAGCTGCCAGGTCAGCTTGGAAAATTTTTATTTCTACTATATTGCTTTGACGAAAAACGCATTTGGATCCGAATTTTGGGTAAAATCGAGTGATAAAATTTAGGGTCTCGACACTTAGTGAAAATCTGTGTTTTCTGGTTTGTGCGACGTTGGATGCGACGTTGGGTGCGACGTTGCAGATCCTGACTGCGACGTTGGGCACGGCGTCGCTATGTGCGACTTTCGCAACTTAATGCGACGTTGTACGTGGCGTCGCTATAGGCGACGTTGTTGATTTCAGCGACGTAAGGGTTTGCGTCGCTAAGTGCGACGTTCGCAAGTCAATGCGACGTAATAGGCTGCGTCGCTATAAGCGACGCTGAGAGATATTAGCGACGTTGCAGCTGACGTCGCAATCAGGCCAAGCCAAGTGCGACGTCGGGGTCTGTTACGATTTAGGTGGCTGGAAAAACGGCCGAGAGGCTTCCGTTTGGTCTAAATCTTTTACCCAACCCATTTTTGGACATAATAAGTTGATACAAACCATAAAAACGTAAAAATGAGTAAAAACGGAGAGTTTCGGGTTTTGTCGGAAACTTACAAAGTGCCGAAACCAAATTCCGGAAAGATAGGATGATAGATCGTGGTGTCGTGGTCGTTTTCTTCCAAAGGAGTAGTATAATCCGAGGCCGTTTGATGTTGTTATTTTGCGATTTTGTAGGAATTGTGGAGGTGGTGGTGATTAGAGAGAAAGAAAAGAGAGAGAAAAGAGAAAGAGAGAATGAGTGAGAAATGAGAGGAGGAGAAGAGAGGTGGGGGTTTTTACCTCCACTTTTCAGTCTCCGCTCTCCGTGTGGTGTTCGTTTGCTCCGTCGTTTAAACGTTAAATAATTATTTTATATATTAAATGGTATGTTTTAAAATGCAAATTATTATGCGATATTCTATTTAAATATTTTACAAATCAATTTATATTTGAGTTATAAAATGTAAGTTTGTTTATTTAGTTTGCGCGTTTTAATATTTTGAATTGTGTAAGTTTTGTTTGTACGATACGAATGAATACGAAATATTATCATAATAATATTTTTGACATAAAAGTGTTATTTAATAAAATTGGTCACCAACGTCCGTATTAAATTGAATCGAAATACATTCGATTTAAATTGCGTACGATTTAACCAAATCGCATTTTCGTATATATTCAACAATATATATAATTCGATACATTAATTAGCCTAACACAGAACTAATTACATGTATTAACATCTGGTTAGGCACTAATTACTAGTCCTAATTTGGCGGGTGTTACACAGGTTTATCATGCAAGGACGAAGCACATTGATGTTAGGTATCACTTCATACGAGAGATACTCGAAGAAGGTGGAATTAGAATCCAGAAGATCCACACTACAAAGAATCTTGCTGATATGTTGACAAAAGTATTGACTGCGATCAAGTTCAATTCTTGTTTGGACTTGATCAATATTGTCAAAACTTGAAGATTGGTTTGAAGACACCACCAATGATGGTTGAGAGGGAGATTAGAGACATTTGGGCGTTCGTCAAGGTGGAGATTTGTAATACTAGTGGCTCATGCAAGTGGTTGAATTAATGTGGTAAATAGAAGTCCACATATCTGAAGATTCTTTTGAGATACATGCATCTTTCAATTGGCTGTGAGCTTATCCACATGACTCATCATTTGCAAGTTGATGGCTTCTCACTTGCTATAAATAGACACATTGTCTTTGAGAATTAGTACACCAAAAATCACACAACAACTTTTTAAGTGTTGTGATCTCTTCTCTCTATTTTGTATATGTTTCTATTATTAGAAATATATAAATTGGGTGGTGTGTTGGGAGGACATAGGCAAAAATTGGGCCGAACCTCGTTAATCTCTAGTGTTCATTTGTGTTGTTTATTTTCAATATCTTTATTTAGGGTATCGTTATTGTGATTTATTGCACTAGTAAATTATCGGAATAATTCTTTTCACTTATAATTTATTAGTCCAATCTTTCACGGGCTTTACCCATTCGGTGGAATAATTAGCGCGATTATTTCCACAACACACCGGATATCATATTGAAAAATAAAATGAATAATTTAAAGAATGTGATCAGAATCTGGTATCGAAATAAATTGGAAAAAATCAAAGTAAGAAAGGTGTTGTTACAGGAGCAAATTGTCTAATGGATCTTGTGACACCCCGCAAATTTAAACACAATTACGTGCGTTAAACACTTGCATTATTAGGCTAATTCCCTACTTGAGTGAATTCACAACTATTCTTTTTAGGCAAGTCTAGCAAAGCCCAATTAAGTAATGCGCGTAGTATTACATTTCATAATTAGTTGTAATTATGTACAAAACAACTGGAACAAACACGACAAAAATGTACGACTGTTGGTGAACAAAAATTATCTAATAATATGAGATTATTAGATAACATTAACGTTTATTAAATATCATGTTGATAATATTTACAAGTATTTCGCATTATGTAATATTTATTTCATAAACTGAAACCACTCGAAACATATCCGTAAAACTGAAACAAAACAAAGTTATAATTTTATAACACAACTAAATTAATTTCATATAATATCTCAACTAAAAATATATTCGAATACGTATTTAAAAATTTATCATTTGAAAAGATTTTAACATTTAACGATCGGGTAAATGAACACGGGTTAAATACCACAAATTTGGGACCAAAAGTTAACAACTCTTCCCTCCCTTTTTGATTAACCAAACCGGCACCACCAACACCCCACCTAACCCATTTCATTTCATTTTCATTTTTACCCAAAAACTCTCACTACCTCTCTCTCTCTCTCTATCTCAATCTACTCTCTCTCTCTAGAATCACCACCACAAAACCACCAAAAACTACCATTAAAACACCAAGAATCATCAAGCTCCTTTGGAATAAAACGTTCACAAGATCACGAGCTACACATCTATCTTTTTGGATTTTAAAACCGACACGCGTAAGTTTCCAACACTTTTCGAAACTACTTATATTTTAATTCTTATGCATGTTTAGTGTTTATATAGCTAAGAAATGTCCAAATAAAGTGTTAAAATTCTTTTTCGGAACATCGTCGGAAAGTTTGCGGTTTTGGTTGTTTTGTGAAATCGACACCTAGAACGACTTTCAACACAAAGTAACAACTTTTATAAGTTCTATAAACTGATACAAGGGTTGGGTAAAAGATTCGGACCGAACGGAAATCGTTAAACACGTTTTTGAACACCTTATTTTCCGGCCAGACATAACTGTCGCTTGGGGCCAAAAACAGTGTAGCGACACTAGCCAAGTGTCGCTACCGAGTGACGCCATACATAAAATATGTCGCATATAGCGCCACTCACTTAAGTGACGCACTCAGTGTCGCCTCCTTAGCGGCACTACAATTAAATGACGCCTAATATCGAATGACGCTTACATGCGTCACTCACCTCGAGTACCGCAACCTAGTGACGCTTATTTTATGCGACACTTCTTCGAATGTCGCCAATAATACCGAACTTGCATTTTGTGCGACACTACCATGAGTGCCGCCAAAAACTATTAAGTGTCGCCACAAGTGTCGCCAAAAACAGATTGTTTGTAACTACTTTTTCACTAAGTGTTGAACTTAATCGGAAACGAATATTTACATACGATACGATATGTGAACTGTACAAACATTACAAACACACTTATATTATTGAAAATTTAATTTCAAACTACCACCAACGAGTCGTATACATTTTCACAACTATGATATACAAACGTAAACGTTAAACAAACGCTTTGGACATAACTTGGTTGTACGAACACTAGCATGGATGGTCGACCTAGACATCCACATACTTATTAAATCTCATACGTTTAGGGCATTAGGAGATTTCGGATTAGACTTGGGCTTTAGGCTTTGCTAGCACTCGAACATACTTAGCTCATCAGGTGAGTTCACAGCCCCTACTTTTACTGCTTTACTACTTTTGAACAGGGGTAGAAAACATAGTCCAAACTTATTGTTGCCATAACTTACATTGTTTTAGCGATTGCTAACTTGCTGATTACTTTCAACTATCAATTATTAATGATAATTTCATGTTCTAATTGATAACTAGAGTTCTTGGGAACTGATCTTACACACTTTGTGAATGATTTCATACGTGCAAACTACTTATAAAAACATCTCAAGCTTTTATACAAGCTGACTTTTATGAAACAACATTTTTCATAAACATTTGAAAGGTCCCTACGTCTTGGGCACACACACAGAAAGTCCCTACGCCTTGGGCACACGCACAGAAAGTCCCTACTTCTTGGGCACGCATTGAAAAGTCCCTACGTCTTGGGCAAGGTTCCATCCTACGTCTTGGGTGAAGGCTCTACTTCTTGAGTAGTTGGGTCCTACGTCTTGGATGCCAGTCCTACTTCTTGGACACACAACGAAAAGTCCCTACTTCTTGGGTAGACATGTTTAGGTCCTACTTCTTGGACAAACATTTTAGTCCCTACTTCCTGGGCAGATATTGTTAGGTCCTACTTCTTGGACAAACTTTTCAAACTATACCTTTGGGCAAACTTATAGGATTCGTCTTTCCTACTACAATCTAAACTGTACTTTTGGGCGACATCCCAACTAAACTACATGTTCGATGAACATTATTCAAATTGTTATGGCAAAACGTTACAAACACATTTGGTTACAAAACTTTACACGTAAACTTAAAACCTGTGAATTCACTCAACCTCGTTGTTGACTTTTACTATGTTTTTCATGGAATTAGCTGCACGTAAGAACCGCCTGCACATATGGATTCTAGGCGACCCGTGAAGCAAATAGGATGCCAACTTTTGACAACGGAATTTCTTTTATATAACTAAGCTATTTTAGTCATATTTACGAAATCTACTTTTGTAAACTCAATTACTTTTAAACTTATACTATTCGATGAATCGTAAACTTTGTAACTATTACTCCTGGCATCTTAATATATATATATATGTTCTGTTGTAATCATACGCTCTGATATGTATGCATGTACTTTGTATAAGTCGACACCCTCACTCGATCTAATGCTTCCGCAAAACATTCTGATAATCATAATTAACGAATTTGAGGGTGCGATAGATTGGTATCAGAGCCATTGGTTATAGCGAACTAGATTTCTTAGGTGACTTAGAGACCTTAGAGACCTAGACTATAGCCTTGGCTAGAACATTCATGCATACACACACTTGCATACATCTAACTCGCCATATGACAACTATTGTCACGTCACGTCGATTTACACTATTGTGCTCTTAATCAGTTCGTTCATCCTTGTCTCGATTCCATATGAACCTGATCGTATTAAGCGGTTAATGAAAAGAAGTATGTATTTAGCATCATATAATGATGCCTGGCCAACATGATTATATTATAATAAGTACATGTGGGTGTTTCACAGTCGTAAGATACGTGATGGGGATCTTGTCAATCCTTCTTAATGTTCTATAACTAAAAATATATGAAACTTCATTCTTCACATCCTTTTCATTGGCATTGACTTCTGCATTTTTAATCGCAGAACGTCATCATGCCACCTAAACAAAGAAAGACCCGAAACAGTCACCGAAGGGATACACCTCCCGTCAACGAAACCACCGAACAAATTATCGAGCGACGTGTAGCTGAAGCTATCGCTTAGTACGAAGCCAGTCGCGCTCGCGACACTGGGGTGAACAACAGTGGAGCCACCCCCGTTAACAGTGAAACATCGTCGAATACCCTACGAGGGTGTTCATATAAAACCTTCCTCGCCTGCAAACCCAGCACCTTCACCGGGACTGAAGGGGCCATTGGCCTAGTCCACTGGATCGAGAAAATGGAATCAGTACTCGACATCAGCGACTGCACAACCGACAACATGGTAAAATACGCCACGTGTACTCTCGCCGACAAAGCATTGACATGGTGGAACTCTCAGATCCAAATTCTTGGACGCACAACTGCTTACTCCATCTCGTGGGAGACTTTGAAACAGATGATTATGGAAGAGTTTTGCTCTCATAGTGAGCTTCAGAAACTCGAAACCGAGCTGTGGAACATCCAGATGATCGGTGCTGACATTACCGGATACACGACAAAGTTCCAAGAGCTTGCACACCTCGTACCTCACATGGTGACTCCCGAGAGCAAACGCATTGAGCATTACAATAGGGGTTTGGCCCCACAAATCAGAGGCATGGTGATGTCCTCCAAGCCGACTACTTTTAGGAGCGCAGTGGATCTGGCTCAAAGCTTGACCGATGACGCGATCCGAATTGGAACCTTGAAAGCTGCTTCAGGGAAAAGTTAACCCAACCGTACTGATGCTGGTGATTCAGGTCAAAACAAACGAAAATGAAACAGTGAGGGTAATGACCGTCAGGGTCAACAAAACAGAAACCCGGGAAACACCAGAGCATGCGCCGCAATCACCAACACGGAACCGAAACCCTACCTAGGTAAGAGGCCTAAATGTGGAAAATGCGAAAGGCACCATGAAGGCGATTGCTCCATCTGTGGTAAGTGCGGATAATGGGGTCACCGAGCCCATTCATGTAGAAACAACCCTCCCACTTAAGCAAACCCTGGGCGACAAAACACTGGCTGTTTCGAGTGTGGTTAACCAGGGCATTACCGAAATCAGTGCCCACAACTCAACAACGCCAACCTCAATCACAACAACAACAACCGCATCACCAACATCGAACCGGCTCGCGGACGCGCATACATCCTTCGTGCACGGGATGCACCAGAGGATCCCCACGCCAACATTGGTACGTTTTAACAAACTATTATTACGCTCTAACGTTACACTATTCGAATGTCGATTCGAACCTAAAACTTGGTAAATTTTAACCACTTTCAAACACACGACTTATCGAACTATACAACGAGTATACAACAACTATTTTGAGTTACGTGGTAACTTACGACGTCACAATGGTGACAAAAAATCATTTTGGAAACACATACGTCCGACCTAACACAATGGTTTAAAATCTCGGGACGAGATTTTTGATGTGACTCAAAAAGTCATGTTTTTAAGTACTTATTTCCGCACTTTTTGGACTATTCTCTGGTGAAAACATTTCAAAACAATCATTTATCATCAAAAATCACCAAGGTAGTCTAGATACGGGCTTTGCTACAAAAATCAGTTAAAACATCCGTTTTGCACGCAAACCGAGGCAAAAACAATCACCTTAAATATTCCATTCTTGATTATCCTATCAAATTAGATCTTAATGCATAATTTATGATTCAATAGGAAAATCCAAGATCGGAGGTGAAAGAATCAAGAGAAACGGGTGAAGAACGAAGAAGATGTGCAGTCGGGAAACCCGTCGATCGTCATCAGGAACACGCAAAAGTCAAACACCTCCAAATTTGGCAAACTTAGTGTCATTAGAAGCGTAATGGAAAAACGAATCCAACGGTGCAAGAATCAAGCAAAACGGACTCCAAACGAAGAAGATACGGACGAACTAAGCAACCGAGAAATCAATGGAGGCTAAATGGAGCACCAACCCCCCCTGGGCACCTAGGTATCGTATACGGTACCCTAGGTGCCGTATACGGCCCTTAGGGTGCCGTATACGGGGTGTGTTGCCTTGTTGGGTGCCTTTTGCCCCCTTGGTCCGCTTGCCCCGTATGCTGCTTTGATGCTTGTATCTTATGCTTCAAGACTTGTACAAAGTCTACCACCCTTCTCCTATAAATAGTGGCTTCATTTCCACCATTTCACCACACCATTCTTCACATACTTCTCTTTCTCTCTCTAGAATTCTCTCTCTAGCACTACTCTTAGGAGTTAGAGGAGAATTGTTCTTGTAGTTAGTTCTTCTCTCTAGTTTCTCTCTCTAGCACTACTCTTAGGAGTTAGAGGAGAACTAGAGAGATATAAGTTAGCGGTTAGAGCTAGAGGAAAGTTGTAATTGGGTAATCAAGCTGTAGCAAGGTTATTCAAGTCAGACTGTTGTAATCCTCAGTATTACTCTTCTAATCCGGTGATATTATCTTACTTTCTTACTGTTGTAATGTTTACTTTGTATGTTATTTCAGTACGATCTATGATTACTGCCATGCTGATTAGCTAGATTAATATGTGATTGTTGAAATGTAGATGTTAGGATTAGGGATGATGTTTAATTAATATATCTTATATATGATCGGTAGTTGTTATGCTGCATACATGTTTAGACTTATCCTGGATGTAGACTTAATTAATCACCCTTTCTGGTCTCTCACGTGACTGTTGCCTTAGGATAGGATCTGATCAACCATAACTATGAATATACAGTTATCTCCTGTTTGTATGAAACTGTGGGATCACCGTAACACGGCAGAATACTTGGTATAGCGTTGGAAATACCACTGGTATAGTACAAATACGTGGAAGCCAAGGAAATGCCGGTGGTCTATCTCACCATGGATTACCTGGAAGCAACCCTTCCAGACACGGGTCTAGGTCTTGTTAAGCCGTGAAAATGCTATAGTACACTGTTAAACTACCTCTGGTTATAAAGCTGTGTAAAGATACATTAGGTCTTTAAAACACCGTAGATATACCTAGGGTTAGAGTACTGTGGAAAATAAGGACACTATACACTATACACATGCCTAGGGATGAACGACCGATGGCAAAGGATGGTCTAATCCATGACGGAAGTATTAGAACTTAATCAGATAAAAACAAGAGTTAGGAAATGAAAGCAAGGATGCCGGCTGTGTTCCCAGATGCTTAAAACCCCTAAACTCTACTTAACCGACAGTTTAACTTATTCAGCATACAACCAGTATTACTCTATTAGAATTGGATAGACATAGGTGTTAAGAAAAGTCAGTGTTGTGGACTGTCGCCTTATTCCTTAACCCCATTCAGAGGGTGATATCGTGTAAAATGTCACGTTTTTACTACCGATATCTCTCTCATTCTGGAACGATTCTTGGCATATTGAATCAAAAACAGTACAAATCAATATTATTATGCCAAGATGGTCAAAACAAGGTTGCACGATGAAAATAAAGGAAAACGGATGAAAAACGAAGATTTCACACACGTTTGAAGATTCAAGGCATCAAAACGAGACTTCAAGACAAAAGTGCCCATCACCAACATCCATCTTACCCAAGATGTTCGTTTTCAAATTACGAATCCAACAGAAGAAGAATCAACAAAAATGGACGAAGAATGAAGATTCTACGTACGCCGGAAGATCCAAACGATTCGTACGACACATCTAAAGTTTAGAGATGAATTCTTGGGATATCTTTTCATCAAAGTATTCGTTTTGAAAAACGAATCCAACAAAAAAAGAATCAACGCAAACGGACGCATAACGAAGAAGGATACATGCGAAACGAGCAACGAGGCAACGGGCGACAAACCGGGACGGGTGGCAGCCAGCTGCCACCACCAGGCCGCCAGCTGCTGCCACCCCCATCCGGTTCCCGCTTTTTGGTCCTTGCGTGTACCCGGTGCTAGACCTTTACGCAACTTTACGTACCTCGTGCCACCACCTGCGCGTACCCGGTGCCACCACCTTTTTCACCTTTTGGTAAAGTGCTCCTCAAGATGCTAACGTGAGCCGAATTTCACCTATAAATAGAGGCCATAAGCCTTCATTTTTACACACACCATTCTTAGAACAATATACTTCTCTTAAGATATTGCTTCTACTTTCTTTCTATTTTCTTACTAAAAATTAGTTTTAGGCTAGTTTAGGAGCTTGTTTAGAATAGAAGGCAAGTACGGAACGCATTGTAATCTTCGGTGTAAGCTTGGAATTGTGTCAATTAATTCAAGTCTACTTTCTCCCGCATTTAATCCTGGTTCTTTCTATCCTTATCTATCTAAATTAATTACGTTTATATTGATTATGCTAGATTTAGTTATTGCCATGATTAGAGAGTAGTACGCTTGTTGTGTTTGTTTGCGATGTAGTTAGTTAATTATGGGATGATTTATAATTAAATATTAAAGATCGAAAGTATTACTTTGATCATCTTATTGCATGTTCTTGTTTGATTGTTGCCTTAGGATCATCATAGTAGTCAAACATAAATGGTCTTAATTATCGTGAAATAATATGACGGCCCCTATTCGACTGTTACTCGATATAATACTGGAAACACTTCAAGGTGGAGTACAAATGTATGGAAGTCGAGGAACGACCGAAGGTAGTCATATTACGAAACGGTATAATATTACGAAGTAATATGATGGCCCCTATTCGACAGTTGTGCAGTATAGCGTTGGAAACACTTTAGGTGTAGTACAAACATGTGGAAGCTGTGTAACGACCGAAGGTAGTTATATTACTGACTAATATATAAAATGAGAAACCTAGTTTAATTAACCTTTCTAAATAGACTTTTAAACTTTAAATTAATCTATCGCCTTTCCACCAATAAACGTGATTACAACACCTTTTTAACGACGTCCAATTAAAAGGTAGTCAGTCATTTGTGTCAATATAATTTATCAAAGGTATGAAACTATTGAACCGCAAGGCTACATGGAGAATTATCGTAGGACAAGACATGGCCCAGGGTTTGAAGCGGTGGAACCACTTAAAGTGAGGAACGCTGTGGATAATTAGGGGATTTATTGGGTAGTCTTAAGCAAGGGCTGGTTTAAAGTCATAAATGAACTTTCTAAATATACGAATCTGTTAGGATGACGAGGAATCGTTATATGATTCAGTTATGTCTAGTACCTTAAGATTTTTTTCCCGTTCATATGAAAGTATTATTAAACCATAATCAAGATTTTGCTTATTATTCTAAATACTTTGTAATGTTACCATAACCTACCTCCCGGTGTGACATGCTAATGGATTTTTAATTAGTAGGGAATCTAGTGTTTACATCACGAGTATTCAAGAATAACAATTAACAAATATCTTTCAAAACAGTTTCTCCAAACATCATCCCATAACTTAATTACCGAAGTCTCAGCAAACACTATCTTTATTTATCTGCTTTATCTTTTATTTTTATATCGCTTTTATTTATTTACTTGCCTAAGTTAGTTAATATAAAAACCAAAACTCCCCCACTATTTCATAAGCCCTTCACTAGTTTGAAAGCTCTCATCTGCCACGCCTTAGTTTCAATTCAGTCGGTTTGAAGAACGACTCTAGGTCATACCTACCACTTGCTCACCCTTAGGATTAGCATTGTTAGGGAAAACTTAGGCCCCAAAATTACAAATTTAAAACACCCACTAATGCCCGCCGCCGGCAGCCGGTTCAACGACAAGGGGTAAGTAATTTCCTTTACCAACCGCTGGTGGCGCATCAAGTTTTTGGCGCCGCTGCCGGGGAACCAACTGTACGATCCATAGGCGTCAAGATGAACTTACTCGCTAGTGAACCTTTAGGATTAACTCTTCTCCTTAGACCCCTACGTCTTTCTTTATTTTTCCTTCCATTTACTACTTTTACAAATTACGTTATCCCTATCCACTCAACTAGTCAACCACCTGCCAATGAGACTATGACAGCTACACGTAAAACTCTCGCTGAAGACTCTAAACCTTTGATTGAAGGTCGAGGAGGACCAATTATCTATCCGGAAATTGGTAGAGGATCATTCGAGTTAAAGCCACACATTGTTCAGTTAGTCCAAAACCTCTGTCAATTCCATGGCCTACCAAATGATGATCCCAACTCACACCTTGACAAATTCATCTCCTTATCCAACTCCTTTAAGCCGATTGGGGTTAATCAAGACATAGTCTATCTATACCTCTTTCCCTACTCACTCACTCTTAATGCACCAACCTGGTTTGAGGGATTAGAGCTTAACTCTATAACCTCTTGGGTAGAATTAGCAACCAAATTTTTGGTCAAATATTTTCCCCCATCAAAACAAGCCACGTTTAGGTCCAACATCATAAACTTCCGTCAAGTGCATGATGAATCAATCTACGATGCATGGGAACGCTTTAAGGGATTGCTTAAGAAATGTCCAAATCATCGATTTGAGCGCTCAGACCAGTTGCGCATTTTCTACAATGGTCTCTTCCCACATCACCGTCCTTTACTTGATACCGCCTCTCAAGGTAGTTTCATAGACTGTACGGTCGATGAAGCTCGGAGCCTTATTTAGAAAATGACAATGCACAACCATGACTGGAATAGTGAAAATCAACCTTCAATAGTGAATTCACCTACTACAATCAGTACTGAAGCTATCAAAACTCTCACTCAGCAAGTGGCAGACCTAACCAAGGAGATTAAGGAATTGAAAAGTCAACAACAACAAGTCTGTCAAGTTCAAACCTGCCTTAATTGTGCTAATCTGAACCACTCAGCCCAAATTCCTCAGTCTCATCTAACTCCGCCCAATACTAACCCTTCTTTTTACCCACCTAGGAATAGCCCACTAACTTACCAACCCCAACCTTTGGAACCCTCTTCCTCACAGACCTCTAGTTTTGACAACACCCTGATACAAGTCATTCAAGGAATCTCAGCTAGACAAGACCAAACTGATCTCATCTTAGGGCAATTAGCACAAAGTATTAATGCTAAACCTCAGGATAGTCCAACTAGTTTCCATAAGGAGGCTTCTCATATTCTAGACTCTCAGGTAGCACATAGCCCACCCTCGATTTCTTCTCCAGTGAAGGAACCACCTATTGTCCCATCGATAATGGATTTAGAGTCTACACCAAATAGGAAAGTAAACATTCCATTTCCGGCTCATCTTAAACAACGACCCGACAAGCTTAAGTCTTTTAAGCTTGATAGGAAATTTCTAGATACCGCATCTGAAGTTCATTCCAAAAAGTACTTCAGAAAACTTCTTACAACCAAGGATAAGGTACCCGAAGTACCCAATGTCCCGCTGAACGAGGAATGTTCAGCTATCTTGAAAAATACCATTCCAGAAAAACTCGGAGATACCGGACGTTTTACTCTTCCATGTTCCATTTACAATTCAGGCATTATCTGTTCTCTTGCCGATTTAGGAGCTAGTGTTAATCTTATGCCATACTCACTTTTCAAGAGGCTTGAGTTAGAGAATCTTCGACCTACCGAAATGACCATACAGCTTGCTGACCACTCGGTCAAATACCGTAGGGGAATAGCTGAAAATGTTTTAGTTAGGATTGACAAATTTCTTTACCTAGCAGATTTTGTAGTAATGGATATGCAGGAAGACGTATACATCCCAATCATACTAGGAAGACCTTTCATGAATACGGCCAAGGCAATCATCAACGTCTTCGCACAAACCATCAGCTTGCAGTCTCAGGGAGAAACCATCACTTTCCATATCGGCAATCCTAACGTTGGAGACCAAGCCGATATGTACATGATCTCCATGAAGACCGCCAAAGACGAAGAAACTGTAAAGTCAATATGTGAAAGGAAATCTAGCAAGGAAATGGCAATCACGCCATATTTCCCGATTGACCTCCGACGAATAGGACAAGAGATGAAAAACGCATCTCCATCAGCAAACAACCCAACGATGGAAGAATTGATCAGAACGAGAAAGATGGAAGAATAAAACAAAATAAGCAGACCGCCACTGAACCTATTTAACACTGATGAAATGGCGGAAAGTAACCACAACCATCCAATGAGAAGAGAAACACTGGAGGAATATTCCAAACGCACAAGATACCAACCGCAAACCATCATAGATCACAACGTGTTCGAAGAATTCATCCAAAGATTTGACAAAGTAGTAGGAGGAATAAGCGGCGTAGTCAACAAGCTTGCTCTTTCCCCTGCTGAACTGCAATTCTGTCAACAACAGAAATGGACTTACGCTAGGATCTACAATGCCCTTAAAAGATCTAACATCCCATTCACCTCAACACAATGGGAGATGTTAGGATCCATTAGAGCGCATATGAAAGAAACTACTGGACATCCGAGCAGTCGTGCCGACATCTCAATGATGAATGACCTCACATCATTGCTTAAGATGCTAAGTAGAGAAGATCACCTCAGTTCCAAGGAAAGCGGATCTATGGTTATCAACTCCACTATGGAAAAACAAATTGAGTTAATGATTGAAGAACTTAGTGATCTCGTTTGGGAGGAATCAAGGCGCGAACAACCCTTTATGGTTACATATGAATCACCACTTGATATCGCTACTTCTGTTACGATCCATCTAAGGGAGATTAAACAATTGAAAAGTAACTCCAGAACGAAGTTCATATTTTACTCAGGATGCAAGGAGATACTTCGTCAGCTTACTCTAATTTTCTCAGAATCCGACTTTCCATTCAATGACCATCAGCACCGGCAAATAGAGGACCTGTGCACGTCCATCAGAAGATTCAACGGAGACCCCAAGACCGAGAACTATGAAGGCATAAAACTGCAATTCTTGGCGTTTGTATGCTCTCTCTGGCAAAACCCTTCCAGACACGGGTCTAGGTCTTGTTAATCCATGAAAATGCTATAGTACACCGTTAAACTACCTCTGGTTATAAAGCTGTGTAAAGATACATTAGGTCTTTAAAACATCGTAGATATACCTAGGGTTAGAGTACTGTGGAAAATAAGGACACTATACACTGTACACATGCCTAGGGATGAACGACCGATGGCAAATGAGGGTCTAATCCATGACGGAAGTATTAGAACTTAATCAGATAAAAACAAGAGTTAGGAAATGAAAGCAAGGATGCCGGCTGTGTTCCCAGATGCTTAAAACCCCTAAACTCTACTTAACCGACAGTTTAACTTATTCAGCATACAACCACTATTACTCTGTTAGAATTGGATAGACATAGGTGTTAAGTAAAGTCAGTGTTGTGGACTGTCGCCTTATTCCTTAACCTCATTCAGAGGGTCGCTTGGTCTCCGAAAGAGACGGTGAGGTGGGTCTGAAGACAGTCCCATCTAATCAGAATCAGGATAGCCTAGGATTCAGTGACATATGCTTTAGGGTTACACCTAGACGTAGGGTCCTAGTGTTTACACCGACCGTTTAGAAGATTCTTAACCAGAGTAATCACCTATCATCATTATAATTGATATCATCCCGAAACCCTAATCATCGAAGTTTCAGCAATCACTCTCTACCTGCTGCTTATATTCTCGTTTACTTTTCTGCACTTTATTTTCTATCTTTAGATTAGATTAGATAAAACCAAAACCATACCTACCTTGTTCTAAACCCATCCTATTGTCAAGTTATCTTTGGTAGGTTCCAATTCAATTCAATTCGTTCAGATTTTGGACGACACTCGAGTTATACTTGCCACCTTACCTACAAGGTAGGTAGCTTGTATTTGATCCCAGCAAAATATAAATTTTTAAAACTAAACCGCTCGTCGCCTCTGTTGCAGTCGGAGCAACGATTCGGGGTAAAACCCGACCGACGGATAGGGGCACGACAAGTTTTTGGCGCCACTGTCGGGGATCGGTTTCGTCAAGAATTGAATTCTGCCTTAGATAATTAACTTTAGGAGATCCTTCCTTAAGATTATCATTACTTAGGAAGTTAATTGCTTTACTAATTAGATAACTTAGTTCTTAAACCCTAGAAAATACAAAAAAAAAAATTAGAATATGAAAAACCCTAATCCTCCTTCAAACCCCATCTCTCCTCTCAATCAAATGATGACGGATGAGATGACGGTCTTGGTAGATGCGTAATTCTTTGACTGTCCAGAGTATGAGTCAAACTCCTCTGACGTTAGAGAGGTCTGTGTTAACCATGAAGTTGAGAGCCCAAAAATATCGAGCTTAGACTTAGGTTTAGATGAATCTCAGCAGAAGATTCCAGCTTCTGTTACTGTTGCTTTAAGTGGTCAACCCACACTTGACCCTGAGATTCTATCAATCTTGTCTAAGTATCCACACTATATTAGACCTGCTACTTTACCTGATGATGAACCCTTTGGAATTGAAGTATTCTTCTATCCAGCCATGCCCTGGATGGATTTGAATGAACGTATTCATTGCCTAGATGAATATTTTGAATACGATCTCCCCGATATTTTACGAGCCCACCCCACTACTCTTTATTCAAGTGTTGTTGAGGAAGAAAGTCTCCAATATCAGGTCGAGACTAAGCCTAGGACAGAAACACCAAGCCCTAGCAGCATTGAATTTAGGAACAATCAACCGGAATCTGAGATTGGCCATCACCTAGGAATTTCTCAAAGCCCCGATAGGAGAATGGATATATGTGCTGACTTTCTTAGAAATATTAAGATATCCGACTTTCCCTTTTCGTACGAACAAAGAAAAACCTTTGTGGAAATTGATAGGATGATAAGATCTCTTCGTAGTGATTATAACAGAACAAACGAGTTGTCATTAAAATCAGAGTTAGATCTCTTAATGGATTTATTAGCCAGCACCGATTATTCACCTGTTTCACGAACAAAGATAAATCGTTATGTTGCGGCCCTGATTGATGAACTCGAATATTGGATAGAGAGAAACCCTATTAAACCTGCCTCAATTTCTGTGGATATTCCATTCTTTGCTGATCTTGCTTCTTATTTAACTAACGAACTGTGAGTTATTTTTCCTGAATCGACTGAGGAAGCTATTGAATCTGCTTTCTTTACAAAAAGGAAGGAGCTTCATATCCAGCTAATCCAGTTATTCCAACAGACTAGATTTCCATTTACAGCGCAACAAAAGATTTATATCAGGGAACTTTCGCAAGTGGTGCACATTACTCACGGAAACCCTGATTCTAACGAAGAAATGGAATTTCTACAAGTCTTAGGAAAATTTCTCTTTGATCTCTGTTATATAGACTCAGGATTCAGGGATGGTATTTCGAACCCAAAGAAGGTAAAACGAGAGTTTAACCGTTTCGTTGATGCATTGCTACAACTCGGTCAGGTAGAAAAAGAATTCTTAACTGAATTTGAGCGATACTATATTAATCCTGCCGACTTAATTTACAATGTCATCCGAGCTCTTAAAGTTACGTTTATCTCTCGCCACACCTTATCTTTGTCTAAAGCTTCAACCGTATCCAAAAGTGTCGTCTTGGACACTATCCGGTAAAACAGTAAGTCTGATATGGACGAGCTTTCGTCTTTAACAAAGCGCTCTTGTGAGGCACCCCAAGCCTATCTAGGTTAATATTACTATTAGTTTAAATTAATTTTTCGTTTTAAAGCCTTCGTTTAAAAATCAAGAAAACGTCCTTTAAACTTTAAACTCGCGCAATTTGCGTAAGTTCGAACTTTTCAGAAAAATTTAACAAAGTTTTAATTTTAAAATTTTGGTAAATTAATTATGATTTGTTTTAAAGTTTAAAGTACACAAAAATATTGTTTCGTTTTTAAATAAACTCGTTTCAGTTTAAACGCAAAGAACATTTCGAGAGCAATTTAAAACACAATTTTAATTCGCGAAATTTTTTTATAAAGCTTCGTATTTACTTTTGGTTACTTTATTAAAAATCTTAAAACCTTTCGAAAACCAATCATACGTATTTTATCTTTCGCGTTTTAAATCGAAACGTATTTAAACCAAGAGGAAGGGATCCACTACAAACAAAAAGTCAAAAAGTCAAAATTTTCTCTCCTTCCTCTTCCCCAAAACCGACGGCCCAACCCTCCATCTCCAAAACCTCCATTTTTCCACCATTTTTGTTGATTTAAAGCTTCAAGTTCTTCATTTTATCATCTCTCTTGCATATATAACATCATTTCATCACTTGCAAGGTAATTCCTAACTCAAATCTTTAAATTTCATTAACTTTTTAAAAGTTAGGGTTTCAACTTTTGATCTATGAAATTCATGGTGAAATCTTGTGTTTTATGGTCCAAAAGTGTTCTTGCATAATTGCTTAACATGATTACATGCTTGATTGAGTAGATTACTTGATAATTTGTGACTTTGATCTTCAAGTGTTGACTTTAAGTGGTCAAAGTTGCTTGATTTGTTGACTTTTGATTACTAGTAGCTTGTTTTGACTTGTTTTGATTAATTCATGCTTAATATGACTTGATAAACATGATTACATGATTGCTAGTTCATGTTGAATGATCCTTAGGCTTATTGAAAGTTAAAGTAAGCATGTTGTGATTGGAATTAACCAAGTATCATACTTTATTTTAAATCTTTAATTTTTAAAAGATACTTGTGTTAATTGAATCATGGCAAGTTTCTTAGATTTTCAATAAATCATTAGTTAGCTTTTGGTCCTTGATTATTTTAATTATTCACCACCTTAATTAATAAAGTGTTGAATATTTTTAATATGACCATCACACGTAAGCTACCGTCATTCATTTATCAAAATCTTTAAATCTTGCAAAATTGTTAAAAGTAACCGAATAAGTTAACACGTGTCTTTAACCATATGATATTTGCATGAATAAATTTGTTTATGCTCTTTTTGGTTTACTTGATATATTTGAGGTAATTACATGGTTTTTGCAAACCTCATGCTCACTTAGATTAAGTTGCCTTGAATGAAAGTAAGAATATTTGCTAGTTGTTTGAAATGACGAGTTCACTTAGATTAAACGCTAGTATTATTATTACTTTAATACCCTTGGAATAGGTTAGACACTTATGGTTGCAAAAATTGCGGATTGAGGATTGGTTAGGCCTAGGTTTAGTTTAAAATAAATTGCGGATTTATTCATATTTTAAAGCCTACATTTTCAATTTTTGTTTAAAATTTGGAAATGAACTTAGCAATTTGTTATGACTTATGCATCTCATTTTCTTGTCACGGATGGATCTATCAAGCCCTTCGTTGAGGAAGCTTGCTTCATCCCCCGAGAATATGGACGATATTGAGAAATGGATGGGACGATACTTAAGGTCAAATAGAGTCATTATGTGGCCAGATATGAGGCGCTTGGGTATTAGGGATGAGTTGGAAGAATTGATTAAGTATGATAAAGATGGTGAGGAACATGCTGCATTTTTCCATCTTTTCTCCATTGATGAGGCTATATACCGAGAGGTCGTCACTGAGTTTGTGATGACTTACGAGTTCCGAGAGAGATTGGAGATCACTGATAAGAAGATCGCTTTTCGGTATCGTGGGAAGAAGTATCGTATGACAGTGGGAGATTTTGGGGTATACCTTGGCCTTTACACACAATCACAGGCAAGTTCTGATTGGTTCACCAGCAATTTCCAGTCTATCTCCAGTTTACCGTCACAGGATCACAAGGAGATATGGAGAGGATTGACGGGGACAAACTTCAGGAGTGGAGTGAAAGCTTCACTCATGACCCGACCAGTTCACCACATTCTTCATAAGCTCCTGTGCCGTACTATCTTTGGGAAGAGAGATGCTGGACCTGCTACATCAGAAGAGCTTAAGTTCATGGATGCAATCATAAGGAAGCAGAACCTGAATGTCGCATACATCATCGCGGATAGATTGTGGAAGGAGAAGAGAGAAGATAAACGCCACGTATTCATGGGAGCCATTATCACGAGATTGTTAGTCTGCATGGGGATTCTCACTGACCGCCACCATGAGGATTACACCCATCACGCTAGTTCGCAGCAGTTTGATCTAGAGTACTGCAAGTTGATCAGGATGATTGATGAGGGACCTGAGAGACAGTGCTTATGGTATCATACTCAGCAGCCCATTCCTGGATGCTTCATGTGACACCCGGTCAAAAAAATGACCCAATTTACGTCCAAATTTAAACTTTTAAATCACGTGTTATATATACGTGTCAATACTCAAGTATACAAGTATTATATATATAAATGTATATATATAACGTGAAAAGATTATTTAATAATCATATACAAACAAATTCACGAACTATCACCGACACTTTGTCAAAACATTTTATAAATGTTTCCAAGTATTATTTGACTAATACTTCAACTCAAAATAATCTAAAGTTCATTCGTTACTTAAAAACGTACGTATATTATATAACGTCTAATTATACGTTACACGATTCGAAGAAATGAACAATTCGCAACCGACGACCAAACGAAAACCCAAATTACATTTTAGTAACCTAAAATATATCATTTAAGTAAAACTTTCACTAAAAATATCGTGACTTAAATCGTTAACGAAAACTAATACATAAAACGTTTAACGTTTAAACGGACGATGAAACGAACGGGTAAACGAACACCGCACGTAGCATAACTTGGGGAACAAGATTAAATCACTCACATGTGAGTGGGACCATGAAATATGCAGATTTCTAACCCATATTCCCTCCCCAAATTTGTGGATCATGCCCCCTTGATTGTAAACATAACCAAACCACCACCATTTCCATCCTCATTTCACTTTCTCACTAACTTTCACTCTCTCTCTCTCTCCCACTCCCTCAACCACGAAATTCCTACTGTTTTTCCATCCCCCACAACCACCAAGGTCACCACCATAATCCACCATAGAGCCACCATCGACCGCCAAGTAGGAAATTCAAGAAAACGCATCAAAACGAGCACAACGTCTTCTTCTCCTTCTCCACGGTTATAAAATCATTGTAAGAACTTTGTTACTTTTGTATTTTACTCATAACACATATATTACCATGTTTTAGTAGTCTCTAAACCAAGAAATGTCCAAAACATAAACCGAAATGCGAATTTAAACTTGAAATCTTGAGATAAGTTTCCTGTCCAGATTTTTCTTCCACTTCAACGATTTTTAGAAAAATCATTTCTCCATGAAATAACGTTTTTCTTGAGCCTAAAATGAAGTATAAGGAATAAAATTTCTATTAAAAATAATTTCGTAACATTTTGACTTTGTTTGCTATTTTAAAATAATTATTCCGTTAGAGGGTGCGACACTGTTCCGGCGGCCAGGAAACATCCGCCTCCTTCTCGAGGCCATAACTTGAGTTGTAGGATGAATCAATGCATGAACTTTATACCGAAATCTTCGTGTGAATGTCTTGTACAAAACTTCTTCTATGGCCATCTCTGAAAATACACGGTTTTTAGTGTAGAAGCTAATCTTTGAGCCGAGGTCTGTTTTGAGCTGAAACCGACCACTCTTCATATTTATTTTTGTTAAAAATAGTAAACTGACATGTAAAAACACCATAAAATGCAGAAATGACCACGACATATATGAGAACATGTGTGATTTTTGGTTAGGTATGAATCGGACTAGAAGTAGTCCAAACCGAGAGGTTTATCGGGTTTAAAATCTGGAAAATGAACACAAAGGGGCTGTTTTGGTAATTTCATAAAACCGACACTTCGGGTTAACCCCGAGACGAACCAATAATTTTTATAAACTTATTTTGACGTATTAGGACTTATGTAAAAGTTTCGGGTCAAACCGAACATGTTTGACCAAGTCGACATAAACGAACCATAAAACGATAAGCTTGAACTCGAAACAAACTTAATTACATTTTTGGAATATGATTTCAAATTGTCACCAATGAGTCATACTCGATTTACAAAACTTCAAACATAATACGAGACGAGTACTTTGGACATAACCAACCAAATGAACAACTAAACAAACGAATTACTACGCGTACACTTACAAATACAAAATCTTGTGTGTTTAGGGCATTAGGAGATTACTGTTGGCATACGCACGCACTTTAGGATTGCTTGCTCTACAGGTGAGTCTCACAGCCCCTATTTTACTATTTTTACTGTTTTGGGGAGATGCATTACTTGTTTTCATAAAAACTAATACTGACAAACTTTTTCACTCGTTGCATAAGCAACATTTTCTTAAGCGCAATAACTAGCAAATGAATCCATTTGGGTACCCCATCCGGGGTAATCGCGTTACCACGGATTACACCGTAGAAACGGATGACTAATATCAATTAGTAAATGGATCCATTTGGGACTGACAATCCATTGCCTGGGGTAGTAGCGCTACCGCGGTTTTCACCGTAAAAACAGGCATACTAGTATTTGTTTTGTTTTTCTTACTCGTTTCATATGAATGATTTTGGATTAGCATTCACGGGGGCAAATTACTGACGTGTTAAGCTTCGACTATGATGGCTTATGACATGATAAGATAGACCGACCTTACTACAATTGTACAATTATACTTTACTGTTTTACTTACTGTGAAAGATTTATTTATTGATTTATTTAAATCTGTTTATTACTGTTTGAAAACTATTGAATACTGTTTATTACTGTATATTACAAACCTGTGAGATTCACCAACCTTTTGGTTGATGCTTTTAGTGATGCATTCTCAGGTACTCAGCATCAGTAAGGATGGCCGCAGGATATTAAGCTAGTACGAGTCGCATGCATATATATTTATGAAGATTTTACTTGCATTATCTTTTGATACCTTGATTATGTATCTAAAATCTTTAGAATCATTTTGCAAACTCGCTAATGATGTATTACTTATGACTTAAAACTTTGTACTACTTTTGGTAATGTACTGTATTATAATGTATTTTATAAAACGTCTCATTTAGAGTCGTTTGCTTGTACTTTGGTGTTTTGATATTTGATTAGTCACGCCCAAAAACAATCGCTTCCGCAAAGCATGAAATTGGGGGTGTGACAGATTGGTATCAGAGCCTAAGGTTATAGCGAACTAGGTTGCATTTAGTGGGCCTAAACTATGACCGTTAGGCAGTATTCCTTACTAAGTATAACTGGTTCAGGGATTCCGTCATACGAATTTAATTTAACATAGCCTGATCAACTATGTACAATTAAATAAAGATGATGTAAGATCTGAAAGGGGTTATATTGAACATGGATGCACTAGTTGACTCTGACCACGAGAGAACCGTGACTTGTACTTGTTCTGTGCTAGACACTACTAGGTGGATAATAAGTATATATGGGTTACACCTATATGGTTAGGCTTATTAATATCCTCCGATATTTAGTAACACACTTACTGTACGAACACACTTTAGAATAGGCCTATGGTAAGTTGATCGAGTCAGGAAAAATAGTATCGGGATGTGCCTTGGTTTAGAGAGTCATCTCGTCGAAATAGGCTTACCTAGGTAGAGATTAAGAACTTCGACACCTTATTCTGCACAAACTGGTCATCAGAGGACCATCCTTCACTCACCCATCAGTTTTAATACTCGAATCCAATATTCCTCTAAGTACAAAATCTTTTCATATCTCCCTATGACATTCCGCAAAACTGCTGATATCTGTTCAGATGTAATATTCCTTTTCCTTTTGAAAACCTTAATCCTCGTAATCATTTGAACTCGCAAGTTAGATGATTACAACCACTGTTATTCTACACTATTGATTGTCACTTGTGTTGTGGTATACTACCGTTATATATACAACTACGATGATCACATTCTTATACGAAACTTTAACATGTGCCTAATACTTGATACTTAATCCCGTACCTTAGATCCTATGAATGAGATAGGATTTGAAGGACGACAATCTAGTTTCTAAATGGTATATACACATATGATTAGGCTATTATGTGATATAGATATGTATACATATATAGGCCTCGATCGCATACTACTCTATAGGCTATTATATACTGAAGGTATAGGAATAGGCCTTATCCGACGATACTTTTGTTACTACCTACACTACTGAAACCGACAAATATAGCTACTCTAGTGTCCTTTGATATAAAGATCGGGACTTTCTATTTGCTTACTACTACCTACCCGATTACACATCTAAAACATTTTGAAAACTCACTCCATTGTACCGTTAGGCGTTCCCTAGGAAAACTGTTTCAACAAACTTTCAACAGGCCTTTACCCTGAAATTTACATAACTCCTGTTTATCAACATATTTTTCTAAACAAAATTTTCAAAACATGGTTGCTGACAATGGTTTCAGCTAAACTACTTATCGATTCAAGTCTTCAACGTATTTCAAGTTTCAACGGACATTCACCATCATGGTTTCTAACAAATGAGTTTCTAATAAAATTCTACGAAAATTTCTCACGAAATGTTTTATAAAATCTTCAAAATTTTATAACCATGTAAACTTATTTATAGTGCACGACTTTAAACAAATTTCAAATTCTGAATGGTCCGCAAAAATAAAAAAAAATAAAAAATTCACAGTATACAATAACACCCTTACTTCTATAAGAAAAGCCTACCTAGTACTAGGACCCGAATAAAGAAACGGGTATGATTACTTACAGATAACCTGACTACCTGTATACTATTTACCTCAGTAGATATTACTTACTGTTTGATAGCTTCTATGTCTTTCCTAGATCCTATGTACTCGATAGAATTAGGAAAACGATGACTTAATTTCTACAACATACTGATAGAGTTTAGACTACTCTAAAATCCTACCGACATGTACATACTACTTGATACTCCATTCTGTACCTTAGATCCTATGAGTGAGATAGGATTTGGAAAACGACAATTTAGATTCTATAGTTTATATATGAGACGAGGTTTAGCTTGCATAAGTGTAGGGATAACAAATCCTACATTGTTTTATACCTGAAAACATACCGGTTAATATTTTTATATATACAATGGGTCACATCCCACATAAAACTAATGTAGGCTAAACATTTAGTTTCTATAGGAGACTGATAGAATCTAGTTTACGCTACGATACTACTAATTGTTACAAACTGTGTGAACATAGTGAAAGTTACTATTATACTTTAAGCTACTAGTACACATTGTAGCTACTCTTTAGCGACTGGCCTGGTCATGTAGACATAATGGTCAACACACACACCGAAATTTCCTTTTCAAAATTTCTTTATTCGCCAGTAGGGCACTAGTCCAACAAGGGGAGGAAGGCAACACTAGATAGGTGTTGTGCGACTTTGTAGATAACACGCAGACTATAACTTGAATACAACGATAAATACTACGAACACATTTCGGGACGAAATTCTCCTAACAAGGGGAGAATGTGACACCCGGTCAAAAAAATGACCCAAATTTACGTCCAAATTTAAACTTTTAAATCACGTGTTATATATACGTGTCAATACTCAAGTATACAAGTATTATATATATAAATGTATGTATATAACGTGAAAAGATTATTTAATAATCATATACAAACAAATTCACAAACTATCACCGACACTTTGTCAAAACATTTTATAAATGTTTCCAAGTATTATTTGACTAATACTTCAACTCAAAATAATCTAAAGTTCATTCGTTACTTAAAAACGTACGTATATTATATAACGTCTAATTATACGTTACACGATTCGAAGAAACGAACAATTCGCAACCGACGACCAAACGAAAGTAACCTAAAATATATCATTTAAGTAAAACTTTCACTAAAAATATCGTGACTTAAATCGTTAACGAAAACTAATACATAAAACGTTTAACGTTTAAACGGACGACGAAACGAACGGGTAAACGAACACCGCACGTAGCATAACTTGGGAAACAAGATTAAATCACTCACATGTGAGTGGGACCATGAAATATGCAGATTTCTAACCCATATTCCCTCCCCAAATTTGTGGATCATGCCCCCTTGATTGTAAACATAACCAAACCACCACCATTTCCATCCTCATTTCACTTTCTCACTAACTTTCACTCTCTCTCTCTCTCCCACTCCCTCAACCACGAAATTCCTACTGGTTTTCCAGCCCCCACAACCACCAAGGTCACCACCATAATCCACCATAGAGCCACCATCGACCGCCAAGTCGGAAATTCAAGAAAACGCATCAAAACGAGCACAACGTCTTCTTCTCCTTCTCCACGGTTATAAAATCATTGTAAGAACTTTGTTACTTTTGTATTTTACTCATAACACATATATTACCATGTTTTAGTAGTCTCTAAACCAAGAAATGTCCAAACACTTTTATACAAACATGGTTGTATACTATTTTACTCAAACAAGTGGAGTACATCGAATTGGTAAACTGATAAACAAACTGACGATTACAACATAATATGTGACACTGCCCGCACGTGGTCCAGGTACGGGTCTTAGGGGGGGTGTTACATAATACTTTCATACTACCAACGCTGTAAACACACGAACATGTTTTGAGAACGCTGGAGGATAACCAGCAACACTTTATATAACGGACTGGGTAACTAAAATTCCCTACTGACATGGGCAACACTATTGAAAAGCCCCTACTAACATGGGCAACACTATTGAAAAGTCCCTACGAACATGGGCAACACTATTGAAAAGTCCCTACGAACATGGGCAACACTATTGAAAAGTCCCTACGAACATGGGTAACACTATTGAAAAGTCCCTACGAACATGGGCAACACTATTGAAAAGTCCCTTCTGACATGGGCAACACTATTGAAAAGTCCCTACGAACATGGGCAATACTATTGAAAAGTCCCTACGAACATGGGCAACACTATTGAAAAGTCCCTACGAACATGGGCACTGGGTTTCCTACTAACATGGACCTACCAAACGATTAGGATACTCAACTCAATGGTAACACTGCCCGTACGTGGTCCAAGTACGGGTCTTATGGGGGTGTTACACTTACGATCAAATAATAGGATACCTACATTCCTACTATAACTAGAACTACACTTTTGGGAAACATCCCAACGAAACATATCTACGATTAGGATACGTAAAATCCTACAGAACATACTTGAAAATAGGATACTACTTTCCTACAACTAATAGGATACGAACATTCCTACAAACAACTATTTGGAAACATATTTGGTTTTACGAACAATACTTTTGGGTGACATTCTGTAACACCCCCGAAATTCACTGTTTTGCGGAAGCATAATTTGGGGTGTTACTAATCAAATATCACAGCACAAAGATAAAGTAAACGACATCTATATGCAACGTTTGTAAATTAGTTACATTCCATAGATATATTGTTTGAAAACTTAGTGTTTTCGTATACAAAAATGTAGTTTCCCTAGAGTCCGCGCGTGTAGCGGGAGATTCTATTACATAATCAAAATATACAAAAGATAATGCTAAGAATCTCCGTTAATGCAGTTGTGTTGAAATCATGCGACTCTAGCTAAAATCCTGGAGTAATCCTACTCCATCCGGGTACCTGAGAAAACATGCTAAAAAGTGTCAACCAAAAGGTTGGTGAATCTCACAGGTTTGTAAGTAATATCAGCTTTGAACACGAGATTTCATCAGTAATGCCCGCAGGCGTAAAATCAGCAATTTCAATCTAGAAATCGTAAACTAGTATTTGCAATCCCGCAAATGTAAGTAAGTAAGTTTATACCGTTGCCATGAGGCTCATAATCGAAGCTTAACCCGTAAGTAATAAGTTTGCTCCCGTGACATGCTCGTAGTTGAGCAAGCATCAGTAACGAATAAGTAGTCACCCGTTTCTACGTGTAAATCAGTACGTGGCAGCGCTACTGCCCCGGGTGGGGAGGGTCATTTCCCTAATGGATCCATTAACTAGTGTTCGCGCTTAAGTCCATAACTAACGATATATGATGGAGAGACTTCTGTTTGTAAGTAAACTCATGCAATTCCGTTTGGTATAGTAAACAGTTTAGTACTTGTGTTCAAGAAAATCAGTAGCATGTATCTCCCCCAATAAGATAAAACAGTAAAAGTGGTGCCGTAAGACTCACCTGAGTCTTGTAGTAATCAGTTGCAATTAGCAAGTAGTAAGTAAAGCAAGTAGGTTCTCTGAACCCGTAACCTTCAAATGCCTAATCATATGAAGTTATGTAAGTATGCGTCTCACGAGACGTTTCGTTTAGTTGTACACAACTAGTATATCCACTGTTTGTCCGTATGTTTGTAATTGTTTGTTTGTTGGAAAACATGTTTGGCCCGTTGGTGACGGTTTGTAGCAAAATTTCTAAAATGTTGACTTTGCTACAGTAAATGTGCTACAGTGAATTGCTACAGTAAAATTTGACTTTTTGCTACAGTAACTTTGACTTTTCTATAGTGAAAATCCTTTAAAATTTCCAAGTTTTCTGTTTTCTGCGACATAAGCTGCGACACAAGGGTTGTGTCGCATGAAGGATGCGACACAAGAGCTCTGCGACACAGTGGTTGTGTCGCAAAAAGCTTGCGATGCTAATTCAATAGCGACAGAACGGTTGTGTCGTATTAAATACGACATAGTATGCGACATAGAGTGCGACACAATATTGTGTCGCAAAGGTTACGACACTAAAGGATTGGTACGACACAAGGTGCGACACAAACGGGTTTACGCGACACAGCATGCGACACAAGGCTTGTGTCGCATGTATGAACACCAGCCCAGAAACTTTCGGGTTTCAAGAATTTCCGACCAAAAACGCAAATCTAACCCATTTTTGAGCTATAAAATCGTGTATTCTTCATGTATTAGGTTATAACTATGTTGTGTACACATCAAAACATCAAAACATTACACCAAATTGAATAGATCTAAGATTTTAGAAATTTCTTACTTTTGCAAATCGAGTTAAATGGAGGATGAATTGATGAAAACGGTCTTGATATTCTTGCTCCACTAGTGATGGTGATTCCGAATATGTAGATTTCGTGTGTCGGTTTGTATTCCGAAAATTTGGTGTAAATTTGAGTTGAGAGAGTTTATGAGGTGTGTGTGTTTTTGGAGAAATGAAAATGAAAGAAAGTGAGTTGGGTGGGGGTTGGGGTTGGCTGATCCAAGGGGCAAGGGAGGGGAAAGTGCTCCCTAAAACTCAGTGTTTACTCCGTGTTCTAATCGTTAAATCCTTTGTTTTTAGTATTTTTAACCAAACCGTTATATTTTAAAATGTAACTAGAGTATTTAAATAAAATGTCTTGAAATTAATAATAAAAACATTTGTCGCAATATTTAAATTATTAAGTCGCGTTTATTACGTTTTGTTGCGTTAGTTAAAATGTCGTCGCGATAATCTATAAATAATGCTCGTTCGGTTGCGTATTTTATATAACAAAATACATTCTCATTATTTAAGTAAATTTCTGTCACCAACGTCCAAATAAACTGTGTCGGACTCCGTCCGGTTAATTCGCACGATTTATCCAAATCGCGTAAGTACACACACATATATATAAATCACCTTATATATATATACAAATAGAGCCTGTAATTAGTCCTATTACATACTAATTACAACTAGTTACAAACAATTAGGCATAATTAATTATCCTAATTATGCAGGTGTTACATTCTCCCCTTGTTAAAGAAATTTCGTCCCGAAATTAGCTCGAGTGCACGGACGGTGCGTTGTCTGGGAAGAGATGTGGGTATTTCTGTCGCATTTGGTCTTCCCGTTCCCAGGTGAATTCAGGACCACGTCTAGAATTCCACCTGACCTTTACGATGGGAATACGACTCTGTTTCAATCGTTTGACCTCACGGTCCATGATTTCCATAGGTTCCTCGACAAAATGAAGTTTATCATTGATTTGAATTTCGTCGAGCGGTATAATCAGTGTCTCGTCAGACAGACATTTCTTCAAGTTAGAAATGTGGAATGTGTTGTGTACGCTGCTAAGTTCAGCAGGAAGTTGCAGGCGGTATGCCACTGGACCAATCCTTTCCAGGATTTCGAATGGTCCGATGTATCTAGGATTTAGTTTGCCTCGCTTTCCGAATCGAATAACACCTTTCCACGGTGCCACTTTGAGAAGTACCTTGTCCCCTACCTGGAACTCAAGGTGTTTGCGTCTCACGTCAGCATAGCTTTTCTGACGATCACGTGCGGCTTTCAGCCGGTTTTGAATACCGATGATTTTCTCAGTAGTTTCTTGAATGATATCTGGACCCGTGAGTTGGGAATCTCCTAACTCAGTCCAACAGATAGGTGATCGGCACTTACGCCCGTAAAGTGCCTCGAAGGGTGCAGCCTTTATGCTGGTATGGTAACTGTTGTTGTACGAGAACTCGCACAACGGTAAGTGATTTTCCCAAGAAGTACCGAAGTCAACTACGCAGGCTCGTAGCATATCCTCCAGTGTTTGAATCGTTCGCTCGCTTTGGCCATCGGTTTGTGGGTGATAAGCAGTACTCATATCCAGACGAGTACCAAGAGATTTTTGTAGCGATTGCCAAAAGTTAGAAGTAAAACGGCTGTCCCTATCCGAGATGATCGAGATAGGTACACCGTGTAGCGAGACGATTTCTTTGACGTAGATGCGAGTCAGACGCTCCATCTTGTCGGTTTCCTTGATGGCCAGAAAATGAGCAGATTTCGTGAGACGGTCCACGATCACCCAAATGGTATCGCAACCACTCGAAGTTTTTGGTAGTTTGGTAATGAAGTCCATGGTAATCTGTTCCCATTTCCATTGAGGAATTTCAGGTTATTGGAGCAACCCCGAGGGTCTTTGGTGTTCGGCCTTGACTTTGGAACAGGTTAGGCATTTACTGACGTACAAGGCAATGTCAGCTTTCATGTTAGGCCACCAATACAACCCTTTGACGTCGTGATACATCTTGTCAGAACCAGGATGTATAGAGTATCGAGATTTGTGAGCTTCAGCCATCACCAAATCTCGCAAGTTTCCGAATTTGGGTAACCACACCCGGTTAGAGAAGTATCGAGTTCCATCGGGTTTGATTTCGAATTGTTTATCCAAGCCTCGCAAGGCTTCATTTTTCAAGTTTTCATCGTTGAGTGCTTCAAGTTGAGCGGTAAGGATTTGAGCAGGAAGCTCGTTATGAATTGTCATAGAAAGTGCTCGGACTCGAAGGGGTTTCACTCGTTCTTTTCGGCTTAAGGCATCGGCAACTACGTTAGCCTTGCCAGGATGGTATTTGATCTCGCAGTCGTAGTCACTAAGTAACTCAACCCAGCGACGTTGCCTCATGTTTAGCTCTTTTTGATCGAATATGTGTTGGAGACTTTTGTGATCGGTAAAGATGGTGATTTTCGTACCGTAGAGGTAATGTCTCCAGATTTTCAATGCGAAGACCACAGCACCTAACTCGAGGTCGTGGGTCGTATAGTTTTTCTCGTGAATTTTTAGTTGTCGTGAGGCATAGGCAATGACTTTTTCCCGTTGCATCAACACACAACCAAGTCCTTGGTGTGAGGCGTCACAGTAAACTACGAAATCGTCGGTGCCCTCGGGTAAGGACAAGATTGGTGCACTGCAAAGTTGGTTTTTCAATAGCTGGAAGGCTGACTCCTGTTTATCCGTCCAATCGAACTTCTTATCTTTCTGAGTCAGTGTGGTTAGGGGAACAGCTATTCTTGAAAAGTTTTCGATGAATCGGCGGTAATAACCAGCAAGACCTAAGAATTGTCTCACTTCGGTTGGAGTGGTCGGTGACTCCCAGCCCTTGATTGCTTCAATCTTGGCGGGATCAACATGAATTCCCTGGCTGTCAATCACGTGCCCGAGGAATTGAACGGTTCGAATCCAGAACTCACACTTAGAGAATTTGGCATATAACTCTTCGTGTTTAAGAAGTCCTAGAATGGTTTTCAGATGTTGAGCATGTTCCTGCTCGTTGCGAGAGTAAATCAGGATATCATCGATGAACACAATGACGAATTTGTCAAGATATGGTTTGCACACCCGATTCATAAGGTCCATGAATACGGCCGGTGCGTTGGTCAACCCGAATGGCATCACTTGGAATTCGTAATGCCCATAACGAGTTCGGAAAGCTGTCTTTGGGATATCATTGTCACGGACTCGGAGTTGATGATAACCCGACCGTAGATCAATCTTTGAGTAAACACTCGATCCCTGGAGTTGGTCAAACAGGTCATCGATTCTAGGAAGTGGGTACCGATTCTTTATGGTTAGCTTATTCAGCTCTCGGTAGTCGATACACATGCAGAAAGATCCATCTTTCTTTTTCACGAATAAGACCGGAGCTCCCCAAGGCGAGGAACTTGGTCGAATAAATCCTTTGTCCAGGAGTTCCTGTAGTTGGTTAGACAACTCCTGCATTTCGGATGGTGCTAAACGTTATGGGGCTCGTGCCACGGGTGCAGCTCCTGGCACAAGTTCGATTTGAAATTCGATTTGTCTAGGTGGCGGAAGTCCGGGCAAGTCTTCAGGAAAGACTTCCGGGAAATCCCGCACGATTGGAACATCCTCAAGTCGCTTCTCCTCCGACTTCTTCTCCGTTACATGTGCGAGGATGGCTTGATACCCTTTTCGTAGATATTTTCTAGTTTTCAGACAGGAGACAATATTCAGATTCCGTCTGCCGGTCTCCCCTTGTAGGACTAAGGTTCCACCGGAGATAAGAGGTATGCGAACGAGTTTGTCGTGACAGATGATTTCAGCTCGGTGCTTGGACAACCAATCCATACCGACAATAATATCGAAGCTGCCGATCTCGACAGGGATTAAATCAATGGAAAACGTTTCGTTCGTGAGGTTAAGTGTACAGTTGTGTATGATGCTATCAGTCTCAATCAGTTTGCCGTTAGCTAATTCTACAATGTATTTAGCATCTAAGGCAGTGGGAGTTATGTCAAGTAAAGGGCTAAATTTCTCAGAAATGAAGCTTCTATCGGCACCGGTATCAAATAATACAGAAGCAGTAAGGTCGTTGAGAAGGAACGTACCCGTCACGACATTCGGGTCTTGTCTGGCTTCCCCAGCCTTGATAACGAATGCTCTACCACGAGCAGGGTTGTTGTTGTGTTTCAGCTTTGGGCAATCTTTCTTGAAGTGCCCTGAATTTCCGCACCCAAAGCAGGCCTTTGGTGCATTGGTGTTGGGGGTAGAAATGTTGGTTCGGAAATCCTTGGCTAGATGCCCGAACCGTTTGCAGTTGGAGCAAGGGCAAGAACCGTCATGATGGCGGCTGCATTTGGAACAGTAAGGCTTGTTCCCGCTGTACCCTTTCTTTTCCGAAGTCCCCGATGAATAAGCCTTAATGTACTCAGGCTTTTTGTTGGAGGTTTAGTTGGATGAGTTGGGGTTACCTTCCCACTTGCGTTTGTTGTTTGCAGATGGGGTTGAAGTTGTGCCACGGCGGACAGAATTTGCCGTTAGTTCATGGGCCATACGGATGGCGCTCTGAATAGTACCCGGTTTGGATGAAGTCACCAGGTCCTGTAGTCTCTCGGGAAGTCCATCAACGAATTTCTCGATCCTCTTGTACTCAGGATCGACCATGGTTGGGCACAGAAGTGCCAGTTGGTGGAAACGGTTGGTATAACCGGTGATGTCATCACCCTGCATCTTGTGGTTCCAGAATTCCATTTCCAGCTGTTTCAATTCATCCCTGGGGCAGTACTCGCCCCTCAACATCTCCTTCAACTCCTCCCACGGGAGTTTGTAAGCATTAGCAACACCCACAGTCTGGGCATAGGTGTTCCACCAGGTGAGTGCGGTGTCAGTAAAAGTACTAACGGAGAACTTAACTTTGTCTCCTTCCGCACAGTTGCAGATCAGAAATACGGATTCGACTTTCTCGATCCAGCGTACTAGACCGATAGCTCCCTCAGTACCTGCAAAGTTTAGAGGTTTGCAGTTCTGAAAGTCTTTGTATGAACAGGGTTTAGCAGTAGGGGTTTCAGCGGCATCGCTGTTCCTCGTGGAATTTGGTGGAGTATTCCGAGCCAAGGCTTCAGTAACAGCCTGGGTTATAAGGGAGGTAATCTGGGCATCGGTGTATGGTCTTGTCTTTGGCGGCATGATTCTTCAATAAAAGAAATGAAGATACATGAGATTTTGTAGGAACTTGTAATTGTCACAGATGTACATGTATAAAAGCAGTAATACATAACATCAACATGGAAAAATGACAATTATTATGAGTTGAAATATCAAGGAATATTTGATGGATAATGCGAGTTCAAAGGTTACATCCTACAGAGATATTACAAAAGGTGTCGGGAATTGTTACATCCGACTAGTTTATAGAATAGCGCTAGATAGTCATTAGATTACGAGACAAAGACTACACTAGTCTTAATGTAGATTAATCTGTTCCATCAGCGTGACAAGGCGGTCCATGGTTTCTGCCAGCCTGTTGGTTTGCCTGGCATTGTCTTCAACTAAGGCCAGTCGTTGTGCTAGTACACGAGAGTGATCCTCAGTCTCCTGTGAACGTTGTTGACATTCCTCTAGTCGGTTTCTTACAAGTTCATCCGCACCTAATTCGGCGGTCATTGAGTCCTGAATTATGCTTACAGAGAGGTTGGTATCCTCTTGTTCTCGCTGGAGTTGGGATATGTGATCAAGTGCCTGGCAAAGCAGGTAGGTCATTCGGAGTTGTTCCCGTTCGAGATGTTCGAGCCTTTGTTCCTGACGGTGAAGTTGGGTAGCCAACACTGGCATCGTGAGGTGTGCCGAGTTCTGAGAGTTATGAACAGGATAGGGGCTGGTTCGAGGTGACCTTGTGTTCCTCCTGGCTTCTCGTGGGTTCCGTGACCCATGTGAGTGAGAGTGTGACGGATTAGGTGGTATGTTTGCCATTCCTGTGGCAGAGTGTAAGTAAGACGAGGCTAATATATATATACATATATCATATCCAGCCTAGTGTCTAGCACGTATCAAGTAATGGTCCGGTTCTCTCGTGGTCAGAGTCAACTAACGTATCCCCGTTCAACATATTCATTTTAGACCTTACATCATCTTTCCTTAATTGTACATAGTTGATCAGGCTATGTTAAATTAAAGTCGTATGCTGTAATTCCTGAACCAGTCATGTCTAATAAGAGAATACTGCCTAACGGTCATAGTCTAGGCCCACTAAATGCAACCTAGTTCACTATAACCTTAGGCTCTGATACCAATCTGTAACACCCCCGAAATTCACTGTTTTGCGGAAGCATAATTTGGGGTGTTACTAATCAAATATCACAGCACAAAGATAAAGTAAACGACATCTATATGCAACGTTTGTAAATTAGTTACATTCCATAGATATATTGTTTGAAAACTTAGTGTTTTCGTATACAAAAATGAAGTTTCCCTAGAGTCCGCGCGTGTAGCGGGAGATTCTATTACATAATCAAAATATACAAAAGATAATGCTAAGAATCTCCGTTAATGCAGTTGTGTTGAAATCATGCGACTCTAGCTAAAATCCTGGAGTAATCCTACTCCATCCGGGTACCTGAGAAAACATGCTAAAAAGTGTCAACCAAAAGGTTGGTGAATCTCACAGGTTTGTAAGTAATATCAGCTTTGAACACGAGATTTCATCAGTAATGCCCGCAGGCGTAAAATCAGCAATTTCAATCTAGAAATCGTAAACCAGTATTTGCAATCCCGCAAATGTAAGTAAGTAAGTTTATACCGTTGCCATGAGGCTCATAATCGAAGCTTAACCCGTAAGTAATAAGTTTGCTCCCGTGACATGCTCGTAGTTGAGCAAGCATCAGTAACGAATAAGTAGTCACCCGTTTCTACGTGTAAATCAGTACGTGGCAGCGCTACTGCCCCGGGTGGGGAGGGTCATTTCCCTAATGGATCCATTAACTAGTGTTCGCGCTTAAGTCCATAACTAACGATATATGATGGAGAGACTTCTGTTTGTAAGTAAACTCATGCAATTCCGTTTGGTATAGTAAACAGTTTAGTACTTGTGTTCAAGAAAATCAGTAGCATGTATCTCCCCCAATAAGATAAAACAGTAAAAGTGGGGCCGTAAGACTCACCTGAGTCTTGTAGTAATCAGTTGCAATTAGCAAGTAGTAAGTAAAGCAAGTAGGTTCTCTGAACCCGTAACCTTCAAATGCCTAATCATATGAAGTTATGTAAGTATGCGTCTCACGAGACGTTTCGTTTAGTTGTACACAACTAGTATATCCACTGTTTGTCCGTATGTTTGTAATTGTTTGTTTGTTGGAAAACATGTTTGGCCCGTTGGTGACGGTTTGTAGCAAAATTTCTAAAATGTTGACTTTGCTACAGTAAATGTGCTACAGTGAATTGCTACAGTAAAATTTGACTTTTTGCTACAGTAACTTTGACTTTTCTATAGTGAAAATCCTTTAAAATTTCCAAGTTTTCTGTTTTCTGCGACATAAGCTGCGACACAAGGGTTGTGTCGCATGAAGGATGCGACACAAGAGCTCTGCGACACAGTGGTTGTGTCGCAAAAAGCTTGCGATGCTAATTCAATAGCGACAGAACGGTTGTGTCGTATTAAATACGACATAGTATGCGACATAGAGTGCGACACAATATTGTGTCGCAAAGGTTACGACACTAAAGGATTGGTACGACACAAGGTGCGACACAAACGGGTTTACGCGACACAGCATGCGACACAAGGCTTGTGTCGCATGTATGAACACCAGCCCAGAAACTTTTGGGTTTCAAGAATTTCCGACCAAAAACGCAAATCTAACCCATTTTTGAGCTATAAAATCGTGTATTCTTCATGTATTAGGTTATAACTATGTTGTGTACACATCAAAACATCAAAACATTACACCAAATTGAATAGATCTAAGATTTTAGAAATTTCTTACTTTTGCAAATCGAGTTAAATGGAGGATGAATTGATGAAAACGGTCTTGATATTCTTGCTCCACTAGTGATGGTGATTCCGAATATGTAGATTTCGTGTGTCGGTTTGTATTCCGAAAATTTGGTGTAAATTTGAGTTGAGAGAGTTTATGAGGTGTGTGTGTTTTTGGAGAAATGAAAATGAAAGAAAGTGAGTTGGGTGGGGGTTGGGGTTGGCTGATCCAAGGGGCAAGGGAGGGGAAAGTGCTCCCTAAAACTCAGTGTTTACTCCGTGTTCTAATCGTTAAATCCTTTGTTTTTAGTATTTTTAACCAAACCGTTATATTTTAAAATGTAACTAGAGTATTTAAATAAAATGTCTTGAAATTAATAATAAAAACATTTGTCGCAATATTTAAATTATTAAGTCGCGTTTATTACGTTTTGTTGCGTTAGTTAAAATGTCGTCGCGATAATCTATAAATAATGCTCGTTCGGTTGCGTATTTTATATAACAAAATACATTCTCATTATTTAAGTAAATTTCTGTCACCAACGTCCAAATAAACTGTGTCGGACTCCGTCCGGTTAATTCGCACGATTTATCCAAATCGCGTAAGTACACACACATATATATAAATCACCTTATATATATATACAAATAGAGCCTGTAATTAGTCCTATTACATACTAATTACAACTAGTTACAAACAATTAGGCATAATTAATTATCCTAATTATGCAGGTGTTACACATTCCCACGATACGTTATAAACAACAGTGGTTTATCAAAACTGAACTTGTAAACATAAAACCTGTGAATTCACTCAACCTCGTTGTTGACTTTTACTATGTTTTTCAGGGAATTAGCTGCGCATATAAGAATCGCCAACACACACGGAGAATTAGGCGACCAGTGAAGTTTAGGATGCCAACTTTTGGAAACACATGGATTTCTTTAGTATAACTGAACTGTTTTAATCATATTTCATAAATCTACTTTTGTAAACTTATTACTTTTAACTTGTACGATTCGATGAATCGTAAACTTTGTAATTAATACTTTTGGCATCTTAATATATTATGTTCTGTTGTAATCATAAGCTCTGATACGTATGCATGCTTTGTTATTGTGGCACCCCCGTACTCAAACTAAATGCTTCCGCTAAACGAATTTGGGGGTGTTACAAATTCGAACACAAGGAACACAAGAAACGTGATTATTATTTATAACTAATTATCTATTTATTGCTAATTACAAATATTTACAATTATAATACAAATAAATAAAAGGATCCAATTTACAATAATATACAAGATAAGGGGGACGTTTTAGTTCCGAACGAACATATTTATATTTATATTTTGATACAGATTCTAATAGATAAGTTTTAGGAACAACTTAATAATACTCTTATGGATAGAGGATTATAATTATTCAAACTATTATTTATTAAACTTATTATATGTACTTATGTCTATTTGCTTTGTTGGCTATTATTACTGGTGAATTGCTATGTAGAAGATCACTTAGGGTTAAGTCAAATCCTCATCATAGCAACACAATCATAAGGTTACGCAAAGTGTTACTAATTAATAAGATCTATCATCAGTTTATTAATACAATTTCTATGGTTAGGCTTGAATCACAGTATTACTTTATATTAATGAATCATTCTTCGTCTATCGCATAAGGTTAAGATCAAGACATAAACACAGTCACTTAATTTATATAAACTTAATATGGCCATCCTCATTTAATATAAATCAGTCTAACTATGTCAAGAATAATCACTAATACATCATAATAAAGACAATTCTTGTATAATAAACATTCAATAATATAGTTCCAACATAAACATATAATTCATATAATAAACTCAATAAACATTCATTCAAACAATTATAATGAAAACCTAATTCACAATTAAATCAAATAAACAATATCATAAATAACTCAATAAGGTTATTAAAGTTACAAGGATAAAGAAATCGAACCAATTGACGAACTAGCTTTTCCTAGGGTTAAAAACCTTCAAACCCTAGCTCTTTAGCCTTCAAAATCGCACCTAAAGTCGACCTAAAACCCTAACTTTCGGTTTTAGTATTCTTGAATCGTATATGAAAAACCTAAACCTAAGCCTCTATTTATACTTTTTCTGGCCGACCTTCCAACCGCCGGTTGGAACCTCCAACCGCCGGTTGGACTCTTTGAATCCTGGTCCAACTCCACGTGTCTCCACCGCCTTAGAAACCTAATATTCCAACCGCCGGTTGGGCTTTCCAACCGCCGGTTGGACCTTAATTCCAGAATATTCTAAAAATGGGTTTGGGCTTCAATTTTGGACTCTCTCTTTTCTTTAACGGATTTCAATCTCTTTCTTGGCCCATTTCTTCAATATTAACATTTTGGTCTTCATTTCTTCAAGGTTAAGCTCCTTTTTCTTCATTTCTTCATTTTCTTCAGTTTCTTTCAGTTTCGGATTCGTTCTTGTTCCTTTTTCTTCAATCTTCAATTAAAATACATTTCTACAAATATTAACAAAATAAGTATCTAAAATCATATAAATGTACTAAAATGTATATAAATATAGGGATAAATTACTATAAAATATACTATCTATTTGATGCTTATCAAATAACCCCACACTTAAGTTCTGCTTGTCCTCAAGTAGAATAATGAATAAAATTTAAAAATAAGCATCAAACTAATATTTAAGAATCAAAATACCAATACTAAAAATCCGTTTCATAAATTAAAAATTTAAACAATTTAATTAACATGGATAACTATAATGTATAAATAAAAATTATTATTATTTGTGTAATATATAACTCATGAATGATTACTAATATATTTGTCCATTTTAAACAATCTATATTTATATTTCTGAATACACTTTTATTGTTAGTATGTATATTACTTATGATTTCCATATATGATATACTTATAAATTTAATTATACAATTTACTTTTATATTCCAAATAAATATATGAAATACATTTTTAAGAATCAAGACATTGGTGACAGGTCTGCATTTTCATGCAACAGAGCGACATAACTTGATTCAGGTTTAAGCAAAACCAGACTCGGTCAAACAATTTTGGCAACCTCATTAGGTATCTTTTATTTTTAAGACTTTTCAAGTACTTTTGACTTGTGTTTGCTTAACTTTTAAGTATATATTAATAGAGACCAGGTCTATACTTTCGTATAACAGAGGAAACCATCAATATATACCCCCAAATGTACTCACATAAGTAAAAAGATATAAAATTATTGCATAACAAATTTAAAAATTAAGACTTTTATGTCATACATCATATTATGTATCATAAAATAATAAACAAGTTAATTAATTATTTTATTAAAATTCAGAAATCTTCATATAGATTGCCTATTAGTACATCATATCATATAACTATATATTACTTCTTATTTAAGTAGCTTACGTTATATATACAAAACAGTTAATCCATCTTAAAGTCTAAACTTTTAAATACAAAATAAAATTTTTAACAAAAGTATTCTAACTAATAAATACTTAGTTATTAACTTAAAAATTTTAAATTTTAAATAAAATTTAAGAACAATAGAAACTTAAATAATTAATTAAAGAAATTCTTTTTCTTACGAACTCTATCCCCACACTTAAATTATACAATGCCCTCATTGTATAAAAATTGATAAACAAAAGTGAGTAAGGGAAAGAAAAATAGAACAGAAAAACTCCCCTGACTGAAATTATAAATTTCATCATTTGCTAAGAAAAATCTGCTTGGTTGGTTCCTTCATCTCTTGAAAAATAATATACAACATCCACACTTTCGTAGTTAATCACGATTGCATTTAGCATATGCAACAAGCCTTTAAACCCCTCGGTATCCCGAGTGGACGAGTTATAGTCTCGTGAGGGTTTCCAGGGAACATACCCACAAAGTTCATATTTAATAAGATAAACTTATTAAATTTCCAAAAATTAACACATTAAGACGAATAATGCAATATACTCGTTTTTGAACGCACGCCAACTTCGAAAAATGGCAATGGTATTCTAAAAATAAACAGGCAAACAAATTAAACATATCAAATATAAATAATCTAGAAACATATAAACACATGCTACTAATTTCTATGGCTTATTGTATATTAAAACTAACGAAACTACTGCTATTCAGATAAGTATTCAATCTCCAGTTGGGTACCTACAACCATCTGTTTCCTAATTCAATTACTGGTAGGATTCTAAAAAATGTCCAACCGTTGGTTAAATATGTTAGCCGCAGGTTGGTTTATAGCAATGATTTTGACAAGAATAACTTTTATCATATTATACTTAATTAGCCCTATTTAATTCAATTAGCAACATTTTCTATTGATCATAATTTCTTAAACCTATCCTAAAACTAAAATTAACGTCTACTAAATACCCACACAATATTTCTACACTAATTCTTTAATAATGTTAAACTTATTTAACAAACTTTATTTACTTCAAATAATTGATTAAAAGTCTTTTCATCAATGTTTCATATCATTATCTAGTATAACTTTTTATAATAATTATCTTTATAGCAAAAACATATATACAATTCAGATTCCCAAAAATCCTAACTATAAAGATCAATTAAATAAAAGCAATCACTGGATTAATGTATCCACACCTTAGTAAGAAAATAATATTAATATTCAAAGAAAAACCATTCATTCACTAAGTTAACAATATATAATTATTAGTCTAGCATAGTTAAATTTCTCATACCTAATTCCATTATTTTATCAAAATATTTAAACAATTCTTATAAAATAACTCATACTTGTCAAACCAACATTATAAACATTTTACGATGTCTTAAAAAAAAACTTAAAAGTGAGGATAAAATCCAATATGAATCTTAAAATGATTTATTATGCAGGCATAAAATATGGTTATTAAATTTAAAAGTATCATACCTTATATAACCGAGATTAATATGAAAACATTTAACCACGTAAATACTAATAAAGAACATTTAAGCATATATATAAAACTGACCATTATTCCTAAAATAACACATATATTAAAAACTTAATAACTGTCAACAAACAAATAACGAAAGTTTAAGAGAAATCGTAACTAATAACAAAATGAAAAACTCAAATAAAAATAAGAATGTGCGAAATGTCTTCAAGGTTGATGAACCCATTCTCGAGCTAGTAGTGAAACATAGTAACCATTCGGTAGCATAAAGGTTATAGGGATTTTCTGATCAGGGGGAAAGATTCTTAAAAAGTATCTAAACATGGTTTTGGTGATATCAGGTACTTGAGCAGTGGAATCTTCAAAATGTCCGTAATGTTCATCAGCTGCTATTTGCAATTCGTAAAATTCCCTCATTATTTTCTTTATTGCCTTTGCTACATGTCCTTCCTCATTAATTACCTTATATCCATTTACTTCCTTAACTTCACGCTCTTGATGCTTACGTCTTAACTTATCCACAAAACCATAAAATCCTAAATGTAATATTTTATACTTTCCAGTTGTAGGATCTCTTACTACCTCTTCAACTTCCCATACTATTCCTTTCATTAACTCTCTCTGACGCTCAGTAAACAACAATCCCGAAAATCTAAACATATTTATCATTTTTGTATAAATCTGAGATAATCCTAAATGAAATAGATCATTGTGACAAAAATGATTCATCCCATGAAAAATTGACTTAAGCTCCATAATCACATAGTTCGCCACATTAACCAATGCCACTTCAGATATCCCATCCGGAACTTTCCTCTTCAGTTCATCCTGTGCTGGATAGTGTAAATCATTGATTATTTGTTGCACATAATATTCCACCGTACAGTCTACATAGTAAGTGCTGCAATTCTTATAATCTTTTTGTTCCAATAAGCTAATTACTTCCTGCAATTCTTCTATCAAACAAATATCTGCCATCTGCGTTGGATTTCCAGTTACCCAATCCATTTGATGCTTATAGGATTCCAATAAACTAATTTGTTTATCAGAATAAGGAAATGGATATCTAGTCAATGCTTTGTAGACACATGAATACAAAATCTTCTGACCTTCAAAGAAATCTTCCTCTTGAGCTTCTTGCTGATATAGCGTATCCATTAGTTCAGTTACATACTTATCAAAATAGTTCACCATCTGGGTTTGGTTAGGATTATACCAGTCTTCATATTCTTTTTCAATCTTCTCAATTATGTATTTTTGTTCAGGTGTAAAGTCAATAGTGGATGCTCTGATAACAGCCATAATATGATATGTATCATCTTTCCTAACTTCTAAAAACTGAATCAATCCACCTCTCGTACTAACTACTGGCACAGGTATCCTTTCTAAATTAGTATCTTCAACCTCAGTGTTAATACCTAAGTCATTTCCTTCTTCTTCAGACATACTTTCTAAATCCTCTTCCTCTTTTTCAGATATAGTATCTAGTGTAGGGTTATCAAATGTCCTAAGAGAATGTTCATCAACACAAACATCCTTGCATTCCACAGTTTCATTCAAAATTTCTATTTGCTTATTTTCCATTTCAATAATAGTTAACGAAGTCTGTATACACAAATTATCACTTAATTTAGAACACATATAATACAAGTAAAACATATTATACAAATAGAATACATTTACATAATTACACATATTCAATTAAATTTCTTTCACAAAGCTTAGTCAATAGATCTCGGTAGCTCCATTGATAGTACACAAAAGCTGAGAAACGGATCAGCGCAAAGCTTATTAAAAATCTTTTTTTTTTCGAGAAGCACCTTACCTCTTATATGATAAATCAATGAGATAGAGCTTTACTCTCCTTATACCTTTGCTTTTGTCAGTATTCTCAATGGGTGAGCCGATATTTCTTATTGATTTTACAAAGTATCAGAAATAAAAATTATACAAGTTAAATAATTAGTTTAATTAAAATACACCGCTTCCCGGGTAAAACAAAAGTTCAACCGGTTAAGTGTTCCCCGGCAGCGGCGCCAAAAACTTGATGTGTGCTAAGTATAGGCAATTATAATAACAAGTTTAAATTAAGGAAATACTAAATAATACTATCACACAATTCAGGCAAGATTGACCCGTTCATGTAATATAGCTTAATAAGTAAGTCCAAATTTGAACACAAGGAACACAAGAAACGTGATTCTTATTTATAACTAATTATCTATTTATTGCTAATTACAAATATTTACAATTATAATACAAATAAATAAAAGGATCCAATTTACAGTAATCTACAAGATAAGGGGGACGTTTTAGTTCCGAACGAACATATTTATATTTTGATACAGATTCTAATAGATAAGTTTTAGGAACAACTTAATAATACTCAGATGGATAGAGGAATATAATTATTTAAACTATTATTTATTAAACTTATTATATGTAGTTATGTCTATTTGCTTTGTTGGCTATTATTACTGGTGAATTGCTAATGTAGAAGATCACTTAGGGTTAAGTCAAATCCTCATCATAGCAACATAATCATAAGGTTACGCAAAGTGTTACTAATTAATAAGATCTATCATCAGTTTATTAATACAATTTCTATGGTTAGGCTTGAATCACAGTATTACTTTATATTAATTAATCATTCTTCGTATATCGCATAAAGTTAAGATCAAGACATAAACACAGTCACTTAATTTATATAAACTTAATATGGTCATCCTCATTTAATATAAATCAGTCTAACTATGTCAAGAATAATCACTAATACATCATAATAAAGACAATTCTTGTATAATAAACATTCAATAATATAGTTCCAACATAAACATATAATTCATATAATAAACTCAATAAACATTCATTCAAACAATTATAATGAAAACCTAATTCACAATTAAATCAAATAAACAATATCATAAATAACTCAATAAGGTTATTAAAGTTACAAGGATAAATAAACCGAACCAATTGACGAACTATCTTTTCCTAGGGTTAAAAACCTTCAAACCCTAGCTCTTTAGCCTCCAAAATCGCACCTAAAGTCGACCTAAAACCCTAACTTTCGGTTTTAGTATTCTTGAATCGTATATGAAAAACCTAAACCTAAGCCTCTATTTATACTTTTTCTGGCCGAACTTCCAACCGCCGGTTGGAACCTCCAACCGCCGGTTGGACTCTTTGAATCCTGGTCCAACTCCACGTGTCTCCACCGTTTTAGAAACCTAATATTCCAACCGCCGGTTGGGCTTTCCAACCGCCGGTTGGACCTTAATTCCATAATATTCTAAAAACGGGTTTGGGCTTCAATTTTGGACTCTCTCTTTTCTTTAACGGATTTCAATATCTTTCTTGGCCCATTTCTTCAATATTAACATTTTGGTTTTCATTTCTTCAAGGTTTAAGCTCATTTTTCTTCATTTCTTCATTTTCTTCAGTTTCTTTCAGTTTCGGATTCGTTCTTGTTCATTTTTCTTCAATCTTCAATTAAAATACATTTCTGCAAATATTAACAAAATAAGTATCTAAAATCATATAAATGTACTAAAATGTATATACATATAGGGATAAATTACTATAAAATATACTATCTATTTGATGCTTATCAATAACCTAAATAAAAGTCAACTAAAATTATTGGTGGTCTCTATGGCAAGTCCAAGTCTTGAAGCTCTTGCACTAATCCCATATAACCCTGAGTACCTGCCGTAGGAAAAGAAAATGCGGCTGAGCTAATTGCTCAGTGTGCGGATGTAGACAAAAATAAACAGTAGCAGTAGCAGTAATAATATTTTTAAAATGACAATGAAATGAAATAAATAATTTAATTTTCCAAAATTCACCCTTCGAGTAACACCACCCTTACACCAGAGTAACAAAATGAAATAAAGGCGGAAGCAACGAGGGGTTGGGTTACTTTATACCGAGTACCCTACAAACAAAACAAAATATCCAAACTGCACCACACCAGTGCCAAATATCATATCCCACAATATATCATATCAAATCATATCTCACAATAACACACTGGTCGCGACTCCAGGTGTACCCCTAATCGGAAGGTGTGTATGGCACTACACCAAACGACCGCTCTACACAAATCATATCATAACATAGCCTAGGATGCATCCATACGCCTCCCAAATAATCCAAAAGCTCTCCCGCGAGCACAAATCAAAAGCTATCCCACGAGCATAATATAATCACGCAAATAATATAATATCAACAAAGGGGAGACGCCGTGGACTAATCCCACCGCCACGGATAGTGCGACGTCATTGGTGCCGCAATGACGCCCCTGTGGTCCTCCACAGGAAGCTGACTCGGTATACCTATCTCCGGTCTACAAAATTCTAGGGTTCTATGGGCGCACAGTGAACATATAAACCAACCACACACCAGAGTATGTCCACTATGCATATGGGACCTAAATCAAATGAATCAAAGATAGTTCACAATAATGAATTCCCCAAATTTTCCAAAATCATTTTTCACGCAAGTTTTTCTCAAAAGTTCCCACAATTTATCAAGTCTCAAATAATACTTTAGCTCACAACAATTTAACTTAAATAGGGGAATCAGATCACACAAGTATATCAAGATATCAACTGAACCACAAGGATATCAAAAGAACGCAAGGATATCAACAAAACATGTTAAGATAACGCTGAAAGAAGAGTACGGACATCCGTACCTGAATAAGTATCTATAGCTCTCAAAATCGAAAAGATATTCCACAGTCCTCCACACAAAGTCTACATAAACAAATTGTACTAATTTAATATCTTAATTAAATAATGGCTCTTTTTTTTATCCAGGTTTCCATTTAAATCATTTATATACATCCATTATTATTATTACAGTTGTCCTGAGTTTAGTTAACAAACTCTCAAATTGTGACCACTACTTCAGTACATATATAATTACATTGGTTGATAGAGCCCTCCACATTAAATTCACTATGTTATGTAAAAATATTATTTTCACTTTAAGCTCAACATGAGTAAAGTTGAAAGGCATATATTCTGATCAAAGTGACTTTTAAAATAGTTTAAACTGTAAGGGGTTGAACTGTAAATTTAGAAAAATGTATATGATCATCCATCTCCTTCACGTACACACCAATTCCCATTTAAACACGTTCCAAATTCGTTCGATTTATGTCAATTTCGTTTCAGTGATTACATGATTAAATAAGTCGAATATTATACAAGATTGTCGTACTGTGAGTTTCATATTCCGATTCATTACTAGCCTACATAAATTTAAGACTCGAAAACTTCCCGATATCATCATCGAAATGTTACTTTAACTATCGGTTAGGGTTCAATATAATCGATCAAAACCATATACACCAGATGATTAATATATTCTAATAACACGTTAATGTTCAAGATGGATTAGGATTACCTTCGAAACGAGATCGGGTTCGTACCGAAAACTTGATCGCAAGCCTCCTGCTTGGACTAGATGCGTATGTTAAGTTGTCGCTCTCACTGTTAGTATTGTACGTTTTTAAAGTTGTTTTCATTTTGTTAGAGTGAATGAATGAATGAATTAGAATGATCACAGATTCTTTATAAATATATCTTCGCCGATAAACACAAATCGTGCCTATGAATTCGGAATCGGAAGTTATGAATCATTGACCATATCTATCTCTTGTTTTGATCCACTTCCTCAACCAACTCTTATTTATTAATTTTATTTTGTTTCTCATACTTTATTCCCATTTTTATTTTTCTAAAATTTACGTTTGCTATGCTATCTTTCTTATCTATTAAAAGAAGAATTTAATTAATTAATCACCTAGAAATTAGGCCCCCAAGCTTTAATCCCACCCCTTAATTTTATTAGTTCCTTAAACCTAAACCATTGATTTAATTAAGCTTGTGATTAATTAATCTTAATCACTTTGGTCAATTTTTTGAACTTTTTTACCCTTTACATTACTACGTGTGTGTAAATTGTTAGGGCTCCAAAAAAAAACTTTTCCCATCTCACAATTCAAACGCTCCCATAAACCTGAAACTCTAAACCTCTTATTGTATACATCATCCAACGTGATTCCATCCAGATCGATAAAAAGGGGCAACGACAAAAGAAGAGCAATCGGTATGGCAAGGATTCAAAGTGTTTTTGAGCGATACATTCAGGAGGTTATATAGATATCACCTTTACATCTCTACCTTTTTTTTTTTTTTGGATAAAGCATCTCTCTACCTTCGATTGCTTCATACGGTACAAACTAAACCAATTTTGATTCTAATTTCAATTTCTTTACTGGACTGATCATGTTATTATGGTAGAAAACTTGGCTTTCTTGTATTAATCGATGCTGTAAAGATGTCGTCGATTTTTATTTCGATATATGTAGTGTTTTTTGAAGGTTTGATTTTGTTACTATTATTGATATTTGATATAGTTAATTATAGTATCACGGTATATGCATTGTTATTGATTTTAAAATTTTATGCACACCAACCGTTTGATAATATGCTTGAATGAAGAAATATAATTTTTGGAAATTCATGACTTCATCTAGAATCAATTTAAGCCCCTTTTGCAACTTAGAGTTTCAATCATTTTGTACATGTAAGACAATTTGTCATGGTAAAGTTGTGTTTGGGATTGGGCTCGATAAATTGTCTTTTGGAACTGTGATGAGGTTTGAAGATGGTAAAGTTGAAGTAACATGGTCTTGCAAACAGTTAAGTTTAGACTTTAATGTAAATTCATTTTGTTTCATCTTAAAAGGTCAACTGATGGCAAGCATTTAGCCTTCAGCATTCGGCAAGACCAGGTAATACTGCTAAAATTTATATAACAATCATTTGTAAATAGTTATTAAACTTAAAGATTCTCTTATACATAATAATGTTTAACTTTGTTAATTATTATTTTTTGAAATACGTAGATCTTATTGCCATCGTATTTTGAAAACCGATCAACACTTCACAAATACAAAAACCTCAAATATTGATCTTGATCTACAGGCTGTGGTTGATCAATGGGCATCAAGCCTCTTTCGGGTATGGAAAATACTCATTTAAAGTTCATTCTGCTCCAAACCAAATGGAAAACATCACATTGTTCATATAATCACCCAACCAGTGCATTAAGGTGATACTACCTTAACAATTCTATTTTATAATTTAACCTCGTTTCCTCGCCTGACTTATTATTCTTAAAGCACACAGACTCTACATAAATTCTTAGTGCTCTAATATTGAATATGGATAATCACATTTAATGTAGGAGATGGAATAGTCAATGGAGCAAATAATGGAGTTAGGTTTAGGTAAGAGTTGCTGTCTTATCTTTATGTTACATTTTTTAAAGTAATCTATAACATCCGCATACATGGAAAGGACAACAATAGTTAGTGTAGAAAATTAGAATAAAAGTGGCCATAATCATATATAAAAAGATCAGCGTGTTTCAATTGACTATGCTACTTGTAACATCACATGATTGAAATATTCATAATGTGCCCTTGTATGTATTCGAGCAGAGAACTATATGGCAGTCTAAAGGATGTTGTGGTTCCGGATATGCATATGGAGAGAACTACTCATAGGGTCCTTACAATGCAGTGGGTAGAGGTAGTTCTTTCTTCTTGCTTCATATTGTACCATGTAGTAGTTTCTACCTTGCTACATATGGGAAGATATTAGTTATTGCTACAGAAGGTCGATATTGCTGTTTAATGTTACATTCTCGCATTATTAATTAGTAAACCAAAAGCTGTAGAGGTTTTCAAGAGAATGTGGTATTTGAGAGTCAGTGATAAATTGGGTTGTATATAGGAGTTTGTGGGCATAAACAAGCATTATGAGTATAAATGATATCACGAGTTGATTTGCCTTAATGATATCAACTGAAATTGTCAGTAAGCATTTGAAGTTGTTACATATTTAATTGATTTAGTTATCTGAAGAAAATTTGCTGTCTAAGGCCATCTACTTTGCTGTTGTATTCTATCTCAGATTTCGGTATGATGGGTGAATTCAAGCAAGAACTTCGTGATGAAGCAAATAATGGAGGAGATGGAATACATCAATGAAGCAAATAATGGAGTTAGGTTCAGGTAAGAGTTGCTGTGTTACCTTTCTTGTCTTGAAGCAAGGAGTACCAATCATGTTGTTGAGAAATATTGACCAATCGAAAGGATTGTGTAACGGGACAAGATTAAAGGTTGAACGATTGGGCAAAACAATTATCGAAGCTACAATCATAACAGGTAGCCATTTTGGTAATTTTACCTATCTTCCACGGATGGTTATGTCTCCAACAGATAAAAGCATTCCCGTCAAATTTCAACGTAGAAAATTCCTTGTTGCTGTTTGCTATGCTATGAATATTAACAAGAGTTAGGGACAATCACTTTCAAATGTTGGACTTTTTTTGCGTAAACCTGTTTTCACGCATGGTAACTATATGTGGCGGTATCACGTGTTAGTAGCAAAAATGGCCTGAAGGATGGAAATTGTAAAAATACTACGAAGAACGTTGTCTACAAAGAAATGCTACAATGCATCGGTTAGGTTTGATTTCTACACATTTCTCATTTATGTTCATACGTATTAAGTGTAACAGATATTCTGTTAGGTCACTTTTTCAATTATAAGTTACTATTATTATATTATGTCTTGACCTCAACTAATTCGTATTTCCAAATTTAATTACTGTTCCAATTATTCCAGACTAACTTGTGTTAAGGTACATGTTTTTAAATTTCAACTTATTAGGTTAGCTTATCTGCCCTCATACAATACAAATAGTTTCTTACATACTTTGAGTGCAATCATGTAACCAAGAGTGTTAGTCGTGATCCGACCCGACCAACCCCGCACAATAACCTGAAAATCTTTATAGACCGACCCAGTTGAACATGAATCCGAAATGACATGTACACTCAAACCCGAGTTATGTTTTTAAAATTTCAACTGATTAGGTTAGCTTATCTGCCCTCATACAATACAAATAGTTTCTTACATACTTTGAGTGCAATCATGTAACCAAGAGTGTTGTCATGTCCGATTGACCCGACCAATCCCGCACAATAACCTGAAAATCTTTATAGACTGACCCAGTTGAACATGAATCCAAAAAGACACGTACACTCAAACCCGAGTTCTTATAGGTTCAGGTTAGGGTGCACATTTCAAACCTTCTACCCGAATAAACCAAATTCAACCAGACCCAAATGATCCCGAAAACCGCTAGCCAGACTTCATAAGACCCACATGCAATCCACATTCCATAAAATGTGAAGCATTGTACAGATTCTTTCCATAATACTTAATTACTAAAATATACCAGAAATGACTTTCTTATGAAAAATAGAATTCCAAGTCTCAACGACAAGTTATAGTAGGAATACTCAAACACCCAAGCCAACATTGTATTTGTATTTTAAAATACATATAAAACCATCAAACTTCAGCCTCATAAAGTTCCATTGTATCTTCGTTGCTAGATGTAGTTTCTGTCTCCTCTAAAGAATAGTACTCCGCTTCATCCACTTGAGGATCTCCAGTGTTAATTAGCATTTTCGTAGCACCTGATGAATTAACAAGTTATTCATTTTGTTTAATATAATAATGCACTGATGTAGGTTATCTATTATCATTAATTTTAAATGATGTTATGTTTATACTTGTCTTAGAATGAGTGTTGACTGATATCGAAAATCACATTTGTAGGACGATTGTCTGCGAGAGAGTACCTTACAAGAAATATATTCAGTTATCATTACACAACAATCTGCGATGACATAGCTTGCAATAGCATACTACTTTGCAAGACTTCAAGCTCTGAGTACCCTCTGGGTTGCAAGGCAGCAAGTTTAACACAATAAATGAATCGACTACCTATTTCGTTGATTTTCTGTGTTTTTCCTATTTAATTCTCAACATTGTAATTTTCTTTGGTATTTTGTGACATATATCATTCTACAATCTAATATATCTACATTATTTAACTAACATTTTCATGGATTATAGTGGTACGCGAATTTTGTAACACCCCCAAATTTAATGGTTTGCGGAAGCACGATTTGGGTGTTACTAATCAATATACAAAGAACAAAGAGATATAGCAAACGACTCTATATGCGTCGTTTTAACAAAATATAATATTATAGTAAATGTTTACAACATTTAAAGCTATACATAGCTCGTGTTCGATTGAGAGAGATTTCAATACATAAATACTTGTACAAAATATATTAATGCAAGAAAATCTCCATTGTTTGCATGCTGACTCGAGCTATAGAAATCCTGCTAGTAGCCAAAATCTACTGCTGGGTACCTGTGATACACGCTAAAATGGGTCAGCTAAAGCTGGTGAGCTCACAGGTTTGAAATCAGTTAATATAGTATGAACCGCAAGATTTAAATAATTGAATTGCATCCAGCAATTGATAATGTATATGTATACAGCCATGAGCACATAGTTGAGCTTAACTCGAGGGCCGGGTCCCCTATAGAGAATTCCGGGCGAGGTGCCTCCACGAATGCCTAATCAACATTCGTCTTCCCAAATATTAGTACGTCCGTTTACCCGGTTAGTGCTTGCTAACCCGGACGAGGAGGGTCAATCCTATATGGTACCATATACTAATATTCACGCTACAACGTATTAACAACTATGCTGACGGAGGACTTTAAATGATTAGTGTGTAAAACTCATGTAGTATATAAAAGTTGTACTTGCGTTCACATGTTAAAAATAAGCATTGTATCACACCCCTGAGTAAAACAGTAAAAAGAGGGGCTATGAGACTCACCTGAGTCGTTGAGTTTATGAAAATAAACTGAGAATGATTAGCCTAGAATCGAAGTCCAAAGACTCGTAACCTAAGGGTGTCCACGACACGCGATGGTTATAATATGCGAAGGTATCTAATAAGACTACCTTGTAGTTGTTCGTCCAACTATAATGTCCAAATGTTCCCAATTCGGTGGATAGTTTAAGTGTTTGAAAACGCGTACGGCCCGTTGGTGATTATTGGTAATAATGATCTTGATGTTATTTTGTTAGTTTCAAAGCGTTATACAAGTTTGATGTTTGGTGTGAAATGTGTCTACGAAATCTAAGTACGGGGGTCCGGGGGCAGAGCCCCTGGCTGGGGTCGAGCTGCCAGGTCAGCTTGGAAAATTTTTATTTCCACTATATTGCTTTGACGAAAAACGCATCTGGATCCGAATTTGGGTAAAATCAGGTGTTAAAATTTTAGGTCGCGACACTTGGTAAAAATCTGAGTTTTCAAGTTCTGGTTTGTGCGACGTTAGGTGTGACGTCGCAGGTAAGGATTGTGACGTTGAGCATGACTTCGCTAAAGGTGACGTTTCACAATTTAATGTGACGTTAAGGATGATGTCGCTATACGCGACGTTGTTGATTCTAGCGACGTAGTAGGCGACGTCGCTATGTGCGACTTCGCAATTCAATGCGACGTTATGTGCGACGTCGCTAAGGCGACGTTATTGATTTCTGTGCGACGTTATACGCGACGTCGCAAAGGCTCCAGGCCAGATGCGACGTTACGGGCTGTTGGCCGGATTTTGTGTCGAAAACGAGTTTTCCGGCGACCATTCGGTCCAAATCTTTTACCCAACCCATAGTTGGACATTTTGAACGTATATAAACAATAAAAACGTAAAAATGAGTAAAAACGGAGAGTTTCGGGTTTTGTCAGAAAACTTACAAAGTGTCGGATTGAAAATCCGAAAAGATGGAAATGTAGATCGTTGCGTGGTGATCGTTTTTCCTAAAAGAGCTTTGCGATCCGGCGTCGTGTGGTGGTAGTATTTTGTGATTTTGTGTGGTGGTGGTAATGTGGTGTTTGAGAGAAAAAGAAAAGAAGAAAGAGAGAAAGAAAGTGAAAGTGAGGTGAGGGAGGTGGTGACCCTCACCTTTTTGGGCTGATTTCGAGTGGGGTCCACCGGGTGTGGACTTCACCAATTTCGTTTCCTGCAATCGCGCTCCGTGCAGTGTTCGTTTTCCTCGATTGTTTAATCGTTTAAATAGTTTTATAATAGTTTAATTATATGTTTTAAAATGCGCATAATTATTCAATATTTTTGTTGAAGTATTTTACCAAAATACATAATACTTGAGTTATAAATCATAACTTTTATTTATTTCGTTTTGTTTGCGCGTTAACATTTTATCGCGTTGTTACCAATTGTATTATACGAACTGAATATGAAATATTATCAAAATAATATTTTGGATATAATAGTGTTATTAAATAATGTCACGTTATTTAATAAAATTGATCACCAACGTCCGTAGTTAATTGAACCGAATTACATTCGATTTGAAGAGCGTACGATTTAATCAAATCGCATATTTGTGTATATTCATCAATATATATTCCGATACATTAATTAGCCTAACACAAAACTAATTACATGTATTAACATAGGATTAGGCACTAATTACTAGTCCTAATTTGGCGGGTGTTACATTCTCCCCCTGTTAGGAGAATTTCGTCCCGAAATTTAGCTCGATGTCGCGTTTGATGTAGAATCGGAGAATAGTTGAGGATACTTGAGTCGCATTTGGTCTTCCCGTTCCCAGGTGAATTCCGGACCGCGCCGCGAATTCCACCTGACCTTGATGATGGGAATACGACTCTGTTTTAGTTGTTTGACCTCACGGTCCATAATTTCAGCGGGTTCCTCAACAAAATGAAGTTTGTCGTCAACTCGAATTTCATCGAGTGGGATAATCAGTGTCTCATCGGACAGGCATTTCTTTAAGTTAGAAATGTGAAAAGTAGGGTGCCCGCTGCTGAGTTCGGATGGCAGCTGCAATCGGTAAGCTACGGGGCCAATCCGTTCGAGGATCTCAAAAGGCCCGATGTATCTGGGATTTAACTTCCCACGTTTGCCAAAACGGATGACGCCTTTCCAAGGCGATACTTTTAAGAGTACTCGATCCCCAACTTGGAACTCGAGTGGTTTGCGTCTCACATCAGCATAACTTTTCTGACGATCACGTGCGGCTTTGAGTCTGTTTTGGATTTCCACAATTTTCTCAGTGGTGGCGTGTATGAGTTCAGGACCAGTGAGTTGGCTGTCTCCCACTTCGGTCCAACAAATCGATGATCGGCACTTACGACCGTACAGTGCCTCAAAAGGTGCAGCCTTAATGCTGGCATGATAGCTGTTATTGTACGAGAATTCGCACAACGGTAGATGTCTTTCCCAGTTTGTACCGAAATTAACTACGCAGGTGCGTAGCATATCTTCCAGTGTCTGAATGGTTCGTTCACTTTGGCCATCGGTTTGAGGATGGTACGCGGTGCTCATATCGAGACGAGTACCCAATGCTTTTTGAAGTGATTGCCAAAAGTGAGAGGTGAAGCGGGCATCTCTGTCAGAGATGATCGAGATTGGAACGCCGTGTTGAGAAGCGATTTCCTTGATATAGATTTGTGCGAGGCGCTCCATTTTATCGCTTTCCTTGATTGCCAGGAAATGAGCAGATTTGGTGAGGCGGTCAACGATCACCCAAATGGTATCGCAACCGTTCGAAGACTTGGGTAGTTTGGTTATGAAATCCATGGCAATTTGTTCCCATTTCCATTCAGGGATTTCAGGTTGTTGGAGTAAACCAGGAGGTTTCTGATGTTCGGTTTTGACATTCGAGCAAGTAAGGCACTTGCTGACGTAAGTGGCGATTTCGGCTTTCATGTTCGGCCACAAATAAAATTCCATGATGCCGTGGTACATCTTATCGGATCCTGGGTGGATAGAATATTTGGACTTGTGAGCTTCATCCATCACCAAGTCTCTTAGGTTCCCAAAATTAGGCAACCAGATTCGGTTTAAGAAATACCTAATCCCGTTAGGTCTGATTTCGAATTGTTTGTCAATACCCCGTAAGGCTTCGTTTTTGATGTTTTCAGGTTTCAGGGCTTCGATCTGAGCGGTATGAATCTGAACGGTAAGATCGTTGTGAATGGTCATACTGAGGGCTCGGACTCGAAGTGGTTTTGGTCGTTCCTTTCGACTGAGGGCATCGGCTACCACATTAGCCTTCCCTGGATGGTACTTGATCTCGCAATCATAATCTGTAAGCAACTCGACCCATCGACGTTGCCTCATGTTAAGATCTTTTTGGTCGAAGATGTGTTGGAGACTTTTGTAATCGGTAAAGATTGTGCACTTAGTGCCGTAGAGATAGTGTCTCCAGATTTTGAGAGCAAAAACAACAGCTCCAAGTTCGAGATCATGAGTGGTGTAGTTCTTTTCTTGAATTTTCAGCTGTCGTGAGGCATAGGCAATGACTTTGTCTCGTTGCATCAATACACACCCGAGACCTTGGTGGGAAGCATCGCAGTATACCACGAAGTCATCGGTGCCTTCGGGTAAGGATAGAATTGGAGCACTGCAAAGCTTTTGTTTTAGTAATTGGAACGCTGACTCTTGTTTATCGGTCCAATTGAACCTTTTATCCTTCTGAGTCAGTACCGTGAGTGGTTGAGCTATTTTGGAGAAATTTTCAATGAATCGCCGATAGTACCTAGCAAGACCCAAGAATTGACGTACTTCAGTTGCAGAGGTGGGTGCTTGCCAGTCTTTGATAGCCTCGATTTTTGATGGGTCAACGTGAATCCCCTGACTGTCGATCACGTGACCAAGGAATTGAACGGTTTTTATCCAGAACTCACACTTAGAGAATTTGGCGTAAAGCTCCTCGTGTCTAAGTAGTTCTAGGATGGTTTTGAGGTGTTGCGCATGTTCTTGCTCGTTGCGCGAATAGATGAGGATGTCATCGATAAAAACAATGACAAACTTGTCGAGGTAAGGTTTTCACACCCGATTCATAAGGTCCATGAATACCGCCGGTGCGTTGGTTAGGCCAAATGGCATCACTTGGAATTCGTAGTGCCCGTATCGAGTTCTGAAAGCGGTTTTTGGGATATCGGTGTCGCGAACCCGTAACTGATGATAACCTGATCGCAGATCGATCTTTGAATAGAAGCTCGACCCTTGTGGTTGGTCAAACAGGTCATCAATTCGAGGAAGTGGATAACGGTTCTTGACGGTCAATTTGTTCAATTCTCGGTAATCGATACACATTCTGAATGAACCGTCCTTCTTTTTAACAAATAAGACCGGAGCTCCCCAAGGCGAAGAACTCGGTCTGATGAATCCTCTATCCAGGAGTTCCTGTAACTGGATGGACAGCTCCTGAAGTTCCGATGGGGCTAAACGATATGGTGCTCGGGCCACAGGTGCAGCACCTGGCACGAGATCGATTGAGAACTCAACCTGTCTTTATGGTGGTAGACCAGGTAGTTCTTCGGGAAAGACTTCTGGAAAGTCTCTAACAATAGGTACATCCTCAAGTCGCTTCTCCTCCGACTTTTTCTCCGTGATATGTGCGAGGATTGCAGGATAACCCTTTCTCAAAAAATTTCGGGTTTTCAAACAGGAGATGATGTTTAATCTCGTCCCACCGGTCTCCCCCTGTATAACCAAAGTTCTACCAGCGGCGAGAGGAATTCGAACAACCTTGTCGTAGCAGACGATTTCAGCGCGATGTTTGGACAACCAGTCCATACCAACAATGACGTCGAAACTTCCAATTTCAACGGGCACAAGATCGATGGAAAAGGTTTCATCAGCTAGGTTTAAAGTGCAATTAGGTATCACACTATTGGTTTATATAAGTTTCCCATTTGCTAGCTCTACAGTGTACTTAACATCTAAGGCAACAGGAGTGATGTCAAGTAGTGGGAAAAACTCATCAGAAATAAAGCTTCTATCAGCACCAGTATCAAATAGAACAGAAGCAGTTAAGTTGTTGAGGAGGAACATACCTGAGACCACATTCGGGTCTTGACGGGCGTCCCCAGAGTTGATGACGAAGGCTCTACTTCGGGTGTTGTGATTGTTGTTATTGCGGTTGTTGTTGTTGTTGTTGCTCTGGTTCTTCAGTTTTGGGCACGTGTCCCTGAAGTGTCCGGGGTTCCCACACTCAAAGCAGACCTTAGGTGGTCTAGTGTTGTTGTTGGAATTGTTGTTGGCAGGTGATCGGCAATCCTTGGTGAGGTGGCCATACCTCTTGCAATTGTTGCAAAAGGGACCACAGGAACCTTCATGGTGACGGCTGCACTTGGAACAATAGGGTTTGCTCCCAGTGTAGCCCCGCTTGGTTTCAGTGTTGGTGTTGTAGGCTTTGATGATGTCAGGTTTCTTGTTTTGGTAGTTGAGGTGGTTGTTGTGGTGGTCAGACCACTTTCTCTTGTGTTGGTGGGAGGATGAAGTAGGTGGTTCTGATTCCTGGCTCATTGCCATGAGGTCTTGGGCTAATAGGATTGCACCGTCGATGGTGGTTTGATTTGAAGAGGCGACGTGCCCCCGAACAGGTTCCGGAAGGCCAAGGATGTACTTCCTGATTTTATCGGGTTTTGTGCTCACCATAGCTGGGCGGAGAGCAGCGAGTTGCTGGAACCTGGTGGTATAACCATCGGTATCACCACCCTGAACCTTTAGGTTCCAGAACTCCTCGTCCAGCTTTTGGAGTTTGTCGATCGAACAGTACTTGGCGGTGAGTTTTGCTTTCAAGTCCACCCAAGAGAGTTGGTAGGCAGTGTCAGCACCCACTGACTGGGAATATGAGTTCCACCAAGAGTGGGCATCATCCTCGAGGGAGCAGGTAGCGAAGTTAACTTTGTCGCCCTCCGCGCATTTGCTGACACGGAAAATGGTCTCCATCTTTTCGAACCATCTGATTAGTCCGATGGCTCCCTCAGTACCCTTGAAGCTTGAGGGTTTGCAACTTTGGAAGTCCTTGTATGAACAAGGCTTTGTGGCAGCTGCAGCAGTTTCAGCAGTGTCGCTGTTTCTTCCGGAGTTCAATGAGGAATTCCGGGCCAATGCTTCTGTCACAGCATGGGATATGAGTGATGCAAGCTGAGCATCAGAGAATGGTCTCGTCTTCGGCGGCATGATTCTTCAAATAAAATAAATAAAATTTTTGAGATTTTCGTATGATGATAAAAGTTGTCACAGACGTTTATGTACGTAAGTGGTAATACACAACATCAATATAGAACGATAAGTAATATGAGTTGAAACAGTAGTGACATTCGATAGATAATACGAGTTCAAAAGTTACATACGTAGGTTTATTACAAAAGGTGTCGGGAATTGTTACTTCCAACCGAACTACTAGTGTAGCGTTTAGGTAGTTACTAGGTTACAAGATAGATTACAAGGCAAGATCTACACTAGTCTTGACGCAGATTGAATTGTTCCATCATCGTGACAAGACGGTCTACAGTATTTGCAAGTCTGCTGGCTTGTCGGGCATTATCTTCTGCTAGTGCTAGTCGTTGTGTTAATCCACGGGCATACTCTTCTGCTTCCCGTGAGCGCTGTTCACATTCTTCCATCCTTTGTCGCAGGAGGGCATTTTCCATGCTTATTTCAACTACTTGGTTGCGAAGGACATCTATATTGTTGTTTGTGGTTTCAAGGTCATCGGAGACTTGTTCGATGCGCTCGAAGGATGTAAGTCTTCAGTTTTCGTTCGTTTCCTGCAACACGACATCCATGGTACGCAGTTGTTGATCGTGGCGGTCTAATCTAGCGGCTAAAGCCGGCAAGCTGAAGTGGGTGGGATATGGGCCAGCTCGAGGCATCCTAGCGTTCCTCCTAGCTACCCGTGGGTTGTGCGACCCGGATTGAGAACGCGATGAGTTGGGCGGTGTGTTTTCCATTTCTGAGACAAAGCGTTAGTAGGAGTGAGGCCTATATTTATATGATACTTATATAATATAGCCTATTGAGTGTCTAGCACAGACAAGTTAGGTCTCGGTTCTCTCGAGGTCAGAGTCAACTAGTGTATTCCTGTTCAACATAACCGTTTCAGACCTCACATCATCTTTCCTTAATTGTACATAGTTGATCAGGTTATGTTAAATTAAAGTCGTATGCTGTAATTCCTGAACCAGTCATGCCTAATAAGAAAATACTGCCTAATGGTCATAGTCTAGGCCCACTAAATGCAACCTAGTTCACTATAACCTTAGGCTCTGATACCAATCTGTAACACCCCCAAATTTAATGGTTTGCGGAAGCACGATTTGGGTGTTACTAATCAATATACAAAGCACAAAGAGATATAGCAAACGACTCTATATGCGTCGTTTTAACAAAATATAATATTATAGTAAATGTTTACAACATTACATTTAAAGCTATACATAGCTCGTGTTCGATTGAGAGAGATTTCAATACATAAATACTTGTACAAAATATATTAATGCAAGAAAATCTCAATTGTTTGCATGCTGACTCGAGCTATAGAAATCCTGCTAGTAGCCAAAACCTACTGCTGGGTACCTGTGATACACGCTAAAATGGGTCAGCTAAAGCTGGTGAGCTTACAGGTTTGAAATCAGTTAATATAGTATGAACCGCAAGATTTAAATAATTGAATTGCATCCAGCAATTGATAATGTATATGTATACATCCATGAGCACATAGTTGAGCTTAACTCGAGGGCCGGGTCCCCTATAGAGAATTCCGGGCGAGGTGCCTCCACGAATGCCTAATCAACATTCGTCTTCCCAAATATTAGTACGTCCGTTTACCCGGTTAGTGCTTGCTAACCCGGACGAGGAGGGTCAATCCTATATGGTACCATATACTAATATTCACGCTACAACGTATTAACAACTATGTTGACGGAGGACTTTAAATGATTAGTGTGTAAAACTCATGTAGTATATAAAAGTTGTACTTGCGTTCACATGTTAAAAATAAGCATTGTATCACACCCCTGAGTAAAACAGTAAAAAGAGGGGCTATGAGACTCACCTGAGTCGTTGAGTTTATGAAAATAAACTGAGAATGATTAGCCGAGAATCGAAGTCCAAAGACTCGTAACCTAAGGGTGTCCACGACACGCGATGGTTATAATATGCGAAGGTATCTAATAAGACTACCTTGTAGTTGTTCGTCCAACTATAATGTCCAAATGTTCCCAATTCGGTGGATAGTTTAAGTGTTTGAAAACGCGTACGGCCCGTTGGTGATTATTGGTAATAATGATCTTGATGTTATTTTGTTAGTTTCAAAGCGTTATACAAGTTTGATGTTTGGTGTGAGATGTGTCTACGAAATCTAAGTACGGGGGTCCGAGGGCAGAGCCCCTGGCTGGGGTCGAGCTGCCAGGTCAGCTTGGAAAATTTTTATTTCTACTATATTGCTTTGACGAAAAATGCATCTGGATCCGAATTTGGGTAAAATCAGGTGTTAAAATTTTAGGTCTCGACACTTGGTAAAAATCTGAGTTTTCAAGTTCTGGTTTGTGCGACGTTAGGTGTGACGTCGCAGGTAAGGATTGCGACGTTGAGCATGACGTCGCTAAAGGTGACGTTTCGCAATTTAATGCGACGTTAAGGATGATGTCGCTATACGCGACGTTGTTGATTCTAGCGACGTAGTAGGCGATGTCGCTATGTGCGACTTCGCAATTCAATGCGACGTTATGTGCGACGTTGCTAAGGCGACGTTATTGATTTCTGTGCGACGTTATACGCGACGTCGCAAAGGCTCCAGGCCAGATGCGACGTTACGGGCTGTTGGCCGGATTTTGTGTCGAAAACGAGTTTTCCGGCGACCATTCGGTCCAAATCTTTTACCCAACCCATAGTTGGACATTTTGAACGTATATAAATAATAAAAACGTAAAAATGAGTAAAAACAGAGAGTTTCGGGTTTTGTCGGAAAACTTACAAAGTGTCGGATTGAAAATCCGAAAAGATGGAAATGTAGATCGTTGCGTGGTGATCGTTTTTCCTAAAAGAGCTTTGCGATCCGGCGTCGTGTGGTGGTAGTATTTTGTGATTTTGTGTGGTGGTGGTAATGTGGTGTTTGAGAGAAAAAGAAAAGAAGAAAGAGAGAAAGAAAGTGAAAGTGAGGTGAGGGAGGTGGTGACCCTCACCTTTTTGGGCTGATTTCGAGTGGGGTCCACCGGGTGTGGACTTCACCAATTTCGTTTCCTGCAATCGCGCTCCGTGCAGTGTTCGTTTTCCTCGATTGTTTAATCGTTTAAATAGTTTTATAATAGTTTAATTATATGTTTTAAAACGCGCATAATTATTCAATATTTTTGTTGAAGTATTTTACCAAAATACATAATACTTGAGTCATAAATCATAACTTTTATTTATTTCGTTTTGTTTGCGCGTTAACATTTTATCGCGTTGTTACCAATTGTATTATACGAACTGAATATGAAATATTATCAAAATAATATTTTGGATATAATAGTGTTATTAAATAATGTCACGTTATTTAATAAAATTGATCACCAACGTCCGTAGTTAATTGAACCGAATTACATTCGATTTGAAGTGCGTACGATTTAATCAAATCGCATATTTGTATATATTCATCAATATATATTCCGATACATTAATTAACCTAACACAAAACTAATTACATGTATTAACATAGGATTAGGCACTAATTACTAGTCCTAATTTGGCGGGTGTTACAAATTTCCCCTTTGTAAGCAACATATTTTTGTGTAACAAATTTATTCAGCCCGCAAATTTTGCGGGTTATGATCTAGTTACAATATATTATAACAATACAAGAGTTACAAATTACCATGACATAAGTTATGATTAAGAATTTGTGTTAATTTATTATATATTTCCTACGAATATATACATTGTTAGAAGTTATTTAATTATATCACCCTTAGTGCGGCTATTATAACATATCCTCCTAAAATGATTTCGTTCCTGAAATCAACGAACTTGTACATTTAACCATATTACTATTATTCCCAGTTATTACAACATATCCCCCTAAAAATGATTTCGTCCCCGAAATCAATGATATTACAAGTTAGTCGAATTTAAGTTTTTGGCCGATTGTTATACAGTGATCTTAACTAATGATGATGCAGTGTTTTTATGAGCGACGATGCAGTGATTCTAATGATGACGCAATGATTTTAACAATGATTCATGATTTTAATCTAACAAAAATGCGACATTTTTTATAGAACAAGACAATATTTTTTCATTGAACAATAACGTAGTATTTTTTGCATCATGATAAGGCAATAATTTGTTTTTTCTATTTACGTTGGTCGTTTTAATTAATCGAGATGATAAAATGGACCAATTAAATGAAAAGAGTAGTAGTGAAGTACATATTATAGAGATATGAAAGTGTATGGTAGATAGATCAAATAAAGTGCAACAATTGAGCTTGATGCCTGATTTAAAAGTAAGAATATTTTTCATTGTCTTTTTTACTTTTGCACGAAATCTTATGCCACTAAGTCAGTAGACTTCAAACAAATGTTTCATTACAATTAATTTTTCCATAACAACTTGAAATTAAAACTCATTTGATTCTTCACCTCCCTAACATTTTCAATTTATATCTTCCATATTTGTTACTCTAATATTCCTATAAATGTGATTGAAAAACATGTTGTTCAATTGAATGTTTTTAATTAGCACCTCCACCACCATCATCATATGCCTTATTTGTGACCTGCAACTTGGTGCTGTCATATTTGAGTGATTATTGTATAGATCTCGTAATTTAAGCCTTATATTTCAAAAATATTTGTCGTTAGCAAGATGGATACATAGCGAGAGGGGCTTTATGTTCACAACTATTAGATTAGCGATTGCAGGTCGCCGGATGTCTGTCATAAGGTGGATGTTTTCCAACAAGTGCATGAGTCGTAGGTCGTGAAGAGGTTGGTTACATGAGTTATTGTAACACCCCAAAATTTAATGATTTGCGGAAGCATACCTGGGTGTTACTAATCAATGTACAAAGCACAAGATATACAGTAAACGACCTCTAAATGAGACGTTGTAAAACGATTTCATAGAAATATATGTTTGAAAACTTAATGTTTTCGTATACAAAAATAGTTCCCTAGAATCCACGCGTATGGCGGGAGATTCTATTACATAATCAACATGTACCAAAGATAACGCTGAGAATCTCCGTTAAATGCAGTTTAGTTGAAAGCATGCGACTCTGGCTATGTCCTGGGGAAATCCTACTCCATATGAGTACCTGAGAATACATGCTAAAAGGTCAACACGAATGTTGGTGAATCTCACAGGTTTGTAAGTAATATCCGTTTTGAACACAAGATTTCATCAATAGTACCCGCAGGCGTAAATCAAGTATTTGCAAATCCAGCAAATGTAAAGTAAATAAGTTATACCGTTGCCATGAGGCTCATAATCGAAGCTTAACCCGTAAGTAATAATTTGCTCCCGTGACATGCTCGTAACTGAGCAAGCATAAGTAACGAAATAATAGTCGCCCGTTTATACAGAACGGTTCGTGGTAGCGCTACTACCCCGGGCGGGGAGGGTCATTTCCCTAATGGATCCATTAACTAGTGTTCGCGCTTAAGTCCATAACTAACGATATATGATGGAGAGACTTCTGTAAATAGTAAATAACTCATGCAATTCCGTTTGGTATAGTAAGCAGTTTTAGTACTTGTGTTCAAGAAAAACAGTGGCATGTATCTCACCCCGTATGTAAAACAGTAAAAGTGGGGCTGTAAGACTCACCTGAGTCTTTGCAAGTACGTTTATATCAATAAACGAGTAAGTAATATCAACCGTAGGTTCTCCGAACCCGTAACCTTCAAATGCCTAAACACATAAGGTTATGTAAGTAGTTGTCTCGCAAGACGTTTCGTTTAGTTGTACCCAACTAGTATGCCCAATGTTTGTCCGTATGTTTGTAATCGTTTGTTGTTAGAAAACATGTTTGGCCCGTTGGTGACGGTGGGTAATAGTCAAAGTATTATCATTGTTTTTGAAGTGTTATACTTATAAATGTATTCCAAAGTGTTTTAGGAGTCGTATCGTATAAGTGTTTGAGGTTGTACAAGTTTAACACTTGGTGTAAAAATAATTTGATAACTCCCTGTTTTTGGCGACACTTGGCTAGTGTCGCTATAGGCGACACTTACGAATTTGGCGTCACTAAGGGAGTGTCGCTAAGATAAATCTGGTTAAGTAGTTCAGCGACACTTTGGTAGTGTCGCTATAGGGGCGACACTTAGGCATAGCGACACTTAGCTAGTGTCGCTAGTACTGTTTTTGGCACACTAGCGACACTTCAGACTGTTCGCCGGAAAATGGACCGAAAACGAGTTTTCCGGCCACCGTTCGATCTAATACTTTTACCCAACCCATTATTGGACATATTAAGCATATATAACCCATAAAAACGTAAAAATGAGTAAAAACGGAGAGTTTTGGGTTTTGCCGGAAACTTACAAAATGCCGAAATGAAAATCCGGAAAGGTAGGAATGTAGATCGTGATGCCGTGGTTCTTTTATTCCAAAGGAGGGGTATGATCCGGTGTCGTTTTGGTGTGTTATTTTGTGAATTTGTGAGGTGGTTGTTGAGAGAAAAGGAGAAGAAAGAGAAAGAAGAAAAGAAAGAAAAGAGAAGAAATGAGGAAGAAGGAAAAGGAGGTGGAGGTTTATCCTCCACTTTCTGTTCACGTTCCGCGCTCCGTGCGGTGTTCGTTTTCTCCGTCATTTAAGCGTTAAATATTTATTTTACTCGTTAATTATCCCTTTTAAATTGCGAATCTTTGTTTAATAATTTAATTGAATTATTCGTCAAATCTTTAAATAATTCGTCTATTTTTGTCTTTAAATCGCGCGTCAACTATTTTATTCGTGTCGACGTTCATTTGTACGATATAATACATACTTAAATATTGTCAAAATAGTATTTGGAAAAGTGATCGCGTTATTTGAACAAAATGTTTCACCAACGTCCGTAAATAATTGAATCGATTTACATTCGATTTAAAACGTGTGCAATTTAGCCAAATCGCGTATTCGTATATATTCATCAATATATAAAAAAAGATACATTAATTAACCTAATGCAAGGACTAATTACATGTATTACAAAAAATCAGATACTAATTACTAGTCCTAATTTGGCAGGTGTTACATTCTCCCCTTGTTAAAGAAATTTCGTCCCGAAATTAGTTCGATTGCACGGTCGGTGCGTTGTCTGGGAAGAGATGTGGGTATTTCCGTCGCATTTGGTCTTCCCGTTCCCAAGTGAATTCCGGACCACTCCGCGAATTCCACCTGACTTTTACGATGGGAATACGACTCTGTTTTAGCTGTTTGACCTCACGGTCCATGATTTCAGCGGGTTCCTCAACGAAATGAAGTTTGTCATCGATGCGAATCTCGTCAAGTTGTATGATAAGTGTCTCATCAGACAAACATTTCTTTAAGTTAGAAATGTGAAAGGTAGGGTGCACGCTGCTGAGTTCGGATGGCAGCTGCAGTCGATATGCCACTGGAACCATCCTCTCGAGGATCTCAAAAGGCCCAATGTACCTGGGATTTAACTTCCCGCGTTTACCAAATCGGATTACGCCTTTCCAAGGTGATACTTTCAAGAGTACTCGATCCCCAACCTGGAACTCGAGGGGTTTGCGTCTCACGTCAGCGTAACTTTTCTGACAATCACGTGCGGCTTTGAGTCGGTTTTGGATTTCAACAATTTTCTCGGTGGTTTCATGTATAAGTTCAGGACCAGTGAGTTGACTATCTCCCACTTCAGTCCAACAGATCGGTGATCGGCACTTACGACCGTATAGTGCCTCAAAAGGTGCAGCCTTAATGCTGGCGTGATAACTGTTATTGTAGGAAAACTCACACAATGGTAGGTGTCTTTCCCAGTTGGTACCAAAATCAACTACGCAGGCTCGTAGCATATCTTCCAGTGTCTGAATAGTTCGTTCGCTCTGACCATCGGTCTGAGGGTGGTACGCGGTACTCATATTGAGACGGGTACCCAATGATTTTTGGAGTGATTGCCAGAAGCGAGATGTGAAACGAGCATCCCTGTCAGAGATGATCGAGATAGGGACACCATGTTGGCAAACGATTTCTTTGATGTAGATTTGTGTGAGGCGTTCCATTTTATCGGTTTTCCTGATTGCCAGGAAACGAGCTGATTTGGTGAGACGATCGACGATCACTCAAATGGTATCGCAACCGCTTGATGACTTAGGAAGTTTGGTTATGAAATCCATGGCAATCTGTTCCCATTTCCATTCAGGAATGTCAGGTTGTTGGAGTAAGCCGGAAGGTTTCTGGTATTCGGCTTTGACTTTCGAACAAGTAAGACACTTGCTGACGTACGTGGCAATTTCAGCTTTCATGTTCGGCCACCAATAAAACTCTTTGATCCCGTGATACATTTTATCAGACCCCGGGTGGATAGAATATTTGGACTTGTGAGCTTCATCCATCACCAAGTCCCGTAGGTTCCCGAAATTAGGCAACCAGATTCGGCTAGAGAAGTACCTAACTCCGTTGGGTTTGATCTCGAATTGTTTATCCATACCTCGTAAAGCCTCGTTTTTGACATTATCGGGTTTGAGAGCTTCGAGTTGAGCGGTGAGGATTTGGATATTCAGGTCGTTGTGAATTGTCATGCTGAGGGCTCGGACCCGAAGTGGTTTCGGTCGTTCTTTACGACTGAGAGCATCGGCAACCACGTTTGCCTTGCCCGGATGATATTTGATCTCACAGTCGTAATCGGTGAGCAACTCGACCCATCGACGCTGCCTCATGTAAAGATCTTTTTGGTCGAAGATGTGTTGGAGACTTTTGTGGTCGGTGAATACAGTACTTCGGGTACCATAAAGGTAATGTCTCCAGAATTTGAGAGCGAACACCACGGCCCCTAACTCGAGGTCGTGAGTTGTGTAGTTCTTCTCGTGAACTTTAAGTTGTCGGGAGGCGTAAGCAATGACCTTGTCTCGTTGCATCAGCACGCAACCGAGACCTTGGTGTGAAGCATCACAGTATACCACGAAGTCATCGGTGCCTTCGGGTAGGGATAGAATGGGTGCACTGCAAAGCTTGAGTTTCAATAGCTGAAAAGCTGACTCTTGTTTATCGGTCCAGTCGAACTTTTTATCCTTTTGAGTCAGTGTCGTGAGTGGTATGGCTATTTTTGAGAAGTTTTTGATGAATCTGCGATAATACCCCGCCAATCCCAAGAATTGGCGTACTTCGGTAGGAGTGGTTGGCACCTGCCAGTTCTTGATAGCCTCGATTTTTGATGGATCTACATGAATTCCCTGACTATCAATCACGTGTCTAAGGAATTGAACGGTTTTCATCCAGAACTCACACTTAGAGAATTTGGCGTAAAGCTCCTCGTGTCTAAGTAGTTCTAGGATGTTTCTGAGATGTTGTGCGTGTTCTTGTTCGTTTCGCGAGTATATAAGGACGTCATCGATGAAGACAATGACAAACTTGTCAAGATAAGGTTTACACACCTGATTCATAAGGTCCATGAATACAGCCGGTGCGTTGGTTAGACCAAAGGGCATCACTTGGAACTCGTAGTGCCCGTAACGGGTTCTGAATGCGGTTTTTGGGATGTCGGCATCACGAACACGCAATTGATGATAACCTGATCGAAGATCAATCTTTGAATAACAGCTTGATCCTTGAAGTTGATCGAACAAATCATCGATTCGAGGAAGTGGGTATCGGTTCTTGACGGTTAGTTTGTTTAACTCTCGGTAGTCGATGCACATTCTGAATGAACCGTCTTTCTTTTTAACAAACAAGACCGGAGCTCCCCAAGGTGAAGAACTCGGTCTGATGAATCCTCTATCCAAGAGTTCCTGTAACTGAGTAGACAACTCCTGAAGTTCGGATGGGGCTAGGCGGTACGGTGCTCGGGCCACCGGTGCGGCACCCGGCACGTGATCAATCGAGAACTCGACCTGTCTAGGTGGAGGTAAACCAGGTAGTTCTTCTGGAAAGACTTCAGGAAAGTCTCTAACGATTGGCACATCTTCAAGTCGCTTCTCCTCCGACTTTTTCTCCGTGATGTGTGCGAGAATTGCTGGGTAACCTTTTCTCAGAAATTTTCGGGTTTTTAAACAGGAGATTATGTTTAGTCTCAACCCACCGGTCTCCCCTTGTATGATCAAGGTTCTACCGACGGCGAGAGGGATGCGGACGATCTTATCATAACGAACAATTTCGGCCCGATGCTTGGACAACCAGTCCATACCCACGATGACGTCGAAACTTCCTAGTTCAACAGGCATAAGATCGATTGAGAAGATTTCGTCGGCTAGGTTTAAAGTGCAATTAGGTATCACACTATCGGTTTCTATGAGTTTACCATTTGCAAGTTCTACTGTGTACTTAACATCTAAGGCCACGGGGGTGATGTCAAGTAGTGGGCAAAACTCATCAGAAATATAGCTCCTATCAGCACCAGTATCAAATAGAATAGAAGCAGATAAGTTGTTGAGGAAGAACATACCCGAAACCACATTCGGGTCTTGATGGGCGTCCCCTGAGTTGATCACGAAGGCTCTGCTTCGAGTGTTTTTGCGGTTGTTGTTGTTGTTGTTGTTCTTCAGTTTGGGGTAGTTGTTCTTGAAATGCCCAGAATTTCCGCACCCAAAGCAGGTCTTTGGTGCATTGGTGCTGGGGGTAGGAATGATAGCTCGACAATCCTTGGCTAGGTGCCCGAACCTTTTACAGTTGGTGCAAGGGCAGGAACCGTCATGATGGCGGTTGCATTTGGAACAGTAGGGTTTGTTCCCGCCGTACCCTTTCTTTTCTGTAGTTCCCGATGAATAAGCCTTAACAGACTCAGGCTTTTTGTTGGTGATTTGGTTGGATGAGTTTGGGTTTCCTTCCCATTTGCGTTTGTTGTTTGCAGATGGGGTAGAAGTTGTGCCACGGCGGACAGAATTTGCCGTTAGCTCATGGGCCATACGGATGGCGCTTTGAATCGTACCCGGTTTGGATGACGTTACTAGATCTTGAAGTCTGTCGGGTAGGCCATCAACATATTTCTCGATCCTCTTGTATTCAGGATCGACCATGGACGGGCACATAAGTGCCAGTTGGTGGAAACGGTTGGTGTACCCGGTGATATCATCACCTTGCATCTTGTGGTTCCAGAATTCCAACTCTAGTTATTTCAGTTTGTCCCTGAGGCAGTACTCACCCCTCAACATCTCCTTCAGCTCCTCCCACGGGAGCTTGTAAGCATTCGCAATACCCACAGTCTGGGCATAGGTGTTCCACCAGGTGAGAGCGGTGTCAGTGAAAGTACTAACGGAGAACTTAACCTTGTCTCCCTCCGCACAGTTGCAGATAAGAAATACATATTCGACTTTCTCGATCCAGCGTACTAGACCGATAGCTCCCTCAGTACCTGCAAAGTTCAGAGGTTTGCAGTTTTGGAAGTCCTTATATGAGCAGGGTTTGGGTTGTGGTCCATTGTTAGCTGTATCTTCGCTACCAGGAGTTGATGTTCGGGTAGCTAGGGCTTGGGCCACACTACGGGCAATCAGACCCGCAATTTCGGCTTCACTGAGGGTGATTTGCCGGCGAGGAGGCATGATGCTGAACAAGAAGAGAACAAGGAAAAGAAATAAGGTAATTGCATGAAATTTATGATATATCACAAGTGTATATGATGAGATACACGATAATAGTACGAAGTGACAATCACATTTCATTTAGATAAACACGTTGGATACAAGGTACGGGTTTTCCCAAAAGATTACAGGGTAATAGTAGTACAAAAGTACCGGGAATTGTTACATCCGGTTGAATTTCATAGGTCCTAATTAAGTAATTAACTGGTTACAAGTTACAGACTGATCTAATCTTGATGCAGATTAATCTGCTCCATTAGCGCGACAAGGCGGTCCACGGTTTCTGCTAGTCTGTTGGTTTGCCTGGCGTTGTCTTCCATCAAGGCCAGTCGTTGTACCAGTGCTCGAGAGTGATCCTCAGTCTCCTGTGAACGCTGTTCACATTCCTCCAGTCGGTTTCTTACGAGTTCATCCGCACCTAATTCAGCGGTCATTGAATCCTGAATTATGCTCACAGAGAGGTTGGTATCTTCTTGTTCTCTCTGAAGTTGTGATATGCGGTCAAGAGCTTGGCGAAACAGGTAGGTCATTCGATGTTGTTCCCGTTCGAGATTCTCGAGCCTTTGCTCCTGACGGCGAAGTTGGGTAGCCAACACTGGCACCGTGAGATGTGCCGAGTTCTGAGAGTTATGAACAGGATAGGGGTTGCTTCGAGGCGACCTAGTGGTCCTCCTGGCTATTCGCGGGTTTCGAGATCCTTGCGGATGCGAGCGTGACAAATTGGGTGGTGTGTTTGCCATTCCTGAGGCAGAGCGTAAGTAAGACGATGCTAATATATATATAAGTATATAGTATCCAGCCTAGTGTCTAGCACGTATCAAGTAATGGTCCGGTTCTCTCGTGGTCAGAGTCAACTAACGCATTCCTGTTCAACATAACCATTTCAGACCTCACATCATTTTTCCTTAATTGTACATAGTTGATCAGGCTATGTTAAATTAAAGTCGTATGCTGTAATTCCTGAACCAATCATGCCTAGTAAGGGAATACTGCCTAATGGTCATAGTCTAGGCCCACTAAATGCAACCTAGTTCACTATAACCTTAGGCTCTGATACCAATCTGTAACACCCCCAAATTTAATGATTTGCGGAAGCATACCTGGGTGTTACTAATCAATATACAAAGCACAAGATATACAGTAAACGACCTCTAAATGAGACGTTGTAAAACGATTTCATAGAAATATATGTTTGAAAACTTAATGTTTTCGTATACAAAAATAGTTCCCTAGAGTCCACGCGTATGGCGGGAGATTCTATTACATAATCAACATGTACCAAAGATAATGCAGAGAATCTCCGTTAAATGCAGTTTAGTTGAAAGCATGCGACTTTGGCTATGTCCTGGGGAAATCCTACTCCATATGAGTACCTGAGAATACATGCTAAAAGGTTAACACGAATGTTGGTGAATCTCACAGGTTTGTAAGTAATATCCGTTTTGAACACAAGATTTCATCAATAGTGCCCGCAGGCGTAAATTAAGTATTTGCAAATCCAGCAAATGTAAAGTAAATAAGTTATACCGTTGCCATGAGGCTCATAATCGAAGCTTAACCCGTAAGTAATAATTTTCTCCCGTGACATGCTCGTAACTGAGCAAGCATAAGTAACGAAATAATAGTCGCCCGTTTATACAGAACGGTTCGTGGTAGCGCTACTACCCCGGGCGGGGAGGGTCATTTCCCTAATGGATCCATTAACTAGTGTTCGCGCTTAAGTCCATAACTAACGATATATGATGGAGAGACTTCTGTAAATAGTAAATAACTCATGCAATTCCGTTTGGTATAGTAAGCAGTTTTAGTACTTGTGTTCAAGAAAAACAGTAGCATGTATCTCACCCCGTATGTAAAACAGTAAAAGTGGGGCTGTAAGACTCACCTGAGTCTTTGCAAGTACGTTTATATCAATAAACGAGTAAGTAATATCAACCGTAGGTTCTCCGAACCCGTAACCTTCAAATGCCTAAACACATAAGGTTATGTAAGTAGTTGTCTCGCAAGACGTTTCGTTTAGTTGTACCCAACTAGTATGCCCAATGTTTGTCCGTATGTTTGTAATCGTTTGTTGTTAGAAAACATGTTTGGCCCGTTGGTGACGGTGGGTAATAGTCAAAGTATTATCATTGTTTTTGAAGTGTTATACTTATAAATGTATTCCAAAGTGTTTTAGGAGTCGTATCGTATAAGTGTTTGAGGTTGTACAAGTTTAACACTTGGTGTAAAAATAATTTGACAACTCCCTGTTTTTGGCGACACTTGGCTAGTGTCGCTATAGGCGACACTTACGAATTTGGCGTCACTAAGGGAGTGTCGCTAAGATAAATCTGGTTAAGTAGTTCAGCGACACTTTGGTAGTGTCGCTATAGGGGCGACACTTAGGCATAGCGACACTTAGCTAGTGTCGCTAGTACTGTTTTTGGCACACTAGCGACACTTCAGACTGTTCGCCGGAAAATGGACCGAAAACGAGTTTTACGGCCACCGTTCGATCTAATACTTTTACCCAACCCATTATTGGACATATTAAGCATATATAACCCATAAAAACGTAAAAATGAGTAAAAACGGAGAGTTTTGGGTTTTGCCGGAAACTTACGAAATGCCGAAATGAAAATCCGGAAAGGTAGGAATGTAGATCGTGATGCCGTGGTTCTTTTATTCCAAAGGAGGGGTATGATCCGGTGTCGTTTTGGTGTGTTATTTTGCGAATTTGTGAGGTGGTTGTTGAGAGAAAAGGAGAAGAAAGAGAAAGAAGAAAAGAAAGAAAAGAGAAGAAATGAGGAAGAAGGAAAAGGAGGTGGAGGTTTATCCTCCACTTTCTGTTCACGTTCCGCGCTCCGTGCGGTGTTCGTTTTCTCCGTCATTTAAGCGTTAAATATTTATTTTACGCGTTAATTATCCCTTTTAAATTGCGAATCTTTGTTTAATAATTTAATTGAATTATTCGTCAAATCTTTAAATAATTCGTCTATTTTTGTCTTTAAATCGCGCGTCAACTATTTTATTCGTGTCGACGTTCATTTGTACGATATAATACATACTTAAATATTGTCAAAATAGTATTTGGAAAAGTGATCGCGTTATTTGAACAAAATGTTTCACCAACGTCCGTAAATAAGTGAATCGATTTACATTCGATTTAAAACGTGTGCGATTTAGCCAAATCGCGTATTCGTATATATTCATCAATATATATAAAAAGATACTTTAATTAACCTAATCCAAGGACTAATTACATGTATTACAGAAAATCAGATACTAATTACTAGTCCTAATTTGGCAGGTGTTACAGTTATCGTTTTTTATTTGTTAGCTTAGGTATTATGATGACTAAATGTGATAATCCTCGGCGGCAGCGGATGGCGGTGGTTGATGATGACAGACGGAGGTCGATGATGGTTGTCGGAGATCGACGATGTTCGGTTGCCAGCGGCCACCGGTATGCTGGTGGTGGATAGAGAGAATCGCAAATGAAGAAAGAAGAGAGAAACGTGAGAGTTATTTTTACCAAAGTACCCTTCATAGTGTAAAGTAAAAATGATGGCGTGGCTCATGTTTATTAGCTGCCCCTCCTGTCGCACCATGCCGTGGCAGAATCACAACGAGGCATGACTAATCTGAATCACAACAAAGTTACAACGAACGACCTCTATATGAGTCGTTTTCAAAATACATTTCCGAAAATACATTGTTTTAAACATAACTGTTTCAACCGAAATTTAACCCTAGAGTTCACATCTAAAACAAGAGATTCTTATGCATAACCAAATGTAGCAAAAATAGTAATGCAACGAAATCTCTGGTAAATGAAGTTGCAAAATATGTGACTCTAGTATGATATTCTTAAAGCTATCCATGAAAATGCGGCTTAAGGACTTGAGAGATACATGCTAAAATGTCAACATAAAGTTGGTGAGCTCATAGATTTAAACAGTTGTAAATGAAAACATGAACCACAAGATTTCCATAGTGTTGCACGAATGCAAAATAAAGTATACTATTGGTATGAGCTCACGCATTCGAAACTTCACAGTTTATGTTGGTGCCTGTTGTAAGTGTCTAATCCAGCACACTTAGTGGATCAAATAATTATGCGTTCGTTTGACCAGTTAGCCACCCGGACGGGGGTGTCAACCTAGATAGATCTATTCACAATATCCGCGTTTAAGTCCATAACTAAAGAACCATGATATGAGAGGCCTTAATGGATTAGTAAGCTACTCATGCAATACATATATGTTTTTCCTGTACTTGTGTTCATAAAATCTGAGCATGTATTCTCACCCCAATAATACAAGTAAAAAGGGGCTATGAGACTCACCTTAGTGTGAGTGCTAACGTTTCAAAAAGCAAATGTGTGTTCCCAAATGTAACCTCCTAGCGCCCTAAACGCATAAGGTTATTCGAATAAGTAGATGTCTAAAAGCCCATCTATGCTAGTTGTTCACATCAACTAATAAGATCATGTGTATTTCATTTTCAAAAACTGTACGACCCGTTTGTGATATTTTTGAATAATAATATTTCTTAAAAATATAATTATTCTCATTTTGTTTCACGTTTGTACTTAGTATTTCTTACAATTATTATTATAGTCGTTTTGTCCTATACTTAGTACTTAACGTTTCTCGAAAATACTAATATAAGTGTTTCGTCTTATAATTAGTATATAGTGTTTCTTGAATATACTAATATAATTGTTTCGTTATATAATTAGTATATAATGTTTCTTGAATATATGACTAGTTCTTTATCAATATCCACGTTATATGTTCATAAATTGTCCCGCATCGTTTGCGTTTAAAGTTTCGATAATTATATACTTAAACGTCCATTAGATTAATAGTCCTCGTCTTAAACGAAAATTGTCCAGAAATTGTTCTTCCGTGTAACGTCACTTTGACTAGTCAAACTTTGATGTTTTGTCCCGAGATTTTTATCACATGTTCAAATATATCTTAGGTTCATTAAAAAGTAAGATTCATAATTTTTGTCCACGAATAAAGTGTCCAAAATAATATATATATATATATATATATATATATATATGCAAACAGGTACAGCAATTAACATTTTCGGATATGTGTCAAGAGATTTATTTGTTGACCGAGTTATACATATTTTCACGAAATAAGATTATAGTACTTTTAAAGCTAACACAAAATGTGACTTTTAGGAAAAAAACCTTACATTATTTGAACTTATGTACAAAAAGTTATGGCCTCTTAAAGTTAGACCAAGAATCTGTCACTCAAGAACAGATTTGATACTTCATCTTTAAAAATCATTTTGAGGTATCAAATCTTATCTAAAAATCATGAAACCACTTGAATTTAAAAGCCAACATTCTGAACTTTATTTTAGACTCAAGAATCGTTCATTTTGGTTTTGTTTTGGTCGAGTTAACAAGAGTTGTAGTCGGACCATAATCTGTTCCAGAAAGTGTTCATCACTTTTGAGTTTGTTTTGTTGATTCTTACCATTTAAAACATGATTTAAACATATATTTAGCCAAGATTTTTAGTGAGTGAACTACTAGCATGTTTATAAAAAAAATCTATAAAAGAAAAGTTTAAGGGTAAGTGTTTCCTTAAAAAGCTTTTGGATGAAAAACAAGAAGAAGAAAAACAAGAAGGATTGAGCTTCCAAATCTCCTAGCTTTGTGTTCTTGCAAATGATGATGATGAATTTCCATGATGATGATATAAAGATGATGATATGTTCTTGCAACAATGAAGATGATGGTGGATGAGGTTTGAGAGAAAATTGAGAGAAATGAGGAAGAGTGTAAGGGGTGTTGTGTGTTGAAGTGGTGAAGAAAAGAGGTGAAGTATAGGGAGGGTTGAGGGGGCCGGCCAACGTTCATGTTACTCGGAATCCATCCGAGTGTTTGTACGTAATTCAAATTAATTACGTATATGAAATGCGTCAAGTATATAGCCTAAATAGATACTAAATACAAGAAATGACATTTTAATTAAAGGTGAATAATGTTAACCTTAAATTGTTGGTTGTCACACCTCCTCTTTTTGAAGCCTCTGCCTCTGTGAACCGTATCTATTTCTTAGAAGCATGTAACTGTTTTTGTCCTTTTTATTGGGTCTTTTAATATAATCTTTGAGGCTTCCAAAAGAAACAAGATATAATTGGTTTTCAAACAAATTGCACATTAAAGAAAATTGTGAGGACCAGTCAATCATGATTAGAAGTAGGCATGTAAGTGAACCGAACGTTCGATGAATAATTCGCGAACCTTTCGACGGGAAGTTTGTTTCGTTATATGAATGAACATGAACAAAAGTTTTCGTTCGTTTAATTATATTAACGAACATGAACATATGTCTCGCTTGTTTATTTACATTTGTGAACGTTCGATAGCATGTTCGTGAACGTCCGGTAACATGTTCGTTTGTTAACAAATAGTTTAATCAAATTAATATATACTATGTATTTGTATATCTAATAATAATCTCATATAATTCTAAATATAATAGTATTAAATGTTTAGATATTTTTATATTTTACATTTTCCTCCTACATTATATTATATTATTTATATATATATATATATATATATATATATATATATATATATATATATATATATATATACTTAGGGTGCAGTGAGAACACAATGTTTACGTGAGAACACATCCTAGCCATCCATTTTTTGATCAAAAAAACTGATTTTGGAGGTGGCAATTGTGTAAATATTTGAAGTTTGATTTTGGTGGGTTCACATAAGGGTTGCTTAGTGAAGTTTAATTTTTTTTCCGGGGATAATACTGTGACACCCCCAAATTTAATGCTTTGCGGAAGCGAGTTTTGGGTGCCACTAATCAAATATCAAATACCAAGATTAATAGCAAACGACTCTAAATGAGACGTTTTAGAAAATACATTCATTACCAAAAGTAGTACAAGGTTTTAAGTCATAAGTATACATCATTAGCGAGTTCGCAAAATGATTCTGAAGATTTTAAATACATAACCAAAGTACAAAAGATAATGCAAGTAAAATCTTCGTAAGGGTGTATGCATGCGACTCGTACTATCTTAGCATATCCTGCGGCCATCCTTACTGAGCAACCCTACTGTTGATGTGTACCTGAGAATGCATTACTAAAAACGTCAACCAAAAGGTTGGTGAATCTCACAGGTTTATAACAATAGTAACAATTACACAATGTAATTAAGTAAGTAAGTATCAATTACGCACGAGTAATTAAGTAAGTTCGTATCAATCACACACCGGTGATTAAGTAAGCAAGTTCAATTACACACAGGTAATTAAGTAAGTAACATCAATTACACAACAGTAATTAGGTAAGTTTGTTCTGCCATGAGCCATCATAGTCGAAGCTTAACATGTCTGTAATTGTGCCCCCGTGAGTGCTAATCCAAAAACACTCATATGTAACGAGTAGAAAACACCTGTTTATACGAGTAATGGTTCGTGGTTGCACTACCACCCCAGGCGGGGATTGTCAGTCCCATATGGATCCATACACTAAAACTCGCGCTTATCCGATAACTGACGACTATGATTCAGAGGACTTCATTGGATTAATCGTAACTCATGTATGTCTGTAAGTCTGTAAGTTTGTAAGTCTATTGTAACATCCGTAAAATGGGTCTAGAAACTTTATATAATTTCCTGATTTTAATAATTGTTTATGTGTTAGGAAAATTATATGGTTTGGTTTATTTGAAAATAAATATGTAAAAGAGTCACAGGTTTTATTGTGACTAATGAAATATTAATTGTTTTAACTTAATATAGTTGACGGTACAATAAAATGTTTGGACTCGCAAGTGGTTTTCGGGTTCCAGACAATAGGTTGAGAAGGGGTATTAAATTATACCCGTATATTGAAGGTCGGTTAAGGGAACCGACTCAATCCCTTTTATTTCTTTTTGTTCTCTGTTTCATTTTGTAAACACAAACTAATATACATAGTATGAATTTGAAAGAGAAACCCAAATCTGAAAGTCCTTTACTTGTTAACTGATTGAATCCTTTCATCATCATCAACAGATTATCATCACCTAGTTCTTAATTTGGTAAGTGTTCTTCATATATAAATATGCTAAAATGCTAGGGTTTATGTTTAAACATGAAATTGATGATTGATGTGATGATATTTGATGTTAGTTGTTGCTAGAAACTGTTGTTTGTGAAATATAATCGATGTTATTACCGAATCATAAGTAAATTAGAAGATTAGTTCGTCACAGGGTTGAATTCGTTTGAAGCTGATGAACTGTGTCCTGTGACCGGCAGTCAAGCTTTGAGACCGGCGGTCGAGAGGCCTGGCCGGCGGTCAAACGATTTAGCCGGCGGCTAAATGCCCCAAACGCAGAAAATAACCAGGTCGTGACTCGATTTAGATATGAGTCAGAATAGTTTTGGTTGTTGCTTTGTTAGTGACATAATAAGATTGGTTTAATGCTAAAATTCGTGATGTTGATGATGTAATGAAATTAGTATGATACTAGTGATTGTAATAGTAGATTAATCTTACATAGATTATGATGATAATTGTGATGATATACAAAATGTGAATAGATAAGTCTTGCTAAAGACTTAACATATAAAGTGGCGATATAAGTGATCTGATATATATATATTGTGAATTGAGATGATGTGATATGTTATATGATTATAACGTGTATTGTTTATTATAACAAGTTTGTTATTGATGCTGAGTACTGACTTGTGATGTTTTGTGGTGATTTCAGATAAGCAAGAGACTCAGTGACATTAGACTACTGAGTGGACGACTGAGGTAATTGGTGAGTGGATCGATAACCCTCAGTTTGATTTAGTTGTAACAGGTTTGTTACAACAGGTGATTATATTATTACTATTGCTTTGATTGCCATGATTGTTATGGTTTATTAGTAATAATACTGTGAATAGATTGTTGACCTGATATGATGACTTGTTGAGTGTGTCGATAAGTGATTACGTGATATATGGCCATAGTGCATTGATGATTAGTGCCTTGTGATTATGTGATAAGTGATATGGAGGCCAGGCATGGGGCTGGGCTTGGATTGCTATTGGTTGGATAACACAGGGTCTTAGTACAAGTTTTATTGTCGTAGCCTGTGTTGTATGAGTAATAGCACCAAGTAGTCGGTTAAACCTCTGTATGGGCCTGCAGTTGGTTTGAAAGTGTTCTTTGAGGCTGATACTCAAGAACCACCGGTCCTCTATGGTGATAAGTGATAGTGATGTGAAAAGTGACAGTGATGTGATAAGTGATAAACAGTTGAGTTGTGCTTATAATTATTTATTGTGCACAAGTTTGTTATGCTAAGTCAGTCTGTTGATTGTTGATTTACTCACTTAGCAGTTGTGCTAATCCCACCACTTTAAATACTTCTTGCAGGTTATGATTACATAATTGATTGAGCAAGAACTGTTGACCTGGATGGAATGTTTGAAGAACGTGCGTATACTCTGATATCTGATTTGATTAAATCGGTAGTGTTTATGATTATATAACACCTCGTTTGTAGTATTTTGATTTGAAAAATAATAAACTGTGATGTATAAAGTTTGAAAAAGTTTTATGAAATCTTGATGTAATGTACGTTAATATATTGAGACCTACACTTCCTAGTCGAATAATATTATTATAATGGTTATTGAAATGAGAGGTGTTATAAGTTGGTATCAGAGCATAGGTTTGGGTGAATTGGACAGTGGTAGGTGTTCAATCCCAAATCTATGGTTGTGTTGGTCAAACATTCCAGATGTGGGATTTAGCTGTGTTGGGAATCGGTTAGTATATTAAGTACTAACGATTGACAGATTTGTGAGTTGTTGTTTTGAGTACAGGTATGGCAGAAAATGAGCACCTGACCAGTACCCTCAACGGTTCCCCGAGATTGGATGTCCTTGATACAGAGACAAATACAGAGAAACATGGTCAGATAGATACAGCATTCTCAGTTGAGGAGCATATAGCTAGAAATGAGTATGTATTACATGTTGGATCTTCTCAGCAGCATTTACAGTCGCAGTATCAGGTTATGAGCACTGTTTCACAGCCTAGGGTGTCATCTTCAGGGCCTATTACTTATCAGGTACCGGTGTTTCTATCACCATATCAACAGAGAACGGGTTGTTCATTTAAAACCTTTATGTCTTGTAAACCTTCAAATTATTATGGAACTTTTGACCCATCTGTTACACTTGAGTGGTTACGGGATACTGAGAGAAAACTTGAGGTGTGCCACTGTGAGGAAGAATTTAAGGTTTCTTATGCAGAACAGCTTTTTAAAGGACAGGCAATGTTTTGGTGGGATTCGATTACAGCAAATCTGACAACACAACAGAAAGCATCCATTCGATGGAGTGATTTTTATAATGAGGTATGTCGACAGTATTGTTCTGAGTTTGATGTGTCACGCATTAGACAGGAATTCATGGGATTACAGTTAACTGATGAGATGACTATAGATGAGTTGATTACACAGTTTACAGAGAAATTGAGGTTTGTGCAGCAATGGGTACCAAATGATAGAACTAAGATAGATCATTTTGTTGAAGTTTTACCACCAGAGTATCGTACGACAGTGAGATTGGCAAGTTCTCTTGCAGATGCTTTTGCTTTAGCCCGTTTGGTGGATAGTGATTTACGAGCTCAGAGTATCCAGAATAAAGAAAGGATTGTATATCCAGTTGAAAGTGAACCTTTTGATAAAGGTAAACATAAAAGACAGAGCAGAAAGTCAAAAAGTCCTAGAGTTTCGGATGATCGATCTCTTTGGTGTAATGATTGTAAATCCAGACATACGGGAAAATGTACTTCCCAAACTACTAGATGCATTAAGTGTGGATTGATTGGGCATAAAGTGAGGAATTGTAATTATCCTGAGAAAGTATGTTGGAATTGTCAGAGACAAGGTCATCATGCGGGGCAGTGTCCAGAAGAGATAAGACAGGGATCGGGTTTGGTCGGTGCATCGTCGTCTTCTGGCCATAAGCGGAGGAATCTGCAGTTAGCAGCTGGCAGATTTTCTGATGACAGTTGATAAAGCTGTCAGGATGGTGGACATCATTCCAGGTATTTCTGTATTTACCTTGTACTGGTGTGTGTTTATATGATTTGGAACTAATTGTACATTTATATTGTGATTATGTGATAAATTGAAAGTGACCCTTAGTGATTATAATTCTTTTAGAATAAAGATAGTTGAGAATGAAATGGTTTATGTTACTGTGTTAGTGACTGAGATTAAGTGTTTGATATAGAGTCATGATATTTGATGATCTGTGTTAGTGTAAATCCTTAGTTGATACAAACTTTGGTATAAAGTGGGCAAATAATATATTATAGTGAAAGAAAGTAATAATTATCCTTAATAGATGAGTCGTGTGATTGACTTAAGAAAATGAGAACATAATTATGTTGTTGAGTTCAGAATGTTATAGGAATTTGCTGAACTGGATATGTTGACAATTTGAAAGGAGTTATTAGTGTTTGACGAAATTGTTGAATTAATCTGATTGAATGATAAATTACTGAATTGATATGATTCAGAGTGTAAGTTGAAAAGAGGAGATATCATGAGTGCTCGTTGAATCAGTGTGATTGTTACAAGTCTGCTTATATTATTGAGATTAATAAATGCTCATGTGATTTTAGTGGATCAAATAATATGAATATGTCGCTTTGTTGGACAAGTTGTAAATTATGACATGATGACATTTTGATTAAAGATTGGATTAGAGCATATATGTGATTGTGACTAGTTCTTGGAACTATAAAAAAAGAAGATTATTCTTATGTTAGTTTATCAACTTCATAAATTTGATTTTGATAGATGAAAAGTTGAGACATGTTGATTGTAGCAATGAGTTTAAAATGGATTATCCCAAGTTGAGGATTGAATTTGATTGAAACAGTTTTGTAAATTAACTGTTGTTTTGTGCCATATGATGGACTTATTAACTTGTAAAGTATTATATACTTTTGATGAGATGAGATGGTGTTTGATGCACAGAGATTAGATTATTGATATTAATAATGATAACTTGAGTTACCTGAGAGGAATTAATCATTATGACTTGGAGTTGATAGTTGATGTCGTGTTGTGAATCCGGAGACAGTGTTTAGATGGTATTAAATGATTGTTGAACAACTTTAGAGAATTAAAGATTATTAATCTTGAGTTCGAGCAGTAGATTTGAAACTTTCGAGATGTGACTTTGACTGAACCTTTTAGTCGAATCTGATTGTTAATTAATTGGAAGGTGTTAAAGTGAGTGAAACAAGATTTGACTTTGTGTTGTGATACAATTCACCTGATTGAACTATGTTGTTATGAAATGACTTGAGATTACTCCCATTGTGTTTATTAATTCTGTTGAAATAGAATTGAGGGATTGTGACAACTCCCAAATTTCTATATGTTTTTGTGCATATTAGTAATACAGATCTTACGCTAATTCCCTACTTAAGTGAATTCAAAAATATTTTGTGAGATAAGTCTAGCGTGCCCAACTATTTTAATACGCGGTGTATTACTATTTTGTAATTACTTATAATTACACAAAAACAATCGAGTGTGACCCAACAACTACACGAATGTTGGTGATACAAATTTTAAATAACGCAAAACTACTTTAAATACTAGTTATTTACTTTGAATTATGATTCTATAAGGTTTAAGCCTAACATCTTAACGGATAAGATTATACATTTTATATATAACGTAGTGGACACGAGGCGAATTCACGAATCAAACTCGACAACTGAAACTAAACTCAACGACTAAATTGAAATCACGAAAGAAAGTATTTAGAATAACACTTCGAGAAAAATTTAACGAAACGTTAACTAAACAAAACAAACTAACACCTAAACGACTAAACGTTAAATGCAATTAACGATTTAGGAACCAAAATATCTACTCAATCATATGGGGGACAAATTAATACAAGAACCATACTCTTGTTGACTTAAAAATCTGCCATCCACTACTCCATACTCCCACATGATCAATTCTTATTCACACACTCAACAAACACAAACACACAAACTTTTCCTCCCATCTTTTCCTTCTCTCACGAGCTTTCCTAGCAGCCACCCCATCTACACCAAACGATAATCATACAACTACCAAAACATCCATCATCTTCTTGCAAAGGAGAAGCAAAGCTAGAAACAAGAACAAGCACCAACAAGTTTCATCATCATCTCCATTCATTCTCCACTCTTCTAAGCATTGTAAGGAACACTTTCCTTCTACTAATATTTCATGATTTTAACTTTTTAACATGTTAAAATCTCACCATCTAAAAGATCATGTTAAAAATCGTAACGAAAACAAACAAAACCGAAATATTTGGTGAAAAGATTTCTGGACAGATTTTTCTGTCACCGTATAAAAATTGTATAAAATCGTACGAGTAACGAAAACACTTGAGACCACTTGGAAAATCTTGGTATTTATGTTAAGAACAACTTTCATGAAGAACGTTTCGATTGAAAATGCACAGATTATGATCTAGCAATTGATTCGTAAAACTTTGGTATGAAAAACGAATTTCTGGGCAGGCATGATCACGATTTTTTTAAAAATATTGTGGATGTCTAAAAATCATGAAAATAATACTGAAAGTAGATGATATATGTGGAAACATCGTGTAAAAATTTCGGATTCGTTCGATAATTTTTGTCCCCCGAAAACGGTCCCGAAAGTAGTCGAAAAATCTGTAAAATGGGTTTCGGGGACTGTTTTTGTATACTTTAAATAACCACACTTTTTGGTCAACCACGAAACAAAACGATAATTTTTCCGAGCTCCATAAACATATTTAAGGTGTTCCTAAAAGTTTCTGGTCAAACCGAACACGTTTGACCAAGTCGATATAAACGAGCCATAAACGATAAACGTAAGCCGACAAATATTAAACGTTAAGCCCATAAAACCCGAACGGGTTATATCCTTAAATGGGCCTAACGAGATTCATTTTAATAAATGGGCCGGAATTTGTTATGATTCTCGTTTGGGCCAAATGAGTTACAAATTAAATTGGGCCGGATTATATGTAATTGGGCCGCAATAGTTTGGGTTTGAATGTTAATGGGCCGGGTGAGTTACTTCCATAATGGGCCGAATGAGTTAAATCATATTGGGTCAAACCCGAAGGACCACGAAACCTTAAACTTAAACGTGACTCGAGTTAGTACCTTGGAACGTGTAAATATAAACGAAAAACGAACAATTCATTTTTATCACGTTACGATATAAATAAAATTTATAAACTTTGATATACATATCTCGACAAACGATAACTTTCGAGACGATAACATATATTCATTTTATAAACGGAAATGAATACGACAAATAGAATGTAAACAACTTAACATATCGTTGACACATTATTTTGTGCATATATATAACGAACGACAAACTTTATATATATATATATATATATATATATATATATATATATATATATATATATATATATATGTACATATGCCATTTAAACGTGACTAAGAATTGAATGTAGCATAATCACAAACGATCGTTTCTCTTAACAACGAAAACTTATATATTGTTATACTTCAACAACGTATTCAAAAATATACATACATACATACATATATATGGGTATATATATATATATATATATATATATATATATATATATATATATATATATATATACACACATACGACTCTCATAGTTATATATTTACATATATATACAAATGGATTACACTTTTAACAAACGTACAATGTGATAATATACAACAAGTATATGGATATACATATATACATAGAACAAGAGTATATATGTACAATGGGAATAAAATAACATATATATATATATATATATATATACAACAACGAACATGTATATGTACATGACTTGAGAAACAGTAATAATATTTCAGCAATACGTCACCAACAACTTACACAATTAAGAAATCAACAATTTCTTCAAACAAACAAACCATTAACATAAGTTGATTAAACAAATCAACCGTACTTATTTTAATACATTTAATGTATATAGGTTAACACACCTTGGGCAATCATCTGTCGGCTGCTAGCATTCATACCGAGCAAACTACTGTGAGTTCACAGCCCCTTTTTCACTATTTTAATGCTTTTAAAACTTGGGGTGAAAAATATAACAACCGTCTTGCTTTAACATGCAACATCTGTTCTTGATTTCTTTGTGTGCTTATGTGCTATTGGTTTTATGAATGATTTCATATTCTGTTTGTGAACTATTTGTGTATACCTACATGCTGCTGTATAAACAACTCATAGGATTTACGTTCCTACAAACTTTACTTTACGATACTTGCTTTCCTATAGGTGCTTCTGGATTAGGATACTTACCTTCCTACAGACCGTCTTGAGAAACTTTATTTGACTTTCATGTCAACAATTCTTGAATGAATATGGTTTAACAAACCACTTAAAAACATAAAACCTGTGAATTCACTCAACCATGTGTTGACTTTTTACTATGTTTTTCAGGTGATTCACAGCACAAGTAAGAATGCATACTTACGGAGTTAGGCGATCTATGAAGAATTAGGATGCCACATTTTGGGACAATTCAAGATTTATTTTGTACAATTAATACAATTTATACGACTTAACGAGTCGTAGTACTTTTGTAAACAAATCAATTACTAAAATGGCATCTTAATTTAATTGTTCTGCAATAATCGTACGCTCTGATCTGCATGATGTTCAACGTTAACGTCAGCACCCCCGCTTACTCTAATGCTTCAGCAAATAGCGCGTTGACCGCGTTGACCGAATTTGGGGGTGTCACAGGGATGATAAGATAATTCAAGTTACCACTTAGGTGACTGGGATTAGTGTTTGATACTGGGCCATATTTTTGGGAGGAATTTTGTTAATGTCAATCTTTTGTTTAATAAGATTTTGACATTTGATGAATGAGACAAATTGGTGATGCTGGAAATTGATAATGGATCGATTTTGAGATAATTTGTATAATTTGATTTGGCGAATGTGAGAATAATTATCCCTTAGATTAATTACGATTGTGAACCAGTACTGGTGCTTGCGGGGAACAGATAGAAGCTTGTACATTGAAATATGTGCATGTGGAAAGAATTCAAAACCTGTAATTACATTTATAAGTTACTCACGGAGTAACGTGTGACGTGTGTATCTATTATGATTAAGTAGTTGATGATGCTACCCTTGACTTGGAATTTATAACGATTGTTTTGCTTGAAACTCAAGAGACATTGTTGATGGATATATCAAATCAAAGACTTAATTGTGAGACTTGGTATTAGTGAAATCGTTGTTGGATTTGATGGGAATTATCCAATATATTTGACAGTCTTTTTAGACTTAGTGAATTGATCGAAAGCTGTTAGCGTGAACTATTGATGGAAAATAATCTAAATTCCGGAAATTATTATTGATCTGTGTTAGTGGATTAAAGACTGTTGAGTCTTGTATGGAATTCAGTTATTGGAGATGTGATTGAAACTCTTAAGTGTTTGTTGATTGTGTATTCGAGGATTATATAAAGATTTGAAATCATTATAATGATGGATTATCATAGAGCGGATGTGATATTATAGTGGATTCTGATCATTGGGATTTGAGTATAAACCGGTGTATTAATTGATCCTTGTGGATATTATGTGATTATATTATCTTGAATTTTGAGCTGGATTAGATTTAGGGGACGAAATCTCTTTAAGGGGGAGAGATTTGTAACATCCGCAAAATGGGTCTAGAAACTTTATATAATTTCCTGATTTTAATAATTGTTTATGTGTTAGGAAAATTATATGGTTTGGTTTATTTGAAAATAAATATGTAAAAGAGTCACAGGTTTTATTGTGACTAATGAAATATTAATTGTTTTAAATTAATATAGTTGACGGTACAATAAAATGTTTGGACTCGCAAGTGGTTTTCGGGTTCCAGACAATAGGTTGAGAAGGGGTATTAAATTATACCCGTATATTGAAGGTCGGTTAAGGGAACCGACTCAATCCCTTTTATTTCTTTTTGTTCTCTGTTTCATTTTGTAAACACAAACTAATATACATAGTATGAATTTGAAAGAGAAACCCAAATCTGAAAGTCCTTTACTTGTTAACTGATTGAATCCTTTCATCATCATCAACAGATTATCATCACCTAGTTCTTAATTTGGTAAGTGTTCTTCATATATAAATATGCTAAAATGCTAGGGTTTATGTTTAAACATGAAATTGATGATTGATGTGATGATATTTGATGTTAGTTGTTGCTAGAAACTGTTGTTTGTGAAATATAATCGATGCTATTACCGAATCATAAGTAAATTAGAAGATTAGTTCATCACAGGGTTGAATTCGTTTGAAGCTGATGAACTGTGTCCTGTGACCGGCGGTCAAGCTTTGAGACCGGCGGTCGAGAGGCCTGGCCGGCGGTCAAACGATTTAGCCGGCGGCTAAATGCCCCAAACGCAGAAAATAACCAGGTCGTGACTCGATTTAGATATGAGTCAGAATAGTTTTGGTTGCTGCTTTGTTAGTGACATAATGAGATTGGTTTAATGCTAAAATTCGTGATGTTGATGATGTAATGAAATTAGTATGATACTAGTGATTGTAATAGTAGATTAATCTTACATAGATTATGATGATAATTGTGATGATATACAAAATGTGAATAGATAAGTCTTGCTAAAGACTTAACATATAAAGTGGCGATATAAGTGATCTGATATATATATTGTGAATTGAGATGATGTGATATGTTATATGATTATAACATGTATTGTTTATTATAACAAGTTTGTTATTGATGCTGAGTACTGACTTGTGATGTTTTGTGGTGATTTCAAATAAGCAAGAGACTCAGTGACATTAGACTACTGAGTGGACGACTGAGGTAATTGGTGAGTGGATCGATAACCCTCAGTTTGATTTAGTTGTAACAGGTTTGTTACAACAGGTGATTGTATTATTACTATTGCCTTGATTGCCATGATTGTTATGGTTTATTAGTAATAATACTGTGAATAGATTGTTGACCTGATATGATGACTTGTTGAGTGTGTCGTTAAGTGATTACGTGATATATGGCCATAGTGCATTGATGATTAGTGCCTTGTGATTATGTGATAAGTGATATGGAGGCCAGGCATGGGGCTGGGCTTGGATTGCTATTGGTTGGATAACACAGGGTCTTAGTACAAGTTTTATTGTCGTAGCCTGTGTTGTATGAGTAATAGCACCAAGTAATCGGTTAAACCTCTGTATGGGCCTGCAGTTGGTTTGAAAGTGTTCTTTGAGGCTGATACTCAAGAACCACCGGTCCTCTATGGTGATAAGTGATAGTGATATGAAAAGTGACAGTGATGTGATAAGTGATAAACAGTTGAGTTGTGCTTATAATTATTTGTTGTGCACAAGTTTGTTATGCTAAGTCAGTCTGTTGATTGTTGATTTACTCACTTAGCAGTTGTGCTAATCCCACCACTTTAAATACTTCTTGCAGGTTATGATTACATAATTGATTGAGCAAGAACTGTTGACCTGGATGGAATGTTTGAAGAACGTGCGTACACTCTGATATCTGATTTGATTAAATCGGTAGTGTTTGTGATTATATAACACCTCGTTTGTAGTATTTTGATTTGAAAAATAATAAACTGTGATGTATAAAGTTTGAAAAAGTTTTATGAAATCTTGATGTAATGTACGTTAATATATTGAGACCTACGCTTCCGAGTCGAATAATATTATTATAATGGTTATTGAAATGAGGGGTGTTATATCTGTAAAGTCTGTAACTTTGTAATGTCTGTAAGTTTGTAAGTCTGTAAGTCTGTAAGTTTGTAATTCTGTACAACACTAAGTTCGTGAGTCTGTCAAACAGTACGTTTATAAGTCGGTAAGACCATAAGCACAAGTTGGTAAAGTAGTAAGTCTGTAAGACGATGAGTTTGTAGACTGTAAGTCTGTAAAGTAGTAATCAACAAGTTTGCAACTCAGCAAAACGTTTTGTTTATAAGTTTGTACTACAGTAAGTACCAGTTGATAAACAATACACTTGTACATGTATTCAGGCAAAGCAAGTAAGTTCAGTAAACAGGTAATGCATCTCCCCCAAAATAGTAAAACAGAAAAATGGGGCTGTGAGACTCACCTGTAGAGCAAGCAATCCTAAAGTGCGCGCGTGAACCAACGTAATCTCCTAGTGTCCTAAACACGCGAGATTGTACAGGTGTAAGTGAATACTTTAATTAATCGTTCGTATAGTTGTTTGTTTGATTAATTGAGTCCAAAGTATTCGCCTCGTATTTACGTTTGAAGTTTTGTAAAATGTACGGTCCATTGGTGACGGATTGAAATTATATTCCAAAAATATAATTTAGTTAGTTTTGTATAAATATACTTTGTTTATATCCATATTGTATAAATATATATTCGTGAGGAATGAATTTGATACGTATTTTATAAAAACTGAATTTTTGAAACGGATCCGTAGGTGATCCGTGGGGAATCCGTGGGTGATCCGCCGGATCATAGCTGATCCGCAGGATCAAGGCCATTTTCAGGGTCTGTTCGTATCAGATCATTCCCAAACCCATTTTTAATCCAATCTTTCAACATAATCAGTTTATATAACGTTAAAACATGGTAATATATGTTATCTAAATGCTAAAATTCGAAAGTAAAGTGAACGATCCTTACGATTTTAAAATGGAACCGTGAGATGATGATGATGAGCTCGAAGATGATGATGATGAAGAAGAAGAAGATGAACAAGATGATGATGATTATGATTCTGGTTCTTGTTGTTGTTGATGGTCAAGATGATGATGATTTTGAATCCGAAAGGGAGAGAGCAGAGAAGAGAAAGAGACTGAGTTCTTTGTGTGCGTGTGTGTGTATTCAAATAATTGAGGTCGGTTTGTATACCGGCCTCCAATAATTGAGATTTAATGGTACCCGTGTTCGCGTACCCGATCGTAAAGTAGTATAATCTTTTAAAATGATAAATCTATAAAAATATAATCGTATATATTTTTAATTGAAATGTTTTATAAAAATATTTTAAGTGAGATATAAAATTATATCTTTGTTTCGACTCGTGTTGACGGATAGTTTTCTGTATCCAAAAATGTTTTGAATAATTTTCTGAGTACACAAATATTATATCTATCAATAATATTTCGGTTGGGGATGTTTTGTACTAACTTTTGTTTCGCAGTCTCTGAGTATTTTCAGATTGCTCGAGAATGATTTTAGTAATCGCTTAACGTTATATATATATGCTTATATATATAATATTCGAATTAAAAAGTTTAAATTCGGACGAAAATTTGGGTCATTTTTGACTGGGTGTCACAAATACACAAATAGGTCACTATACTTTACGAAAATGTTAATCTGGGTTACTACACTTTAAAAATGTTTAGTTGGGTTATTGTACTTGTAAAAATGTTCAATTAGGTTACCAAACTTTAGACATAGTTGCTATAGCCAAGATGAGGCCGTTTACTAAACCTAAAAATGTTCAATTGGGTCACTATTTTTTTTAACCGAAATTAAGCAAAATAGGTGGGTGTTAAAAAAAAAAAAAAAAAAAAACTTCACCTCAGCAAGCTGATGTGAACCAAAAAAAAAAAAAAGTTTTACCTGAGCAAAAGTGATGTGAACCCGCCAAAATCAGACTTCAAAATAATTACAAATTTGTCACCTCCAAAATCTATATATATATGTGTGTGTGTGTGTGTGTGTGTGTGTGTGTGTGTGTGTGTGTGTGTGTGTGTGTGTCGCACCCCCAAATTATGATGCGGAAGCGGGTCGGTTCGGCGCGCGACTAATCAATACACAAAGCACCAGATTACATAATGAACGACCACTACATGCGTCGTTTACAAATACATTGATAAAATAAAGGTTTTACACCGTTATAATATAGTTTACAAAAGCCCTTGAGTTCAAATGATAGAGATTCTATGGCATAACTAAATTATACAAAATATAGTAATGCATGACAATCTCTTGATGTCTGTATGCGACTCGAACTAATGGGCATCCTGAATGGCAGTCCTACTGCTGCTGAGAACCTGAGAATACATGCTAAAAGGTCAGCTATAAAGTTGGTGAGCTCACAGGTTTAATGATAAGATGTAATGTATGAACCACAAGATTTAATGATGTTTGAAATTAATCAAATATAATGTATATAAAGCCATGAGTACATAGTCTGAGCTTAACTGAGATGTCAGGATCACAATTAAGTGCCTGAGCGAGGGTGCCTCTATGCGTATGCCTAATCAACATACGTATGAACAAATGATAATGCGTCCGTTTTGACCAGTCAGTGCTTGCTGACCCGGACGGGGATTGTCAGTCCCATATGGATCCATACACTAACATTCACGCTACAAAGTATTACCAAACTATGCTATGAGGACTTAAAATGATTAGATGATTTTAACTCATGTAATATATATCGATGTTTTGATACTTGTGTTCAGATGTAAAACAAAATGAGCATGTATCTCACCCCTAGGTAAAAGCATTTAAAAAGGGGCTATGAGACTCACCTGAGCCTAATGAGATGCTATGAAGCACTAATGAGATTATACAAGAGAATTGATGTCGTTCAATCGACTGAAACCTGCAGGGCGTCTTAGACGCGCAAGGTTTTGATAAATGATTAGATTATTGAAACTTGTCGGGCGTATTAAATGCGCAAGGTTTAATTGATTAGATGACTCTACGGACCATCTATGCTAGTTACTCATTCAACTAGTAATGTCCAAATGATTAGTTTTGGATTATTTATATTTTGTAAATACGTACGGCCCGTTGGTGAGTTTTTGTAATAATAATTCCAAGTATTATTATTATGCGTCTCATCATTTTGTTTACTTGTAAAGTATATACCTATGCATTTTCAAAAGCGAGTACTTTTATATATATCCGAAGATATATATATTTATGTCCGAATGTTTGTAGTCCAAAGGTGTCTAGGTCCGAAAGTGTATATGTGTCCGAATGTAAGTTTTAGTCCGAAAGTCAAGGGTTCGGGTTCGAGAAAGTGGTCAAACGACCACCGTTTGACCCGAAACTTTTACACAAATCCTAATATGTCAAAATAGGTTTATAGAACTTGTCGTTATGTTTCGTGGATGTCTCAAAGTGTCACTTTTACCAAACTACCAAAACAGCCCTTAGTTTCATGTTTTCCAGATTTTTGACTCGACGAGCCTCTCGTTTTCTACCCTTTTTATTCCGAACCAAGCCACACCAAAAATCACAGATGATAATATATATTTCTAGTTCATTTTTCAACTTTATCATTATTACAGAGGTTCATTTAGTATTTTTAATATTTTTGCGTAAGAACCGAACTCGTTTATCGACAAAATCTGATAACAGCTCAAAGGTCGGGATATCCACGAAAATGGATGTATTTATGGAAAAGTCTAAAGAAGAAATTTTTGTATATAACAAAATTACCAAGATTTCTCAAGTGGTCTCATACGTTTTTGAGGTATACAACTCGAGATATAGTCCCGAGAAGCAGATAGAATTTTCTGTCAGCCGGAACAGTGATGCTATGTCGCCGGAGAAAATTATTTTAAAATAGCAAACGAAGTCAAAACGTTACGAAACAAACTTTGTTAGAAACCTTACTTCTTGTACTACATTTTAGGCTTAAGAAACATCTATTTTCATGTAAAAATGAATTTTATAAAAATCGTTGAAGTTAGAACAGAATCTGGACAGGAAGATTAAGCTCCAGTTTTCGAGTTTTAAATCGTGTTTCGGTTAATTATTTGGACATTTCATGATTGAGTGAGCATACTAACATGTATATATATGTTAAGAAAGTAAAAATAATGAGTGATGAAGTTCCTTACAAAGAAAATGATGCAGAGATGAAGAAACTAAGCCGAGAGCTCTTTTCCTTGCGTTTTCTTGATTTTCCGAGTGGCGGCCGATGGTGGCTCTATGGTGGTTGTATGGTGGATTATGGTGATGATCTTGGTGGTTGTGGAGGCTGGAAAAACCAGCATAAATTCGTGGTTTAAGGGAGAGGAAAAAGTGAGAGAGTGATGGACATGAATGAAGGAGATGGGTGTTGTGGTTTAATCTTTCAACAACAAGATCCACAAATTGTGGATCTTGTTTTTGGAACTGATAATCAGTGAGGTGTGGGTCCCACAAGGTGGTTATTGTCTCAAATTTTGTTCCCCAAGTTTGCGCCCCGTGCGGTGTCCGTTTCCCCGGTCGTTTAAACGTTCGTTTGTAATTTAAACGTTATACGTACGTGTTTTAAATAACGTTTGAATTTCGATATGTTTAAATTGAAGTATTGTTTAGAATACTTGAAAAACATTTATAAAAATGTTGGTTGATGGTGTCGGTATTGATTTGCGGTTTCGAGTTTCGGTTGTTTAGTCGCGTAACGTTTAAATTATACGTTTTTGTTATCGATTTGAAATACGATGTTTTAAATAATTGATTTCCATCCAAAATAATATATTTTAATTTATAAAATATATTTTGACGTTTATTCGATTGTCGGGCGCGTTTCGCGCGTTTTCGGTCGCTTCTGAGCATTTTATACGATACGAAATATTTATTGATATTATCGAAATAATATTTAGAAATAAATATGTTCAATAAATAATTTCATATATTTTAATAATTCGTGTTCACCAACGTCCGTTTTAAGGAGTCGGAATCCATCCGGTTGAAATAATTGCACGATTAAACTTAATCGCGTACTGATATATATATAACAATATACATATTGATACATACAATTAGCCTAAGACATAGCACTAATTACATGTATTACTAGATGATTAGGATCTAATAACTAGTCCTAATTTGATGGGTGTCACATTCTCCCCTTGTTAAGAGAATTTCGTCCCGAAATTCAGCTCGAAGTCTGCGTGTGAGTGGAGTCTGAAAATAGATGTGGATATTTGAGTCGCATCTGATCTTCCCGTTCCCAGGTGAATTCCGGACCTTGCCGCGAATTCCACCGAACCTTGACGATTGGAATACGACTTTGCTTAAGCTGTTTGACTTCACGGTCCATGATCTCCACTGGTGTCTCGACAAAATGAAGTTTGTCGTCGATTTGAATTTCCTCAAGCGGGATAATGAGTGTCTCATCAGACAGACATTTCTTCAGGTTAGAAATGTGAAATGTGGGATGCACGCTACTGAGCTCTGGAGGTAGCTGCAATCGATATGTGACTGGACCAATCCTCTCGAGAATCTCAAAAGGTCCAACGTATCTAGGGTTTAACTTCCCGCGTTTGCCAAAACGGATAACACCTTTCCAAGGTGATACTTTAAGCAATACTCGATCCCCAACTTGGAACTCGAGATGCTTGCGTCTCACGTCAGCATAACTCTTCTGACGATCACGTGCGGCCTTCAGCCGTTGTTGGATACCAACGATCTTCTCGGTGGTTTCATGAATGATTTCAGGACCAGTGAGTTGGCTGTCCCCCACTTCGGTCCAACAGATAGGCGATCGGCACTTCCGACCGTACAATGCCTCAAAAGGTGCAGCCCTGATGCTGGTGTGGTAATTGTTGTTGTAAGAGAATTCGCACAAAGGCAAATGATGCTCCCAATTTACACCGAAATCAACTACACAGGCGCGTAGCATATCTTCCAGTGTTTGGATGGTTCTTTCACTTTGGCCATCGGTTTGTGGATGATAGGCTGTACTCATATCTAAACGAGTACCCAATGACTTTTGCAATGATTGCCAAAAGTTAGATGTGAATCGGCTGTCTCTATCAGAGATAATTGAGATTGGAACGCCGTGTCGGGATACGATCTCCTTCAAATAGATTCGTGTGAGACATTCCATTTTGTCGGTTTCCTTCATGGCAAGGAAGTGAGCAGATTTGGTTAGACGATCAACTTTTACCCAGATAGTATCGCAACCACTTGATGTTTTCGGGAGTTTAGTGATGAAATCCATAGAAATTTGCTCCCATTTCCACTGAGGAATGTCCGGCTGTTGAAGTAAGCCGGTGGGCTTCTGATACTCTGCTTTGACCTTAGAGCATGTGAGGCACTTGCGGACGTACGTGGCAATCTATGCTTTCATGTTTGGCCACCAGTACAGTCCCTTGATGCCATGATACATCTTATCCGATCCAGGATGTATTGAGTACTTAGACTTGTGAGCTTCATCCATCACCAAGTCTCGAAGGTTTCCAAATTTGGGTAACTAGATTCGATTTGCGAAGTATTTGACCCCATTGGGTTTGGTTTCTAATTGATTCTCCATGTTGCGCAAGGCCTCATCTTTAAGGTTTTCAGGTTTCAATGCTTCGAGTTGAGCGGTAAGGATTTGAATGATTAAATCATTATGAATGGTCATGCTCAGGGCTCGAACTCGAAGTTGTTTGGTGTGCTCTTTTCGGCTTAGGGCATCGGCAACTACATTAGCCTTCCCTGGATGATACTTGATTTCACAATCATAGTCGGTGAGCAACTCAACCCAGTGACGTTGTCTCATGTTGAGATCCTTCTGATCGAATATGTGCTGGAGGCTTTTATGATCAGTGAAGATGGTACATTTCGTGCCATACAGATAATGTCTCCAGATCTTGAGTGCGAACACCACGGCCCCCAGCTCGAGGTCGTGAGTCGTGTAATTCTTTTCGTGAACCTTTAGTTGTCGAGAAGCGTAGGCTATGACCTTGTCTCGTTGCATCAACACGCAACCAAGACCCTGGTGCGAAGCATCGCAGTATACCACGAAGTCTTCACTGCCTTCGGGTAATGATAGGATCGGTGCACTGCAAAGCTTTTGCTTCAATAGCTGAAATGCTGACTCTTGCTTATCAGTCCAATTGAACTTCTTTTCCTTCTGAGTCAGTGCCGTGAGAGGTTGAGCTATTTTCGAGAAATTCTCAATGAAGCGCTGATAATAACCGGCCAATCCTAAAAATTGGCGTACTTCGGTCGGCGTTGAGGGTGCTTGCCAGCACTTGATTGCCTCAATCTTCGAGGGATCCACGTGAATTCCTTGACTATCAATTACATGACCAAGGAATTGAACAGTTTTCATCCAGAACTTCACTTGGAGAATTTAGCATATAACTCTTCGTGTCTAAGAAGCTCTAGAATGACTTTGAGATGTTGCGCGTGCTCTTGCTCATTGCGCGAGTAAATAAGAATGTCATCGATGAAAACAATGACAAACTTGTCGAGATATGGTTTGCACACTCGGTTCATAAGGTCCATGAATACAGCCGGTGCGTTAGTCAAACCAAATGGCATCACTTGGAACTCATAATGACCATAGCGAGTTCGGAAAGCAGTCTTTGGGATGTCGATGTCACGAACTCGTAGCTGATGATAACCTGATCTTAGATCTATCTTCGAATAGAAACTTGACCCTTGAAGTTGGTCGAATAGGTCATCAATACGAGGGAGTGGGTAACGGTTCTTGACGGTCAATTTGTTCAACTCTCTATAGTTGATACACATCCTGAATGAACCGTCCTTCTTTTTCACAAATAGAACTGAAGCTCCCCATGGTGAAGAACTCGGTCTAATAAATCCCTTATCTAGGAGTTCCTGTAACTGAGTCGACAACTCCTGAAGTTCTGAAGGGGCTAAACGATATGGTGCTCATGCAACAGGTGCTGCCCCCGGCACGAGATCGATCGAGAACTCAACTTGTCTCGGTGGTGGAAGGCCAGGTAGTTCCTTTGGAAAGACTTCTGGAAAGTCTCGAACAATGGGTACATCCTCAACTCGTTTCTCTTCCGACTTTTTCTCTATGACATGCGCGAGGATCACCTGATACCCTTTCCTAAGGTATTTGCGAGTTTTCATGCAGGATATGATATTCAGTCTCGTCCTACCGGTCTCCCCTTGTATGATTAAAGTACTACCGGTGACGAGAGGAATTCGAACTATTTTGTCGTAACAGACAATTTCGGCTCGGTGCTTAGATAACCAATCCATGCCAACTATGATGTCGAAGCTTCCTATCTCGACAGGTATAAGGTTTATGGGAAAAAGTTCATTGGAGAGGTTTAGGGTGCAATTTGGTATTACACTATCAGTCTCGATTAACTTGCCATTAGCTAATTCTACAATGTACTTAGCATCTAAGGCAATAGAGGCAATGTTAAGCAATTTACTAAACTCATCAGATATGAAGCTCCTATCAGCACCAGAATCAAACAGAACAGAAGCAGTAAGATTGTTGAGAAGAAACGTACCCGAGACCACATTCGGGTCTTGACGGGCCTCTCCTGAGTTCAGAACGAAAGCTCTTCCCTTCGCAGTGTTGTTACCCTTGTTCTTCAGCTTTGGGCACTCATTCCTAAAGTGACCAGTTTCTCCACACTCATAGCAGGACTTTGGTTGGCTGGTGGTGGTGTTGGTGTTGACGGTGGTAGACCTACAGTCTTTGGTCAAATGTCCATACCTTTGACATTTTCCACAAGGTGTACCGCAAGGACCATCATGATGTCGGTAGCACTTTGAACAGTAGGGCTTATTTCCAGTGTAGCCCTTGTTGGAACCAGAACCAGTGTTGGTGGTCTTATCAGACTCAGACCTCTTGAATGATGATTGATTTTGAGTGGTGTTCCCAGACCACTTTCTTTTGTTGTTGTTACCAGAAGATGGAACAGATGTCTCACGGCTGACAACTGTAACACCCCCAAATTTGATGATTTGCGGAAGCTTGATTTGGGTGTTACTAATCAATAACAAAACACAAAGATATATAGTAAACGACTCTATATGCGTCGTTTTAACAAAATATATTGATAACTGAAATGTTTACAACATTTAAAGCTTTACATAGCTCGAGTTTAATAAAATGAGATTTCAGTACATAAGTACTTGTACAAAATATACTAATGCAAGAAAATCTCAATCGTCTGTATGCTGACTCGAGCTAAATCCTGAAGCAGAATATCCTACTGCTGGGTACCTGCGATATATGCTAAAAGGTCAGCTATAAAGCTGGTGAGCTCACAGGTTTGAAATCAAGTAATATCGTATGAACCGCAAGATTTACAAATGAATTGCATCCAGCAATTTAATAATGAATTGCATCCAGCAATTAAATAATGAATTGCATCCAGCAATTTAATGATAATCATCGTGTATACAGCCATGAGCACATAGTTGAGCTTAACTCGAGGGCCGGGTCCCCTATAGAGAATTCCGGGCGAGGTGCCTCCACGAATGCCTAATCCACATTCGTCTTCCCAAATATTAGTACGTCCGTTTACCCGGTTAGTGCTTGCTAACCCGGACGAGGTGGGTCAATCCTATATGGTACCATATACTAATATTCATGCTACAACGTATTAACAACTATGCTGACGGAGGACTTTAAATTGATTAGTTTCGAAAAACTCATGTAGTATATGAAAAGTTGGTACTTGCGTTCACATGTTAAAAGTTGAGCAATATATCACACCCCTGAGTAAAACAGTAAAAGAGAGGCTATGAGACTCACCTGAGTCTGAGTGCGTTTAAACAAACGTAAGTTGATTAGCCGAGTATGAAGTCCAAAGACTTGTAACCTGAGGGTGTCCACGACACGCGATGGTTATAATCATGATTGGGTATCTCACCAGATCACCCTTGTAGTTGTTCGTTCAACTATAATGTCCAAATTTCCACTATTTGGTTGATAAGTTTAAGTATTTGAAAAGTGTACGGCCCGTTGGTGACGGATTTGTAATAATAATCTCAACTATTATTATTTTGATTTCGTGTCGTTTTTCTAGAAAAATGTGTTTTAGAAACCGTTACGAAATCTAAGTACGGGGGTCCGGGGGCAGCGCCCCTGGTAGCGGGGTCCAAGGGGCGGCAGCCCCTGGCGGGGTCCAAGGGGCAGAGCCCCTGGCTGGGGTCGAGCTGCCAGGTCAGCTTGGAAAATTTTTATTTCTACTATATTGCTTTGACGAAAAACGCATCTGGATCTGAATTTGGGTAAAATTGAGTGATAAATTTCGAGTCTCGACACTTAGTAAAAATCTGTGTTTTTGAGGTTCTGGTTTGTGCGACGTTGGGTGCGACGTCGCAGGTAGGGTTGCGACGTTGAGCATGACGTCGCTAAAGGCGACGTTTCACAATTTAATGCGACGTAGGGTGCTACGTCGCTAATGCGACGTAGGTGATTTCTGCGACGTAGGGGCTTGCGTCGCTAAGTGCGACGTGGCGAGGTATTGGCGACGTTAAGGCTGACGTCGCTATATGCGACGTCGCAATTTAATGCGACGTTGTGACTGACGTCGCACTATGCGACGTCACGAGGGGTTTTGCGACGTAGAAGCTGACGTCGCATAAATTCTGGGCCAAATGCGACGTAGCGGTCTGTTGGCCGGAAAATGTGTCGAAAAAGAGTTTTTCGGTTTCCGTTCGGTCCAAAACTTTTACCCAACCCTTATAGGGACATTATAAGTTGTTACAAACTACTAACAAGTGAAAACATTTAAAAACGAGAGATTTCGGGAATTGTCGGAAACTTACAAGGTGTCGGATTAAAAATCCGAAAAGATAGGATGATAGATCGTTGCGTGGTGGTCGTGAATCTCTAAAAATCTTGAAGATCCGAAGTCGTTTGATATGTTTATTTTGCGATTTAGTGCGTTTTTAGGAGGTGGTGGTGGTTGGTGGATTTGAGAGAAAAGGAGAGAAAAGAGAAGAAAGAGAGAGAAAGAGAAAGAAGAAAATGAAAGAAAAAGGAGGGAGTTGGGGGTGTTAACCTCCAACTTCCAATCCCCGCTCTCCGTGCGGTGTTCGTTTGCTCCGTAGTTTAAACGTTAAATAATTATTTTACATTTTAATTGATGCATTTTAAAATACAAATTATTACGCGATATTTTATTTAAATATTTTACTAATCACTTTATATTTGAATTATAAAAAGGTACGTTAATTTATTTGCGCAGTTTACATTTTAAATTATATAATTTCTGATTGTACGATACGAATGAATACGAAATATTATTGAATAATATTTTTGACATAAAACGTTATTCAATAAAATTGGTCACCAACGTCCGTATTAAATTGAATCGAAATACATTCGATTTAAATTGCGTACGATTAAATCAAATCGCATTTTCGTATATATTCAACAATATATATAATTCGATACATTAATTAGCCTAACCAGGAACTAATTACATGTATTAACATATGATTAGGCACTAATTACTAGTCCAAATTTGTCGGGTGTTACATTCTCCCCCTGTTAGAAGAATTTCGTCCCGAAATTTAGCTCGAAGTCGTGTTTGATGTAGAATCAGTGAAAAGTTGAGGATATTTGAGTCGCATTTGGTCTTCCCGTTCCCAGGTGAATTCCAGACCACGCCGCGAATTCCATCTGACCTTGACGATGGGAATACGACTTTGTTTCAGTTGTTTGACCTCACGGTCCATGATTTCAGCGGGTTCCTCAACGAAGTGTAGTTTATCGTCAACACGAATTTCATCTAGTGGAATAATAAGTGTCTCATCAGACAGACACTTCTTCAAGTTTGAAATATGAAAAGTAGGGTGCACGCTGCTGAGTTCAGATGGCAGCTGCAATCGATAAGCTACAGGGCCAATCCGTTCAAGGATCTCAAAAGGCCCGATGTATCTGGGATTCAACTTCCTGCGTTTGCCAAAACGGATGACGCCTTTCCAAGGCGATACTTTTAAGAGAACTCGATCCCCAACTTGGAACTCGAGTGGTTTGCGTCTCACGTCAGCATAACTTTTCTGACGATCACGTGCGGCTTTGAGTCTGTTTCGGATTTCCACAATTTTTTCAGTGGTGGCGTGTATGAGTTCAGGACCAGTGAGTTGACTATCTCCCACCTCAGTCCAACAGATCGGTGATCGGCACTTACGACCGTACAGTGCCTCAAAAGGTGCAGCCTTAATGCTGGCGTGATAACTGTTATTGTACGAGAATTCGCACAACGGTAGATGTCTTTCCCAGTTTGTACCGAAATCAACTACGCAGGCGCGTAGCATATCTTCCAGTGTCTGAATGGTTCGTTCACTTTGGCCATCGGTTTGAGGATGGTACGCGGTACTCATATCGAGACGGGTACCCAATGCTTTCTGAAGTGATTGCCAAAAGTGAGAAGTGAAACGGGCATCCCTGTCAGAGATGATCGAGATTGGAACACCGTGATGAGAAACGATTTCCTTGATGTAGATTTGTGTAAGGCGTTCCATTTTATCGCTTTCTTTGATTGCCAGGAAATGAGCAGATTTGGTGAGACGATCGACGATCACCCAAATGGTATCGCAACCGCTCGACGACTTGGGTAGTTTGGTTATGAAATCCATGGCAATTTGTTCCCATTTCCACTCAGGGATTTCAGGTTGTTGGAGTAAACCAGGAGGTTTCTGATGTTCGGTCATGACTTTCGAGCAAGTAAGACACTTGCTGACATAAGTGGCGATTTTGGCTTTCATGTTTGGCCACCAATAAAATTCCTTGATACCGTGGTACATCTTATCGGATCCCGGATGGATAGAATATTTAGACTTGTGAGCCTCGTCCATCACCAAGTCTCTTAGGTTCCCAAAACTAGGCAACCAGATTCGGTTTGAGAAATACCTAATCCCGTTAGGTTTGATTTCGAATTGCTTGTCAATGCCTCGCAAGGCTTCATTTTTGATGTTTTCAGCTTTCAGGGCTTCGATCTGAGCTGTATGAATTTGAATGGTAAGGTCGTTATGAATGGTCATACTGAGGGCTCGGACTCGAAGTGGTTTAGGTCGTTCATTTCGACTGAGGGCATCGGCTACAACATTTGCCTTCCCTGGATGGTACTTGATCTCACAATCGTAATCGGTAAGCAACTCGACCCATCGACGTTGCCTCATATTGAGATCCTTCTGATCGAAGATATGTTGGAGACTTTTATGATCGGTAAAGATAGTGCACCTAGTGCCGTAGAGGTAATGTCTCCAGATTTTGAGAGCAAAAACGACAGCTCCAAGTTCGAGATCATGAGTGGTGTAGTTCTTTTCGTGAATTTTTAGCTGTCGTGAGGCATAAGCAATGACCTTGTCTCGTTGCATTAACACGCAACCGAGACCTTGGTGAGAAGCATCGCAGTATACCACGAAGTCATCGGTGCCTTCGGGTAGTGATAGAATTGGAGCACTGCAAAGCTTTTGTTTCAGAAGTTGGAACGCTGACTCTTGTTTCTCGGTCCAATCGAACCTTTTGTCCTTCTGTGTCAGTACCGTGAGTGGCTGAGCTATTTTAGAGAAATTTTCGATAAATCGCCGATAGTACCCAGCAAGACCCAAGAATTGTCGTACTTCAGTTGCAGAGGTGGGTGCTTGCCAGTCTTGGATAGCCTCGATTTTTGATGGGTCCACGTGAATTCCCTGACTGTCGATCACGTGCCCAAGAAATTGAACGGTTTGGATCCAGAATTCACACTTAGAGAATTTAGCATAAAGCTCCTCGTGTCTAAGTAGTTCAAGGATGGTTCTGAGGTGTTGCGCATGTTCTTGCTCGTTGCGCGAGTAAATGAGTATGTCATCGATAAAGACAATGACAAACTTATCGAGGTAAGGTTTGCACACCCGGTTCATGAGGTCCATGAATACAGCCGGTGCGTTGGTTAGACCAAAGGGCATCACTTGGAATTCGTAGTGCCCGTAACGAGTTCTGAAAGCAGTTTTTGGAATATCGGTGTCGCGAACTCGTAACTGATGATAACCTGATCGCAGGTCAATTTTTGAGTAGAAACTTGAACCCTGAAGTTGGTCGAATAGATCATCAATGCGAGGAAGTGGATAACGGTTCTTGACGGTCAATTTATTCAACTCTCGATAGTCGATGCACATTCGGAATGAACCGTCCTTCTTTTTGACAAATAAGACCGGAGCTCCCCAAGGTGAATAACTCGGTCTAATGAATCCTCGATCCAGAAGTTCCTGTAACTGAGAGGACAACTCCTGAAGTTCAGATGGGGCTAAACGGTATGGTGCGCGGGCCACCGGTGCGGCACCCGGCACGAGATCGATTGAGAACTCAACCTGTCTAGGCGGAGGTAGACCAGGTAGTTCTTCCGGAAAGACTTCGGGAAAGTCTCTAACAATCGGCACATCCCCAAGTCGCTTCTCCTCCGACTTCTTCTCGGTAATGTGTGCGAGTATGGCAGGGTAACCCTTTCTCAGGAATTTTCGGGTTTTTAAGCAGGAGATTATATTGAGTCCCGTCCCACCAGTCTCCCCCTGTATGATCAAGGTTCCACCAACGGCGAGTGGGATACGGACGATCTTATCGTGAAAAATGATTTCAGCTCGATGTTTGGACAACCAGTCCATTCCAATAATGACGTCGAAACTTCCGATTTCAATGGGTATAAGGTCGATCGAAAAGATTTCGTCAGCTAGGTTTAAAGTGCAATTAGGTATCACACTGGTGGTTTCTACAAGTTTTCCATTGGCTAGCTCTACAGTGTACTTAACATCTAAGGCAACAGGAGTGATGTCAAGTAATGGGAAAAATCATCGGAGATAAAGCTTCTATCAGCACCAGACCACCCAAAGTATGCTTTGAGTGTGGGAAACCTGGGCATTTCAGGGACTCGTGCCCAAAACTGAAGAACAACAACAACAACAACCGCAACAACAACAACAACAACACTCGCAGCAGAGCTTTCGTCATCAAATCTGGGGACGCCCGCCAGGACCCGAATGTGGTCTCGGGTATGTTCCTCCTCAACAACTTAACTGCTTCTACATTCGATTTAAATTGCGTACGATTAAATCAAATCGCATTTTCGTATATATTCAACAATATATATAATTCGATACATTAATTAGCCTAACCAGGAACTAATTACATGTATTAACATATGATTAGGCACTAATTACTAGTCCAAATTTGTCGGGTGTTACAACAACCATGGCCATGAGTTCATGAGCAATTCCGATAGCTTTTTCCAGAGTGGTTGGTTGAGCTGAGGCGACATTCCCCTGGATATTCTCCGGGAGGCCTCGGATGTACTTCTTGATACTTTTTCCTTCTGTATCAACCAGACCGGGGCACAACAGAGCGAATTGCTGGAACTTGGTGGTGTACCCAGCAATATCGTTCCCTTGTACCGCCAGATGCCAGAACTCCACTTCCAGTCGGTGTAGTTCTTCCTCGCGACAGTACTTCTCCCTTAGCTTTTTCTTCAATTCAGGCCAAGGAAGTCGGTTTGCGATCTCGACGCCAATAGAGTTTGCGTGGGTGTTCCACCACGTTAGTGCACCTTCTTGAAAGGTGTAAGCAGCAAACTTGACCTTACTATCTTCAGCACAGTTACAGAGACTGAAGACATATTCCATTCTTTCAATCCATCGGATTAAGCCAATAGCACCTTCCGTGCCCTTAAAGTAGAGTGGCTTACAGCTGAGAAAGTCCTTGTAGGAACAAGGTTTGATAACAGGAGTAGGAGTGGTATTGACTGTCTCTTCATTCCTTTGAGCGTCTCGAGCAGCCATGGCTTCGGCTACAGCTCGAGTAACCGCAGCATTGAGTTCAGCTTGACTGAAACCTTTCTTCTTTGGCGGCATGATTATGACAAAAGTAAATAGAGTGGATGAGTTGTTTGCACCAAAACATGATACATCACATATGCATATATATATTTATGGGGTAATATACAATGACACAAGTGATAATCACATTTGACAAACAACAGAGTTGCATACTAGATGCGAGTTTACGAGTAGGTGGGGTATGGTTTTACGTATGGAGCCTATAGTCCTTCAAACAATAAGTTCCATTTGTGATTCTAAGGAAATAGAATGATGGAGGAAATACGAAATGATATACTCCTCGTGAACATACGATGGTACAGCGGAATTTTGTTGTGAGATGTTATGTGCGCATAAAAGGGGATAGGCAATAGTAATTCATACTCATCGTCTTTGGTAGTGAAGATGTTAACGAGTGTATTATCGTGTGTGATCTATATATATTCGATATATATAATAGCTTAGAAGATAATACGCGAGTGGGGCTTAATCATATATCTTCAATATATAATAGCCTATAAGATAGCACATAAATGAGGCCTATGTATGTATATACGCCTATATCATATAATAGCCTAATGATTGTCTAGCACAAACCAAGTATAAGTCTCGATTTATCTCGTGGTCAGAGTCAACTATCGCATTCCTGTTCAACATAACCCCTTTCAGTTTTCACATCGTATTCATTTAATTGTACATAGTTAGCTAAGCTATGTTAAATTAAACTCATATGGTGTAATCACTGAACCAGTTATATCTAATAAGGAATACTGCCTAACGGTCATAGTCTAGGCCCACTAAATGCAACCTAGTTCACTATAACCTGGCTCTGATACCAATCTGTCGCACCCCCAAATTATGATGCGGAAGCGGGTCGGTTCGGCGCGCGACTAATCAATACACAAAGCACCAGATTACATAATGAACGACCACTACATGCGTCGTTTACAAATACATTGATAAAATAAAGGTTTTACACCGTTATAATATAGTTTACAAAAGCCCTTGAGTTCAAATGATAGAGATTCTATGGCATAACTAAATTATACAAAATATAGTAATGCATGACAATCTCTTGATGTCTGTATGCGACTCGAACTAATGGGCATCCTGAATGGCAGTCCTACTGCTGCTGAGAACCTGAGAATACATGCTAAAAGGTCAGCTATAAAGTTGGTGAGCTCACAGGTTTAATGATAAGATGTAATGTATGAACCACAAGATTTAATGATGTTTGAAATTAATCAAATATAATGTATATAAAGCCATGAGTACATAGTCTGAGCTTAACTGAGATGTCAGGATCACAATTAAGTGCCTGCGCGAGGGTGCCTCTATGCGTATGCCTAATCAACATACGTATGAACAAATGATAATGCGTCCGTTTTGACCAGTCAGTGCTTGCTGACCCGGACGGGGATTGTCAGTCCCATATGGATCCATACACTAACATTCACGCTACAAAGTATTACCAAACTATGCTATGAGGACTTAAAATGATTAGATGATTTTAACTCATGTAATATATATCGATGTTTTGATACTTGTGTTCAGATGTAAAACAAAATGAGCATGTATCTCACCCCTAGGTAAAAGCATTTAAAAAGGGGCTATGAGACTCACCTGAGCCTAATGAGATGCTATGAAGCACTAATGAGATTATACAAGAGAATTGATGTCGTTCAATCGACTGAAACCTGCAGGGCGTCTTAGACGCGCAAGGTTTTGATAAATGATTAGATTATTGAAACTTGCCGGGCGTATTAAACGCGCAAGGTTTAATTGATTAGATGACTCTACGGACCATCTATGCTAGTTACTCATTCAACTAGTAATGTCCAAATGATTAGTTTTGGATTATTTATATTTTGTAAATACGTACGGCCCGTTGGTGAGTTTTTGTAATAATAATTCCAAGTATTATTATTATGCGTCTCATCATTTTGTTTACTTGTAAAGTATATACCTATGCATTTTCAAAAGCGAGTACTTTTATATATATCCGAAGATATATATATTTATGTCCGAATGTTTGTAGTCCAAAGGTGTCTAGGTCCGAAAGTGTATATGTGTCCGAATGTAAGTTTTAGTCCGAAAGTCAAGGGTTCGGGTTCGGGAAAGTGGTCAAACGACCACCGTTTGACCCGAAACTTTTACACAAATCCTAATATGTCAAAATAGGTTTATAGAACTTGTCGTTATGTTTCGTGGATGTCTCAAAGTGTCACTTTTACCAAACTACCAAAACAGCCCTTAGTTTCATGTTTTCCAGATTTTTGACTTGACGAGCCTCTCGTTTTCTACCCTTTTTATTCCGAACCAAGCCACACCAAAAATCACAGATGATAATATATATTTCTAGTTCATTTTTCAACTTTATCATTATTACAGAGGTTCATTTAGTATTTTTAATAATTTTGCGTAAGAACCGAACTCGTTTATCGACAAAATCTGATAACAGCTCAAAAGTCGGGATATCCACGAAAATGGATGTATTTCTGGAAAAGGCTAAAGAAGAACTTTTTGTATATAACAAAATTACCAAGATTTCTCAAGTGGTCTCATACGTTTTTGAGGTATACAACTCGAGATATAGTCCCGAGAAGCAGATAGAATTTTCTGTCAGCCGGAACAATGATGCTATGTCGCCGGAGAAAATTATTTTAAAATAGCAAACGAAGTCGAAACGTTACGAAACAAATTTTGTTAGAAACCTTACTTCTTGTACTACATTTTAGGCTTAAGAAACATCTATTTTCATGTAAAAATGAATTTTATAAAAATCGTTGAAGTTAGAACAGAATCTGGACAGGAAGATTAAGCTCCAGTTTTCGAGTTTTAAATCGTGTTTCGGTTAATTATTTGGACATTTCATGATTGAGTGAGCATACTAACATGTATATATATGTTAAGAAAGTAAAAATAATGAGTGATGAAGTTCCTTACAAAGAAAATGATGCAGAGATGAAGAAACTAAGCCGAGAGCTCTTTTCCTTGCGTTTTCTTGATTTTCCGAGTGGCGGCCGATGGTGGCTCTATGGTGGTTGTATGGTGGATTATGGTGATGATCTTGGTGGTTGTGGAGGCTGGAAAAACCAGCATAAATTCGTGGTTTAAGGGAGAGGAAAAAGTGAGAGAGTGATGGACATGAATGAAGGAGATGGGTGTTGTGGTTTAATCTTTCAACAACAAGATCCACAAATTGTGGATCTTGTTTTTGGAACTGATAATCAGTGAGGTGTGGGTCCCACAAGGTGGTTATTGTCTCAAATTTTGTTCCCCAAGTTTGTGCCCCGTGCGGTGTCCGTTTCCCCGGTCGTTTAAACGTTCGTTTGTAATTTAAACGTTATACGTACGTGTTTTAAATAACGTTTGAATTTCGATATGTTTAAATTGAAGTATTGTTTAGAATACTTGAAAAACATTTATAAAAATGTTGGTTGATGGTGTCGGTATTGATTTGCGGTTTCGAGTTTCGGTTGTTTAGTCGCGTAACGTTTAAATTATACGTTTTTGTTATCGATTTGAAATACGATGTTTTAAATAATTGATTTCCATCCAAAATAATATATTTTAATTTATAAAATATATTTTGACGTTTATTCGATTGTCGGGCGCGTTTCGCGCGTTTTCGGTCGCTTCTGAGCATTTTATACGATACGAAATATTTATTGATATTATCGAAATAATATTTAGAAATAAATATGTTCAATAAATAATTTCATATATTTTAATAATTCGTGTTCACCAACGTCCGTTTTAAGGAGTCGGAATCCATCCGGTTGAAATAATTGCACGATTAAACTTAATCGCGTACTGATATATATATAACAATATACATATTGATACATACAATTAGCCTAAGACATAGCACTAATTACATGTATTACTAGATGATTAGGATCTAATAACTAGTCCTAATTTGATGGGTGTCACAGTGTGTGTGTTCATTTAAGGTATTAACACACAAATAGATTAAATTATATATTCATTCATGAACGTTCGTTTATGTTCGTGAATAAACAAATTTTCTTATCAAACGAACATGAACGACAAAATATGTTCGCTTAGCCGTCCGTGTTCGTTCGTTTATTCGATAAAACCTTAATGAGCGAACACAAATAAACTCCGTTCGTGTTCGTTCGGTTCGTTTACATGTCTAATTAGAAGCAATTCTTTATCGTTCTAACGTAGCAAGTTCACGACATTACATTAATAGTATTTATTTAATACTCCAAAATTCCAAATGACCCAAGTTCAATGTTTTGAAAACCGGTTCAACCAGTCCGGTCCGACTGGTCGAACCAGAAAATTGGAAGAAAGCGGTTCATTTGAAACCGGTTATTAACCAGAATTCGAAATGAGGTGAGCCGCCCGGTCTACCGGTCGAACCGTGTTGAGCCGGGAAATGGAACTGGATTCGACCATAATCTTTTGTTTATTAGTTTTTTTTTCACTTATTGTAATGTTGATATATCATATATATTCCTTTATTATTTCAAACATAGAAAAAGTGGAGTAAAACATATCAGTGTGTCATTCCCTCTCGGCCTCTTTCACTGCCTTACTACAAAACCCTAAATCACAAATTAACTAATCAAGCCAAATCCGGCCATCTTCAATCACTTTTTACCGTCGTCGGCCCACTCTCTCGTTCTCCGACCGAAACTCATCATCTTCGATCATTTTCTTCATTTAATATTACCTTTTCCGGCTATGTCACCGACAACTATGGTGGTGGTAGCAGTAATTCTGTCACAGTGGTAGCAATGGCAGCAATGGCAAAGTTGTGGGATCTATTTTACATTTAGTGAGAAATATTGATGGTGTTGTATAATAAAAAGAATTGAAATTTAAAAATGGGCATCTTTCTCTTTTTGGGAAAGACAAAGTAGGGAAGAAAATAAAAATGTGAAAGTGTCTGGATACATGAAGTCAATGTTTTGAAAACCGTTTTTTGACTTTGACCGGTGAGGGGTCCGGTTCCGGTTCAACTAGTTGGACCGCCGGCCTAAAACCGGTCAAAAGACGATTTAAAAAAAAATCAAAAACCGGTCTAGTTCCCTGTTCAACCAGACAAAACCGAAAAAATCGCCGGTTCGTTGACGGGTCAAACTTAGCCCAAAATCGATTTTCAACCGGTCGAAAAACCCTAAAATCCCGGTTTGACCGGTCCGACCGAACCGGTCTAACCGGTTTTCAAAACATTACATGAAGTATTCAATTTTCGTCATTTTTCAACGTGGCTCTTTTTCATTTTATTTGACTTTAGTGTGGAAGAAAAGAATCAAGTACAACTAGTATAATACTCCGTATTAAATAATACTCCCTCCGTCCCTAATCTATTGTCCAGTATTCCTTTTTGGGCTGTACCAAATTAATTGTCCATTTCCATAAATAGATAAGAATAATGAAATAAAGTTCTTTTTTACCCCTAGTGTATATATGTAAGACAAAAAAGTCGGTAAAAAGTAGAGGGTAAAACTGTCATCTTACCAAAAAGTAAGAGAGATGATTATGTTTTCTTAAACTGCGTATTTTTTGTTTGGGGACAATAAAATTGGAACGGAGGGAGTAGTAAACCGGTTGAACATCCGGTCAAACCAATCCAACCAGAACCGGAGCACCAACCGATCCGATAAAAAACCGGTTTTAGAAACATTGCTGATTGCCCGACTTGAATCATCCTGAGAAAACAAAGTATTTAAAAGCTACAGTAGTATTAATATTGCTGGCGTGGCAGTATTCCATTGGATGGAGTGATGCATACCTTTAGTCAAAGTCAACTCTAGTCATCGTCTTGTTTTCTTCCCAAATCTACAAACTATCAAACGAAACCCTAACAACACTACCTGACTAGATCTCGCAATGGCGATTTATCCGACGTCAACTCCTATCATATTCCTCCTATTACTTACAATCACACCATTTCTCACCACCGCCGCCGGCGATACAGATCTACTGAACGAACTCAAATCAATCCAATCCCGTTCCCCCTCATCCGTCATCCACCTAAACGACAACCTCCTCCGTCGTATCATCACCACCAAACCCCGTTCCTTTTCCCTAATTATCTTCTTTGACGCAATTCAACTCCATGATAAATCCGAACTCCATCTCAAATCACTCAAATCCGAATTCAATGTCTTATCAGATTCCTTCACTCTCAATAACCAAAATTCACCTTCAACACTCTCCAAACTCTTCTTCTGCGATATCGAATTCGGCGAATCGCAACAATCGTTCGCTCAATTTGCTGTTAATGCGTTACCTCACATCCGTTTACTTCCACCAGATGCTGTCAATTTGAAATCAGATTCGATTGCGATGGACGCTGGAGATTTCTCTCGGTTAGCTGAATCAATGTCGGAGTTTATCGAATCGAAAACGAGGCTTTCGATAGGTCAGATTCATCGTCCACCTATTGTTTCGAAAGTGCAGTTAGGGTTTATAGTTGTTGCGTTTTTAATATCGTTACCGTTTCTGATTAAAAAGTTATTAGCTGGTGAGACATTGTTTCATGATAAGAGGTTTTGGCTTTCGGCTTCGGTTTTCGTTTATTTCTTTAGTGTTTCGGGTACTATGCATAATATAATTCGTAAAATGCCGATGTTTATATCCGATAGAAATGATCCAAGTAAGCTGATATACTTTTACCAAGGGTCTGGAATGCAGTTGGGAGCTGAGGGGTTTGCGATCGGATTTTTGTATACGGTTGTTGGATTGTTGTTGGCGTTTGTTACTCATGTTTTGGTTAGGGTGAAGAATACGATTGCTCAGAGGACGATTATGATTTTAGCCATGGTTATTTCAGTTTGGGCTGTGAGGAAAGTTGTGTATTTGGATAATTGGAAGACTGGATATGCTGTTCATGCTTATTTGCCTTCGAGTTGGTGAAGCAATTGATGATACTCGGTTCGTTGTAGTTTTTATTACAGTATTTGATAGTCATGGCTCGATATGCTTAATTATGCTGTTATACATGTTATTGCTTCAAACATTAGTTTTAAAGAAGTATGCAACTTTTAATGAATTCTTGTTTTCCGTTCCTTGGATCAACTAATCGTAGAATGAATTATGTGTCCTCTCGGTTTGAATTGACTTGCTGGTTTTATATACATTTAGAACTTTGTTCGTAGACTGACTGCGTGAAGTGTACTGAATATTAGTACTCTTGCTTACATGGTCACTTAGGTATGCAACCCATGGAAATCGAATGTGATGTAAGAGAAGTAAAAAGTTGTTACTTCAGTGAATTTTTGAATAGAATTTGCTATTTTAGTGAATACGCTAATCTAAAATCTTGGATCAATCACTGTTTCCACTTAATTGTAGAACATGCTGTACGATTCTCCTAGTATGATCTGTTATTATGTAAGATTGCTCTAAAAGGTGAAACTTGAATTGTGGTATTCTTATTTGGGATCATCACTTCATTAGTATTGATTGAATGTTGTTTAACATTAGGTGTAGCGTCCCCCAACTACTATATTGTTCTGTCTCATCTAGATGTGTCATCATTTAAGGCACATTGTACTTACCCGTTAATAATTATCAGTATGGTTACGGAGGAAATGTTCAATCAGATTCCCAAACATTTCTCTCGAGGTTCCGTAGACATTATGTAACAGAAAAACTTGTAATTTTCGGATCCCTGCTTGAATGAACAAAAGATGATTTTACTCATGTCTTGATTGATTGTGCATTTTGGTGGTTCCATCTTCTGCACTGTTAATGTTTTTCTTTTATTAAAGAGTAAATTCCATAATCAGTACCTGTGGTTTACCCTGATTTTCACATATCATACCTGCACTTTTTTTTTCAGGTTTTTGATACAATAAGTTTCAAAGTTGCTCGTAAATGATACCTCCATCTAACTCCGTCTATTTTTGTCGTTAAGTTTGACCACGTGATTTGACCGGAGGTATCATTTACGATCAATTTTGAAAACTATGGGTATCATTTACGAGCAATTTTGAAACTTATTGTATTTAAAATAAACAGAATTGTTAAAACTTAATGACAAAAATAAACGGAGTTAGATGGAGGTACCACTTACGAGCAACTTTGAAACTTATTGTATCGAAAACCTGAAAAAAAAAGTTCAGGTATGATATGTGAAAATCAGGGTAAACCACAGGTACTGATTATGGAATTTACTCTTTATTAAATCTGAGTTTACGACTAAGATCATTGCAATTTGCAGTAGAAATGCTGAAATTAGTTTAAAGTTCTGATATTGAAACAATTATACTGTCTAGTTGGGTCATTGAACTAGAACACCACCAGTTTGATAAATCTTGAGTGGCAATGGGAGCGATATATATCTGTGCAACTGAAATTATCAGTCACCCAAGTTTTCTCCCAGAATGATTAGATCATCTGAGCATCTGCTTTATTGATCTTAGATGATACTTTACTTCACTGATATGCTCTAAGGTCTCTGGTTTTTAAGTATTCCAGCATGAAAATTGATATGATCGAAACTCGCACACATCATGTTTAAATGGGTCCTAAACTATATAAGAGAGTTTCAGTTTGTGTGCCACTCAAAAACAAGCTGAAAGACAATCATAAAGAGGCCTAGTATTCGCAAGAACTAAGTGACAACCTCTATCATTTCATAGAGGTGGTAAACTAAGAATGAATTTCGTAGGGGTGACAATTCCGGTTTGGATCGGGTTGACGGGTTCAAGTTCTCGGGTTCATTGGACAAAATTTATCGACCCAAACCCAATCAGATTGTATAAACGAGTTGAGTATTTCAAACTGTGACACCCGCCCAAATTAGGACTAGTAATTAGTGCCTAATCATTTGTTAATACATGTAATTAGTTCTTTGATTAGGCTAATTTATGTATCCTTCTATATATATTGTTGAATATATATACATACACGCGATTTGGTTAAATCGTGCACGTTTATATCGAATGGATTTCGATACGCTTTATACGGACGTTGGTGAACTTTATTTATTAAATGATACGGAGTATGAAATTATTTAATAAACATATTGATTTCAAAATATTAATTCAATAATAATTCACAAGTATTTCATATTGTATCAAATAAGTATATGCGACAAAAACGCGCAGAACGTGCCCGATAATCAGATGATATCCTAAATATATTTTATAAATTTAAAATATATCATTTTGAGTAAAACTTTCATTTAAAATATCGTATCTTAGAACGATAACGAAAAACGTCCAATTAAAACGTTACGCGATTAAACAACCGTAAAACGAACATGCAAATCGAGGCCGACAAATTAACGGAACATTTTTATAAATGTTTTCAAGTATCTAGATTAAATATTTCAAGATAAAAATATCAAATTTCGAATGTTATTTAAAACACGTACGTTTAACATATAACGTATAATTACACGTTTAAACGACCGGGGAAACGAACACTGCACGGAACGCGAACGGGGGAACAAAATTTGGTGAAGTCCACACATGGTGGACCCCACCAAAACCGGCCAAATGGCCAAGCATGGCATGCCATACTTCTTTGGATACAAGCAACCTCAAACCACCACCATCACTCCTCTCATTCATCATCATTTTACTCTCTCTCTCTACTTCTATCTCTCGATTTCTCTCTCTACAAACCCCAAGAAATCACCATAAAACTACCATCAAAACTCTTTGGATTACTTCAAGATTAGAAGCAAAAACGATCACCACGCGAAGCTCTACGTTTCTATCTTCTCGGATTTCAAAACCGACTCTCGTAAGTTTCCGTCTCTTTGAAACTACTTCTAATATGTTTACTTACATGTCTAGTTGATTATTTAGCTAGATTATGTCCAAATAATACGTTAAAACACGTTTTTGAAAACTTGTATATGTAAACCGAAAATGTCACAGAAAATCAGTCCCACGAAAGAATTAATATAAAATCGTGTGCTTCGAATTAGACCATGAAACACATACCAAAATTTTCGTATGAAAGAGAGCTACGACTTTCGTGTTTTACACTTTTTCCAAAAATCTACGGATTTTTAACTAAGGGCCGATCTTTGAGTCTGGTCTGAAATTTGTCGAAATATGTGTTCGGTTCCTTCGCGAATTTATTTACCCCTCTAAATGGACTCCATAATTGCCGGAAAAATTACGTAATAGAATAGACACATAGTTGATCAACTGATAATTTTCGTGAGAATTGATGTGGACTAGAAATGGTAGAAAATAAATGGCGAAACAAACCGACAAAACCGAAATCATAAAATCTTGAAGTTTTAAGATGCGTTTTAAAAACCGACACCTCGGGATAACCCCGACAAGAACCGACAATTTTTATAAACTCTAGTAACTATTTTAAGACTTGTGTAAAAGTGTCGGGTCAAACCGGAGTCGTTTGACTACATTCCCGACACGAATATCCAAACAGCCGGTTATGTCGCAGATGGCCCAGGCCTATTGCGACACAAGGCCTTATGTTGCAACAATCAATTAAGTCGCATTATGCGACACAACCTCTTATGTCGCACACAAATATTGTGACACAAACCTTCAGTGACCCTGAACCATCAGCGACCCCGAACCTACGACACCAACTACTATGTCGCATTAAATTGCGAACGTCGCACATAGCGACACAAAGTCCTATGTCGCAACAATTACTTACGTCGCAGTTTTGCGACACAGACCTCTATGTCGCAACACCCTATAGCGACACAATCTTGTGTCGCAACTCACAGAATGTTGAAAACTCACAATTTCACTAAGTGTTGAATAACTACAACAACTAAACATTTATACCTATACGATACAACTCAATAACACATGGAACATGCTTTGTAAGCACAACGTTATAACATCATAATAATAATGCTTTGAGATTATTATTACAATTCATCACCAACGGGCCGTACATGTTTTTAAAATGCAAACGAACAAACCCAATGTATTTGGACATAACTAGTTGTGTGAGCAACTAGCATAGGTGATCTTTTGAGATACCTACTCACGTATTAACCAACGCGCGTCTTGGACGCCCTCATGTTACAGTCTTCGGACATCATTGCTTGGCTAAGCAACGCACATTTATTGAGATAAACGCATCAGACTCAGGTGAGTCTCATAGCCCCTATTTTACTGTTTTTCACTCAGGGTGTGATTCATTGCTCGTTTTATTTACATGTGAACGCAAGTACAAAACAACGCTTTATACTACATGAGTTTCTCGCAACTAATCATTTTAAAGTCCTCCGCAACATAGTTTGGTAATACTTTTGTATCGTGAATGTTAGTGTATGGTACCATATATGATTGAGAATCCTCGTCCGGGTTAGCAAGCACTAACTGGTCAAACGGACGCATTAGCATTTGTTCAGGCGAGTGTAGATTAGGCACTCGTAGGGAGGCACCCTCGATCAGGTCCTTGAATGTGGATCATGACATCTTAGTTAAGCTCATACTATGTGCTCATGGCTGTATATACATCATTTATTTGCTTGGTTGCAAATCATTACATTAAATCTTGCGGTTCATACGATATGTTTTTACATACAAACCTGTGAGCTCACCAGCTTTTAGCTGACCATCTTTAGCATGTATCACAGGTACTCAGCAGTAGGTTGGATTGCCCATCAGGATACTTTTAGCTCGAGTCATCATGCAAACATCAGAGATTTTCTTGCATTATATTATGTAAAAGTAATTATGTATTGAAATCTCTCATATTCAGAACACGGGCTATTGTAATTGCTTCAGCTGATGTAAACATTTAACGTATCAATGTATTTTGTTGAACGACGCATATAGAGTCGTTCATTATATATCTTTGTGCTGTGATTACCGTATTAGTCGCGCCCCGACCCGAATCACTTCCGCATCATAATTTGGGGGTGCGACACAACCTAACCCAAAGCCTTCTAATCTAGACCGGACCCAACTAACCCATACGTTATGTGGTTAACAAGTTGGCGGATCAGTCATGTTCACGTGTTAGTTTCGGGTCAATTGGGTCACATGGATCTCATGGGCCAAATTTATAAGCATAAAAGTGATTATAAAATCCCTAAAATATTTATAATACCTATCATATATACATTTAAATTCAATACCAAAACATCATTTATTCAACTTCTCCTAAACATCAAGTTATCAAACATATAGGGTTAGGTTCAAACGAGAACCACAAAAAGGTACAGAACTGCGAGAACTTTTAAATTACATGGTTTTTATACATTTAAACACAACAAATTACATATAAACGATATTTAATGTTTATATTATTGTCAAACAAAAGTTAAAAACCTCAAAATGCATGTTAAATTATAATATATATGAAGTGTTCACATGTTCACAAATCAAATGTGCAGATGTGAACGAAAAATATAAATCTGATTCTAAAGATTATATTGAGGCTTTGTCAAACTATTTTTCTTTTAACCTTAATCTAAAATAATGTTCACACATGATTGAATCATTAAACATGTGAAAATCCCTATAATTTAAAAGTTTGCGCAGTTCTGTACTTTTTGTAGTTCTCATTTGAACTTTTGACTATATATATATAGGAATGAGATCCTGTGAAAACAAGGAGATAAAAAAAACCAGTGAAAACACATCTCCACCCTCCATCTAATCTAACTTATATATATATATAAAAGGGGTGGAGTTAACAAAAAAATTGATGAAAACATTTTTTCCTTCACAATTTTTTTAAGGTGTGAACTTTTTTTTTTTTTTTTAAGTAAACCATAAAAAAATTAAGGTTCACACAAAAAAATTATTTTTTTGTGTGAAAAAAATATTTTTTGTGGAAAAAATAAAATAAAGTCAAATTCGAAAACCAAAATAAAAAAATTAAGGTTCACAATTGAAAAACTTAAAAAACTTTCTGTGAACACAAAACTAAATAATAAGGTTCACAATTTAAAAGGTTAAAAACTTGTTGTGAACCCAAAAAAAAAAAATTAAGGTTCACAGTTGAAAAAAAAAAGTTCACAATTAAAAAAGTTAAAAACTTTCCGTGAACCAAGAAAAAATATTTAGGTTCACAATTGGAAAGATAAAAAACTTTATGTGAACTCAAAAAAAATTAAGTTTCATAGTTGGAAAAAAAAAGTTCACAATTGAAAATTTTTAAAACTTTCCGTGAACCTAAAAAAATTTAAGGTTCATAGTTGAAAAAGTCAAAAACTTTCCGTGAACTGAAAAAAAAATTAAGGTTCACAGTTGAAAAAGTTAAAAACTTTTCGTGAACCCAAAAAAAATTAAAGTTCACAATAAAAAATTTTCATGAAAAAATTTACAAAAAAATTTATGTGAAAAAAATAAGGTTCACAATTAAAAAAGTTAAAAACTTTGTGTGAAGCAAAAAAAAATAAAGATTCATGACGAAAATTTACGTTTGAACTTTTGACTATATATATATAGGAATGAGATCCTGTGAAAACAAGGAGATAAAAAAAACCAGTGAAAACACATCTCCACCCTCCATCTAATCTAACTTATATATATATAAAAGGGGTGGAGTTAAAAAAAAAACCTGTGAAAACATTTTTTCCTTCACAATTTTTTTAAGGTGTGAACTTTTTTTTTTTGTTTTTGAAGTAAACCATAAAAAATTAAGGTTCACACAAAAAAATTATTTTTTTGTGTGAAAAAAATATTTTTTGTGGAAAAAATAAAATAAAGTCAAATCCGAAAACCAAAATAAAAAAATTAAGGTTCACAATTGAAAAACTTAAAAAACTTTCTGTGAACACAAAACTAAATAATAAAGTTCACAATTGAAAAGGTTAAAAACTTGTTTTGAACCCAAAAAAAAAATTAAGGTTCACAGTTGAAAAAAAAAAGTTCACAATTAAAAAAGTTAAAAACTTTCCGTGAACCAAGAAAAAATATTTAGGTTCACAATTGAAAAGATAAAAAACTTTCTGTGAACTCAAAAAAAATTAAGTTTCACAGTTGGAAAAAAAAAGTTCACAATTGAAAAATTTTAAAACTTTCTGTGAACCTAAAAAAAAATTAAGGTTCAAAGTTGAAAAAGTCAAAAACTTTTCGTGAACTGAAAAAAAAATTAAGGTTCACAGTTGAAAAAGTTAAAAACTTTTCGTGAACCCAAAAAAAATTAAAGTTCACAATAAAAAATTTTCGTGAAAAAATTTACAAAAAAATTTATGTGAAAAAAATAAGGTTCACAATTAAAAAAGTTAAAAACTTTGTGTGAAGCAAAAAAAAATAAAGATTCATGACGAAAATTTACGTTTGAACTTTTGACTATATATATATAGGAATGAGATCCTGTGAAAATAAGGAGATAAAAAAAACCAGTGAAAACACATCTCCACCCTCCATCTAATCTAACTTATATATATATAAAAGGGGTGGAGTTAAAAAAAAAACCGGTGAAAACTTTTTTTCTTTCACAATTTTTTTAAGGTGTGAACTATTTTTTTTTTTTTTTGAAGTAAACCATAAAAAATTAAGGTTCACACAAAAAAATTATTTTTTTGTGTGAAAAAAATATTTTTTGTGGAAAAAATAAAATAAAGTCAAATCCGAAAACCAAAATAAAAAAATTAAGGTTCACAATTTAAAAACTTAAAAAACTTTCTGGTGAACACAAAACTAAATAATAAGGTTCACAATTGAAAATGTTAAAAAGTTGTTGTGAACCCAAAAAAAAAAAATTAAGGTTCACAGTTGAAAAAAAAAGTTCACAATTAAAAAAGTTTAAAACTTTCCGTGAACCAAGAAAAAATATTTAGGTTCACAATTGAAAAGATAAAAAACTTTCTGTGAACTCAAAAAAAATTAAGTTTCACAGTTGGAAAAAAAAAGTTCACAATTGAAAAATTTTAAAACTTTCCGTGAACCTAAAAAAAAATTAAGGTTCACAGTTGAAAAAGTCAAAAATTTTCCGTGAACTGAAAAAAAAATTAAGGTTCACAGTTGAAAAAGTTAAAAACTTTTCGTGAACCAAAAAAAAATTAAAGTTCACAATAAAAAATTTTCGTGAAAAAATTTACAAAAAAAATTATGTGAAAAAAATAAGGTTCGCAATTAAAAAAGTTAAAAACTTTGTGTGAAGCAAAAAAAATAAAGATTCATGACGAAAATTTTATGTGAAATATATATATATATATAAGGGTTCACAAAAAAATTCATATGTGAAGCAAAAAAAATGAAAATTCACAACTTAAAAAAATTGTGAAGGAAAAAGTTTTTTCACCGTTTTTTTTATCTCTCCACCCCTTATATATATATATATATATATATATATATATATATATATATATATATATATATATATATATATATATATAAGGGGTGGAGATAAAAAAACCGTGAAAACACTTTTTTCTTCACAATTTTTTTTAAGTGTGAACCTCTTTTTTTTTCTTTTTTTGAAGTAAACCATAAAAAATTAAGGTTCATACAAAAAAACTATTTTTTTATGTGAAAAAAATAAAATAAAGTCAAATTCGAAACCAAAACAAAAAAATTAAGGTTCACAATTGAAAAACTTAAAAACTTTATGTGAACCCAAAACAAAAAAATAAGGTTCACAATTGAAAAAGTTAAAAAACTTGCTTTGAACAAAAAAAAAATATTAAGGTTCACAGTTGAAAAAAAAAGTTCACAATTAAAAAAGTTAAAAACTTTCCGTGAACAAAAAAAAATTAAGGTTCACAATTGAAAAAGTAAAAAACTTTTAGTGAACTAAAAATTAAGGTTCATAGTTGAAAAAAAAATGCACAATTGAAAAATTTTAAAACTTTCCGTGAACGTAAAAAAAATTAAGGTTCACAGTTGAAACAAAAAAGTTCACAATTGAAAAAGTTAAAAACTTTCCGTGAACTCGAAAAAAAATTAAGGTTCACAGTTGAAAAAGTTCAAAACTTTCGTGAACCCAAAGAAAATTAAAGTTCACAATAAAAAACTTAAAAAAATTTCGTGAAATAATTTACAAAAAATTTATGTGAAAAAAATAAGGTTCCCAATTAAAAAAGTTAAAAACTATGTGTGAAGCAAAAAAAAAATAAAGATACATGACGAAAATTTTATGTGAAAAAATATATATATAAGGGTTAACAAAAAAATTCATATGTGAAGCAAAAAATGAAAATTTTACTGTTTTTTTTATCCCCACCCCTTATATATATATATATATATATATATATATATATATATATATATATATATATATATATATATATATATGTTAGATTAGATGGAGGGTGGGGATGTGTTTTCACTGGGTTTTTTTTATCTCCTTGTTTTCACCAGAACCCATCCATATATATATATATATATATATATATATATATATATATATATATATATATATATATATTTTCAAATGCAGTATGCAAAATGAAAATGTCAAACATGTTGTCATATATAAATATATAAATTAAAATTAAAATAAAACTCTAAACTAATATTAAAATTTATTCCGGTTGTCAGGTTGACCTGAAAATTCATTCGGTGACTTGAACCCGACATAAAAATATATAAGGTTGATGGGTTTCGGGTTTGCGCGTAAAAACCCCGACCCAAAACTGTTTTTTTCGAGTCAATTTCGTGTCGAGTTTTGTAGGAAATACCCGTCCTTAAATTTCGTAGTGATAGTGCTTTGTAAGGTTAACAAAACTGCTTGGTTGATTCATAAATAACCTTCTATTCACTTTTTAAGTCATAACTAGTAAAATACCCGCGCAAAATAGCGGGTACATATTTTATTTAGCTTAATTTATATATCTGAATTAAAGGATTGGATTTCACGAATTCGGTTTACGTGCTTTAGACTTTTTCGGTCCCGTATAACCCAGGTACTTAAATGAGGAGATTTAGTATATGACTGGATTGTGATAACTTCAGTCATTACATATCAGTGAAATACTCCAGAATTTAATAGTTATAGTTATAAGTGGCAAAATGAATGGGTCGAGTTGGGTCACGGGTCTAGATGGGTTTGGGTCTAAATGGGTCCGGGTCTAAATGGATCATTTAGGAGGATGGGTCTAAACGGGTCCGGTTCAATGGGGTCGGGTCGACCCATCGGGTTTCCACCAAAATTTTTTTTTATTTGAGTGAAAATGAAAAAAATGAAATGAGGTGAATTTTTTTTTTTACCTGCTAGACCCGTGATATCGCGTAAAAAGTCACGTTTTTACTACCGATATCTCTCTCATTCTAGAACGATTCTTGGCATTTTGAACTTAAATATGGTTCAAATCATCGATATTATGCCAAGATGGTCAAAACGAGGTTGCACGATAAAAATTAAGCAAAACGGATGTAAAACGAAGATTCCACACACGTTTGAAGATTCAAGGCATAAAAATGAGATTTCAAGACCAAAGTGCCCTCCACCAACATCCACTATTTTCAAGATGTTCGTTTTCAAAATACGAATCCAACATAAGAAGAATCAACTAAAAAGGGTGAAAAATGAAGATTTCGCGCCCGCCGGAAGATCCAAATGATTCGCACGCAATATCTAGAGTTAGGGACCTCATCTCAGGGCCTATTTTATATCAAAATCTTTGTTTTTGAATTACGAATCCAACAAAAAAAGAATCGACGCAAACGGACGCATAACGAAGAAAATACGCACGAATCAAGCAACGAAGCGAAACGGGGCGGGTACCCGCCGGCCGACGCCGGCCACCCACCAGCCGCCGCCGGCCACCTGGTGGGCGCCGCCGGCCACACCACCCCCATCTCGCTTTCCTTTTTTGGTTAAAACCCGTACCTGGTGCACCACCTTTTCGCGTTGTACGGTACCCGGTGCGCCTACTTTTCGTGTGGTACAAGCCATTTTTGGAAAGCTTTCTAACATGCACCTCATGGTGCTAATGTGAGCCAAAGCTCACCTATAAATAGAGGGCTTTGGTTCCATTTGCAAAACACACCTTCCTAGCTTATTTTCTCTCACTCTAGAATTAAGCTCCAACTTTCTCACTCTACATTATTTATTTAGATTAGGTTTTTTCTAGTATTTAAACTAGTTTAGGAGTTTTATTAGAAGTAGAAGGAAAGTGCGGAACGCATTGTAATCTTCGGTGTATGCTCGGAATTATGTCAATTAATTCAAGTCTATTCTCTCGCATTTAATCTCGGTTATTTCTATCCTTATCTATCTTAATTAATTACGTTTATATTGATTATGCTAGATTTAGTTATTGCCATGATTAGAGAGTAGTATACTTATTGTGTTTGTTTGCGATGTAGTTAATTAATTATGGGATAATGTATAATTAAATATTGAAGATCGGTAATATTACTTTGATCGTCTTATTTCATGTTCTTGTTTGATTGTTGTCTTAGGATCATCATAGTAGTAAAATGTAAACGGTCTTAATTATCGTGAAGTAATATGACGGCCCCTATTCGACTGTTACTCGATATAGTACTGGAAACACTTCAAGATGGAGTACAAATGTATGGAAGTCGAGGAATGACCGAAGGTAGTCATATTACGAAACGATATAATACTATGAAGTAATATGATGGCCCCTATTCGACTGTTACTCAGTATAGCGTTGGAAACACTCTAGGTGTAGTACAAACACGTGGAAGCTGCGTAACGACCGAAGGTAGTTATATTATGGACTAGTATATTAAAAATGAGAAACCTAGTTTAATTAACCTTTCTAAATAGACTTTTAAACTTCAAATTAATCTAACGCCTTTCCACCAATAAACGTGATTACAACACCTTTTTACGACGTCCAATTAAAAGGTAGTCAGTCATTTGTGTCAATACAATTTGTTAATGGTATGAAACTATGGAACCGCAAGGCTACATGGGGGATTATCGTAGGACAAGACATGGCCCAGGGTTTAAAGCGGTGGAACCACTTAAAGTGAGGAACGCTGTGAATATCTAGGGGATTTATTGGGTAGTCTTAAGCAAGGGCAGGTTTAAAGTCATAAATGAACTGTTTACATATACAAATCTGTTAGGATGACGAGGAATCGTTATATGATTCAGTTATGTCTAGTACCTTAAGATTTCGTTCCCGTTCATATGAAAGTATTATTAAACCATATTAAGATTTTGCTTATCATTCAAAATACTTTGTAATGTTACCATAACCTAGCTCCCGGTGTGACATGCTAATGGGATTTTAATTAGTAGGGAATCTAGTGTTTACATGCAAGTATTCAAGAATGATAATTAACTAATATCTTTCAAAACAGTTTCTCTAAATATCATCCCATAACTTAATTAACGAAGTCTCAGCAAACACTATCTTTATTTATCTGCTTTAGGTTTTACTTTTATTTCTCTTTTGTTTATTTACTTGCATAAGTTAGTTAATATAAAAAACCAAAACTCCTCCACTGTTTTATAAACCCTTCACTAGTTTGAAAGCCCTCATCTGCCACGCCTTAGTTTCAATTCAGTCGGTTTGAAGAACGACTCTAGGTCATACCTACCACTTGCTCACCCTTAGGATTAGCATCGTTAGGGAAAACTTAGGCCCCGCAATTACAAATTTAAAAACAACCCACTGCTGGTGGCCCGGTTAGCGATCGTTTAACGACACCGACCTGATCGGGCCCCAACAAGTTTTTGGCGCCGCTGCCGGGGAACCAACTGTACGATCCTTAGGCGTCAAGATGAACTTACTCGCTAGTGAACCTTTAGAATTAACTCTTCTCCTTAGACCCCTACGTCTTTCTTTGTTTTTCCTTACTTTTAGTACTTTTATAAATTACGTTATCCCAATCCATTCAACTAGTCAACCACCTGCCAACGAGACTATGACAGCTGCACGTATAACTCTCGCTGAAGACTCTAAACCTTTGATTGAAGGTCGAGGAGGACCAATTGTCTATCCGGAAATTGGTAGAGGATCATTCGAATTAAAGCCCCACATTGTTCAGTTAGTCCAAAACCTCTGTCAATTCCGCGGCCTACCAAATGATGATCCCAACTCACACCTTGACAAATTCATTTCCTTATCCAACTCCTTTAAGCCGATTGGGGTTAATCAGGACATAGTCTACCTATACCTATTTCCCTATTCACTCACTCTCAATGCACAAACCTGGTTTGAGGAACTAGAGATTAACTCTATAACCTCTTGGGTAGAACTAGCAACCAAATTTTTGGCCAGATATTTCCCCCCATCAAAACAAGCCACGCTTAGGTCCAACATCATAAACTTTCGTCAAGTGCATGATGAATCAATATTCGATGCATGGGAGCGCTTTAAGGGATTGCTTAAGAAATGTCCAAATCATCGATTTAAGCGTTCAAACCAGTTGCGCATTTTCTACAATGGTCTCTTCCCACATCACCGTCATTTACTTGATACCGCCTCTCAAGGTAGTTTCATAGACTATACGGCAAATGAAGCTTGGAGCCTTATTGAGAAAATGACAACGCACAACCATGACTGGAATAGTGAAAATAACCCCTCATTAGTGAATTCACCTACTACAATCGGGAATGAAGCTATCAAAACTCTCGCTCAGCAAGTGGCAGACCTAACCAAGGAGATTAAGGAATTGAAAAGTCAACAACAACAAGTCTGTCAAGTTCAAACCTGCCTTAATTGTGCTAATCTGAACCACTCAGCCCAAATTCCTCAGTCTCATCTAACACCACCCAACACTAACCATTCTTCTTACCCACCTACGAATAGCCCACCAACTTACCAACCCCAACCTTTGAAACCCTCTCCCTCACAAACCTCTAGTTTTGACGACACCCTGATACAAGTCATTCAAGGTCTCTCGGCTAGACAAGACCAAACTGATCTCATCTTAAGAGATCATTTGACTTTGTTAAAAGCTTTCGAATCCCAGTTAGGACAATTAGCACAGCGTATTAATGCTAAACCACAGGATAGTCCAACTAGTTGCCATAAAGAGGCTTCCCATATTCAAGACTCTCAGGTAGCACATAGCCCACCTACGGTTTCTTCTCCGGTGAAGGAACCACCTATTGTCCCATCGACAATGGATTTAGAGTCTGCATCAAATAGAAAAATCCCATTTCCGGCTCGTCTTAAACAACGACCCGACAAGCTTAAGTCTTTTAAGCTTGATAGGAAATTCCTAGATACCGCCTCTGAAGTTCACTCCAAAAAGTACTTCAGAAAACTTCTTACAACCAAGGATAAGGTACCCGAAGTACCCAATGTCCCGCTGAACGAGGAATGTTCAGCTATCTTGAAAAATATCATTCCTGAAAAACTCGGAGACACCGGACGTTTTACTCTCCCTATTTCCATCTACAATTCAGGCATTATCTGTTCTCTTGCCGATTTAGGAGCTAGTATTAATCTCATGCCATACTCGCTTTACAAAAGGCTTGAGTTAGAAAATCTTCGACCTACCAAAATGACCATACAGCTTGCTGACCACTCAGTCAAATACCCTAGGGGAATAGCTGAAAATGTTTTAGTTAGGATTGACAAATTTCTTTACCCAACAGATTTTGTAGTAATGGATATGCAGGAAGACGTACACATCCCAATCATACTAGGAAGACCTTTCATGAATACGGCCAAGGCAATCATCAACGTCTTCGTACAAACCATCAGCTTGCAGTCTCAGGGAGAAACCATCACTTTCCATATCGACAATCCAAATACTGGAGAGCAAGCCGATATGTACATGATCTCCATGATCAAGACCGCGGAGGACAAAGAAACTGCAAAGCCAACAAGTGAAAGGAACTCTAGCACGGTAATGGCAATCACGCCATATTTCCCGATTGACCTCCGACGAATAGGACAAGAGATGAAAAACGCATCTCCATCAGCAAACAACCCAACGGTGGAAGAATTGATCAGAACGGGAAAGATGGAAGAAGAAAACAAAAAAAGCAGACCGCCACCGAACCTATTTAACACTGATAAAATGGCGGGAGGTAACCTCAATCATCCCACGAGAAGAGAAATACTGGAGGAATATTCCAAACGCACAAGATACCAACCGCAAACCATCGTAGATCACAAAGTGCTCGAAGAATTCATCCAAAGATTTGACAAAGTAGTTGGAGGAATAAGCGGCGTAGTCAACATGCTTGCTCTTTCCCCTGCTGAACTGCAATTCTGTCTACAACAGAAATGGACTTACGCTAGAATCTACAATGCCCTTAAAAGATCTAACATCCCATTCACCTCAACACAATGGGAGATTTTGGGATCTATTAGAGCGCATATGAAAGAAACTACTGGACACCCGAGCAGTCGTGCCGACATTTCAATGATGAATGACCTCACGTCATTGCTTAACTTGCTAAGTAGAGAAGATCACCTCAGTTCCAAGGAAAGCGGATCTATGGTTATCAACTCCACTATGGAAAAACAAATTGAGTTAATGATTGAAGAGCTTAGTGATCTCGTTTGGGAGGAATCAAGGCACGAACGACCTTTTAGGGTTACATACGAATCACCACTTGATATCGCTACTTCTGTTACGATCCATCTACGGGAGATTCAACAACGGAAAAGTAACTCCAGAAGAAAGTTCATATTCTACTCAGGATGCAAGGAGATACTTCATCAGCTTACTCTAGTTTTCTCAGAATCCGGCTTTCCATTCAATAACCATCAGCACCGGCAAATAGAGAACCTGTGCACATGCATAAGAAGATTCAACGGAGACCCCAAGACCGAAAATTATGAAGGCATAAAACTGCAATTCTTGGCGTTTGTATGCTCTCTCTGGCAGAACCCACCGCCAAGAGAGGTTGTTAAGACAGACACAGCCACCATAACCAACCCTAGTGGACCTGTCACTAAAGCAGTTGACTACATCACCTTCGGACTTCACGGACTTGCAAGGACAACTTCAGAGCATCTTCTAAACTACAAGGAAACATCGAGAGATAGTCCACTTGAATTGATTACGACAATAGTCAATCATTTCATAAGAATCTATCCACCTCGATATAATTTTCCGCAACCTAGGGCCCACAACATCAACACAGTGGATCCCATGGATGCATCCATCTCCATCTAGCTAGGAGAAAAGAAGTCGAGCTATCGACTTTAAAAGAGCGCTTCTCGGGAGGCAACCCGTGTTTTACATTTCCGCAATTTTACATTCCAAGAAGTGATAAAGTCTCCGACTATCTTTCACACTTGGATATACGAACAAGTTTCTGCCTGACGCATCAAGTCTTTGACGCCGCGCATTAAAGAAAAGTATATCCAACGTGTTCACACCTACGAGACCAATCACAAGAAGACTTGATCAAGAGTGAACCCAAGAAGACGAAGTTCGGCAGACGCATACCACAGCAAATACTGGGGAGTACTTCTATACCGTCTCTTTCATTCGTTTTAAATATACCATATCCACTATGCTTATCACTAAGTGTGGGATTCAAACCCAAAACACACCGCTAAAAGAATACGTCTAAGATGTTTCAAATCCTAAGTGTGGGATTTTACCCCATTATGAGCTTAGTTTAACATCGAGGACGATGTTCGTTTAAGTGTGGGATAGTAGTAGTTGCACTACTGTTAAATGGATATTGGTATATGCTTGATTCTAAAATCGTTGCTCTTTATAAGACCTTGCTTCTCCATAAAAGTAAACAAAATTTTTCAAAATTGAGTTAAGAATATGTGGAAAAATGAAAAATTTTAAACAAAGAATGATTTACTTTGGGGAAGAAGGAAAAACAAAATACAAATTCTTTTGAAAAACAAGTTTAGTAATCCCATAAAGAGCATCGCATGACTAAGCACACAACAACCCAACTTTCGATTCGTGAGGTATCTTGAGCCATATGAAAAGCATTCACTTTTAATGCTTCACTATTTCGATTCTTGAGTGTGCCGATGTATGTTTTTAGAATCAGAACTTGCTCTTGCTATGCATTTCGAATCCGAACTGATGAATCAAAAAGGAGATCGAATCACATCATTCTTGAACCCATCCATACACCCAAAAATAAAGTACGTTACACCCTTTACCTACTCAAAAGCATCCCTCAAACTTCATAGAAAGTTCCAAAGATGAAAAAAGAGAAGTATTAAGGATATGACGTCGAAAAAAAAATATCTTAGAAAATTCGAAGAAAAGAAAGTCAAATGGAGAAAAAGACTCCTCCCAAAAGAAAAAGGCGTCAATCCTCCCGAAAATCCCAAAAAGTCAAAAATTTCAGCTTTCCAACTTCACCAAAAAGAAAATCCAACACAACCCCCTCTCATACCACCAACACTCCACTCAAAACCCTACATCACTTCCCTTAGAATGAGTGTGGCTAGATCGACTTCGCGCTCACCTAAAATGTAACGATTTGATACTCGATCAAGCCTATGACGATAAACGATACATGACTGGCGTTCTGAGCGATTGATATAATAGAATAGGAAACCCTAAACACTTTGAGTGATTTGAGTGACCACCATGAGAGGATCGCCTAGTCATGTATCCAAGATCAAAGATCACAAGCATGCTCCTAAAGATTACAATCTTTCCTTTTTAAAGAACAAGTATTTTACTTTTCCAAAACCCCCTTAGTAAAACGTTCCGCCTTAAAATATTTCATTATCTGCTTATTTTTATCTCTGTTGAATGTTAGTTTGCTTGAGGACAAGCAAAGTTCTAAGTGTGGGATACTTGATTTCGCGTAAAAAGTCACGTTTTTACTACCGATATCTCTCTCATTCTAGAACGATTCTTGGCATTTTGAACTTAAATATGGTTCAAATCATCGATATTATGCCAAGATGGTCAAAACGAGGTTGCACGATAAAAATCAAGCAAAACGGATGTAAAACGAAGATTCCACACACGTTTGAAGATTCAAGGCATAAAAACGAGATTTCAAGACCAAAATGCCCTCCACCAACATCCACTATTTTCAAGATGTTCGTTTTCAAAATACGAATCCAACAGAAGAAGAATCAACTAAAACGGGTGAAAAATGAAGATTTCGCGCCCGCCGGAAGATCCAAATGATTCGCACGCAATATCTGGAGTTAGGGACCTCATCTCAGGGCCTATTTTATATCAAAATCTTCGTTTTTGAATTACGAATCCAACAAAAAAAGAATCGACGCAAACGGACGCATAACGAAGAAAATACGCACGAATCAAGCAACGAAGCGAAACGGGGCGGGTACCCGCCGGCCGCCGCCGGCCACCTGGTGGGCGCCGCCGGCCACACCACCCCCGTCTTGCTTTCCTTTTTTGGTTAAAACCCGTACCTGGTGCACCACCTTTTCGCGTTGTACGGTACCCGGTGCGCCTACTTTTCGTGTGGTACACGCCATTTTTGGAAAGCTTTCTAACATGCACCTTATGGTGCTAATGTGAGCCAAAGCTCACCTATAAATAGAGGGCTTTGGTTCCATTTGAAAAACACACCTTCCTAGCTTATTTTCTCTCACTCTAGAATTAAGCTCCAACTTTCTCACTCTACATTATTTATTTAGATTAGGTTTTTTCTAGTATTTAAACTAGTTTAGGAGTTTTATTAGAAGTAGAAGGAAAGTGCGGAACGCATTGTAATCTTCGGTGTATGCTCGGAATTGTGTCAATTAATTCAAGTCTATTCTCTCGCATTTAATCTCGGTTATTTCTATCCTTATCTATCTTAATTAATTACGTTTATATTGATTATGCTAGATTTAGTTATTGCCATGATTAGAGAGTAGTATACTTATTGTGTTTGTTTGCGATGTAGTTAATTAATTATGGGATAATGTATAATTAAATATTGAAGATCGGTAATATTACTTTGATCGTCTTATTTCATGTTCTTGTTTGATTGTTGTCTTAGGATCATCATAGTAGTAAAATGTAAACGGTCTTAATTATCGTGAAGTAATATGACGGCCCCTATTCGACTGTTACTCGATATAGTACTGGAAACACTTCAAGGTGGAGTACAAATGTATGGAAGTCGAGGAATGACCGAAGGTAGTCATATTACGAAACGATATAATACTATGAAGTAATATGATGGCCCCTATTCGACTGTTACTCAGTATAGCGTTGGAAACACTCTAGGTGTAGTACAAACACGTGGAAGCTGCGTAACGACCGAAGGTAGTTATATTACGGACTAGTATATATAAAATGAGAAACCTAGTTTAATTAACCTTTCTAAATAGACTTTTAAACTTCAAATTAATCTAACGCATTTCCACCAATAAACGTGATTACAACACCTTTTTACGACGTCCAATTAAAAGGTAGTCAGTCATTTGTGTCAATACAATTTGTTAAAGGTATGAAACTATGGAACCGCAAGGCTACATGGGGGATTATCGTAGGACAAGACATGGCCCAGGGTTTAATGCGGTGGAACCACTTAAAGTGAGGAACGCTGTGAATATCTAGGGGATTTATTGGGTAGTCTTAAGCAAGGGCTGGTTTAAAGTCATAAATGAACTGTTTACATATACAAATCTGTTAGGATGACGAGGAATCGTTATATGATTCAGTTATGTCTAGTACCTTAAGATTTCGTTCCCGTTCATATGAAAGTATTATTAAACCTTATTAAGATTTTGCTTATCATTCAAAATACTTTGTAATGTTACCATAACCTAGCTCCCGGTGTGACATGCTAATGGGATTTTAATTAGTAGGGAATCTAGTGTTTACATGCAAGTATTCAAGAATGATAATTAACTAATATCTTTCAAAACAGTTTCTCTAAATATCATCCCATAACTTAATTAACGAAGTCTCAGCAAACACTATCTTTATTTATCTGCTTTAGGTTTTACTTTTATTTCTCTTTTGTTTATTTACTTGCCTAAGTTAGTTAATATAAAAAACCAAAACTCCTCCACTGTTTTATAAACCCTTCACTAGTTTGAAAGCCCTCATCTGCCACGCCTTAGTTTCAATTCAGTCGGTTTGAAGAACGACTCTAGGTCATACCTACCACTTGCTCACCCTTAGGATTAGCATCGTTAGGGAAAACTTAGGCCCCACAATTACAAATTTAAAAACAACCCACTGCTGGTGGCCCGGTTAGCGATCGTTTAACGACACCGACCTGATCGGGCCCCAACAAGTTTTTGGCGCCGCTGCCGGGGAACCAACTGTACGATCCTTAGGCGTCAAGATGAACTTACTCGCTAGTGAACCTTTAGAATTAACTCTTCTCCTTAGACCCCTACGTCTTTCTTTGTTTTTCCTTACTGTTAGTACTTTTATAAATTACGTTATCCCAATCCATTCAACTAGTCAACCACCTGCCAACGAGACTATGACAGCTGCACGTATAACTCTCGCTGAAGACTCTAAACCTTTGATTGAAGGTCGAGGAGGACCAATTGTCTATCCGGAAATTGGTAGAGGATCATTCGAATTAAAGCCCCACATTGTTCAGTTAGTCCAAAACCTCTGTCAATTCCGCGGCCTACCAAATGATGATCCCAACTCACACCTTGACAAATTCATTTCCTTATCCAACTCCTTTAAGCCGATTGGGGTTAATCAGGACATAGTCTACCTATACCTATTTCCCTATTCACTCACTCTCAATGCACAAACCTGGTTTGAGGAACTAGAGATTAACTCTATAACCTCTTGGGTAGAACTAGCAACCAAATTTTTGGCCAGATATTTCCCCCCATCAAAACAAGCCACGTTTAGGTCCAACATCATAAACTTTCGTCAAGTGCATGATGAATCAATATTCGATGCATGGGAGCGCTTTAAGGGATTGCTTAAGAAATGTCCAAATCATCGATTTAAGCGTTCAGACCAGTTGCGCATTTTCTACAATGGTCTCTTCCCACATCACCGTCCTTTACTTGATACCGCCTCTCAAGGTAGTTTCATAGACTGTACGGCAAATGAAGCTTGGAGCCTTATTGAGAAAATGACAACGCACAACCATGACTGGAATAGTGAAAATAACCCCTCATTAGTGAATTCACCTACTACAATCGGGAATGAAGCTATCAAAACTCTCGCTCAGCAAGTGGCAGACCTAACCAAGGAGATTAAGGAATTGAAAAGTCAACAACAACAAGTCTGTCAAGTTCAAACCTGCCTTAATTGTGCTAATCTGAACCACTCAGCTCAAATTCCTCAGTCTCATCTAACACCACCCAACACTAACCATTCTTCTTACCCACCTACGAATAGCCCACCAACTTACCAACCCCAACCTTTGAAACCCTCTCCCTCACAAACCTCTAGTTTTGACGACACCCTGATACAAGTCATTCAAGGTCTCTCGGCTAGACAAGACCAAACTGATCTCATCTTAAGAGATCATTTGACTTTGTTAAAAGCTTTCGAATCCCAGTTAGGACAATTAGCACAGCGTATTAATGCTAAACCTCAGGATAGTCCAACTAGTTGCCATAAAGAGGCTTCCCATATTCAAGACTCTCAGGTAGCACATAGCCCACCTGCGGTTTCTTCTCCGGTGAAGGAACCACCTATTGTCCCATCGACAATGGATTTAGAGTCTGCATCAAATAGAAAAATCCCATTTCCGGCTCGTCTTAAACAACGACCCGACAAGCTTAAGTCTTTTAAGCTTGATAGGAAATTCCTAGATACCGCCTCTGAAGTTCACTCCAAAAAGTACTTCAGAAAACTTCTTACAACCAAGGATAAGGTACCCGAAGTACCCAATGTCCCGCTGAACGAGGAATGTTCAGCTATCTTGAAAAATATCATTCCTGAAAAACTCGGAGACACCGGACGTTTTACTCTCCCTATTTCCATCTACAATTCAGGCATTATCTGTTCTCTTGCCGATTTAGGAGCTAGTATTAATCTCATGCCATACTCGCTTTACAAAAGGCTTGAGTTAGAAAATCTTCGACCTACCAAAATGACCATACAGCTTGCTGACCACTCAGTCAAATACCCTAGGGGAATAGCTGAAAATGATTTAGTTAGGATTGACAAATTTCTTTACCCAGCAGATTTTGTAGTAATGGATATGCAGGAAGACGTACACATCCCAATCATACTAGGAAGACCTTTCATGAATACGGCCAAGGCAATCATCAACGTCTTCGTACAAACCATCAGCTTGCAGTCTCAGGGAGAAACCATCACTTTCCATATCGACAATCCAAATACTGGAGAGCAAGCCGATATGTACATGATCTCCATGATCAAGACCGCGGAGGACAAAGAAACTGCAAAGCCAACAAGTGAAAGGAACTCTAGCACGGTAATGGCAATCACGCCATATTTCCCGATTGACCTCCGACGAATAGGACAAGAGATGAAAAACGCATCTCCATCAGCAAACAACCCAACGGTGGAAGAATTGATCAGAACGGGAAAGATGGAAGAAGAAAACAAAAGAAGCAGACCGCCACCGAACCTATTTAACACTGATAAAATGGCGGGAGGTAACCACAATCATCCCACGAGAAGAGAAATACTGGAGGAATATTCCAAACGCACAAGATACCAACCGCAAACCATCGTAGATCACAAAGTGCTCAAAGAATTCATCCAAAGATTTGACAAAGTAGTAGGAGGAATAAGCGGCGTAGTCAACATGCTTGCTCTTTCCCCTGCTGAACTGCAATTCTGTCTACAACAGAAATGGACTTACGCTAGAATCTACAATGCCCTTAAAAGATCTAACATCCCATTCACCTCAACACAATGGGAGATTTTGGGATCTATTAGAGCGCATATGAAAGAAACTACTGGACACCCGAGCAGTCGTGCCGACATTTCAATGATGAATGACCTCACGTCATTGCTTAACTTGCTAAGTAGAGAAGATCACCTCAGTTCCAAGGAAAGCGGATCTATGGTTATCAACTCCACTATGGAAAAACAAATTGAGTTAATGATTGAAGAGCTTAGTGATCTCGTTTGGGAGGAATCAAGGCACGAACGACCTTTTAGGGTTACATACGAATCACCACTTGATATCGCTACTTCTGTTACGATCCATCTACGGGAGATTCAACAACGGAAAAGTAACTCCAGAAGAAAGTTCATATTCTACTCAGGATGCAAGGAGATACTTCATCAGCTTACTCTAGTTTTCTCAGAATCCGGCTTTCCATTCAATAACCATCAGCACCGGCAAATAGAGAACCTGTGCACATGCATAAGAAGATTCAACGGAGACCCCAAGACCGAAAATTATGAAGGCATAAAACTGCAATTCTTGGCGTTTGTATGCTCTCTCTGGCAGAACCCACCGCCAAGAGAGGTTGTTAAGACAGACACAGCCACCATAACCAACCCTAGTGGACCTGTCACTAAAGCAGTTGACTACATCACCTTCGGACTTCACGGACTTGCAAGGACAACTTCAGAGCATCTTCTAAACTACAAGGAAACATCGAGAGATAGTCCACTTGAATTGATTACGACAATAGTCAATCATTTCATAAGAATCTATCCACCTCGATATAATTTTCCGCAACCTAGGGCCCACAACATCAACACAGTGGATCCCATGGATGCATCCATCTCCATCTAGCTAGGAGAAAAGAAGTCGAGCTATCGACTTTAAAAGAGCGCTTCTCGGGAGGCAACCCGTGTTTTACATTTCCGCAATTTTACATTCCAAGAAGTGATAAAGTCTCCGACTATCTTTCACACTTGGATATACGAACAAGTTTCTGCCTGACGCATCAAGTCTTTGACGCCGCGCATTAAAGAAAAGTATATCCAACGTGTTCACACCTACGAGACCAATCACAAGAAGACTTGATCAAGAGTGAACCCAAGAAGACGAAGTTCGGCAGACGCATACCACAGCAAATACTGGGGAGTACTTCTATACCGTCTCTTTCATTCGTTTTAAATATACCATATCCACTATGCTTATCACTAAGTGTGGGATTCAAACCCAAAACACACCGCTAAAAGAATACGTCTAAGATGTTTCAAATCCTAAGTGTGGGATTTTACCCCATTATGAGCTTAGTTTAACATCGAGGACGATGTTCGTTTAAGTGTGGGATAGCAGTAGTTGCACTACTGTTAAATGGATATTGGTATATGCTTGATTCTAAAATCGTTGCTCTTTATAAGACCTTGCTTCTCCATAAAAGTAAACAAAATTTTTCAAAATTGAGTTAAGAATATGTGGAAAAATGAAAAATTTTAAACAAAGAATGATTTACTTTGGGGAAGAAGGAAAAACAAAATACAAATTCTTTTGAAAAACAAGTTTAGTAATCCCATAAAGAGCATCGCATGACTAAGCACACAACAACCCAACTTTCGATTCGTGAGGTATCTTGAGCCATATGAAAAGCATTCACTTTTAATGCTTCACTATTTCGATTCTTGAGTGTGCCGATGTATGTGTTTAGAATCAGAACTTGCTCTTGCTATGCATTTCGAATCCGAACTGATGAATCAAAAAGGAGATCGAATCACATCATTCTTGAACCCATCCATACACCCAAAAATAAAGTACGTTACACCCTTTACCTACTCAAAAGCATCCCCCAAACTTCATAGAAAGTTCCAAAGATGAAAAAAGAGAAGTATTAAGGATATGACGTCGAAAAAAAAAATATCTTAGAAAATTCGAAGAAAAGAAAGTCAAATGGAGAAAAAGACTCCTCCCAAAAGAAAAAGGCGTCAATCCTCCCGAAAATCCCAAAAAGTCAAAAAATTCAGCTTTCCAACTTCACCAAAAAGAAAATCCAACACAACCCCCTCTCATACCACCAACACTCCACTCAAAACCCTACATCACTTCCCTTAGAATGAGTGTGGCTAGATCGACTTCGCGCTCACCTAAAAGGTAACGATTTGATACTCGATCAAGCCTATGACGATAAACGATACATGACTGGCGTTCTGAGCGATTGATATAATAGAATAGGAAACCCTAAACACTTTGAGTGATTTGAGTGACCACCATGAGAGGATCGCCTAGTCATGTATCCAAGATCAAAGATCACAAGCATGCTCCTAAAGATTACAATCTTTCCTTTTTAAAGAACAAGTATTTTACTTTTCCAAAACCCCCTTAGTAAAACGTTCCGCCTTAAAATATTTCATTATCCGCTTATTTTTATCTCTGTTGAATGTTAGTTTGCTTGAGGACAAGCAAAGTTCTAAGTGTGGGATACTTGATATCGCGTAAAAAGTCACGTTTTTACTACCGATATCTCTCTCATTTTAGAACGATTCTTGGCATTTTGAACTTAAATATGGTTCAAATCATCGATATTATGCCAAGATGGTCAAAACGAGGTTGCACGATAAAAATCAAGCAAAACGGATGTAAAACGAAGATTCCACACACGTTTGAAGATTCAAGGCATAAAAACGAGATTTCAAGACCAAAGTGCCCTCCACCAACATCCACTATTTTCAAGATGTTCGTTTTCAAAATACGAATCCAACAGAAGAAGAATCAACTAAAACGGGTGAAAAATGAAGATTTCGCGCCCGTCGGAAGATCCAAATGATTCGCACGCAATATCTGGAGTTAGGGACCTCATCTCAGGGCCTATTTTATATCAAAATCTTCGTTTTTGAATTACGAATCCAACAAAAAAAAAATCGACGCAAACGGACGCATAACGAAGAAAATACGCACGAATCAAGCAACGAAGCGAAACGGGGCGGGTACCCGCCGGCCGCCGCCGGCCACCTGGTGGGCGCCGCCGGCCACACCACCCCCGTCTCGCTTTCCTTTTTTGGTTAAAACCCGTACCTGGTGCACCACCTTTTCGTGTTGTACGGTACCCGGTGCGCCTACTTTTCGTGTGGTACACGCCATTTTTGGAAAGCTTTCTAACATGCACCTCATGGTGCTAATGTGAGCCAAAGCTCACCTATAAATAGAGGGCTTTGGTTCCATTTGCAAAACACACCTTCCTAGCTTATTTTCTCTCACTCTAGAATTAAGCTCCAACTTTCTCACTCTACATTATTTATTTAGATTAGGTTTTTTCTACTATTTAAACTAGTTTAGGAGTTTTATTAGAAGTAGAAGGAAAGTGCGGAACGCATTGTAATCTTCGGTGTATGCTCGGAATTGTGTCAATTAATTCAAGTCTATTCTCTCGCATTTAATCTCGGTTATTTCTATCCTTATCTATCTTAATTAATTACGTTTATATTGATTATGCTAGATTTAGTTATTGCCATGATTAGAGAGTAGTATACTTATTGTGTTTGTTTGCGATGTAGTTAATTAATTATGGGATAATGTATAATTAAATATTGAAGATCGGTAATATTACTTTGATCGTCTTATTTCATGTTCTTGTTTGATTGTTGTCTTAGGATCATCATAGTAGTAAAATGTAAACGGTCTTAATTATCGTGAAGTAATATGACGGCCCCTATTCGACTGTTACTCGATATAGTACTGGAAACACTTCAAGGTGGAGTACAACTGTATGGAAGTCGAGGAATGACCGAAGGTAGTCATATTACGAACTAGTATATATAAAATGAGAAACCTAGTTTAATTAACCTTTCTAAATAGACTTTTAAACTTCAAATTAATCTAACGCCTTTCCACCAATAAACGTGATTACAACACCTTTTTACGACGTCCAATTAAAAGGTAGTCAGTCATTTGTGTCAATACAATTTGTTAAAGGTATGAAACTATGGAACCGCAAGGCTACATGGGGGATTATCGTAGGACAAGACATGGCCCAGGGTTTAAAGCGGTGGAACCACTTAAAGTGAGGAACGATGTGAATATCTAGGGGATTTATTGGGTAGTCTTAAGCAAGGGCTGGTTTAAAGTCATAAATGAACTGTTTACATATACAAATCTGTTAGGATGACGAGGAATCGTTATATGATTCAGTTATGTCTAGTACCTTAAGATTTCGTTCCCGTTCATATGAAAGTATTATTAAACCATATTAAGATTTTGCTTATCATTCAAAATACTTTGTAATGTTACCATAACCTAGCTCCCGGTGTGACATGCTAATGGGATTTTAATTAGTAGGGAATCTAGTGTTTACATGCAAGTATTCAAGAATGATAATTAACTAATATCTTTCAAAACAGTTTCTCTAAATATCATCCCATAACTTAATTAACGAAGTCTCAGCAAACACTATCTTTATTTATCTGCTTTAGGTTTTACTTTTATTTCTCTTTTGTTTATTTACTTGCCTAAGTTAGTTAATATAAAAAACCAAAACTCCTCCACTGTTTTATAAACCCTTCACTAGTTTGAAAGCCCTCATCTGCCACGCCTTAGTTTCAATTCAGTCGGTTTGAAGAACGACTCTAGGTCATACCTACCACTTGCTCACCCTTAGGATTAGCATCGTTAGGGAAAACTTAGGCCCCGCAATTACAAATTTAAAAACAACCCACTGCTGGTGGCCCGGTTAGCGATCGTTTAACGACACCGACCTGATCGGGCCCCAACAACCCGTCTAAACCAGTTGGTTAATTGTTATACAATTGAAGGTTATATTAAATACCCATTTTGACCCATCAAAAAAAAATAGGGGGAAACCCAACAAAATCATCCCCTCATAAATATCAACCAAGTTGACCCATAAATAACCAATGGGTCTAAAATTGTCACCTCTAGTTATGGTGATTGATGTTGTAAAATATTATAAAATTAAGACGTATGCTAAATGATAAAGTGCAATTAATGATACAAGATATATGTACATACACTATAGACTAATTGAGATTTGTTACAAATGTAGTTACCTTATATGGAGTTAATTAATTATATGAAAGGGTAATTTAGACATTTACTATCGTTGAGTAATTTTAAGACATTGAAGGAAATGCTTTATAGATACTCCATCCGTCCCATTTTTATTGTCTTGTTTTGACTTTTTAAGTATTTCTTTTTCAACTTTGACCTTAAATTATTTTTGCTTGTATCATATAATACTTGATGCAAAATATATGAATGAATTGGGTTTTAAATGTATTTTCATTGGGTATAATTTTCATCAAGTATTATATAACATAAACAAAAAATATTTAAGGTCAAAGTTAAAAAGAAAGACTTCAAAAGTCAAAATAGGATAATAAAAATGGACGGAGGGAGTAGTTAAGATATCCGATAATTATAATTGAAGTACCATATTGGAATATACTTTTCTATTACAACGGTAACAGTGTAACTATCTCACATAATATATATAGAGACCTCACATATCTTTATCTTTACACATTATAAAAAGTTTACCACTTTTCTTTTGAGACTTAGAGTATTAAAGATCGAAAAAGACATATTTACCCTTACTTAAAATGAAAAAGATCAAACTACCCACAACAAAATTTTGAAAAAACATGTATTATCAAAAATAGATTTATGTATTAAATTGCATATAATGTTATCCATAAATAAACTTTTGTAATTTTTAGAAATAACCCATTAATTTAACTAATTTTCATACTAAATATTCACTAACATTCAATTATTATTCTATCTTACAACTATTTATATCCGAAGATCATATGATGATATTGTTTTAATAAGGGTTTAACTCACTGATCGCCAACGTACTCTTCTTTTTGTTCCGAGATCACCAATCAACCGGTTTTATTACCAGGATCACCAACGTACTTTAAAAAAATGAATTTCTTTATAAATTTTGTTGGCGATCTTAACCCCGTACTAACAAGTATGTTGGCGATCTCAAACCCGTATGCAAAAGTACATTGGTGACTTCAACACGAAATTAACAAGTACATTGGTGATCCTAGTAATAAAACCGGTTGATTGGTGATCTCGGAACAAGAAAGAGAGTACGTTGGCGATCTATGAGTTAAACCTTTTTAATAACCATTAAATCTTACACATAGAAGTTGTGGTGAATTATTATTTTTTTCAACATATGTGAGACTATTCTAATAACATTTGCTTAATAATTGTAACAGGTTTCCTACTCACATAGTTTCAAAACACAAACACTCTAGATAATCCCTACATTATTTTTTTAAAAACTACCATCACTATCGAAATTACTCATTGTTACTGTCATTGTCCCGTCGCATTGCGCGGACCGACGCTAGTATATGATAAATTGTCTTTAATTAAATTTAAAATCATGACCTCTCAATTTTTTGAGTTTTTCATGTAGCACTGGACCAAACCTAAGAGAAATAAAGTTATGAGATGATCACACCAAAAAAATAGGTGTTTTGGTTCTACTATATCATAAGACTAGTTATTTCTCTTCTCTTTTGCTTTAGAGGTTCTATTTTCTATCTTTCCATATTAGAAATCCGCATATTTGTAATTAGTCAATAAAGAACCTTCGGTTTCAATTGTATTGCCCTCAATTGCTTTCATCGCATTCATTGTTTGTTTTATTCTTCGGGCTAATTCCGGTCCGCTTTAAGTCATTTCCCTATACTCTCAGTATTCTGATAGTTCGAAGACCGAGGGCGGTTTGATAAATAAAGTTGTGTTTTGTTTTATCAGTTGCGCATCTCAATTTAAAAAAGAAAGGGGAATTTTCTTTCCAATTGATTGAACGTAACTTGCTTTTGTCTAGCACTTAAGATAAGTTACCTAGGCCCAAAGGCCCCAAAGTGAGCATCTACTATTGTTTATGGTTCTGATTTGGGCTTACATCGCTCTGTGTAACCTTTATTCATATTAGAGTTACACTTAGACTCCTCCCATCAGGACTCGTCGGCTCCAAAGCGACGAACCGACAGGGATAGCACTGCATTGTCGGTTGCCATCGTCGGCTTCCATCTTCGGATAACCGAAGTGATCCATCGGTTTGTGTGTGGGCCCCATTTTTTTTTTTTTTTTTGTTAACGTTGAAAAAATAAATAAAAACAAATTTTAAAAAAAAAGCCGTGGGGGGGGGGGGGGGGGGGGGGGAGCGTCCCATTTTTTGTTTTAATTTTTTTTTAAACTCTCCACTTTTACCTATAAAATACACCCTACATTACACTCATTTTCACACAACATTTTACACAACAACTACTCTCTATTCCACCAACTCTCTCACACAACAATCTTTTAAACAATTTCTTTACAACTCAAAAACCACACTTAAAAAAAACACTCTCTCAAAAAAAATGTCCAAAAACAACAAATCAACAACTAAAAATAAAAAAAGAGATCAACAAAATATTGCCAAAGATATGTGGCAAAATTTGTTGAATACCCCGTTACTAAACCCGACCTCCCCAAACACTCAAGCTTCTGGATCTTCGTCTCAACCTACCGGGTTTGCCAACTTACCACCTATTGCAAGCCCGTTCACCCTTGATCCGCACGACCCGAGGAATAATTATGCATTCCAAGGGTGGTACACAAACACACAATGCTCACCACCACAATCACAGTTCCCCCACCAAACACAATTGTCATAACCACAGTGGCACCAAAACACACAATGGTCACAACCACAATGGTCACCACAACAACCACAGTTTTCTCCAAGCTCATCCAACCCCAGTCACCAACAAATGAATTTCACCGTACCACAAACTTTGGAAGAAAGCTCCGACGAAGCGAACCCGGAACCGGAACACCAACCCAAACCCGAATCCGAACCCGAAGCCCAAAACGACAAGAAAAAGGGTAAACGGGTTCAAAAGGTTCAAAGGGTTAAACGGGCTCAAACACGTTGGACGGACGAGGAGGCTAGGATTTTAGCGGAGCGGTGGATACATTGTTCCGAAAACGTTGTCCAAGGAAAAAATCAGTCAAACGAGTCCTTTTGGGCTAAAGTGATCCAAGGTTACAATTCTTGTGTCTCAACAAACCGTAACCTTAATCAACTTTCTCGCAAATAGAACAAGATTTCTCACGACTCAAAAACATTCTAAGCTCTCTACAAACACTACAAAGAAATTTGCCCACAAAGCGGTGCCAACGAAAACGACATTATGATTGTTACCCGAAAAGCGTTCCGGCAACAAGTCAAGCGTGCGTTCATTTACGAGTCATCTTGGAATGTTCTTAAACATTTTCCAAAATTCTTTAGCGAGCCGGGCGTAATGGCCAACGAAGATTCTTTCCAACCATTTGTCACCGATCTGGACGCGGATGAACAACCGACTGAAACGGCTCTTGATGCGAACATGAAACGGTTGTTCCAAAACGACTACATCCGCCGTCCTCCGGGCCGAAAGGCGGCAAAAAGTACGGCCTCAAGCTCCGCCGGGTCGTCTTCACGAAGTGTTCAATCTGAAAAAACGGATACACTTGAAGCAGTCAGGCAAACCGCTCTCGCGCAACAAGAAGCAATCAAAATGATTAAGGAAAATGCGATGAAAAAAGCCGCCTACAAAGCTTTGAGTTTTTTGTGTAAAAAACTTCCGAAAAAAGCGTCTAAAAAAGAAATTAAAATGCTAAAAAACGCGAGGAAAGAAGTCGTGACACTCTACCAAGACAAATATGGCAACAACGAATCGGACGAAGACGAACAAGAAAACGCGAACGAAACCGACGAGTCGAGCTCCGATTAGATTACTTTATAATTCTAGTATTTTTTAAATTATCGTACTTTTTAATTTTTAGGATTTCTTGTAATTTTTATTTTTTTAGGAAATGTACTTTTTATTTTTAAGTTTATTGTTCTTTTAATTTTTTAGGAAGTGTTGTAATTTTAATTTTCAATAAAATGTGTTTTATTTAAGTTATATTGTGTTTTATTTAAATAATTGTATTTTAGATGATTAAAAAATTGGTCAGTGGGTCCCAGAATAATGAAGTGATGGAGCAGGGATGAGAGAGGTCTGTCAGTTTCAGTCAGTTTTCTGAAAAAGCTGATGTGGCGCTGACGTGGCTCTGTCAGTTTCAATCAGTTACATTTTGGGTTGGGAATGGTCTTAGATGGCTCCCAACGGCTGTTGCCGGTATGCGTCGGTTTCAACTGAAGAAACGGACACCGTTGGCACCGTCCGTCGATTTCGGTTCGTCGGTTGAAATCGTCGGATATCCGATGATCTGTCGGTTTGTTTTGTTTGCGAGGAGGTGGGTCCGGGTGGGGAGCGACCGAAGAATTTAAAAAAAAATAGCAACGGTATAAAATATAACCTGAAACTAATGAATTCCGATACACATTAGTTGAATCAGAAGGAATCTGTCTTGTTCTCTTGCTGATAACTCGCCGCCGGCGTTCTTGTTGTCGGAATCGGCCATTTGGTCGCAGGTGAGATGAAGGGGTTTTGTGAGGTTGTGGTGAAAAGAGTAAGAAATATGGGAAAAGAAAACCGATGGTTGCTTTGGAATTAATGAAAGAGAAGATGAAAAGTAAATGTACACCATTTTATGTATAATGTACAAGTCTTTGTAAATAAAATGAAAATGTTCAATTCTTCTTTTTAACAATTGTAATGTTTTTTTTAATTAGTGTAATTTTTTTTAATTATTGTAATGTTTTTAATTTGAATGAAATGTGTTTTATTTTAATTAATTGTGTATTGTTTAATTAATTTATTAGTTGTGGGTCCCTGAAGAAAAAAGTGACGGACCACTGTTGGTACAGGGCTGTCAGTTTATGTCAGTTTTGTGAAAGAGCTGATGTGGCGCTGATGTGGTGCGTCAGTTTCTGTCACTGTTGGGAGTGGTCTTAGAGATGCATAAATTAGTAGGGGTGGACAAATAAGTTTTAAAACAACATTTATATCCTTCATAACTAAATAATTATATATGATACTGTTTTAATATACCCATTGCAATTGCGATGGCGCGTTTAGTTACATAAAAGTTTCTTCATTTTTCCTTTTCCATTTCTCTAGAGAATGAAAAATAAAAAATTTCCCCGTTTTTCCTTTTCCATTTCTCTAGAAAATGAGAAGTGCTTCTCTACAAAAGCATGGAAAATCTAGAAAACGTGTTTAGTTGTAAGGGATTGAGTTTTCCTTTTCCACGGAAGAGTAGAGATGGAAAACTTAGAAAACCATCAAAATTAGTTTTCAACTTTGTAGTTATAAAAAGGAAAACAATAATTTTCCTTTTCTTGAAAAAGTTTAAGAAAACTCAAATTTGAACACATTTTCTAATTTTATTAGAGAATTTTTATGGAAAAGCGATGAGTTTTCTGTAACTAAACAAACCCTTTACTTCTCTAGAAAAGCATGGAAAATTTAGAAAACGTGTTTAGTTGCAAGGGGTTGAGTTTTCCTTTTACAAGAAATAGTAGAGATGGAAAACTTAGAAAACCATCAAATGTAGTTTTCAACTTTGTAGTTATTAAAAGGAAAACATGGATTTTCCCTTTTCTTATAAAAGTTTTTTAGAAAACTCGAATTTGAACACGTTTTCTAATTTTCTTGTTTTCTTGGAGAATTTTTCTAGAAAAGTAGGGAATTTTCTGTAACTAAACGCACCCTTAGTATTCCTATGTGAATTTTAACTGAATTATCCAAATAAACGAGTTAGATTGGACAGTTAGAATTGGATAACTCAGTTTTTTGGATCGTATACCAAAACCGAATTAACATACTCCCTCCGTTCCAATTTTATTGTCCTCAGACAAAAAACACGCAGTTTAAGAAAACATAATCATCTCTCCTACTTTTTGGTAAGATGACAGTTTTACCCTCTACTTTTTACCTAATTTTTTGTCTTACATATATACACTAGGGGTAAAAAAGAACTTTATTTCATTATTCTTATCTATTTATGGAAGTGGACAATAAATTTGGGACATCCATAAAAGAAATACTAGACTATAAATATGGGACGGAGGGAGTATTAGTTTTCAGATTAGTTTTGGTCACTATGATTAGACAAACCAAATAATCTTTTACGCTATAATACTCTTATTTATCTATATGAAATAAGGGTTAAAAACACCAAATAATAATGAAGTTTTGTAAGTGTTCACTCAAAGTCACTAATACTTTTGTTGTGTTGATTTAATCACTCAACTTTTATTGTATTGTCTTTAATCACTCAACTTTTGTGAAGTGTTCACATCTAGTGAAAATATCTTAATTTTGTTAATTATCATATTTTAAAATGGTGACATGGATTATTGTTCTAAAATTTTAGGCTGATGTGGAATTTTTATTTTTATTTTTTTTCCTTTTGTTATCCAAATCATCAAGTGAATGATAATGACCCATAAACTAATTATTATATATTTCATATGATACACATGGTATGTACGGAGTATTATAGTTCATAAATCTTTTTCCCTGTGTGAACCTAATATATATAAATTATAGCCATGTATGAATTAGTATAACATCACTGTATTTACATATTATAAAATGAGTAATTCATTACTTGAAAACACATGGTTTACACAATTAAAATTAAGAAACGACAGAGGGAATTGTTCACAAAATGTACCAAAAACAAAGCTTATAATATCTTCTAGCATGGTTATAATAGGCTTCCTTCGTGCAGATCGAATGCATGAATTGAAGCTTTCACTCATGCCATTCTCTGTAACACCCCCAAATTTATTGATTTGCGGAAGCATACTTGGGTGTTACTAATCAATATACAAAGCACAAGATATACAGCAAACGACCTCTAAATGAGACGTTTTGTAAAATAAATACATTTCATAATTAAATCGTTTGAAAACATATAGTTTTCTCTACAAAAATATGTAAGCCTAGAGTCCGCGTATGTGGCGGGAGATTCTATTACATAACCATAGTTACAAAAGATAATGCCAAAGAATCTCCGTTAAATGCAGTTTGGAAATCATGCGACTCTAGCTAGTAATCCTGGAGTGATCCTACTCCGTAAGTGTACCTGAGAATACATGCTAAAAAGGGTCAACCAAAAGGTTGGTGAATCTCACAGGTTTATCAGTAAATAATCAGTTTGAACACAAGATTTCATCAGTAGTGCCCGTAGGCGTATATCAAGTATTTGCAAATCTCGCAAAAGTAAGGTAATCAAGTTATACCGTTGCCATGAGGCTCATAATCGAAGCTTAACCCGTAAATAATCAGTTGCTCCCGTGACATGCTCGAAATTGAGCAAGCATAAGTAAACGAAATAATAGTCGCCCGTTTATACATAACGGTTCGTGGTAGCGCTACTACCCCGGGCGGGGAGGGTCATTTCCCTAATGGATCCATTAACTACTGTTCGCGCTTAAGTACATAACTAACGATATATGATGGAGAGACTTCAGTAAATAGTAAGTAACTCATGCAATTCCGTTTGGTATAGTAAACAGTTTAGTACTTGTGTTCAAGAAAAATCAGTAGCATGTATCTCCCCCAATAAGTTAAAACAGTAAAAGTGGGGCCGTAAGACTCACCTGAGTCCTTTGCAAGTACGTTTATATCAATAAACGAGTAAGTAATATCAACCGTAGGTTCTCCGAACCCGTAACCTTCAAATGCCTAAACATATAAAGTTAAGTAAGTAGATGTCTTGCAAGACCATCTAGGCTAGTTGTTTACACAACTCATTATGTCCAAGTGTTGGTTTGTTATCGTTTGTATAAAAACGTACGACCCGTTGGTGACGAGTTTGGAATAATAAACTTTAAGTATTATTATCATATTATTGATGTTTTGCACTTACAAAAGTGTCCCAAAGTGTTTTATAAGTCGTATCGTATAAGGATTTGAGGTTGTAAAAGTTCGACACTTAGTGAAAATGTGAGTTTTCAAGGTTATGTTTTGTGCGACGTAGCATGCGACGTTGCATGCGACGTAAGGTGCGACGTAGGCAGGTACGTCGCATGAGGCGACCTTCGCAAACCAATGCGACGTAGGGGGCGACGTAAGCAGGTACGTCGCATGATGCGACCTTCGCAAACCAATGCGACGTAGGGGGCGACGTCGCTAATGCGACGTTGCTTCGGTTTGCGACGTTAAAGTCTACGTCGCTACGTGCGACTTCCGCAAATTAATGCGACGTAAGGGGCTGCGTCGCTAGTGCGACGTTGGGATTTTAGTGCGACGTAGGCCGCGACGTCGCAGAGGCCCCTGGCCAGGTGCGACGTAGCGGTCTGATGGCCGGAATTTTTGTCGAAAACGAGTTTTTCGGTTCCCGTTCGGTCCAAAACTTTTACCCAACCCATATATGGACATTTTAAGTGTATACAAACAACAAACAAGTGATAATACTTAAAAATGAGAGTTTTCGGAGTTTTGTCGGAAACTTACAATTTGCCGAAAAGAAATTCCGGAAAGATAGGATTGTAGATCGCGAAGTGGTGAACGTTTTCTCCTAAAAGAGCTTTGAAATCCGAGGTCGTTTGGCGGTAGTATTTTGCGTTTTTGAGAGATTGTGGAGGTGGTGGTGATTTAGAGAGAAAGGAAGAAAGAGAGTAAGAGAGAGAAAGAGATAGATGAAAATGAGGAAAGAAAGCGGGAGGTGGGGGTTTTATCCCCACTTTTCAGTTTTCGCCCCGCGCTCCGTGTGGTGCTCGTTCGCTCCGTCGTTTAACGTTAAACAATTATTTACATTTTAATTATAAGTTTTAAAATACGATTTATTACGCGATATATTGTTTGAATATTTTACAATTCAATTTATATTTGAGTTATAAGTTATAAGTTATTTTATTTAGTTGCGCGTTTTTAATATCTAGATTTGTGTACGTTTTGTTTGTACAATACGAATGAATACGAAATATTATCAAAATACTATTTCTGACATAAAAGCGTTATTTAATAAAATTGGTCACCAACGTCCGTATTAAATTGAATCGAAATACATTTGATTTAAATTGCGTACGATTTAACCAAATCGCAAAGTTGTATATATTTACCAATATATATAATTCGATACATAAATTAGCCTAACACAGAACTAATTACATGTATTAACAAAGAATTAGGCACTAATTCTAGTCCTAATTTGCCGGTTGTTACATTCTCCCCCTGTTAAAGGAATTTCGTCCCAAAATTTAAGTCGAAGTCGCGTTAGGGGCAGAATCGGTGAATAAGTGTGGATACTTGAGTCGTATTTGGTCTTCCCATTCCCAAGTGAATTCCGGACCGCGCCGCGAATTCCATCTGACTTTGACGATTGGAATACGACTTTGTTTCAGTTGTTTGACCTCACGGTCCATAATTTCGACGGGTTCCTCAACGAAATGTAGTTTGTCATCGATGCGAATCTCGTCAAGGGGTATAATAAGTGTCTCGTCAGACAGACATTTCTTTAGGTTAGAAATGTGAAAGGTAGGGTGCACGCTGCTGAGTTCAGAGGGCAGCTGCAATCGATATGCCACTGGACCTATTTTCTCGAGGATCTCAAAAGGTCCAATGTACCTGGGGTTTAATTTTCCGCGTTTGCCGAATCGGATTACGCCTTTCCAAGGCGATACTTTTAAGAGTACTCGATCCCCAACTTGGAACTCGAGTGGCTTGCGTCTCACGTCAGCATAGCTCTTCTGACGATCACGCGCGGCTTTGAGTCGGTTTTGGATTTCAACGATTTTCTCTGTGGTTTCATGTATGAGTTCAGGACCAGTGAGTTGACTATCTCCCACCTCAGTCCAACAGATCGGTGATCGGCACTTACGACCGTACAGTGCCTCAAAGGGTGCAGCTTTAATGCTGGCGTGATAGCTGTTGTTGTACGAAAACTCGCACAACGGTAGATGTCTTTCCTAATTGGTACCGGAATCAACTACGCAGGCTCGTAGCATGTCTTCCAGTGTCTGAATAGTTCGTTCACTCTGGCCATCGGTCTGAGGATGGTACGCGGTACTCATATCGAGACGGGTACCCAGTGATTTTTGGAGTGACTGCCAGAAGCGAGATGTGAATCGAGCATCCCTGTCAGAGATAATCGAGGTAGGGACACCATGTTGGCAAACGATTTCCTTGATGTAAATTTGTGTAAGGCGTTCCATTTTATCGGTTTCTCTGATTGCCAAGAAATGAGCTGATTTGGTGAGACGATCGACGATCACCCAAATAGTATCGCAACCGCTCGCCGATTTAGGTAGTTTGGTTATGAAATCCATGGTAATTTGCTCCCATTTCCATTGAGGAATTTCAGGTTGTTGGAGCAATCCGGAAGGTCTTTGGTGCTCGGCCTTGACCTTGGAACAAGTTAAGCATTTGCTGACGTACAAAGCAATGTCAGCTTTCATATTTGGCCACCAGTAAAACTCCTTGATGCCGTGATACATTTTGTCGGATCCCGGGTGGATAGAATATTTGGACTTGTGAGCTTCATCCATCACCAAATCCCGAAGGTTCCCGAAATTTGGCAACCAGACTCGGTTAGAGAAATACTTAACTCCGTTGGGTCTGATCTCGAATTGTTTATCCATGCCTCGCAAGGCCTCGTTCTTGAAGTTATCGGGTTTCAGGGCTTCGAGTTGGGCAAGATGTATTTGGGTGGTGAGATCGTTATGAATGGTAATACTGAGTGCCCGGACTCGGAGTGGTTTTGTTCGTTCCTTACGACTGAGAGCATCAGCAACCACGTTTGCTTTGCCCGGATGATATTTGATTTCACAGTCGTAATCAGTAAGTAATTCAACCCATCTACGTTGTCTCATGTTAAGATCTTTCTGGTTGAAAATGTGTTGGAGACTTTTGTGGTCGGTGAATACAGTGCTGCGGGTACCATAAAGATAATGTCTCCAGATTTTTAAAGCGAATACCACGGCCCCTAGCTCGAGGTCATGAGTCGTGTAGTTTTTCTCGTGAACTTTAAGTTGTCGGGAGGCGTAAGCAATGACCTTGTCTCGTTGCATTAGCACGCAACCGAGGCCTTGGTGAGAAGCATCGCAGTATACCACGAAGTCATCGATGCCTTCGGGTAGAGATAGAATGGGTGCACTGCAAAGCTTTAGTTTCAACAGCTGAAATGCTGACTCTTGTTTATCAGTCCAATCGAACTTTTTGTCCTTTTGAGTCAGTGTTGTGAGTGGTATGGCTATTTTCGAGAAGTTTTCAATGAACCGACGGTAATAACCAGCCAATCCCAAGAATTGGCGTACCTCGGTTGGAGTGGTTGGCGCCTGCCAGTTCTTGATGGCCTCGATCTTTGATGGATCCACATGAATTCCCTGACTATCAATCACGTGTCCAAGGAATTGAACGGTGTTTATCCAGAACTCACACTTAGAGAATTTGGCGTAAAGCTCCTCGTGTCTAAGTAGTTCTAGGATGGTTCTGAGGTGTTGTGCGTGTTCCTGTTCGCTTCGTGAATAGATAAGGATGTCATCGATAAAAACAATAACAAACTTGTCAAGGTACGGTTTGCACACCCGATTCATAAGGTCCATGAATACAGCCGGTGCGTTGGTTAGGCCAAAGGGCATTACTTGGAATTCGTAGTGCCCGTAACGGGTTCTGAATGCGGTTTTTGGGATGTCGGCATCGCGAACACGCAACTGATGATAACCGGATCGAAGATCAATCTTTGAATAACAGCTTGATCCTTGGAGTTGATCGAACAGATCATCGATTCGAGGGAGTGGGTATCGGTTCTTGACGGTTAGTTTGTTCAACTCTCGGTAGTCAATGCACATTCTGAATGAACCGTCTTTCTTTTTGACAAATAAGACCGGAGCTCCCCAAGGTGAAGAACTCGGTCTAATGAATCCTCTATCCAGGAGTTCCTGTAACTGAGTGGACAACTCCTGAAGTTCAGATGGAGCTAGGCGGTACGGTGCTCGGGCCACCGGTGCGGCACCCGGCACGAGATCAATCGAGAACTCAACCTGTCTAGGTGGAGGTAAACCAGGTAGTTCTTCTGGAAAGACTTCGGGAAAGTCTCTAACGATTGGCACATCTTCAAGTCGCTTCCCCTCCGACTTTTTCTCCGTGATGTGCGCGAGTATTGCTGGGTAACCCTTTCTCAGAAATTTTCGGGTTTTTAAACAGGAGATTAAGTTTAGTCTCGACCCATCAGTCTCCCCCTGTATGATCAAGGTACTACCGGCGGCGAGAGGGATTCAGACGATTTTATCATGGCAAACAATTTCGGCCCGGTGCTTGGACAACCAGTCCATACCCACGATGACATCAAAACTTCCTAGTTCAACAGGCATTAGATCGATTGAGAAGGTTTCGTTTTCGAGGTTTAAAGTGCAATTAGGTATCACACTACTGGTTTCTATGAGTTTACCATTTGCGAGCTCTACAGTGTACTTAACATCTAAGGCCGAAGGGGTGATATTAAGTAGTGGACAAAACTCATCAGATATGAAACTTTTATCAGCACCGGTATCAAATAATACTGAAGCAGTAAGATCGTTGAGAAGAAACGTACCCGTTACAACATTCGGGTCTTCCCTAGCTTCCCCAGCTTTGATGACAAATGCTCTGCTACGAGCTGGGTTGTTGTTCCGTTTGTTGCTGCTGTTGTTGTTGTTGTTGTTGTTGTTGTTTCTCTGCTTAGGGCAATTATTCTGAAAATGCCCAGGACTTCCGCACCCATAACAAGTCTTCGGGGCACTGGTGTTTCGACAATCCTTGGCCAGATGCCCAAAACGCTTGCAGTTTGTGCAAGGGCAGGAACCGTCGTGGTGACGATTGCATTTGGGACAGTAGGGCCTGCTTCCAACGTACCCTTTCCTTTCTGAAGTGCCGGATGAATAAGCCCTAAGGGGCTCAGGCTTTCGGTTGGTGATTTGGTTGGATGAGTTGGGGTTTCCTTCCCATTTTCGTTTGTTGTTTGCAGGTGGGGCTGAAGTTGTGTTACGGCGGGCAGCTTTTGCCGTGAGTTCATGGGCCATACGGATGGCGTTCTGGATAGTACCTGGTTTGGATGAAGTCACCAGGTCCTGAAGTTTTTCGGGCAGTCCATCAATGTATTTCTCGATCCTCTTGTACTCAGGATCGACCATGGTTGGGCACAGAAGTGCCAGCTGGTGGAAACGGTTGGTGTAACCGGTGATATCATTACCTTGCATCTTATGGTTCCAGAATTCCAGCTCTAGTTGTTTCAGTTCATCCCTGGGGCAGTACTCACCCCTTAACATCTCCTTCAACTCCTCCCACGGGAGTTTGTAAGCATTGGCAACGCCCACAGTTTGGGCATAGGTGTTCCACCACGTGAGTGCGGTGTCGGTAAAAGTACTAACAGAGAACTTAACTTTGTCCCCCTCCGCACAGTTGCAGATAAGGAATACCGATTCAACTTTCTCGATCCAGCGTATTAGACCGATTGCTCCCTCGGTACCTGCAAAGTTTAGAGGTTTGCAGTTCTGGAAGTCCTTGTAAGAACAAGGTTTAGCAGCAGTGGTTTCAGCGGCATCGCTGTTTCTCGAGGAATTTGGTGGAGTATTCCGAGCCAAGGCTTCAGTAACAGCCTGGGTTATAAGGGAGGTAATCTGGGCATCGGTGTATGGTCGTGTCTTTGGCGGCATGATTCTTCAATAAAAGAAATGAAGATACATGAGATTTTGTATGAGCTGGTAATTGTCACAGATGTACATGTATAAACGCAGTAATACATAACATCAACATGGAAAATGACAATTAATGTGAGTTGAGATAACAAAGGATATCTGATAGATAAAGTGAGTTCAAAAGTTACATCTTACAGAGATATTACAAAAAGTGTCGGGAATGGTTACATCCGACTGGTTTATAGAGTAGTGCTAGATAGTCCCTAGATTACGAGATAGATTACAAGACAAAAACTACACTAATCTTAATGTAGATTAATTAGTTCCATTAGCGTGACAAGGCGGTCCACAGTTTCTGCTAGTCGGTTGGTTCATTCTTAGTTAGGGTTCCTGGCCTTCGGATTCGTCTTCCGACTCCAGGTTCAGGTCGTGTGGGTGGTAGCGTGCCTCAAGCATGTCCCTGTATCTTTGAGTCGTGGAGCGGTACCTAGTCTCCTCCGTTGACTTCCTGCCCAAACGTTTGATCCATGTTTTGGTCCTACGGGTTAGGTTGGTGGCCACTTTCTTCCAGTAACGGATCTTATCTTTGATTCGTGTAGGGACAGATCGGTTTGAGATTCTCAATCTTTGTTCATAGTTTATGCACTTACGCTTAAGTGCCCAATTTCGGCCGTCTAGTCCCACGGCCTGATCTCGCACTCTTTCATATTCTTCAATGTCGATGCCAGTCATTCCGAAATTCTGATTTTCGTTTCCCTCCAGCATGATTTCTTCTTCTGGTACGATGTCCTCATCGAGATACGTGTACTGGATTTGTTCCTCGTGGACTTGGTCACTATCAGACATGTAGTCGTCCATTTGGGAATTCACGGCTTTGAGTTCTATAGAAATGACAGAGAGAGGATTTTAGTCCTTGGAAGTACGTTGCTTCCGGGTGTTAGATGTGATTTTCATAAAATCATTAGAGTGCGCCACAAGGTGGTGTGACGGAAGTCAAGTCTGTCATGGTCGGTGCAAACCGCTGAGAGAAATTCGTAAGTGTCACCAGAGAAACGTCGGCTATCTCTATAGCGAGTGTGTTTACGTGCGAGGCCTATTCATATATATTCAATATATAATAGCCTAGTAGTATAGTCAGTGAGTGAGGCCTATGTATGTATATACTCGTATATCACATAATAGCCTAGCGTATGTCTAGCACATAACAAGTAAGAGTCTCGGTTCCCTCGTGGTCAGAGTCTACTAACGCATTCCTGTTCGACATAACCATTTCAGACCTCACATCATCTTTCCTTAATTGTACATAGTTGATCAGGCTATGTTAAATTAAAGTCGTATGATGTAATTCCTGAACCAATCATGCCTAGTAAGGAAATACTGCCTAATGGTCATAGTCTAGGCCCACTAAATGCAACCTAGTTCACTATAACCTTAGGCTCTGATACCAATCTGTAACACCCCCAAATTTATTGATTTGCGGAAGCATACTTGGGTGTTACTAATCAATATACAAAGCACAAGATATACAGCAAACGACCTCTAAATGAGACGTTTTGTAAAATAAATACATTTCATAATTAAATCGTTTGAAAACATATAGTTTTCTCTACAAAAATATGTAAGCCTAGAGTCCGCGTATGTGGCGGGAGATTCTATTACATAACCATAGTTACAAAAGATAATGCCAAAGAATCTCCGTTAAATGCAGTTTGGAAATCATGCGACTCTAGCTAGTAATCCTGGAGTGATCCTACTCCGTAAGTGTACCTGAGAATACATGCTAAAAAGGGTCAACCAAAAGGTTGGTGAATCTCACAGGTTTATCAGTAAATAATCAGTTTGAACACAAGATTTCATCAGTAGTGCCCGTAGGCGTATATCAAGTATTTGCAAATCTCGCAAAAGTAAGGTAATCAAGTTATACCGTTGCCATGAGGCTCATAATCGAAGCTTAACCCGTAAATAATCAGTTGCTCCCGTGACATGCTCGAAATTGAGCAAGCATAAGTAAACGAAATAATAGTCGCCCGTTTATACATAACGGTTCGTGGTAGCGCTACTACCCCGGGCGGGGAGGGTCATTTCCCTAATGGATCCATTAACTACTGTTCGCACTTAAGTACATAACTAACGATATATGATGGAGAGACTTCAGTAAATAGTAAGTAACTCATGCAATTCCGTTTGGTATAGTAAACAGTTTAGTACTTGTGTTCAAGAAAAATCAGTAGCATGTATCTCCCCCAATAAGTTAAAACAGTAAAAGTGGGGCCGTAAGACTCACCTGAGTCCTTTGCAAGTACGTTTATATCAATAAACGAGTAAGTAATATCAACCGTAGGTTCTCCGAACCCGTAACCTTCAAATGCCTAAACATATAAAGTTAAGTAAGTAGATGTCTTGCAAGACCATCTAGGCTAGTTGTTTACACAACTCATTATGTCCAAGTGTTGGTTTGTTATCGTTTGTATAAAAACGTACGACCCGTTGGTGACGAGTTTGGAATAATAAACTTTAAGTATTATTATCATATTATTGATGTTTTGCACTTACAAAAGTGTCCCAAAGTGTTTTATAAGTCGTATCGTATAAGGATTTGAGGTTGTAAAAGTTCGACACTTAGTGAAAATGTGAGTTTTCAAGGTTCTGTTTTGTGCGACGTAGCATGCGACGTTGCATGCGACGTAAGGTGCGACGTAGGCAGGTACGTCGCATGAGGCGACCTTCGCAAACCAATGCGACGTAGGGGGCGACGTAAGCAGGTACGTCGCATGATGCGACCTTCGCAAACCAATGCGACGTAGGGGGCGACGTCGCTAATGCGACGTTGCTTCGGTTTGCGACGTTAAAGTCTACGTCGCTACGTGCGACGTCCGCAAATTAATGCGACGTAAGGGGCTGCGTCGCTAGTGCGACGTTGGGATTTTAGTGCGACGTAGGCCGCGACGTCGCAGAGGCCCCTGGCCAGGTGCGACGTAGTGGTCTGATGGCCGGAATTTTTGTCGAAAACGAGTTTTTCGGTTCCCGTTCGGTCCAAAACTTTTACCCAACCCATATATGGACATTTTAAGTGTATACAAACAACAAACAAGTGATAATACTTAAAAACGAGAGTTTTCGGAGTTTTGTCGGAAACTTACAATTTGCCGAAAAGAAATTCCGGAAAGATAGGATTGTAGATCGCGAAGTGGTGAACGTTTTCTCCTAAAAGAGCTTTGAAATCCGAGGTCGTTTGGCGGTAGTATTTTGCGTTTTTGAGAGATTGTGGAGGTGGTGGTGATTTAGAGAGAAAGGAAGAAAGAGAGTAAGAGAGAGAAAGAGATAGATGAAAATGAGGAAAGAAAGTGGGAGGTGGGGGTTTTATCCCCACTTTTCAGTTTTCGCCCCGCGCTCCGTGTGGTGCTCGTTCGCTCCGTCGTTTAACGTTAAACAATTATTTACATTTTAATTATAAGTTTTAAAATACGATTTATTACGCGATATATTGTTTGAATATTTTACAATTCAATTTATATTTGAGTTATAAGTTATAAGTTATTTTATTTAGTTGCGCGTTTTTAATATCTAGATTTGTGTACGTTTTGTTTGTACAATACGAATGAATACGAAATATTATCAAAATACTATTTCTGACATAAAAGCGTTATTTAATAAAATTGGTCACCAACGTCCGTATTAAATTGAATCGAAATACATTTGATTTAAATTGCGTACGATTTAACCAAATCGCAAAGTTGTATATATTTACCAATATATATAATTCGATACATAAATTAGCCTAACACAGAACTAATTACATGTATTAACAAAGAATTAGGCACTAATTCTAGTCCTAATTTGCCGGTTGTTACATTCTCAAACGCATCACATGCCCTATCAACCTCAAAAAAAGCTCTTGACCAACTCTTTGGATTTCTTTCTATGAGATGATTATATGCGTCATTGCTGATGGCTCTCATCTCTTCCATTTTCCCGTAAAAATGTTGCTCAATTGTCGAATTTGCAGCAGCCCAGAATAAGTTTTTGAAATGAAGCCCACGGAATTTCTTCTTAAAGTTAGCATAAATGTGCCTTGTACATTGTCTATGCTCTGCGTAAGGGAATACACTCTTTACACCGTCCACAATTCCCTATTAATAGTAAATAAATGATAAGTAAATAGTAACACTTCTATTACATAGGCAATTACAATAATAGTTTATATTGCATATTCAAACCTTGTGTTGATCAGAGATTAATGTCAGTCCAACTCCATCTAACATTCCAATGTCATCCCTTAATAGGTTAAGAAACCATTTCCAATTTTCTTTATTCTCAACAGATACGATAGCCCAAGCAAGAGGAAAAATATGGTTATTAGCATCTCTTCCCATGGCGACGAGTAACTGACCATCGCATACACTTTTCAGGAAGCATCCATCCAAACCGATCACTTTCCTACACCCGTTGATCCATCCATCTTTGACACCCTTAAAACATATATAGTAACTACTAAAGTAATTATGTCCATCTGGCATAGTATTCACAACCATCACGACAGTACTCCCTGGATTTGTCCTTAATATCTCTGCTCTATAGTCCCATAATTTTGAATAATGCTCTTTCAACCCTCCCTCGTAATCATTTAAAGCCTTTGTTTTTGCATTGCGGCATTGACCCGGACTCACTTTGCAGTTATATTTACTCATGATATCTGCTTGCATTGTTCTTAGGCTCATATGAGGATTTCAAATTATTTCCTTAAAATAACGTTTTGCAATCCATTCATATGTAACAAGAGCTCCCAATGAAAACTTTCTCGAACATATATGCTTCTCATTCAACGATTTTATTTGGAAAGAACCCTCATCTGTAATTTTAGTGGCCCAAAGCCTAAATGGACACTTTCTTCTCTTCTTTTTGGTATCACATGTCTTCTCTTCCATACTTTGATCATCATCATCATAAGTTTCTGCTTTCCCACATCTAACCAATAGCCTCTTGTAGTCGTTTACCGGAAACTCCAATTGATAACCTTTTGAAACACCGTAGTCAACTAGACTCTCCTTTAGTTGTGCTTTACTCTCAAATTTCATTCCTACTATAGGTCTCATAGATTTCCAATGAATTGTAGGATCATAGTTGGGATATTCAACATCGCGCTCTGCATATAACACCACGCCATCACTGTCATCATCTTCTCCATTACCCCTCCAAATTTCAGCATCTTCCACATCACTTTCAACTATATTTTCATAACAGAGGAGATTCAAGAAAGGGTCATTGCTCGTGTGGTTCAAAGTAATAAAATCGTCATCATCTTCATGAAAGTTACTGTTACAAGTTTTAGCACCCATATCAGAACCTTTTGCATTACCCACATTAATCGTAGCATTATTAACATCAACAATAAGGTCCGTCAAATTATCCGCCCCTATCAAATCTGTCAAGTTCTCATCATAATGATCAATATATAAACTGATACATCCACCATTTGCAAACCCATGATCCAATAATCTATATATATCAAGTTCACATTTTATGACTCTCAAACCGGTGCTTAAAGTCTTGCCAGCAACACAATAGTACAAGCCTTTACACTTTGACCTCGTTAGTTTCTCAATGAATTCAACAAAATCATTAAACTCCATATTCCCAAAATCAACTTGACTTACAGTTTGTACTACACCGAACGAATACCTTAATGGGTTTCTTTGAAAAACCCCACTGTAGTTCACGTCAAGAGTAACGAAATTGGAACTTGAAGATGACGGCATTCTGTCAGCAAAGGCAAAAACATACATATATATAAGGATACAATATACAAATCAAACAACTCTAGTTGATTAGCGTTCAAGAATTTTAACTAACCTCGGAGAGCAATATTCAATCTTCAGTTTGATCGAGACCCACTTGCTTTCCTATTTCAGTTGAGCCGCTTTCAAAACCGTAAAACCATTTATTCATGGATTCCCGCTAGGGTTTAGTATTTCACTAAATATGAACGGGAAGTATATATTGCAGTAGTATTATAAAGTAAATATAATATAATTCCATGTCATACTTCCATGTCAACCTTTTTATTTAAACAAAATCCATGTCAGCTTTTAATTAAAAAAATTAAATTAATATCACAATATATGAACACTCAATGAAATTTGAGTGATTTAATCGATACATACCAAAACTTGAGTGATTAAATACAATTGAAAAAAGTACAAGTGACTTTGAGTGAACATTCATGAAACTTCATTATTATTTGGTGACATAAACCCATGAAAGAAATAAATGCAAAATATTTGTTTGAGTATTTTCATATGTAAAACCTTATTGTGTGTTAATACATATCATTGTATACTAATTTAACCGTATATTTGAATCGAATAAACAAACAATTATTTCAATGTAAATTTCAAACTTCTTTCAAATAAATAGAAAAATTATGTAATACATATCTCTTTACTTTACTATTGTGCCATCTACAATATGTAGGGTAACATTATTAACTAAAATAAACACGTTTCAATTACTCTAACTTTATCATACTTGATAAGCTTACAACACACATATCTCATACATATATATAATTTTTGAATTAAAATCGTGTGGTAGTCCGTGAATTCGCAGGTAATGATCTAATACTAATTTAAAATCTTAATTTATATGAATATAAAAAGGGTTTTGCTAACACACGTTAACGTGCATTTAATGAACTCGTAATTTCCTTAAATATTAAGATTTGCATTTAATAGTCGTTAATTTCATATAATATTTACCTTTTTTATACATATATTAATTACAAATTCTGTTATTTAAAGAAATTACATGTTCATTAAATGCATGTTAACGTGTGCCACGGGGGCACACGTTAGCAAAACCCTTTTTATAAGTCAAAACGATACTCACACTCAATGAAGAAATCGGATGGTTAAAAGTTAAAACCGATCTATCCAAATAGTAATTTGGTTTGGTAGAGTTTGAATTCGATATTTGTTTGCGTGGATTAGATACACTTGTTTAAAAGCAAAACCCAAATGAATTCATGTATTTATATCGGATTTGATTCATTTCATTTAAACAAACACCCTTATAAATTACCCTTGTAAATTACTATAGTAGTTTTCTCTTATTTTCTACGAGGATTGTCCATTTTAATGTCACTTTGTTACGTTTCATCCTTTTTAACTTCTATTTAGATTTTTTTTATTAATCTAGTCGTGGACTGGAAATGAGGAATATACCCCTTTGTAATAAAACCATCATCATCATCATCGTCATGCTTACCCAATCTTGCTAAAAGCAAGCTATGGGGAGGTAAAAATGTAGACAGCCTTACCCCTACCCAAGGGTAGAGAGGCTGGTTCCGTGAGACCTCCGGCAGGCGAGTGAGATTTATTTATTTATTTATTATTATTATAATAATTATAATAATAATAATAATAATAATAATAATTATTATTATTATTATTATTATTATTATTATTATTATTATTATTATTATTATTATTATTATTTTATTATTATTATTATTATTATTATTATTACTATTATTATTATTATTATTATTATTATTTATTCATTTATTTTTAATTTTTATTTTATTTTATTTTTATTTTTTTATTATTATTTTTATTATTATTATTATTATTTTTTATTTTTTTATTGTTTTTATTTTATTTTATTTTATTATTATTATTATTATTTTGTTATTATTATTATTTTTTTTTCATGGAACCTCCGGCAAGTAAGTGAGAGTTTTTTTTCTTATTATTATTATTTATTTATTTTTTATTTATTATTATTATTATTTTTAAATATTTCATTTTTTTTTTTTAGTTATCAATTGGTTATTCATATAATTAATGTACGTGTAATAAATAAAGCAAGGAAATGAAAAATCAATAAGAGTATACGTGATACTCATCTTGGACTTAGTTAATCATGTGCAATGACGGGTATTAGCAACAATGGTTTATTTTGCGACGCTGTGTATCAACAACCTTGGAGACCGGTGTCACCAAACTGAACATCTGGGGGTTGTTCGCCACTGAAATGAGTTATATGTGCTTCCGGAATAATAGAGCGGTAAACCCTGTTTAAAAAAAAAAGAAAAAAACCATATGTTATTTAATTAATTAATCACTTTTTACTTCTATTTTCAACTGTTAACTACCACATAATTCAACCACCAAGGTTATATCATCTTCAACTTCACATGATCTAAACTCTCTAGTCCGTCTAAATTTCAATCAATCCATCTTTCTTCGTTGTCATTCTTGTGACCACCAGCTTCACCTCCGACAACATCATCAAACCGTTCAATGTCGTGATCAATGGACACATTAGTTGTGTTCAGGCACAACTACTTTTATGGTACTATAACTGCTAGAGTTGGAACACAAGAGCTAGCTCCATCTGACTCATCGCCGTTAATCTCTACAATAATCACCCCTCAACCAGCTTATCCCAACTTAACCCAACCTCTTAAGAAGTTGCAAACCAACGAAATCTCGTAGGTTTATGTTTCTTATATTTGTCATCAACGTATAGTGGCTATATATCCAAACCTCTCATTGACTAGCTTATTTCTAGAACTTAAATTTCCAATAACCATCTCAAAATTTATCTACCAAATAAAGTTAGTAAGTTGAGTATTGTCGCACCCCCAAATTCATGATTAGCGGAAGCATACGTCGGGTGCGACCAATCAAGGTAATCAAGCACAAAGATATATAATGAACGACTCTATATGCGTCGTTTACAAGTTACATTAATATAATGTAAAAGTTTTAAAAAGTTGTAATGTTTACACAAGCTCATAATTGATGTAAGAAATTCTATGGCATAACTATGTTACAAAATATAGTAATGCATGATAATCTCCTGATGGTTGCATGAGACTCGAGCTAATTGGTATCCTGAATGAGCAGAACTACTACTGCTGAGTACCTGAGAATACATGCTAAAAGGTCAGCTAAAAGCTGGTGAGCTCACAGGTTTGTATAATGATAAAGTAATGTGTGAACCACAAGATTTAGTATAATGATTTAAAATCAATCAAATAATGTATATGTCTTCCATGAGGTCATAGTCTGAGATTAACTGAGGTGTCAGGATCACAATCAAGTGCCTGATCGAGGGTGCCTCCCTGCGAGTACCTAATTTACACTCGTATGAACAAATGATAATGCGTCCGTTTGACCAGTCAGTGCTTGCTGACCCGGACGGGGATTGTCAATCCCATATGGTACCATACACTAACATTCACGCTACAATAATATTACCAAACTATGATCGTAGAGGACTTTTAAATGATTAGCAAATAACTCATGTAGAATATAGCGATTTTTAGTACTTGTGTTCACATGTAAAACAAATAGAGCATGTATTCCCACCCCGGGAGTAAAAACTGTAAAATGCGGGGCTATGAGACTCACCTGAGTCTGATACGTTTTCTAAGAGTAGCTAATGATGGTACACAATACAATGATGTCGTCCAGGCGACGGTAACCTGCCGGGCGTCCTAAACGTGCAAGGTTATAAATAATGAGTAGGCATCTCAGAAGATCGCCCATGCTAGTTGTTCACCCAACTAGTTATGTCCAAATACTTTGGTTGTTTGTTTTGTGTTTTGAAAACGTTTACGGCCCGTTGGTGAGTTATATATGTAATATTAATCTAAAAGTATTATTATTAGTATGTTTCGTTAAATACTTATAAAGTATGTTGAGCATATGTGTTTTGAGTTTGGTATAAGTATTTTTGATTTCATGTATAAAGTTTCTGAAATAACAAGTGTTTTGTCCGAATATATATGTGTCCGAAAGTTTGTACTATCCGAAATTTAGTTAATCCAAAAGTTTATTATCCGAATGTATCTATATATTTAAGTCCGAAGGTTAGTGATTCCGAATGTATAAATATTTATCCGAAAGTGTAGTGTTGGCATCCGAAAGTATTTAAGTCCGAATGTATATATGTGTTTTTGTCCGAAAGTTGGGGTCCGAAAGTGTAATTATTCAAAGTTTTGGGCCAAAAACACTATTCATCCGAAAGTCAACAAAAGTCAACTCCGAAAGTTGACTTTCAGAGTCAAAATCCGAATTTTCACACAAAAATCCGAAAGTCAAAGGTCAAATACGAAAGTCAAAGTTCGGAGTAAAAATCAGTCCCATTTTGTGATTTTTATTTGACTAAGCAAACGTTATCGAAATATTTCGAAATTTTTACACAATGTTACCACATATCTTAGGTACTTCCTGTATTTTTTTTCATGACTTTTAGAGGTCGTTTGATATTTTTTAAAAAATCACAAAGCATCACAGTTCCTGTTTGGTCTGAATTTAAACTGTTTTCTTAGATTGGATTTTCTGGAAGAATCCGTGTATTTTTACGGGTCGAGTTCTAAACGAAAGTTGTAGACAACAAAATTACCAAACTTTTCCAAGTGGTCTCATACGTTTTTGAGGTCTAGAACTCGAGATATAGTCTCGAGAAGTAGGCGGAAGTTTCCTGGCTGCCGGAATAGTAAGTCTATGTCACCGGAGAAAATTATTTTCGGGTATCAAACGGACCCAAAACGTTACGAAATAAATTTTTTTAGAAAGCTTACTTCTTGTAATTCAATTTAGGCTTAAGAAACGTTCACTTTCATGTGGAAATGAGTTTTCTAAAAATCATTGAAGTGGGTGCATTTTCTGGACAGAAAACTTAAGTTCATATTTCGAGTTTAAAATATGCGTTTTGGCTTAGTGTTTAGACATTTTTTAGTTGTGTGAGCATTATAACATGATTATAATCATAATACAAGTATTTTACAAGAGAGTTGAAGTTCTTACAAGTGTTGTAGGCGAAGAGGAGAAGAAATGAGCTCAAAAGTCTATTTTCTTGATTTTTTCGGTGAGGCGGTCGATGGTGGTTTATGGTTGATTGTGGTGGATGTTCTTGGTGGTGGAATGGCAGCCATTTTTGCTGGGTTTTAGAGAGAGAGATAGAGAGAGAATGGAGAGAAAATGAAAAAAATAGTGAAATGAGGTTGAATGGGTATGGAGGGGGGATTGGGATGGTCAACAAGCAAGAGGGATGGCATGGTTTGCCATGCCTTTGGCCGGCCCACCTGGGTCCCACTGTAACACCCCCAGATTTAGTGATTTGCGGAAGCATACTTGGGTGTTACTAATCAATATACAAAGCACAAGATATACAGCAAACGACCTCTAAATGAGACGTTTTGTAAAATAATTACATTTCATAATTAAATCGTTCGAAAACATATAGTTTTCTTTACAAAAATATGTAAGCCTAGAGTCCGCGTATGTGGCGGGAGATTCTATTACATAACCATAGTTACAAAAGATAATGCCAAAGAATCTCCGTTAAATGCAGTTTGGAAATCATGCGACTTTAGCTAGTAATCCTGGAGTGATCCTACTCCGTAAGTGTACCTGAGAATACATGCTAAAAAGGGTCAACCAAAAGGTTGGTGAATCTCACAGGTTTATCAGTAAATAATCAGTTTGAACACAAGATTTCATCAGTAGTGCCCGTAGGCGTATATCAAGTATTTGCAAATCTCGCAAAAGTAAGTAATCAAGTTATACCGTTGCCATGAGGCTCATAATCGAAGCTTAACCCGTAAATAATCAGTTGCTCCCGTGACATGCTCGAAATTGAGCAAGCATAAGTAAACGAAATAATAGTCGCCCGTTTATACATAACGGTTCGTGGTAGCGCTACTACCCCGGGCGGGGAGGGTCATTTCCCTAATGGATCCATTAACTACTGTTCGCGCTTAAGTACATAACTAACGATATATGATGGAGAGACTTCAGTAAATAGTAAGTAACTCATGCAATTCCGTTTGGCATAGTAAACAGTTTAGTACTTGTGTTCAAGAAAATTAGTAGCATGCATCTCCCCCGATAAGTTAAAACAGTAAAAGTGGGGCCGTAAGACTCACCTGAGTCTTTGCAAGTACGTTTATATCAATAAACGAGTAAGTAATATCAACCGTAGGTTCTCCGAACCCGTAACCTTCAAATGCCTAAACATATAAAGTTAAGTAAGTAGATGTCTCGCAAGACCATCTAGGCTAGTTGTCTACACAACTCATTATGTCCAAGTGTTTGTTTAGTAATCCGTTTGTAGTTTGAAAACAAATAAGGCCCGTTGGTGACGGTTTGTAATAATGATTCAAAGTGTTATCATTATATGTATCGTTGAATAAGGTTTCGTTATTAGTAAGTGTTCAACACTTAGTTGTGAAAAGTATTTACAACATTTAATGACGGGGGTCCGGGGGCAGCGCCCCTGGTAGCGGGGTCCAAGGGGCGGCAGCCCCTGGCGGGGTCCAAGGGGCAGAGCCCCTGGCTGGGGTCGAGCTGCCACGTCAGCTTGGAAAATTTTTATTTCTACTATATTGCTTTGACGAAAAACGCATCTGGATCCGAATTTGGGTAAAATCAGGTGTTAAAATCTTGGTTCCGACACTTAGTAAAAAAAATCTGAGTTTTCAAGGTTCTGGTTTGTGCGACGTCGCATGCGACGTTGCAAGCGACGTAAGGTGCGACGTAGGCAGGTACGTCGCATGATGCGACCTTCGCAAATCAATGCGACGTAGGGGGCGACGTCACTAATGCGACGTTGCTTCGGTTTGCGACGTTAAAGTCTACGTCGCTACGTGCGACGTCCGCAAATTAATGCGACGTAAGGGGCTGCGTCGCTAGTGCGACGTTGAGATTTTTGTGCGACGTAGGCCGCGACGTCGCAGAGGCCCCTGGCCAGGTGCGACGTAGCGGTCTGATGGCCGGAAATTTAGTCGAAAACGAGTTTCCCGGTTTCCGTTGGGTCCAAATCTTTTACCCAACCCAAAAATGGACATAATAAGCCTATTTAAACCATAAACTAGTAAAAATGATCAAAAACGAGAGATGTCGGGATTTGTCGGAAACTTACAAAATGCCGAAACGAAAATCCGGAAAGATAGCGTTGTAGATCGTGAAGTGGTGAACGTTTTTCTCCAAACGGGTGGTATGATCCGAGTGCTTTTTGTGTTGTTATTTTGTGAAATTGTAAGATGGTGGTGGTGATAGTGAAGTTGGTGATTGAGAGAAAAAGAAAAGAGGAAAGAGAAGGGAGAGGTGAGAAATGGAAGGGAAAAGGAAGGAGGTGGGGGTTTTGTGTGAAAGCCCCCATTTTCAGTCCGCGTCTCCGCGCTCCGTGCGGTGTTCGTTTCCTCCGTCGTTTAAGCGTAAATATTTATTTCGCACGTTAATTATTCATTTAAAAAAAAGTAAATTTTGTTAAGTAATTTAATTGGATTATTTTTCTAATCTTTAAATAAGTTTGTGTAATTTGTTTTTAAGTCGCGTAGTTTTAGTTGTACTAAATAGGATAATTTGGGAGTATTACTAAGATGCTATTCCGAATGTTATGATGTTTTTAAATAATGTTTTATGCTTAAATTTAAAATGTTTCACCAACGTCCGTATTTAGCGAATCGAATTACATTCGATTTAAAACTGTGTACGATTAAATCAAATTGCGTATTCGTATATACTCATCAATATATATTTTGTTACATAAATTAGCCTAACACAGAACTAATTACATGTATTTACAGAGAATTAGGCACTAATTCTAGTCCTAATTTGCTGGTTGTTACATTCTCCCCCTGTTAAAAGAATTTCGTCCCGAAATTTAAGTCGAAGTCGCGTTCGGGGTAGAATTGGTGAATAAGTGGGGATACTTGAGTCGCATTTGGTCTTCCCGTTCCCAAGTGAATTCCGGACCGCGCCGCGAATTCCACCTTACTTTGACGATTGGAATACGACTTTGTTTCAGTTGTTTGACCTCACGGTCCATAATTTCGACAGGTTCCTCAACGAAACGTAGTTTGTCATCTATGCGAATCTCGTCAAGGGGGATAATAAGTGTCTCGTCAGACAAACATTTCTTTAAGTTAGAAATGTGAAAGGTAGGGTGCACGCTGCTGAGTTCAGAGGGCAGCTGCAATCGGTATGCCACTGGACCTATCTTCTCGAGGATCTCAAAAGGTCCAATGTACCTGGGGTTTAATTTTCCGCGTTTGCCGAATCGGATTACGCCTTTCCAAGGTGATACTTTTAAGAGTACTCGATCCCCAACTTGGAACTCGAGTGGTTTGCGTCTCACGTCAGCATAGCTCTTCTGACGATCACGCGCGGCTTTGAGTCGGTTTTGGATTTCAACGATTTTCTCTGTGGTTTCATGTATGAGTTCAGGACCAGTGAGTTGACTTTCTCCCACTTCAGTCCAACAGATCGGTGATCGGCACTTACGACCGTACAGTGCCTCAAAAGGTGCAGCTTTAATGCTGGTGTGATAGCTGTTGTTGTACGAGAACTCGCACAACGGTAGGTGTCTTTCCCAATTTGTGCCGGAATCCACTACGCAGGCTCGTAGCATGTCTTCCAGTGTCTGAATAGTTCGTTCGCTCTGGCCATCGGTCTGAGGATGGTACGCGGTACTCATATCGAGACGGGTACCCAGTGATTTTTGGAGTGATTGCCAGAAGCGAGATGTGAAACGGGCATCCCTGTCAGAGATAATCGAGAGAGGGACACCATGTTGGCAAACGATTTCTTTGATGTAAATTTGTGTAAGGCGTTCCATTTTGTCGGTTTCTCTGATTGCCAAGAAATGAGCCGATTTGGTGAGACGATCGACGATCACCCAAATGGTATCGCAACCGCTCGCCGATTTAGGTAGTTTGGTTATGAAATCCATGGTAATTTGCTCCCATTTCCATTGAGGAATTTCAGGTTGTTGGAGCAATCCAGAAGGTCTTTGGTGCTCGGCCTTGACCTTGGAACAAGTTAAGCATTTGCTGACGTACAAAGCAATGTCAGCTTTCATATTCGGCCACCAGTAAAACTCCTTGATGCCGTGATACATTTTGTCGGATCCCGGGTGGATAGAATATTTGGACTTGTGAGCTTCATCCATCACCAAGTCCCGAAGGTTCCCGAAATTAGGTAACCAGATTCGGTTAGAGAAATACTTAACTCCGTTGGGTCTGATCTCGAATTGTCTGTCCATGCCTCGCAAGGCCTCGTTCTTGAAGTTATCGGGTTTCAGGGCTTCGAGTTGGGCAAGGTGTATTTGGGTGGTGAGGTCGTTATGAATGGTAATACTGAGTGCCCGGACTCGGAGTGGTTTTGTTCGTTCCTTACGACTGAGAGCATCAGCAACCACGTTTGCTTTGCCCGGATGATATTTGATCTCACAGTCGTAATCGGTGAGTAATTCAACCCATCTACGTTGCCTCATGTTAAGATCCTTCTGGTTGAAAATGTGTTGGAGACTTTTGTGGTCGGTGAATACAGTGCTGCGGGTACCATAAAGATAATGTCTCCAGATTTTTAAGGCGAATACCACGGCCCCTAGCTCGAGGTCGTGAGTTGTGTAGTTTTTCTCGTGAACTTTAAGTTGTCGGGAGGCGTAAGCAATGACCTTGTCTCGTTGCATCAGCACGCAACCGAGACCTTGGTGAGAAGCATCGCAGTATACCACGAAGTCATCGGTGCCTTCGGGTAGAGATAGAATGGGTGCACTGCAAAGCTTGGATTTCAACAGTTGAAATGCCGACTCTTGTTTATCGGTCCAATCAAATTTCTTTTCCTTCTGAGTCAGCACGGTGAGGGGTTTGGCAATTTTTGAGAAGTTTTCGATGAAACGGCGGTAGTAACCGGCCAATCCCAAGAATTGGCGTACCTCGGTGGGAGTGGTTGGAGCTTGCCAATTCTTGATTGCCTCGATTTTTGACGGGTCTACATGAATTCCCCGACTATCGATAACGTGTCCAAGGAATTGAACGGTGTTTATCCAGAACTCACACTTAGAGAATTTGGCGTAAAGCTCCTCGTGTCTAAGTAGTTCTAGGATGGTTCTGAGGTGTTGTGCGTGTTCCTGTTCGCTTCGTGAATAGATAAGGATGTCATCGATAAAAACAATAACAAACTTGTCAAGGTACGGTTTGCACACCCGATTCATAAGGTCCATGAATACAGCCGGTGCGTTGGTTAGGCCAAAGGGCATTACTTGGAATTCGTAGTGCCCGTAACGGGTTCTGAATGCGGTTTTTGGGATGTCAGCATCGCGAACACGCAACTGATGATAACCTGATCGAAGATCAATCTTTGAATAACAGCTTGATCCTTGAAGTTGATCGAACAGATCATCGATTCGAGGGAGTGGGTATCGGTTCTTGACGGTTAGTTTGTTCAACTCCCGGTAGTCAATACACATTCGAAATGAACCGTCTTTCTTTTTGACAAATAAGACCGGAGCTCCCCAAGGTGAAGAACTCGGTCTAATGAACCTCCTATCCAGGAGTTCCTGTAACTGAGTGGACAACTCCTGAAGTTCAGATGGGGCTAGGCGGTACGGTGCTCGGGCCACCGGTGCGGCACCCGGCACAAGATCAATCGAGAACTCAACCTGTCTATGTGGAGGTAAACCAGGTAGTTCTTCTGGAAAGACTTCGGGAAAGTCTCTAACGATTGGCACATCTTCAAGTCGCTTCTCCTCCGACTTTTTCTCCGTGATGTGCGCGAGTATTGCTGGGTAACCCTTTCTCAGAAATTTTCGGGTTTTTAAACAGGAGATTAAGTTTAGTCTCGACCCACCAGTCTCCCCCTGTATGATCAAGGTACTACCGGCGGCGAGAGGGATTCGGACGATTTTATCATGGCAAACAATTTCGGCCCGGTGCTTGGACAACCAGTCCATACCCACGATGACATCAAAACTTCCTAGTTCAACAGGCATTAGATCGATTGAGAAGGTTTCGTTTACGAGGTTTAAAGTGCAATTAGGTATCACACTACTGGTTTCTATGAGTTTACCATTTGCGAGCTCTACAGTGTACTTAACATCTAAGGCCGAAGGGGTGATATTAAGTAGTGGGCAAAACTCATCAGATATGAAACTTTTATCAGCACCGGTATCAAATAATACTGAAGCAGTAAGATCGTTGAGAAGAAACGTACCCGTTACAACATTCGGGTCTTCCCTAGCTTCCCCAGCTTTGATGACAAATGCTCTGCTACGAGCAGAGTTGTTGTTCCGTTTGTTGTTGCTGTTGTTGTTGTTTTTCTGCTTAGGGCAATTATTCTGAAAATGCCCAGGACTTCCGCACCCATAACAAGTCTTCGGGGCACTGGTGTTTCGACAATCCTTGGCCAGATGCCCAAAGCGTTTGCAGTTTGTGCAAGGGCAGGAACCGTCGTGGTGACGATTGCATTTGGGACAGTAGGGCCTGCTTCCAACGTACCCTTTTCTTTCAGAAGTGCCAGATGAATAAGCCCTAAGGGGCTCAGGCTTTCGGTTGGTGATTTGGTTGGATGAGTTGGGGTTTCCTTCCCACTTTCGTTTGTTGTTTGCAGGTGGGGCTGAGGTGGTGTTACGGCGGACAGCGTTTGCCGTAAGTTCATGGGCCATACGGATGGCGTTCTGGATAGTACCTGGTTTGGATGAAGTCACCAGGTCCTGAAGTTTTTCGGGCAGTCCATCAACGTATTTCTCGATCCTCTTGTACTCAGGATCGACCATGGTTGGGCACAGGAGTGCCAGCTGGTGGAAACGGTTGGTGTAACCGGTGATATCATTACCTTGCATCTTATGGTTCCAGAATTCCAGCTCCAGTTGTTTCAGTTCATCCCTGGGGCAATACTCACCCCTTAACATCTCCTTCAACTCCTCCCACGGGAGTTTGTAAGCATCGGCAACGCCCACAGTTTGGGCATAGGTGTTCCACCACGTGAGTGCGGTGTCGGTAAAAGTACTAACAGAGAACTTAACTTTGTCCCCCTCCGCACAGTTGCAGATAAGGAATACCGATTCAACTTTCTTGATCCAGCGTATTAGACCGATTGCTCCCTCGGTACCTGCAAAGTTTAGAGGTTTGCAGTTCTGGAAGTCCTTGTAAGAACAAGGTTTACCAGCAGTGGTTTCAGCGGCATCGCTGTTCCTCGAGGAATTTGGTGGAGTATTCCGAGCCAAGGCTTCAGTAACAGCCTGGGTTATAAGGGAGGTAATCTGGGCATCGGTGTATGGTCGTGTCTTTGGCGGCATGATTCTTCAATAAAAGAAATGAAGATACATGAGATTTTGTATGAGCTGGTAATTGTCACAGATGTACATGTATAAAAGCAGTAATACATAACATCAACATGGAAAATGACAATTAATGTGAGTTGAGATAACAAAGGATATCTGATAGATAAAGTGAGTTCAAAAGTTACATCCTACAGAGATATTACAAAAGGTGTCGGGAATGGTTACATCCGACTAGTTTATAGAGTAGTGCTAGATAGTCCCTAGATTACGAGATAGATTACAAGACAAAAACTACACTAATCTTAATGTAGATTAATTTGTTCCATCAGCGCGACAAGGCGGTCCACGGTTTCTGCTAGTCGGTTGGTTTGCCTGGCGTTGTCATCCACCAAGGCCAGTCGTTGTGCTATTGTTCGAGAGTGATCCGCAGTCTCCTGTGAACGCTGTTCACATTCTTCTAATCGGTTTCTTACAAGTTCATCCGCACCTAATTCGGCGGTCATGGAATCCTGAATTATGCTTACAGAGAGGTTGGTATCCTCTTGTTCTAGCTGTAGTTGTGATATGCGGTCGAGAGCTTGACGAAGCAGGTAAGCCATTCGGTGTTGTTCCAGTTCTAGGTTTTCTAGTCTTTGCTCCTGACGGCGGAATTGGGTAGCCAATACTGGTAACGTGAGATGTGCCGAGTTCTGAGAGTTATGTACAGGATAAGGGCTGGTTCGAGGTGACCTTGTGTTCCTCCTGGCTACTCGTGGGTTCCGTGACCCATGTGAGTGAGAGTGTGTCGGATTAGGTGGTGTATTTGCCATTCCTGTGGCAGAGTGTAAGTAAGACGAGGCTAATATGTATAAATATATAATATCCAGCCTAGTGTCTAGCACGTATCAAGTAATGGTCCGGTTCTCTCGTGGTCAGAGTCAACTAACGCATTCCTGTTCGACACAACCATTTCAGACCGCACATCATCTTTCCTTAATTGTACATAGTTGATCAGGCTATGTTAAATTAAAGTCGTATGATGTGATTCCTGAACCAATTATGCCTAGTAAGGGAATACTGCCTAATGGTCATAGTCTAGGTCCACTAAATGCAACCTAGTTCACTATAACCTTAGGCTCTGATACCAATCTGTAACACCCCCAGATTTAGTGATTTGCGGAAGCATACTTGGGTGTTACTAATCAATATACAAAGCACAAGATATACAGCAAACGACCTCTAAATGAGACGTTTTGTAAAATAATTACATTTCATAATTAAATCGTTCGAAAACATATAGTTTTCTTTACAAAAATATGTAAGCCTAGAGTCCGCGTATGTGGCGGGAGATTCTATTACATAACCATAGTTACAAAAGATAATGCCAAAGAATCTCCGTTAAATGCAGTTTGGAAATCATGCGACTCTAGCTAGTAATCCTGGAGTGATCCTACTCCGTAAGTGTACCTGAGAATACATGCTAAAAAGGGTCAACCAAAAGGTTAGTGAATCTCACAGGTTTATCAGTAAATAATCAGTTTGAACACAAGATTTCATCAGTAGTGCCCGTAGGCGTATATCAAGTATTTGCAAATCTCGCAAAAGTAAGTAATCAAGTTATACCGTTGCCATGAGGCTCATAATCGAAGCTTAACCCGTAAATAATCAGTTGCTCCCGTGACATGCTCGAAATTGAGCAAGCATAAGTAAACGAAATAATAGTCGCCCGTTTATACATAACGGTTCGTGGTAGCGCTACTACCCCGGGCGGGGAGGGTCATTTCCCTAATGGATCCATTAACTACTGTTCGCGCTTAAGTACATAACTAACGATATATGATGGAGAGACTTCAGTAAATAGTAAGTAACTCATGCAATTCCGTTTGGCATAGTAAACAGTTTAGTACTTGTGTTCAAGAAAATCAGTAGCATGCATCTCCCCCGATAAGTTAAAACAGTAAAAGTGGGGCCGTAAGACTCACCTGAGTCTTTGCAAGTACGTTTATATCAATAAACGAGTAAGTAATATCAACCGTAGGTTCTCCGAACCCGTAACCTTCAAATGCCTAAACATATAAAGTTAAGTAAGTAGATGTCTCGCAAGACCATCTAGGCTAGTTGTCTACACAACTCATTATGTCCAAGTGTTTGTTTAGTAATCCGTTTGTAGTTTGAAAACAAATAAGGCCCGTTGGTGACGGTTTGTAATAATGATTCAAAGTGTTATCATTATATGTATCGTTGAATAAGGTTTCGTTATTAGTAAGTGTTCAACACTTAGTTGTGAAAAGTATTTACAACATTTAATGACGGGGGTCCGGGGGCAGCGCCCCTGGTAGCGGGGTCCAAGGGGCGGCAGCCCCTGGCGGGGTCCAAGGGGCAGAGCCCCTGGCTGGGGTCGAGCTGCCACGTCAGCTTGGAAAATTTTTATTTCTACTATATTGCTTTGACGAAAAACGCATCTGGATCCGAATTTGGGTAAAATCAGGTGTTAAAATCTTGGTTCCGACACTTAGTAAAAAAAATCTGAGTTTTCAAGGTTCTGGTTTGTGCGACGTCGCATGCGACGTTGCAAGCGACGTAAGGTGCGACGTAGGCAGGTACGTCGCATGATGCGACCTTCGCAAATCAATGCGACGTAGGGGGCGACGTCACTAATGCGACGTTGCTTCGGTTTGCGACGTTAAAGTCTACGTCGCTACGTGCGACGTCCGCAAATTAATGCGACGTAAGGGGCTGCGTCGCTAGTGCGACGTTGAGATTTTTGTGCGACGTAGGCCGCGACGTCGCAGAGGCCCCTGGCCAGGTGCGACGTAGCGGTCTGATGGCCGGAAATTTAGTCGAAAACGAGTTTCCCGGTTTCCGTTGGGTCCAAATCTTTTACCCAACCCAAAAATGGACATAATAAGCCTATTTAAACCATAAACTAGTAAAAATGATCAAAAACGAGAGATGTCGGGATTTGTCGGAAACTTACAAAATGCCGAAACGAAAATCCGGAAAGATAGCGTTGTAGATCGTGAAGTGGTGAACGTTTTTCTCCAAACGGGTGGTATGATCCGAGTGCTTTTTGTGTTGTTATTTTGTGAAATTGTAAGATGGTGGTGGTGATAGTGAAGTTGGTGATTGAGAGAAAAAGAAAAGAGGAAAGAGAAGGGAGAGGTGAGAAATGGAAGGGAAAAGGAAGGAGGTGGGGGTTTTGTGTGAAAGCCCCCATTTTCAGTCCGCGTCTCCGCGCTCAGTGCGGTGTTCGTTTCCTCCGTCGTTTAAGCGTAAATATTTATTTCGCACGTTAATTATTCATTTAAAAAAAAGTAAATTTTGTTAAGTAATTTAATTGGATTATTTTTCTAATCTTTAAATAAGTTTGTGTAATTTGTTTTTAAGTCGCGTAGTTTTAGTTGTACTAAATAGGATAATTTGGGAGTATTACTAAGATGCTATTCCGAATGTTATGATGTTTTTAAATAATGTTTTATGCTTAAATTTAAAATGTTTCACCAACGTCCGTATTTACCGAATCGAATTACATTCGATTTAAAACTGTGTACGATTAAATCAAATTGCGTATTCGTATATACTCATCAATATATATTTTGTTACATAAATTAGCCTAACACAGAACTAATTACATGTATTTACAGAGAATTAGGCACTAATTCTAGTCCTAATTTGCTGGTTGTTACACCCACCATGGGCATGGTGAGTCTAAGACTTGTTCCCCAAAGTTACGTTACGCGCGGTGCCCGTTTATTCATTTGTTTAAATGTTATACGTTATTTAAATACGTTTTCGTTTTCGATTAAAATCTCGATATTTTTAATGGAAGTATTTTATCAAAATACTTTGTTTTGAGTTATAAAAATATAACTTAGGTTTATATCGTTTGTCGGGCGTGTTTCGCGCGTTTAATTCATGTCGGTTACGTTTTAAACAAAACGTATAATGTTTTATATATTATCGTAATAATATAAAGTAAATAATGATTTTATTAAATAATTCCACATTTTTTAATTCCTTTGTTCACCAACGTCCGCATTAATGTGTCGGAAACCATCCGATAATGATAAAATGCACGATTTAACCAAATCGTGTTCGTGTGTGTGTGTGTGTGTGTGTATATATATATATATATATATATATATATAATCATATAATTAATGATACATACAATTAGCCTAATATAGCACTAACTACATGTATTAATGAAGCGATTAGGAACTAATAAGTAGTCCTAATTTGTCGGGTGTCACAAGTATATAGTAAAAGTAGGATTAACTTTACAAAAGATCCAACAAGCTTCGATTTCGAATAAATTCTGCTTATTTTTCGATAAGCTCCATTAATTATTTGTTTCTGGATAATTCACTTAAACAATTCAGTTAAACGAATATAATTTTAATAAAACAAAGACATCAAGCTCTATAAATATATTTGTACTTTATCAGATCATACTATACTATCATAGTTTCAAATACAATTTATACAACTTGAGAAGAGTTCAATTGAGACCATTTATTTTTTGTGAGAATGGGGGAACCAACCACAATATGCCATGTGTCACTTTTTTCTCTCTCATCCACGTTTTTAAAAATTAAATATCTCACAAACGACAAGTCGAAAAATCATGAAAATTGAACCATATTTTTCAGCGTTTTATCCTCTTCGATTTGCTGTCCATCAAGGCATACTTCCGACGAACTTTTTTTTTTCTTCCATTTTTTGGTGGGTTTTACATATTAGTAACACATGTGTTACTGATTGATTATACATTTGATTTAGGGTTTAGGGTTAGGGTTTAGAGTTAGGGTTTAGCAGTGTTTAGTGTTAGGGTTTAACGTTGTTTAGTGTTAGGGTTTAGCAGGGTTTAGGGTTTAGGGTTTAGTATGATTTAGGGTTTAGAGTTTTATAAAGCGTTTAGGGTTTAGGGTTTGGGGTTTAGGGGTTAGGGTTTAGGGTTGGGATTTTGGGGTTTCGCCCAAAATCTCAACCCTAAATCCTAACCCCTAACCCCTAACCCCTAAACCCCAAACCCTAAACCCTAAACGCAACATTGTAACACACGTGTTAGTAATGTGAAACCCACTAAAAATAATGGAAAAAAAAAACTTGTCGAAAGTATGCCTTAATGGACGGCAAATCGAAGGAGATCAAACGCTGAATCTAATGGTGCAATTTTCATAATTTTTCGATTTGTCGTTTATGAGATATTTAACTTAAGGGGTAAATGGATTTTGTATTCTCTTTGTACACATGGCACCATATCATTGGTTCCTCTATTCTCACACAATTTTTTAGTCTCATTTGAACCTTACCCTATAAAACATATATATATTAATTAAAATTAATATTAGTATTAAATAATAAGTGCATTTTTAATACACTTTATCCATATCTATGTGCACTCATATGCCTGTCTATAAATGAGCATAGTTTCGGCTTGTAGAGGTCCCTTTTAACACAATGCTAAATGCTTAAGATCAAAATGCATAATAGTATCCTAAGCTTGATTAATCGTGTCTTTTAGTACCCTCAAACATCAAAAGCCAAAATGGAATAAATATAATTACATCCACAAATGTTTTCATTATTATGTAGAAATAAATACGGAGTAATAAATAATTACTTTCCATTTTTTAAGGTTGTAACATTAACTTCCTAATTCTATTTGACTTGAAAAAACTTTTTCTTTGTCGATCGAAATGAAAAACGTACTGTATTCTTGAACAAGCGTACACTAGCTAGTTACATCGCATAATTACGAATTTGGAAGGTTAATACTGCATCTAACTTAAATAAAGGAATGGCCGGCCGGTACCATTAACATGCATGTATTTAATCAACGTTATGACCTCACTAATTTACCTCAACCTGAAATCTGTAAAATAAATAATTACTGTTCCGGATATTATTATATATAGTCATGTACAAAAGACCATCTTTGATTTAGGAATACTTATTTATTGATTAGATAAGCATTTAAATTGTTCATAAAAAAAAAAAAAAAATTACACCGTCTATATATGTCTCAGTCAAAATGCCTACATTGATTTTACATATAATTTTTTAAAATTTTTTTTACTAACTACAATTTTTACTAATCACCTATCATGTCCACCCACTAATTATTTCAACTTTCTCTTTTAAATACCACTAGCTTGGTACATAATGTTTCAACTTTAAACATTATGTAAACTTGAAGTTCTTGGTAATGAATATACATGCATAACAATTAACATTGTCAACATTCAAAAAAAAAAAAAGGAAAAAAAAAAAAAAAATTGCATACGTCAAAAGAGATTGCATTAACTCTCTATAAATTAAAAAAAAAAAAAAAAAAAAAAAGCAATAGAAACTTGAATTCAATCCTTCACAATTAATGCATTTGCATCCTCTCAATACTCTGTGCATTAACTCCCACCTGTTCCGATCCTCTCTTTCTCTTTCTTTCCATTGCCTTCATCATCTCCTCTTCAGTTTCTTTATCTCTTCAATTCATTCTTTTTAAAATTCCATTCTATTCACTAAAATAAGGTATTATTTCATCATATAAACCTTCATTATTCCTCATCATATCATAGAGATATAAAGTAGCCAGTAAGTAATTATACTCAAATTTGGTCATTTTATGTACCACCTTTTGGGTCAGTTTTTCAGTTATTTAACGTTTGGTGTTATGGAGAAATTAATTAATTAGTGTGTGAAATGAAGGTTTTTTGGGCCAGATTTACTCAAATTTGGTCGTTTTATGGAATTAATACGTCAAAGAAAGAGAGATAGATTTATTATAATGATGTTTTGACAATGTATTTATTTGCTAAATGGGGTTCAAGAAAGTGTATGAATTTGTTTATTTTAGTCCTGTTATCTTCTTCATATTGAGACATTCAGTGAGCAAAAAGAGTACCCAAAACCAAAAAATAACTCTCTTTTTGGAGAAAGAAAGAGAGGAGGAAATTATTTATTTTTTTATTGCTAGGGTTTGTAAATGTGCAGAAATATGTAATTTCTTCTATGACCATCATCATCATACATATATATATATATATATATATATATATATGAATATGTATATGTATATTTATTTGATTAACACTGAACGTTGGAGATCTGCTGATGAAATTCGTTGACATAATTATTTTCAACTATAATCTTTTTCGATAAATTAAATAAGAATAATATTAAGTTCATATTAGTTTTTAGAGAGAGATGGATAGTTTCAACTTTATATGCTTTAAAGTTGACTTTTTTTTCTTTTTCTCACAAAAAACCATAGATCTGTGAACGTACGTTCAATAAATTCATTTGAGTCTTTCATTAATGAATGCAAATTCCTAAGCTTTCTCATGATTTTCATATTTATTTTATGCTTAAATTATATTATACTTTGAAATATTTCTTTTAGTTAATGTCTTTTTTGCAACTTGAAATTTTATATTTGTAGATTTGTAAAAGGAATTGGACATCAAGTGAAACAAACAAGTGATCAAGACAAAAGATGTTTCAGCCAAATATGTTTGAGAGTCATCATCATATACTTGATATGAGCCATAAAACTCCAGAAAATGAACTTGATATGTTTAGAGATGATGACTATGAGAGTAAATCCGGTACCGATATCATGGAAGCTCCATCGGGTGATGATCAAGATCCTATTCAACGTCCCAACAAAAAGAAACGATATCATCGTCACACTCAACATCAAATTCAAGAAATGGAATCGTATGTTTTATGCTAACCCTAGTTAATAATAGTATAAATAAATTTATTTGATGCTAGAGTTTCGAGTTGAATTGATTTCTCACATGTTTGTTAGGTTTTTCAAAGAATGCCCACATCCAGATGATAAGCAAAGAAAGGAACTTGGCAGAAAATTATCATTGGAACCTTTGCAAGTTAAATTTTGGTTCCAAAATAAACGCACTCAAATGAAGGTGATTGACCTTTCTTAAAATCATAATCGTATTAAGAAAGTAAAAGTGCATTAGCAAGTTGCTAGAGGTTAAGTGTAATATTGTACAATAGTTGATAATATATACAACGATGTTGTAACTTACTAAACTTAACTTGATGATAGAGAGCTGTTTCTTGTTTTGTTTCTTTGATTTAGGCTCAACACGAACGCCATGATAACACACAGTTGAGGAATGAAAATGAAAAGCTTCGATCAGAGAACATACGTTACAAAGAAGCCCTTGCTAATGCTACTTGTCCAAACTGTGGAGGTCCTGCTGCCATTGGAGAAATGTCCTTTGATGAACAGCATTTGAGATTAGAAAACGCACAGCTACGTGAAGAGGTAATTCTCTTCACCCATAAATCATATGTTTTTAGCACTTTGTATGAAGATTGTTAATGTTTCTGATTATATAATCTGTTGATTTGATTCTTATAAAAAAGATTGATAGGATATCTGGAATTGCTGCAAAGTATGTTGGCAAACCGATGTTGAGTTACCCTAATATGTCGCCTCACGGACCTACTCGCTCACTTGACTTAGGTGTGTCTAGTTTTAGTCCACAACAAGGGATGGTAGGAGACATGTTTGGCACAAATGACCTTCTTCGGTCAGTTTCAGGCCCAACTGAAGCTGACAAGCCAGTTATAGTTGAGCTTGCAGTTGCAGCAATGGAGGAGCTAGTAAGATTGGCTCAAGCTGGTGAACCTTTGTGGGTCCCAAGCTCGGATAACTCTTCCGAGACCTTGAGTGAAGACGAGTACTTGAGGACGTTTCCTCGAGGGATTGGACCAAAACCATTGGGATTAATATCCGAGGCCTCAAGGGAATCGGCAGTTGTCATCATGAATCATATCACTCTTGTTGAAATTCTAATGGATGTGGTATATTTTTTTTAATAGTAAAAGAAACTATTTATTTAAGTTAGAATTTTCATTGATTGTGATTTCAATATCTGAAATTTTCATTTTCAGAATCAATGGTCAAATGTATTTTCGGGCATTGTTTCAAGAGCAATGACCATGGAGGTGCTTTCAACAGGAGTTGCTGGCAATTACAATGGAGCTCTGCAAGTGGTAAGCAAAGAATATAATCATTACTCGGTTTTGATTTGTACAAGATTTATATCCCAAATTCTAGTTTTTTATATTCTTATACGTTGACATCTGTGTGTAAAATTCATCAGATGACCGCCGAGTATCAGGTTCCTTCACCACTTGTTCCGACGAGAGAAAACTACTTTGTTAGGTACTGTAAACATGTTGATGGCACTTGGGCTGTGGTTGATGTATCTTTGGACAATTTACGCCCTTCTTCAATTGCAAGATGTAGAAGAAGGCCTTCTGGTTGCTTGATTCAAGAACTGCCAAACGGGTACTCAAAGGTACACAGAGCTTTTAATTTTAAGTATGTATAAAGGAGAACAAATAATTGTTAGTCTGAAATGAAAGAGTTAGGAATTAATGGTTCATTTTTTATTTATTATTATTTTATTTTTTGCAGGTCACGTGGGTTGAACATGTTGAAGTCGATGATAGAGCCGTTCACAATATCTATAGGTCATTGGTGAACTCTGGTCTAGCATTTGGGGCAAAAAGATGGGTGGCAACTTTAGATAGGCAATGTGAACGCCTAGCTAGCGCAATGGCTAACAACATTCCTGCAGGAGATGTTGGAGGTAAGAACTAAATATTAATAAGTAAATTTACTTGCATGATGAAATATGTTATTTTTTTACAATGGGTTTATTTGGTTCAACAGTTATAACCACTCCGGAAGGGAGAAAGAGTATGTTGAAGCTGGCTGAGAGAATGGTGTTGAGCTTTTGCAGCGGTGTTGGAGCTTCAACTGCTCACACATGGACGACTTTGTCTGGTAGTGGTGCTGATGATGTTCGGGTTATGACCCGAAAAAGTATGGATGATCCAGGCAGACCTCCTGGTATAGTTTTGAGTGCTGCAACTTCATTCTGGATTCCTGTTGAACCAAAACGAGTTTTTGATTTTCTACGAGATGAGAACTCGAGGAGCGAGGTAACTATTGAACACAAGTTTATAGCTCTGTATCTAACAATATAATCCTTGCTATATAGAGTTCATTAGCTACTTAATTAATTGATTCTATTTTGTATCCAGTGGGACATTCTTTCAAATGGTGGACTTGTTCAAGAAATGGCACACATCGCCAATGGTCGTGATCCAGGGAACTGTGTTTCTCTTCTACGTGTTAATGTAGGTTTCTAACTAACTCTTTGTATATGTAAATAAGCGAATATTCAGTATGAAGGCGAACATTTTCAATACACTGAACCTTAAACTTATATAACAAATTTAGTGACCTTCTACTTGTAAATACTGTAGAGTGCAAATTCAAGCCAAAGCAATATGCTTATACTACAAGAGAGTTCAAGTGATTCTACAGGATCCTATGTTATATATGCTCCAGTAGATATTGTAGCAATGAATGTGGTGTTAGGTGGCGGTGATCCAGATTACGTTGCCTTACTACCATCTGGTTTTGCAATACTTCCTGATGGACCAGGACAACACCACGGAGGAATCCCTGAGGTAGGAAATGGTGGATCATTACTCACAGTGGCGTTTCAGATTTTAGTAGATTCGGTTCCCACAGCCAAATTATCACTGGGGTCAGTGGCAACAGTTAATAATCTTATAAAGTGCACAGTCGAAAGGATCAAAGCTGCGGTAGCTTCTCCTTGAACAAACTTATGGGAACTTTGTAAGGTAATAAGGTCATCCAGCTAGCTTTAATTATAAGGTTATCTCATATATGTTGATCTAATAAGCATTGTATATGCATGCATTGCAGGGAACGTTTAAAGGAAGAGGGAATGAAGATTTAGGAACACAAATGTAAGAAGTCAAGAACGCACCTAAAAACGACCCTTGAAGTGTGGTGACACTGTCTAAATGTGATGCAACAGGAGCAAGAAAGGATTGTGAACATCCTTCAAGGGTTGTAGGTTCGGGTATTGACTTTAATTGTATTGAAAGATTAGAGAGTAGAATTCGACCTTTGTCACAGTGAAAACTTTCCCATTACTTTCTTTGATTAGAGGTTTTCTTTAATTAACTGTATTGTGTTTTGTAGTATTTGGTTTCTAGTCTCAAGAACCTTAATCCGAAGTCCTAACAAACAATTCGATCTCTAGTTTCAGTTAATTCTTCTCATTGTATTGAATTTTGTACAATGTTGTTTATATCATTTCATTCTCTTGCGAGCCAACACTATCTTATATAAACATAAAACGAAATATACAAAATTTATATAATTTGTTCTGGATCAGAGAGAGGTATTATTTGACTGTATTCATATAGCATCTGATGAATCCCAAAGATATTTGTTAAACAATGGAATGATGACAAGTGGGGATCAAATGTCTTAGTTTATGGCCTAAGAATTAAATTTGTAAGCCACCCCTAATTTCTGGATGCAAAATTCACACGTCACAATGCTTAATACCATGAAAACCCACGTACAACTTCTACAGACCGATAAATTTTTAGAGTTCAAATACTGGATAATTTTGCACACAAACTCGAATTTTTCAACTAAAATATTGATACTTTTATTGTACACATTATGTCAGTTTATATAACTGTACGTGATCGAAGTTATGCAATTTTTTTGAACCTGTATGATATAACTAGAAGCTGTAGCAAGTCAATGGCTCAGGCCATGCCAACAACTTCGGTTGTTGAACACAATAAATGTTACGATCAAGACAGTATATACGTGTTCTGGAAAGTGTTTTCTTGTTTTACTACTACTGTATATATTTATTACCATGTGTGTGTATTTGGATCATTGCCAAACTAAAAATAAGACAGCATATTTTCAAGATTGGGGCCAGAGAAAAGGTTCCATAATGAATCTTCAAATTAGCATGGCCGAATAGTATATGTAAAAGTAACTAAATTGGAATTAAATGTGACTGATGTTAATCACGGTTCTTATTTTAAGAAGAGCTAGCTCAAATGAACTTGATTTCTATCATAATAACAGTTTTCGCCAAAAGTTTGTGTTAGAGGGCTAAAAGAGGTGTATAATACTATAATTCAGTATGTATGAAGATATAATCAGCAAGGACTGTGCGAGTTGTTTTTTGAGAAAAATATTTTTGTTGACCGCGCATGACTTGTAACAGAAATGTAGCTCCAAAAGTCTGGCTCAATACTGCGAGTTGAATTGATGTACACTCGTTGATTTTAATCATTTTAGCATATTAACTTTGATCTAAGAAGAGATGGCCTACACGTACCAATACCACAGCTAATGGAAATTTAAGGTTATATAGATTATTTAACAGAGAGAGAACGGAACTCATCACAATGTGAGAAATAAACCATGGAGAAGTAAAACAGCTTTGCACGTAAAAAAAAGAAAAAGAAAGTATTGAGGAACTAGTGTGTCAAGATTTTGTATTTGATAGCAGACAAATCTACATAGCCTATATAAATGAGGAAAAAGAAAGTGCGGAAAAGCGTTATAGAAATATAGTAGAGAAAGTAACTAACTATACATATTGGAACAAAGATTGGAATGTAGGGTCTAAAAGTTCCAACTGTATCTGTATGTTATGTATATATTGTTTTGTCTATCCCAAACAATTATTAAACCATCCTGCAGATTATATCATTGAGCACTTGCACTCATGTTTTTGTATTATTTGGATACAAGATTAGGATTGTTCTTTGTGTAGCATAGAGGTAGCAAATTCTGGAGGTCAGATGCATTACGTAACGGGTCAAAGTGGGTATATCATACGGGTCATTCATGATGGGTTTATACTGAAACAATTTTCTCTAAGTTCTATTATCTTCATTTATTTCCTTTCAAATCTAATGTTATTAATAAGATTATATATTTAGGAAGCTTTTCACGTTTTAAACCCACTTATAAGTAAATGAGTTAGAACTCCCACCTGTTTGACTCATTCATAAGTAACTGAGCTAAAATTGGCACCTCTACTAGTGCAGCACCACTATGAATGAAAGATCATTCACCATCTCAGTCTTTAAATTTCGTAGAAGAGTTTACTCACTTAAGGATCAATCGTTTATAGTCCTGATGATCATGTCTTACTACTTTATGTCTTCACTTTCAGATAATTGTAAACTACAATCAAATAAGCATCTCAATTTTCAAAAATTTCATGATTCGTGTTTCTATGTCTCTGTTTCACAGTGATTTTATCATATACCACGAACTAGCAATATATAATCTAATTATACATGTGTGGCTCCAACTGTATGGTGATACTTTAGGGTCTCAAAAAAGCATGAGATGGAAATTGAATACAAAATAATCTAACCACAAATTAATAAATATAAACAGTATCCATCTTCAAATAACACAATAACCGCGGATCAATAAAAGGAATAGTAACATTTGTACGATAGGTAATAGTAGTACTAAAAGATCAAGTGGTACATAAAATATGCAAGGAGGTGACATCTAAAAGGTAGATAGATTTTAATTGTGTAATATACGCCATCATTAAACTTCGAATGTTTATATGCTAAAATTTAAATGATCGTACAGTTAGCACTGTCAATCAAAAAGGATTACACAGACCAGTAATAAATGATGTATTCACCTAGAGTGAACAAGAAAATCTGGTGCGTACCTTCATGTATTGTATTTGTTCTATGCAGAATTAACAAATCGAAGGACGTATGATGAAGAAGTAGCTAGGCACGCATTAAAGAATGATGGCAGAGGTTAAAACTTTCATCCGTATACTGCTGCTGCTGCTGTGCTTCTGCGATGCTGTTGGCTGCAAATTATATTTTTTCTTGTTTTCATCTTCTTTTTTAACTTAACCTCTTTCCTTGTATGCTCTTCACATCGTTCGTCAGTCGACTTATAAGTAGTTAAATGGAGGAAGAAGGTAGTTGCATTCTGTCTTTATTGTATTCATGAGAAAATTTAAGAAAGGTGGTTAGGCTTTAATTCTTAACTATATAATTGACTCGGGTGGCTAGAGTTCTTAAAATCCGCCTTATTTAGTAGTACATACAATAACACATTATGAAATATTACTATCACATGATTGAGCAATGAAAACGCTTTTCGAACGAACATTTTAAAAACATGTTAGTATATATTGTTCCTTGGTTTTGCAAGTATTCGTCCAATAAGTTGTGAAAGAAATTAAAAGACGCTTTATGACTTTAACCCGTGATCACCTTGCGGTTACGGTTGACTAAGCTTACCCATTGAAGTAAATACAGGTGCAGAAAGTAAAGCCTGAAAATTTTAATTGTACCATAGTACTACAATTACTGTATACCAACCGTATTAATTCGAATAATTATGATATAACGAAATTTAATACCGACTGTAACAATACAGAAAATGGACATGGCTCCACAGATTTGAATATGGTCCTACAATATATTAAATTTTAGGAGAAAAGGGCAGGAAATCAAGTAGTAGACGTTAAAAACCTCCTTACAGTTGAAATCAGCCTGAAATCAGCTAATATACCAATTTTTTGTCTACCAGTAGCATATAAAATAGAGTTTAGTTAATGACAGCCAGGGGCGGAGCTAGAAGGGGGCAGTCGCCCCCCCTAAAATAAAAAATTATCGAAAAAAATAATTTTTTTAAAGGTGATTAGTGACAATTAGGATTTTGACCCCCCTAGTGTGATAGAAAAGAAAAAAAAAAAATTTTTTTGCCCCCTATTCTAAAAATTCCTAGCTCTGCCTCTGATGACAGCGCTAAGGGTTGTTAATAAGAATTAGTTTTATGCATTAATAGTTGTACTATAACCACTAAATAAAAATAAATTTGATAATGACATTTGACTGTAAACTACATCAACTTTATGCATATAGTTCATTATTATGGACAATCTCTTCATTCGCTTAAAAATAAAGCTATATATAGTACTATAACATAGGGGTAGCAGAGCAACTTTGTTTAGAGAGCTCGGAAAGTTTAAGTCTAATACTGTTGGGACGAGCATAAATGAGCATGCAAAGTCAAGCCAATATCGATGGTACGGTTATATTTTTCCAGGCCAACAAGTTGTTGAGCGCTAGCTCTTCAGAATTTAGCAAACCACGCATAATGTTTCAGTCCAACATGTGAGGACAGTGAATGGGAATTGAAATAGCAAGAAATGAGAAAACAAAAACATGTTAATGACATGATTCAGTCCTTCCCTTAAAGTGATAATATGCTTGTTATTTAAATTGGGTTAGTCGAGTTGTTAATCAAAACTTACCCGTAACCCGATCCTATAAAGCATCTGAGAATTAGGGTTGGCCTAGACCGTTTTGCTTGTTATATGGTTATTCTTTAGGGGTTAGTGTCTGGGAATATATCTAACTTATACCCGATGTTTATTGTGTGTACCCAACTTAGGTTTGCAATTTTTAATGCATCAAACTTTCAAAAAGTATGTTTTAGTGTATTTTGGTAACGTTTTGATGATGTGTTAAGCTCTCCGGATGCCACATGGCATCTTAAACGAGCGACACATCAACAAAATACATCAAAACACCATTTTTGAAAATTGGATGCATTAAAAATAGCAAATGTAAGATATACACAATAGACATCGGGGTACAAGCTAGATGAATTTTCAAACACTTTGCACTTAAATGTGTTATGATACTTGTAACATGAATAGTGGTTCACGCTACGCGTACATATCAACAATGAAACCAAATGGTAAACAATAATCCACAATGTAAATGTCATGGTAAAACACGACTTCCCAAATTATTAAAATGCAAAAGTTCCACCTTATCCAACAGTCTCAAAGTTTAGCTTATATGCAATCTAAAGGTCCACTAAGCTTTCTTGTTCTCAATCTTCGAACCACTAGTGTTACCTGAAAAGTTATGCTCAAAATCGTCAACAATAATGTTGGTGAGTTTCGTAGGTTCGAAACGACACACCATAAAATAAAGTTTTTGCTGTGATAAATAACTGAGTAGGACAATGCAATGAAAATGCACATATAAATGAAATTAGTGTAAATGAATAAGTCTCAACAAACAACCATGCGTGTTGTCATTACTCCCGCAGAATAAGACGAATAGCATATACGTCGGCGTGTTGTCAATACCCCCAAAGGAGCAAGACGAATAGCCTCAATGATGTCAATGAATCCAACCGGCGTGTTGTCAATACCCCCAAAGGAGCAAGACGAATAGCCTATCGAGTCGGCGTGTTGTCAATACCCACAAAGGAGTAAGACGAATAGCCACAATAAATGAAACCAATCGGCATGTTGTCAATACCCCCAAAGGAGCAAGACGAATAGCCTCAACAAGTCGGCGTGTTGTCAATACCCACAAAGGAGTAAGACGAATTGCCACAAATGTCCCCAAGTAATGCACATAATTTCACATAATGTAACACATTTCAAGCATATGTTCAAAAATAGAAAATGAATGTAATCATAGCATGAAATCAATTGATAAAACACGAGCATACTTTTCCCCCAATTTGAAAACATGTAATGAAAACGGGGCCACGAAAACTCACCGAGTTTTCCAAAGTAAGTATTGCCCTTATAAAGAGTCCACCAAACAATCGCAATCTACATGTGAATATATAACATGTAGGTTACAACCTAGACATATCTATGTCCTTCCTTTGTATCCCAAGTCCAAATCACTTCTACTAAGTTTCCTCATATTCAAACCTCAAAAATCAACCCTATTGTGTATTTCAGATTCTGTCCATAATTTTTGTACCACTTCACGAATTTTTAAACATAATTTAATGGAATTATTTGACTCTATAAATTTTATCAGTGACACTTCAATATGTTAAGAACATTCAGTAATATTTCCAGATTTGATTTCATTGATTTACTATTTTTAAAAATTCACCATAGTGAACTGCTCTAAACCGATAACACTTTCTGACCTTACCAAAGTTATATTTTATTTAAAATACTTCAAAACTTATAAAGTTTATAATATTTTTACAGAAAATTATTAACTCTTTGAAGTTATCCCAGTAAAAATTTAAAGACCAAATTTGTAATTTAAGATACGTTTCAAAAATCGACAAGTTAACCGAAATCACGAACCGAAAAACTCAGAAATGACATTCAATTTTATAAAATCATTTTAACCAACTTATACTCAACATTTGGACCCGAAACCAACGCCAAACGAAATTAGACTCTTAGTAATTATGTTTAGACTCCTGTTTCATCAAAAATCATCGTGAAATGACATAGTTACAAGCCTTTCAATCCGAGAATCAAATCTGATCAGATTAGGGTTTATGAGTTTAAGCCTAAATCTTCAAACTAATCAATCCCAACACTTAATCAATCAATATTCTTCAATCCTAATGTCTTAAACACTGATTTAACATATATTCCTATGCTTTTATCACCAGGAATACAATGGATTGAACCGAAAGAAAACCGACAATAACGAAACAATCAAAATACGTTTAAATGAAAGAATCGGATAGAGATTATACCAACTAACGAGTAATCGCACGATTAGCACCCTTAGAATCTGTGAATAACAAGAATACATACTCTTAGAATTCATTATATGATCGAACGAAACGTATAGAAGAATTATAGGATCAAAATCTTAACACCGAACCTTGAACGAGTGTTTTCGGTTGATCAAAACGAATTGAAATCAAACTTTAGTGTTTTGGGATGTTGGAGTTTCGTATTTAGCCTGAGAAAATCGCCCCAGATCGTCAAAAAACGAATATAGGGTTTGCAAATATGGAATAGGGTTTAAAATACGTATTTATACCAAGTTTGACCGACGTGAGGTCGCGTCGCGATTTTGGTAAGATCGCGTCGTGTATGTATGTAAATCGCGTCGCCAGCAGAAGTATAAATCGCGTCGCGATTTATGGTATTTCGCCTCGCAATTCGAAAGAAATCAGAAACCCTAGTTTTGTCATTAATACGTTCTAACCTTTTAGTTTAATAACAAAACACTAATTCTTGTTTTATATTTACTCTGGTACAAGTAATAATCAAATTTTTAGTACACCATACGAGAATTTAGTTTCTCATATAGTTTAAGATTCGAAATGTTTGATCAAGATAAAGAAATGATTTTTAAGAACAAACCTATAAATGAAAATTTTGGTGACGGATGTCACACACCGTGTGTAGAATCCCTTCCAGCACCAAATATATCCGACGAATACTGGCTACTAAAGAAAAGGTTCCTGCAACCCCTAAAGTCTCTCTAAACGCTGAATGCTCAGCCGTCATCCAGAAATACCCTACCGGAAAAACTAGGAGATACGGGATGATTCACCTTGCCTTGTTCCATCTATCACCCAGGCATGATACGCTCCTTGGCCGATCTTGGAGCTAGTATCAATCTCATGCATTATTTACTTTACACCAGATTAGAAATAGGACCTCTTCATCCCACTAAGATGAGTGTCCAGCTAGCCGATCAATACATTCGATATCCAAAGGGCATAACTGAAAACGTCATGGTTAAAGTTGATAAGTTTTGTTTCTCACCGACTTCGTAGTGATGGACATTCAAGAAGACATTAATATCCCTATTATCCTAGGTAGGCCATTTATGAATACTGCACGTGATGTTATTGATGTATATTCTCAGGTTATTAGTCTGCTGGCACATGGAAAAACTATATCTTTCAAGATTGATCAAGACGAGTGCTCATTAGCAGAACAGGCAGAGATATACACAATATCAACAGGCAAGATCACTTCTGATGATAACACTTCTGACTCAGATCTAGAGCCATACAGACCAGATGATCACACATGTCTCATCTCGGCAACAGAGGAGTAAGAAGAAGATGAAAGAAGAAGGAGAAGAAGAAGAAGAAGAAGAAGAGGAAGAAGAAGAAGAAGAAGAAGAAGAAGAAGAAGAAGAAGAAGAAGAAGAAGAAGAAGAAGAAGAAGAAGAAGAAGAAGAAGAAGAGAAGGATGTATACTAGTCTACACCACCACATCAGCATTTACCCGATCAACAGCTTCCGACAGCTGAGATCATGCAAATTAAAAATTTTATATCTTTTTCAGATAGTGAGGATACATCTATTGATCAATCACATGATACAGGATTTGGTATTACTATGGAGAAGCTCACAGCATCTGTCATAGATCCTTCTAAACCTCTTGTCTCACCTCTACTTAACGCTCTGCTGAATATCGAGAAAACCATTGCTTTATCAAAGCAACATCCAGAGCTTCGAGATAAAATCCTAAAGAAAATCTTGGCATACAAAGCTTCCAGACTACTGGAGCTTTATTCAGATTTATCTTCCCGAAGTATTCAAACCTTCGATGTTTCTGCACATCGAACTCAGTTCGAATTGGGAGATACTTCTGGATCTAGCCATGATTCCGAGGAGAGAGACATAGGAATGGATTCTTCTCAGCCGATATCTCAAATAACCGATGATTCCAGTTACCTTGTGACGTTGTAGAGTTTCCAGACTCTCAAGACATGAACGCTCCATCAGTAGAGGACGACAGGGACGACGTCATATATATTGATATTCCGATCGATATCTGCTCTATCCAGTTTCTGAAACCTCCAGCTACCCCCATGGTTTCTAATCACGAAGAAATGATTATTGCTATCGAGGCATTTGAAAATTGTCGCACCCCCAAATTATGATGTGGAAGCGGTTCGGGTCGGGGCGCGACTAATCAAATATCAAAGCACACAAGATATAGCAAACGACTCTATATGCGTCGTTTTAACAAAATGTATTAATATAAGAAATGTTTACAACGTTTGAAGCTATACATAGCTCGTGTTCTGAAAATGAGAGATTCCAATACATAAATACTTTTACAAAATATATTAATGCAAGGAAATCTCTAATGTCTGCATGCTGACTCGAGCTATAGTGATCCTGAGGGCAGTCCAATCCTACTGCTGAGTACCTAAGATACATGCTAAAATGGGTCAGCGAAACGCTGGTGAGCTCACAGGTTTGTATATCAAATAACATAGTATGAACCGCAAGATTTAATGTATCGATTTGCAACCAAGCAGATAAGTATAGTATACAGCCATGAGCACATAGTCTGAGCCTTAATCGAGGTGGTCAGGATCCACATTCAAGGACCTGATCGAGGGTGCCTCCCCACGAGTGCCTAATCTACACTCGCAACTTCAAATATTAGTACATCCGTTTACCCAGTTAGTGCATGCTAACCCGGACGAGGAGGGTCAATCCTATATGGTACCATATACTAATATTCGCGTTACCGAAGTATTATCAAACTATGCTGTGGAGGTCTTAAAATGATTAGTTGTGAAAAACTCATGTAGTATATGAAAAGTTTGTACTTGCGTTCATGTTGTAAAAATGATGAGCAGTATATCACACCCCTGAGAAAAGCAGTAAAGTAGGGGCTATGAGACTCACATGAGTCTGGTGAGTTTAAATCAATAAACTTTGGTTGATTAGCCGAGTAGTGATGTCCGAAGACTCGTAACCTGAGGGTGTCCACGACACGTGATGGTTATTAATATGAGTAGGTAGTTACTAAGACTACCTTTGTAGTTGTTCGTTCAACTAGAATGTCCAAATTGCTACGATTTGGTTGACTAACTTGTCCAAGTTACTACGACTTGGTTGATTGATTTGAGTTTAGAAAACGTGTACGGCCCGTTGGTGATTGTTTGTAATAATAATCTCGATATTATCATTATGTTTTTGAAGTATTATACTTAAAAGTGTATCCCAAAGTGTTTTGGAAGTCGTATCGTATAAGTGTTTGAGGTCGTACAAGTTCGACACTTAGTATAAAAATTGTTTGTCAACTTTCTGTTTTTGGCGACACTAGGCTAGTGTCGCTATAGGCGACACTAGTTAGGCGTCACTAGGTGAGTGTCACTATAGGCGGCACTAGTTAGGCGACACTTGGTGAGTGTCGCCGGATTCCCGATTTTCAATTGATTGGCGACACTAGATTAGTGTCGCTATAGGCGACACTTCTCAATTTTGGCGTCACTAAGGTAGTGTCGCTAGGATAAATCTGATTTAAGTATTTCAGCGACACTGAAGTAGTGTCGCTATATGGGCGACACTTGGCATAGCGACACTTAGCTAGTGTCGCTAGCACTGCTTTTGGCACACTAGCGACACTTACGACTGTTCGCCGGATTTTGAGCCGAAAATGAGTTTTCCGGCCACCATTTGGTCCAAATCTTTTACCCAACCCTTATTTGGACATTTTAAGTTGATATAAACCACAAACAAGTGAAAATATACAAAATTTAAGAGTTTCAAGATTTGTCGGGAATCTTACGAGTTAACGCCGGAGAAATCCGAAAAGATGGAGAGGTAGATTGTGATGAGGTGATCGTTTTTCTTTAAATAAGCGAGATGATCCGAGTACGTTTAGTGGTGTTATTTGTTGATTTTAAGGTGGTGGTGGTTTGATATTTTTAGAGATAAAAGGAAAGAAAGAGAGAGAAGAGAAAGTGAGAAATGAAAAAAAGAGGGTGGTGGTGGGGGGTAAAGGGGCCGGCTAGGGTGGGGTCCACGGAGGTGGACTTCACCAATTTTCATTCCATGTATTCGCGCTCCGTGCGGTGTTCGTTTTCTCGATCGTTAAATGTTAAATATTATTTTATACTTTTAAATACACGTTTTAAAATACTATTAATTACTCAATATTTTTGTTGAAATAATTCACTAATTACTTTACGACTAGGTTATATAATTTAACCTGGTTTATTTTGTTTGCGCGTTAAATCTTTTAATCGCGAAATTTTTAATTGTACGATACGAAATGAATATGAAATATTATCAAAAAAATCTTTTAATCCCGTTCCCAGGTGAACTCCGGACCACGCCGCGAATTCCATCTGACCTTAACGACGGGAATACGACTTTGTTTGAGTTGTTTGACCTCACGGTCCATGATTTCAGCGGGTTCCTCAACGAAGTGAAGTTTGTCGTTAATACGAATTTCATAGAGTGGGATAATAAGTGTCTCATCAGACAGACATTTCTTCAAGTTGGAAATGTGAAAAGTGGGGTGCATGCTGCTGAGCTTGGATGGCAGCTGCAATCGATATGCCACTGGACTAATCCTCTCGAGGATCTCGAATGATCCAATGTACCTGGGATTTAACTTCCCGCGTTTGCCGAATCGGATTACGCCTTTCCAAGGAGATACTTTTAAGAGTACTCGATCCCCAACCTGGAACTCGAGTGGTTTGCGTCTTACGTCAGCATAACTTTTCTGACGATCACGTGCGGCTTTGAGTTTGTTTTGGATACCAACGATTTTCTCGGTGGTTTCATGAATGATTTCCGGACCAGTGAGTTGGCTATCTCCCATTTCGGTCCAACAGATAGGTGATCGACACTTACGACCGTACAGTGCCTCGAAAGGTGCAGCTCCAATACTGGTATGGTAGCTGTTGTTGTACGAAAACTCACACAATGGCAGATGTTTTTCCCAGTTCACACCGAAGTCAACTATGCAAGCTCATAGCATGTCTTCCAGTGTTTGAATAGTTCGTTCACTTTGGCCATCGGTTTGAGGGTGGTATGCGGTACTCATATCAAGATGGGTACCCAACGATTTCTGAAGTGATTGCCAAAAGTGAGATGTGAAGCGACTATCCCTATCGGAGATAATCGAGATTGGAACACCGTGTCGAGAAATGATTTCCTTGATGTAGATTCGTGTGAGGCGTTCCATTTTATCGGTTTCTTTGATCGCAAGGAAATGAGCAGATTTCGTGAGACGATCAACGATCACCCAAATGGTATCGCAACCGCTCGATGACTTTGGTAGTTTGGTTATGAAATCCATGGCAATTTGTTCCCATTTCCATTCAGGAATGCTGGGTTGTTGAAGTAAACCAGAAGGTTTTTGGTATTCGGCTTGACTTTCGAGCAAGTAAGACACTTGCTGACGTACGTGGCTATTTCGACTTTCATGTTCGGCCACCAATATAATTCCTTGATGCCGTGGTACATTTTATCGGATCCCGGGTGGATAGAATATTTAGACTTGTGAGCTTCATCCATCACCAAGTCTCGCAGGTTTCCAAAACTAGGCAACCAGATTCGATTTGAGAAACACCTAACTCTGTTAGGTTTGATTTCAAATTGTTTATCCATGCCCCGCAAGTCTTCGCTTTTGATGTTATCGGGTTTCAGGGCTTCGAGTTGAGCAGCGAGGATCTGAATGTTTAGATCGTTATGAATAGTCATACTGAGGGCTCGGACTCGGAGTGGTTTCGATCGTTCTTTACGACTGAGGGCATCGGCAACAACATTTGCCTTCCTCAGATGGTACTTGATTTCACAATCGTAATCGGTAAGCAACTCGACCCATCGACGTTGCCTCATGTTCAGATCCTTCTGATCGAATATGTATTGGAGACTTTTGTGGTCGGTAAAGATTGTGCACTTAGTGCCGTAAAGATAATATCTCCAGATTTTGAGAGCAAAAACGACTGCTCCAAGTTCGAGATCATGGGTGGTGTAGTTCTTTTCGTGAATTTTGAGTTGTCGGGAAGCGTAGGCAATGACCTTGTCTCGTTGCATTAGCACGCAACCGAGGCCTTGGTGGGAAGCATCGCAGTATACCACGAAGTCATCGGTGCCTTCGGGTAATGATAAACTAGGAGCACTGCAAAGCTTTTGTTTCAGAAGTTGGAATACTGAGTCTTGTTTATCAGTCCAATCGAACTTTTTATCTTTCTGAGTCAGGGTCGTGAGTGGTTGAGCTATTTTCGAGAATTTTTCGATGAATCATCGATAGTACCCGGCAAGACCTAGGAATTGCCGTACTTCGGTTGGAGTGGTTGGTGCTTGCCAGCACTTGATAGCCTCGATTTTTGATGGATCAACATGAATTCCCTGACTATCGTTAACATGACCAAGGAATTGAACGGTTTGCATCCAGAACTCACACTTAGAAAATTTTGCATATAGCTCCTCGTGTCTAAGTAGTTCTAGGATGGTTTTGAGATGTTGCGCGTGATCTTGTTCGTTTCACGAGTATATGAGTATGTCGACGATGAAGACGATAACGAACTTGTCGAGATAGGGTTTGCACACCCGATTCATAAGGTCCATGAATACAGCCGGTGCGTTGGTTAGACCGAATGACATCACTTGAAATTCGTAATGCCCATAACGGGTTCTGAAAGCAGTTTTCGAGATATCGGTGTCGTGAACATGTAGTTGATGATAACCTGACCGAAGATCGATCTTTGAATAAAAGCTCGACCCTTGAAGTTGGTCAAACAGGTCATCAATTCGAGGAAGTGGATATCGGTTCTTGACGGTCAACTTGTTCAACTCTCGGTAGTCGATAAACATTCTGAATGAACCGTCCTTCTTTTTAATAAACAGGACCGGAGCTCCCCAAGGTGAAGAACTCGGTCTGATGAATCCTCTTTCCAGGAGTTCCTGTAATTGAGTGGACAACTCCTGAAGTTCGGATGGAGCTAAACGGTATGGTGCTCGGGCCATGGGTGCAACACCTAGCACGAGATCGATTGAGAACTCAACCTGTCTTGGTGGTGGTAGACCAGGTAGTTCCTCGGGAAAGACTTCTGGAAAGTCTCGAACGATGAGCACTTCCGCAAGTCGCTTCTCCTCCGACTTTTTCTCCATTATGTGCGCGAGGATTGCCGGATAACCCTTTCTCAGAAATTTTCGGGTTTTCAAACAAGAGATAATATTTAGTCTCGTCCCACCGGTCTCCCCCTGTATGACCAAAGTTCTACCGGTGGCGAGAGGGATTCGAATGACCTTGTCGTAGCAAATGATTTCAGCGCGGTGTTTGGACAACCAGTCCATACCAATGATAACGTCAAAACTTCCAATTTTGACAGGCATAAGATCGATTGAGAAGGTTTCGTCTGCTAAGTTCAAAGTGCAATTAGGTATCACAGTATTGGTTTCTATAAGTTTGTCGTCCGCTAGTTCTACAGTGTACTTAACATTTAGGGCAACAGGCGTGATGTTAAGCAGTGGGTAAAATTCATCTGAAATAAAGCTTCTATCGGCACCAGTATCAAATAGTACAGAAGCAGATAAGTTGTTGAGGAGGAACATACCCGAGGCCACATTCGGGTCTTGGCGGGCGTCCCTAGAGTTGAGTACCAAGGCTCAACCTCTTGCGTTATTGTTGTTGTTGTTTTTGTTGCTGCCCCTGTTCTTCAGCTTTGTGCACTCGTTCCTGAAGTGCCCGGTGTTTCCACATTCAAAGCAGGCCCTGGATGGCTTGGCATTGTTGTTGTTGGAGGTATTGCTGTTGTTGTTGGTGGTGGGGGATCTACAGTCCTTGGTGAGGTGTCCGTACCTCTTGCAGTTGTTACAGTAGGTACCGCAAGGACCTTCGTGGTGGTGGTTGCACTTGGAACAGTAAGGTTTGTTCCCGGTGTAACCCCGTTTAGTTTCGATGGTTGAGTTGTAGGCTTTTATGGTGTCGGGTTTCTTGTTCTGGTGGTGATCGTGGTTGTCGGACCACTTTCTTTTGTTGTTGTGGGAGGATGGAGCAGGGGATTCTTGGCTGTCGTTCATAGCCATAAGCTCATGGGCTAACCGGATGGCGCCATGAAGAGTGGTTTGGTTTGAAGAGGCGACATTTCCCCGGACAGGTTCCGGAAGGCCGCGGATGTACTTTTTGATCTTCTCAGGTTCAGTAGTTACCATGGCTGGACGAAGGGTAGCAAGTTGTTGGAACCTGGTGGTGTTTCCAACAATATCGATTCCCTGCACTTTTAAGTGCCAGAACTCTTCATCCAGTTTCTGGAGTTGCTCGGTCGGACAGTACTCATCAGTGAGCATTTTCTTCAAGTCTTCCCAAGGAAGTAGATAGGCAATGTCAATACCCACAGACTGGGCGTAAGAATTCCACCAAGTGAGGGCACCTTCAGAGAAAGTGCAAGTGGAGTATTTGACCTTGTCCTCCTCCGCACATTTGCTGATGCGGAAAATAGATTCCATTTTCTCCACCCACCTGATCAATCCGATGGCACCTTCCATGCCCTTGAAGTTCAGAGGTTTGCAGTTCAAGAAATCCTTATAAGAACAGGATTTTGCTGCAGGAGCGTTAACAGCAGTGTCTTCACTGCCCTGGTTCAACCGAGTGGCTAAGGCCTGAGCCACGCTTTGGGCTATGAGCTGAGCGATTTCGAGTTCACTATACGTGTGTCATCTTGGAGGCATGATGCTGAATAATAAGGAATGCAATGTGTAAGATATTGCACAAGTCATGATATATCACACATGTATATACATAAGGGAGTAATATACACAGTAGTACGAGGTGATAATCATATTTCATTAGATAATACGCCGAGTTACAAGATAAGAGTTTTCAAAAGATTACAGGATTACTGAGTTTACCAAAAAGATACTGGGAATTCTACGTCCGGTCGAATTACATAGGTCCTACGAAAGTATAATAAAATACAGATTCAGCCTAAGCTAATTTTGACGTAGGTTGAGTTGTGGCAGTAGTGCGGTGAGATGGTTCACAGATTCAGCAAGTCTGTTAACCCCTCGGAGGGCGTCCTCGGTTTCCCTTAGACATGTCTCACACTCTTGTAGCCTTGATTGTAACACGGAGATCTCATTTCAGTTACCGATCACTTGATTGTGAACGATCTCCATGGTTTGAGTGGTATCTTCTACTTGATCATGAGTACGGTTAATGGTTTCAGATAGATCTTCCTGATCCAGGTAGGTTTGTGAAATGCGGCCCTGGGCCGTTATCATCCAGTTTTCTCGGGTTTCTTGAAGTTCAATTTCCATGTCGTGTAACCTACGTTCATGACGGTGTACACGAGCAACTAACACCGGTACAGTGTGGTGTGTCGGTTCTTGAGTGTACGGTGAGAGATCCATAGGTGAACATCTTTCGATATCATCGGGGATCTCGATGTGTTCCTCAATCCTCCAAGTGGCCATAGCCGCAGGTAACCAGCTCCATTGATGAGCAACTGTTCGGTGGCGAGCTAAGGTAGGTGCGTTACCAGTGGTGGCAGGATTGGCATAGGGGCTAGCTCGGCGTGAGCTACCAGTGCGTCTAGCCACTAGGGATTCCGAATGGCTGCGACGTGAGCGAGAGAGAGTTGATGGAGTACGCGTAGTCTGTCTAGATGGTGAGTCCGCCATTTCTGTGGCAGGAACGTTTCGAATGAGCGAGGGCTATCATATACATATATACATATATCATATAATAGCCTAATGTGTCTAGTACAGACATGTTTGAGTCCCGGTTCTCTCGAGGTCAGAGTCAACTAGTGTATTCATGTTTAACATATTCGTTTCAGACCTTACATCATCTTTCCTTAATTGTACATAGTTGATCAGGCTATGTTAAATTAAAGTCGTATGCTGTAATTCCTGAACCAGTCATGCCTAATAAGAAAATACTGCCTAACGGTCATAGTCTAGGCCCACTAAATGCAACCTAGTTCACTATAACCTTAGGCTCTAATACCAATCTGTCGCACCCCAAAATTATGATTAGTCGCACCCTGACCTGAACCGCTTCCGCATCATAATTTGGGGGTGCGATAAAAATGACCTTCCCCTCAGTGATGAGCATCATCATTAATTCTACCAATGAGTACACTCCACGCTAAAGAGACCTGATAGAAGAAATCAAGGCCGAATATGACGTTCATCAAGCCAATAATAGCAGACGAGATCCGTGGTTCTTCCAGGACCGCCTGCATGCCTTGGCCGAAGATCTTGCAACTCGGCTTCTACATCAAAATGACGAACCTACATTCGAGGAGTTGGAGTTCTTCGAGGATCAGAGGGCCATGTATCGGAAGATACATGATGTACTGATCAGATCTAACTTCCCATTCTCTGCTCAGCAAAATGAGTATTTACACTCATATCATAGACATATGTACCATGCTACTGGGAACCCTGATGCAGATACAGACGTCCGGCTGATGAATGATCTTCGTTGATTAATGAATTCAATGGCTGAAAACGATCATATAGACGACTCTTCTCCCCACAGGTTCTATATTGACTACACCATCGAGTACCATGCACACAAGATTGTTCATGATCTCGAGTATGAGAGTTTTGATGAAAAAACGCGTTTCATCCCTTCTTCCATACCTGAAGGTTCGATGGTTAACATCGCGAACTTCCTCTCAGACCGAATCAAGGAGATCTTTTGTGAAATTCTTCCGGAGGAGCATTGCCAGATTTTCCACTATGGATTACGAGAGGTGTACGATATAGTCAACAACATCTTCAGCGACTCTACCCTCACGTTTTCCTTTCATCGGGACCATCTCATCCAGAGCATTCACGAGTCTGTCCGAGAAATAAGAGGAAACGCTAGCCAAGCTGATCATGAAACTATCCACCAGAAGTTCCTCAGATTCATAGACTCGTTGAAGCAAGAACATCCAGAATGGGAGCTGATGGAGTAAACAGAATCTTTGTAGTTGATCCCCATGGAGTTATCTCCAGAACAGTAAAATACATCACTTAGGATCTTCTACATATGCAGAAAGTCACTGAAGACCACCTTGAGAGCTTCCCTAACTTTGCATCACAGATTCCAAATATCATCAAGACTATCACTCACTAGTTTCTACGGATCTACCCATGCAACACTTGGGCACCATGCACTTTTGGCCCAGGTGGTTCTAGTTCTCATTAGTCAGAAGGAAGGCAAAGTCGAGCTCTCGACTTTAACAGCAGCGCTTCTCGAAAGGCAACCCGTGCAATAAAAAGACAAGATTGAGTGTCAATAAGTGAAGCAGAATCTCTGACTATCCTTCACACTTGGTTATGCCTAAAGTATTTTCAAAATCATTTCTTAAAAACACCTCATTTTGCAAAAAACTTATCTCAGTTAAAATAGGAAGTAGAAACAAATAATTCATTTGTTTCGAGCATTTGAGGTACTTGCATACTACTTTTATGTATTATGCTCGAACTCATTTAAAAACAATGTTACATAAATGATTGGTCGTAGAAAACATCTCTTCAAAATCTGAGACTGTGATTTCATTTTTTGCAAAAATACCTGAGTTTGTAAAAAGGCGTATCCAACGTGTTCACACCTACGAGATCATTTCACAAGGGAAAGAAAGAAGGAGTTTTAGTGTATGTAGGAAACCCTAGCAAGAGTCTCGAAGAAAATCTGAAGAAAATGCAGAAATGGATCCTGGCAACTCCTATTTCAGCAATTTTCAAATCATCAGCATTCGAACATCTTGATATCTGGGGATTTTCCTTATCCTTTCTTCGCTTTTCAAATAATCTGTTTTGTTTAGTGTGTTATCTATGCCGTATCCTAAACATATCACTAAGTGTGGCATTTCAGCCCAAAACAACACTTGAGAAACATTTTCTATATGTTCAAACTCTAAGTGTGGGATTTTACTAATAAAATCCCTACTCAAGAGAATATTAGGGACAATGTTCCTCTAAGTATGAGATAGCAGGTATAGAATACCTTGAATAAATTTTATGCCTTTTATGTCCAAAAAAGCAAACTCTGAAAATGTTCCTCAAATTTAATTTTGTTTTAATAATATAAAAAGTATGAGTTATAAACTCTGCTATTTTGAATTCTAATGTTTTGAAGAGGAATCATTCCCGTATATGAGTACGCTATTTTGGAATCTAAGGAAAATAAGGTAGGAATCTCTCAAACAAAAATGACAATCTAAGAGGGGCATCACATGACTAGGCACATATAACCCAAAAACTTGCAGTGAGGTATCTAGAGCCTTTATAGCATTCATTTTTTAATGCTTCACTTTTCGTTTGTTGTGTGTGCCGTTGCATACATTTCTGAATTTGAACTTGCTCCTAACATACATTCGAGACCATATTAGTGAGTACCGTACGCGTTATAGGTGCAATTAAACGATCTTGACATTCCCTAGGATTTAACCCCCTTTTTTCATATCTTTTCAAGCCTAAAACTCTTCCGATACTCAATTTTAGTATCGATGATCCGCTTAGTGAACCCTGTTGAGCCTAAACCTTTTCATTTCATTTAACCCTCATTTTTAAACCCACTTTCCCAAATTTCCCAGAAAGCTTATCTAAGAATTTCTAAGGTTATGAAAAACGCCTATTAGAATATTCTTTTCTCTTATTTTTCGATATTCCACTTTCTCGAGTCTTTCCGAAAGACACCTCTCTCAAAGCATCAAAAGATTATATACAAGAAAGAGAGAGAAACATGGTGCGGAAAATTGGCAACACAAAAAGCTCAAGATTGTCACGAAAGGAGAAGATAAGTTAGAAAGGATTTCTAAGGGAGCCAATATATATATATATATATATGAATAATCCCTTAGAAATTCTGTGGCAGAGAAATTCGCAAGAAGAAAAAGAAGAAAAATATTTAGTTTAAATCGAGAACATTCCGCACACGCCAGACTTAGAGACATCCAAAGTTGGCCAATTTGGCATCATTAAAAGTGTAACGGAATTATGAGATCATAGGCGAAAGAATCAAGTCAAACAGACGAGAAACGAAGAAGATACGCGCAAATTAAGCAACGAGAAAAGCCGAAAACAGCACACGGGCAACCAGGAGACCAAGTACGGCCCTGGGAAGGCCGTGTATGGCCTTAATAGACCATGTACGGCTTCTACCAAGCCTTGTATGGCCCTGCACATGCCCGTGTGTTCTCGTTTTGCTTCGTTTGCTTGTATCTTGATTGGTGCTTTGGTGCTTATATGTGTGACCCTATGCCTTGCCTATAAATAGATGGCTCCATTCCTCCACACCTCACACCTCTCAACTTCATTTCTTCATTTCACTTCTTCTCTATCACTCTCTCTCTCTTTAGAGTTTCTCTCTCTAGATTTCTTCTCTCTAGATTAGGTTTTAGTTAGTTAGTTCTTGGTTAATATTTAACCTAGACTAACGGAGGGGCTACTTTTGTAATAGTGTAGGGAATATTCTGAGGGGCTAATTTGTAATATTGTCGAAGATATTACGGAGGTTCCGTTCGAAGATATACGGTTATTTCTTTCCTTTCTATTATGATGATTGCTATTGTTATTATGATAGATTTAGGTTTGATTGTCATGCATAGTGAGTAGTTCTCTTATGTCCTTGTTCTGATGTAGTTAGCTTGTATATGTTAGGGTAATGTTACTTTAAATACATAAATGAAAATCGGTGTACTGTTAACTTTATATTTATGAATTTCTAAACCAAAATCGCCTTTCCTCCAATAAACGTGGTTAGAACCTGTATGACAAGGAGTCGCGAACCTTGATCAACCGGTCACTACCTATCTGTGTTTTCAAATGTAAACATGGTTTGAATTGTGTAGCTGTGAAAATACTGCCAAAACCTATCGTATAGTACACCGTGAATCAAGCAGGGATTTATTGAGATATGTTTAATAGTGAGGGCTGGTTTATATCATAGATGGTTAAACATTAATACAAACTTAGTTAAATAGTCCAGAGTGACCATAAAATATGTGATCCCGAAAAGACCGTAAAACGGCACAGTACTTCGTATAGCGTTGGAAACACTTCTAGTGGAGTACAAATACGTGGAAGCTAAGGAATTGTCGTAGGTTGAAGACTGTGTTACATCCTGGTTGAACCACACAGCTCTGGACTATATAATGACCATTAATATAAAGTTTAGCAGTCACCAAATCAAGTCTTAATCTTAAATGCCTTGCCTAGTCTAACTATCCCCGTAGTGTTAAGAACGTTCAGAACTATAGTGGGTCTGTTATTCTATCTCATGCGCCCAGGAATCTTATTCCAAGAAGGGTCACTATTCCATCATATGGAAAGTGTTGAAGAGTTGAGCAGCCTCCTCTGATCAGAATCACCACAACCTAGCAACCCAGTGACATACTGTCTGAGTAATCAAACAGTAGGATGTTAGTGTTTACATTACGAACAATTAGGCAAAGAAAGACACAAATCTTTAAAAGACGTTTTCATACTTAAATCCTATACATCACCCCGTAACATAAGCTAACGAAGTCATAGCAAGCACTACCCTCCATTACTGATTAAACCTTATCTTTTATTTACTGCTTTTATTTTATGTCTTATTTACTTAGCTTAGTTTAAACGGACCTAAGACCAAATCAAAAACTTTTTTAAAACCCATCATTAATTTGAATAGTTTGTCTTGACGACTCCGCTTCACAATACGATTGATCTTAAGAACGACCTTGAGTTATACTTGCCTCTGTAAGTAGAATTTAGGTCCCCAGCTCTTTATAAGTTTAAAACATTACCCACCGTTGTTGTCCCGTTGTGAGAACGACCGCTTCGGGGTGCAACAAAATGCCATCAAGATTTCCAAAGGAAAGCCAAATTGAGAAAGACATAAAATCAAGCAACAAGAAAGTTGAACCAGAAGATCGTGATACAAGTATTACAAGAAACAAATTATTGTAGATTCAAGATTATGATATGATACGAATAAAGGAAGCGACTGACAAAACTGACAAAGGTGATCGAGATGAGATTGAAGACAAGAAAGAAAGAAGTCAAATCAAAGAGGAAGCTCAGGACATAGTTCGTGTAAAAGACAAAGATAAAGGAAGAGGAAACAAGCCAAAGTTCAGAGAGCAAGACTTACTACAACCTGCCCAAGATAAAGATGATGGAGCGTGAAGATATTGAAGGCATGGATTAATAAATTAGGGGGGAGTATTGGATACTAACATATTAATCCATGTAAAATATTTAGTGTTTATGTATGTTTATATAAGTTAATGGTACTAGTGTGATCAATCAATAGATAATAACCGAATGGTAGTTAATTTTGGTTATAGCAGTATAGGTTGAAAGGTTGTCTCTATTAGAAAAAGACACGATGGTTACTTATACCGATTAGTGAATCGGTGTGTCATTTCATAAGTGTCTGTTGAAGGGTTATAAATACCCATATAATCTAGTCTGTAAAATTAACGATTGTCGATCAATAAAGATTAGTTTGATTATTATTATTTGATCATTCATAGAGATACAATACCAACAAAGATGGAATATCGTTTCTGTTTACATGTCTAAGTTTGTGTATGAGAAACTCTAAAGCCTTTAATTAGTTTTCTAATTCATTTATTTTTGAAGGTCTTTAAGCCTCGGCCATTTACGGTGGGACTTCGATTGGAATGTGGACGAGGATAACGATGGAGTGGACATCCGCATTGGGGACCAGATCTTACACCCGCATGAGTCTTTTAGATACCTAGGATCAATGCTACATAGATCGAGGAGAATACACGATGACGTGACCCACCGTATAAAAGCAGGTTGGGTGAAGTGGAGAGCAGCGACAGGTGTCATGTGTGACAAGAAAGTCTCTCTTAAACTGAAAGGAAAATTTTACAAGGTGGCTATCAGACCCGCTATGTTGTATGGAGCAGAGTGTTGGCCGCTGACAAAAGCACAAGAGAGAAGGATGGAAGTGGCGGAAATGAGGATGCTAAGGTGGACGTGTGGTAAAACCATGTTTGATATGATACCGAATGGAGTTTATAGGGAGGTCCTAGAAGTTTCGAGCGTCACCAACAAGATGAGAGGACTAAGATGGTTTGGATATGTAAGGAGGAGACCGCAGATCATGCCGGTTAGGAGAGTGGAAGCACTCACAGTAGACTGGTTAAGAAGAAGGGGTAGACCTAGACGTAGGTGGGAGGATAGACTGAAGCTCGACATGAAGGAGCTTCTCCTGACTGAGGACATGACTTCCGATAGGAAATTGTGGAGGACTAGGATTAGGATAGATGAGTAGGGGGTTTTTAAGTAGATAGATAGACTTATATATTCATATATACCTATACATACATATATTATTGTATTTATATTAGTAGTACTATGATAGATGTGTATAATAATTTTACATAGGTAGATCATATTTATATGTACTTATCTCATTGCCATATACTCCATATATATGTGTGTGTGTGTGTGTGTGTGTGTGTGTGTGTGTGTGTGTGTGTGTGTGTGTGTGTGTATATATATATATATACATATACATATACATATATAGGATTTGGATCTATGGAGAAACAATTTAGAGGAGAGAAAGGAGAGAGATTGATTTTGGACCTTTAGATCTTGAAATCAATGGTTATAATCACTTAATGGCATAATTGCTATTTCTGATTAATTTTATATATTATAAAGGGGAAAATTGTACATTCCATTGGTAAAAAAGCAAAACCGTAAATCAATCTTTTTAAAGTAAAAAACTGCCTCTACAAATAAGGAGTTGTATTAGAAAATTATATTACTCCTTATGATGTCACTCATTTGATGTTACAAATCGTGGAGCTTTTTTCAAATTAATACTAGGAACTCTTGCAAACAAAGAGGGATAGAGTATGTTGTTTTTATTTGCCATTTATTTTGAATTTAAATGATTACCTATCAAATCAAAAAATATGTGTGTTACTGATGATGATAAACTATGAATTTAAGTTTGTTGTCTTATGAATCAACTTAAAGTTATATAATTTATTAATTAATGTCATAAATTTTGTGAATCGATGCTTTGAATTTTTTGAATTGATGTTATAAAATATATGAATCAATAGCATAAGTTTCGTGAATCGATGTTATAAAATTTCTGAATCGATGCTACAAAATTTTCGAATCAATGTTATAGTTTATCTTACTTGATCCATTATGAACCAATGGATTTTCAGCCATTGAAACTAGTGTAAAATATTGAATCGACGGTATAAATTAGATGAATCAAAGTACTAATTAAATTAGATGAATCAAAGTAGGAACTGAATCAATCATATAAAGTAGTATAAACTTGATTTATCTGTAACATATATTTTTATATTGATTAATATATAATATATATTCACAAATCTTGGATCACCAAGAGCTTATTTTTAATTGGAACAAACGAATTATTGATTACTCAATAACTTTCATCAATCATATATTTACAAAATGTCAAATTTCAATATTTCAAACACAAAATGATTAAACAATAAAAATAGAATTATAATTGTTGATATCTTGCAGATTGAAGATCTTGTTTTCAGAGAAGAAGATAAATCGGATTATCTAAGGGTGAAGAACGAAAGCAAAATATTTTCTAATGATTAGGATAGTTATTTTGATTATTGAAATTATATATTAGAAAAACTAAAGTTGTTTTTACAGATGAACTAGCCTGGCCTTCAAAACCGTTTCCACAAATCATGTTGGGGGATTAACTGTCACGCAAATATTATTAATTAATTAATAAAATTTGGATGTACTAATAATAAGTTAAATACCCATTATACCCTTCCATGTAATTTTGAAATGATTGGCTTATATTGCTTCTCCATCTTCTCTCCTTAATTTTCCTTCTTTTTTGATCCCCTTACTACATATATATATATATATATATATATATATATATATATATGTGTGTGTGTGTGTGTGTGTGTGTGTGTGTGTGTGTGTGTGTGTGTGTGTATCTACTTATCGTTACACTGTTACTGAGGCAAAACTATACATAAGTCATGGATTGGTTATAGCACTAGGGGTCGTTACCTTACTCTTAAGGTATAGCTCACCTTTTGAGGGGTCATCGTCTATGTCTTCCCACCAAACTTAATAGGAAGTGTTTTCCTACAAACAACTATTTAGGAAATGTTATTCCTTGATTGGATTAACTTGTATTTCCCACTAGTAACTAATTAGGAAATGTTTTCTTAATTGAATTAACTTGTGTTTCCTACAAAACAACGAATTGGAAATGTCTTTCCACTATTATTATTAAACGAGATCTAACGATTTTTATAAACAACTTGGTTTATAATACTATATATAAATATGTGAATTCACTCAATAACCATGTTGACGTTTTTACTATGTTTTTCAGGAAATTAACAAGTAAGATCTGCATGCATTCAGGAATGGACAACCCTTGAAGTATTAGGATGCTACCTCATTTTGGGACGAATGGGATTTCATCTGTATAACTACAAATTATTGCAGTCATACTCATGAAATCTACTTCTGAATTATGTATTTCTATGATATTACTGTTTCAAACAATACTACTACTGTTACGACTTTTCTAAGTTGTAACATTTTGTAATAATTATTAACCTTGGCATCTTAATACATTATGTTCTGCAATAACCATATGCTCTGTGGATGTATATTTGTTGAAACTGCTCGCGCCCCGCCAAGTCACCAGCTTCCGCACTTACTTAGACTAATCGTAGATTGCCGTCTGGCGGGGTGTGACAGACTTGGTATCAGAGCAATTGGTTATAGTGAACTAGAAGTCTTTAAGTAACCTGAAAACCTTAGAGACCTAGACTATAGCCTTGACCAGAACATGCATGCATCCATACAATTCATCCATTTGCATACACCTAACACGTCACACACGATTTCTTTTTGTCTCAGCATGTCTAGACAAGTTCCGATATACGTGTATGCCTCAAACGAGGAGCCGACAGAGGATACCTTTGATAGCGGTGTGACTTCAGTGTATGAGAGCCCATCTATTCATGTTAGGGCGACATCGGATGACAGTAGCGATGTACTTCTAGCACCACAGACATTACCTGTTACGACCCCCGTTACAGCACATACGATAGGTGAGTCACGTCATCAGGTTGCAGAGACCTCCCGCGGACCTATGATGAGGAGGACTCCTAGGATGATTATTAGAGATTTTCCTACAGGACCACTAGCGCCATGAGACAAGGCGACGATGATTGAGTCAGAGGAGTTATCTGCGGAGCCACCTCAGAGGCAGCTCAGATTTGCCCACTTGGACTGGATGCCCTATCTGCTGAGAGAGTGGAGATCACTCGAGGGCATTCCATCGACATTTGAGACTGGAGAGTCTTCACGTTCACCACCCCCACTTCTTACGACTGGAGAGCCCTTGGAGCTGACCATTCCCACATTGGTTGCTGTGATCCGTACACTGTTTCGGATTTCTGCTGACAGAGGTGCTTACACCAGAGAGCTACACAGTGATATCTCCCGTTTGGAGGGAGACATGACATCCACATATGAGCGTCTGGACTTTGTGGAGAGTCACAGGATTGTGGATAGGGAGATTGTTGACACTACCAGGGCACGTGTGGAGGTGTTAGAGAGACGTGCGAGGGTAGCAGGATTTGTAGTTGGAGTTTTCGTAATGATGGTTGTGTTTAGGGCGGCTGTAGGGATGTACCCACCTTACTTCCGTTAGACCTACGTATGGCGGGTTGTGCCTACTCGGTATTAGGTTAAAAACTTTTGTCTGATGGGTATATAGAAAGTCCGATCACATTTTGTATAAAGCTATTATCAGATGGGTATATAGGAAATCCCATCATGTTTTGTATAAAACTCTTGTATAAACATTTTTACTTATGGTATAATATAGTGTATGTTTGTTTATATATTTGTCGTGTTCCTTATGTTGATATTGGTTAGTGTATCTTATTTATCCTTATTGTGTGTATTAGAACGAAATCATGCCACCCAAGCAACGAAATACCAGATCAGTAGACGTAACGTCTCGCCTCCTATTGTTGAAACGACTGAACAAATTATCGCGCGACGAGTAGCTGAAGGTATTGCCCAGTATAAGGCAAGTCGTGTCCGCGATGATGGAGGAAATGGCAGTGGATCTGGGATAAGAAACACTACGAATGAGATGCCTGTGAATACTGAATGAGGGTGTTCATACAAAACTTTTATCGCTTGCAAACCAAGCACCTTTCGTGGAACCGAGGGTGCTATAGGCATCGTTCACCGGATAGAGAAAATGGAGTCTGTATTGGATATCAACAATTGTGCACCCGACTGCATGGTAAAGTATGCCACCTGCACTCTTGCTGACAAGGCTCTGACATGGTGGAATGCCCAAGTCCAATCTCTTAGACGAGAAGCTGCACATGCCATCTCATGGGAAGGACTGAAAACTATGATACTAGAAGTGTTCTGTCCCCGCAGTGAGCTACAGAAGATTGAAACAGAGCTCTGGGACATCAAAATGATAGGAGCCGACATCACTGGTTATACAACCAAGTTTCAGGAACTAGCACGTCTAGTCCCTCACATGGTGACTCCAGAGTACAAGCGTATTGAGCGGTACAACTGGGGTTTAGCACCACAAATCTGGAGTATGGTAATGTCATCCAAACCGGATACATTCAGAAGTGCAGTGACATTGGCACACAGTTTGACCGATGATGCGGTCAGGATGGGGACGTTGACTAAGAAAGTTGTGTCAGGGAAAGGTGAACCGAGTAATACTGAAGTTGGTATCTCTGGAAATGCAAAACGCAAATGGAATAGCGAAGGAGGTGACTGTCAGGGTCAACCAAATAAGAAGAATTTGGGAAACCCAAAGTCATATGCTGCCACCACATCTGAACCAAAAGCCTATCTAGGTAACAAGCCTAAGAGCGGGAAATGTGAAAGGCACCATGACGGCGAGTGTACTTACTGTGGGAACTGCAAATGCTAGGGTCACCTGACCCAACAATGCAGAGGCAACCCTCCCACTAGAGCCAACAATGAGCGGCAAAACCCTGGATGTTTCGAGTGTGGTGACACGAGACACTATCGAAACCAGTGTTCCAAATTTAACAACCGCAATAACAACAACACCAATCAAAACAACAACAACCGTAACAACAATAACAACCAAAACAACAACAACAACAACCGAAATAATGAAAACAACAACCGTGGTAACAACAACAACCGAGCCAACAACAACAACAATCCACCGGCTCAGGGAAGAGCGTTCATGATACGAGCGCAAGAGGCACGCCAGGACCCTAACACTATCACTGGTACGTTTCTAGTAAACAACCACTATGCCTCTGTATTAATTGATTCGGGTGCTGATTTAAGTTTTGTGTCTACTAGAGTTTAGACCACTATTAGAAATTGAATCCCATAAGCTAGATAACAAATACACTGTAGAACTAGCCGATGGTAAGCTGATCGAGTCAGGAGAAATAGTACCGGGATGTACCTTAGAGTTAGAAGGTCATCTTTTTAAAATAGACTTGCTACCGGTTAAGTTGGGAAGTTTTGACATCGTAGTCGGTATGGATTGGTTGTCGCAGCACCGTGCTGAGATTATCTGTTTCGAAAAGTCGGTACGCATACTGCTACCGACAGGAGAAACTTTGGTAATACAAGGGGAGAAACGAAAGAGTGCCACTAAGATGATTACTTGCATGAAAGCCAGTAAGTATCTACGAAAGGGAGATCAAGCGTTTTTGGCACACGTTGTGGAAAAGAAACACGAGGAGCGACGTATAGACGATGTACCTATTGTACGTGACTATCGGGGAATGTTTCATGAGGAATTACCAGGACTGCCACCCCCATGGCAGGTCGAGTTTAATATTGATCTGGTGCCCGGAGCCACACCAATAGCCCGCACACCTTATCGTCTTGCTCCATCGGAGATGCAGGAGCTGTCTACTCAGTTGCAAGAGCTCCTAGACTTAGGATTCATCCGGCCGAGCTTTTGGCCTTGGGGAGCTCCGGTTTTGTTTGTCAAGAAGAAAGATGGATCTATGCGGATGTGCATCGATTACAGAGAACTGAACAAGGTAACTATCAAGAACCGATACCCGTTACCGCGTATCGACGATCTGTTTGATCAACTACAAGGGTCAAGCTACTACTCAAAAATTGACCTACGATCTGGTTATCATCAATTGAAAGTTCGAGAAGAGGATGTACCAAAAACCGTGTTTAGAACTCGTTATGGTCCCTACGAGTTTCTAGTCATGCCTTTCAGACTGAAAAACGCGCCAGCAGTGTTCATGGATCTCATGAACCGAGTATGCAAACCTTACCTCGATAAGTTCGTTATTGTGTTCATTGACGATATTCTTATATACTCACGAACGAAAGAGGATCACGAACAACACCCGAAGTTAATCCTCGAACTACTAGAGAAAGAGAAGCTATATGCAAAGTTCTCTAAATGCAAATTTTGGATGCAAGAGGTTCATTTCCTTGGTCATGTAATAAATGATAAAGGAATCCATGTAGACCCATCCAAAATCGAAGCAATCAAAAACTGGGAAGCCCCGAAAACCCCAACCGAAGTACGACAATTTCTTTGTCTAGCTGGCTATTACCGTCGTTTCATCGAGAACTTTTCAAAAATAGCCCAGTCCCTCACCACTTTAACTCAAAAGGACAAGAAATTTGACTGGGGCGAGAAGCAAGAAAACGCTTTCCGATTGTTAAAGTAGATACTGAGCACCGCACCCATCCTGTCATTACCTGAAGGGGTAGAAAACTTCATTGTTTATTGCGATGCTTCGCATCAAGGATTAGGTTGCGTATTAATGCAAAATGACAAAGTCATCGCTTATGCATCTCGACAATTAAAAGTACATGAGAAAAACTATACAACTCATGACTTAGAGTTGGGAGCAGTCGTATTTGCATTGAAGATTTGGAGATACTATCTGTATGGCACCAAGTGTACCATATTCACTGATCACAAAAGTCTCCAACATATTTTCGACCAGAAAGAGCTCAACATGAGAAACGAAGTTGGGTCGAATTGCTAAACGATTACGACTATGAAATCAAATACCACCCAGGAAAGGAAAACGTAGTAGCAGATGCCCTGAGTCGTAAGGAACGAGTTAAACCACTCCGAGTTCGAGCTTTATGATTGACGATCCACTCGAATCTCATCACTCAAATTCGTGACGCTCAACAATTAGCCTTCACTCCCGAACACCTTAGGGATGAATCCTTGAAGGGGATGGAAAAACAACTTGAAACAAAGGCCAACGGAGCGCTGTACTTTATGAACCGAATTTAGGTTCCGTGTGTCGACGAATTGCGCAAGCTGATATTGGACGAAGCTTATAAGTCCAACTACTCGATACATCCTGGTGCAGACAAGATGTACCAAGATCTGAAGAATTTCTATTGGTGGCCTGGCATGAAAAGATATGTTGCAACTTATGTTAGCAAATACCTGACTTGTGCGAAAGTCAAAGTCGAATACCAAAAACCGTCTAGGCTTTTGCAACAACCCGAAATGCCACAATGGAAATGGGAACAAATAACGATGGACTTCATCACAAATTTACCCAAAACATCATCTGGAGCTGATACCATATGGGTGATTGTCGATCGACTGACAAAATCAGCCCACTTTTTAGCCATCAAGGAAACATATAAGATGGACAAGCTGACTAGAATCTATCTGAAGGAGATCATTTCCAGACACGGTGTGCCATTATCTATTATCTCTGATAGAGATACCCGATTCACATCTCGCTTTTGGCAACCACTCCAAAAGGCACTTGGTACTCGACTAGATATGAGTACTGCCTACCATCCTCAAACCGACGGCCAAAGCGAGCGAACTATACAAATGCTCGAGGACTTGTTACGAGCATGTGTGATAGATTTTAGAGGTAACTGGATTACTCACCTACCTTTAGCAGAGTTCTCCTACAACAATACTTATCACACCAGTATACAGATGGCACCAATTGAAGTGTTGTATGGACGCAAGTGCCGATCACCACTCTGTTGGGCAGAGTTGGGTGACAAACAGCTATCTGGGCCAGAGATTGTCCAAGAAACCACTGATAAAATATCTCAAGTACTTCAACGGTTAAAAACGGCACGAGACAGACATAAAAGTTATGCTGATAACCGCCGAAAACCTCTTGAGTTCCAAGTAGGATACAAAGTCCTACTCAAAGTATCGCCCTGGAAGGGGATAACACGATTTGGTAAACGAGGAAAGCTAAACCCACGATACATCGGACCTTTTGAAATCCTTGCAAGGATTGGTCCTGTCGCTTACAAGCTCAAACTGCCACAAGAGCTTAGCAGTATTCATGAAACTTTTCACGTTAGCAACCTGAAGAAATGTCTTGCGGACGAAACCCTAATCATCCCTCCTGACGAAGTCTTCGTTGATACGAAACTCAATTTCGTGGAAGAACCTATCGAAGTAATTGATTGGAAAACGCATAAACTCCTACGCAGTCGAATTAAACTTGTCAAAGTTCGATGGAACTCGAAACGCGACCCAGAGTCTACATGGGAGCGCGAGGATGAAATGCGAAAGAAATATCCTCATCTTTTCGAACACGCGTTTGAGACTCACGACTCGACTTAAATCTTGAGACGAGATTTCTCTAACAGGGGGAGAATGTGACACTCCTCCAATTACGGTATAATTTTACCACTAATCACGTGCATTTCTTACGTTAATTTCCTACGAAAATAAAAACTAAACTATTGATGTGAGATAAGTCTAGCGTGCCCACAAAATTTAATACAAAATGTATCACGAATTTCGTAATTATTAATAATTACACGAACTATTATCGGAATGAGTCCGACAAAAACAAATACGATCGTTGGTGATAAAAATATTAGAAAGAACGCGAACCTATTTTTAATAGTTATCTGGTTGAAAGTATTACGTGAACAACGAAAAATAAAAATAAAACGAAAACATTTATACGTTTTATATAAAACGTATCATACGTGAACAAAACATATAAAACAAACCCGACAACCAAACAAATAGAAATTTTATTTTTATAATTTCGAATAAAGCATTTGGAATAATACTTCAAAATAAAATTTCAGATATTAAATTTTAAATTTGATATAATTGAACCCGTACATGAAATTAACGGGTTAAATGCCTAAACTTTTACTACAACTAAGAATATCTTCGGACATTTCCTATTTGAGCCATACCTCTCCGTTGAAAAATTTACTCGATCCATTTTTATATATATTCCCTCCACACCTCAGATGGACACACACAAACACATCAATAATTCACCACCAACCTTGCACTAAATTCTTGATCTCCTCCATCGGCAGAAGCAACATCATCTTCATCATCTGTACATCATCATCACTCTCTGCTCACAATTTCATCTTCATAACACTGTAAGGAAAACCCCAAATCTTTACTCTCATTTATGAATTATTGTTATATTATGAGAATAACATTATACTTGTGAAATATTTAACAAAAACTAAGAATAATAGAAAGGTTGGTGACGATGATACTGGACCCAAAAACTTTGACTCTGTATAAAAATGGTAGAAATGATACGAGTATAATAAATGTATGAAAACACATGAAAGAGCTTGAATGTTGTAAATTATAACATTTGTAAAAGATTAAACTCAAAATCATAGCAAAAACTAAGAAAGATTTCGATTGTATTCTGGGTTAGAAACTGAGCATCGAGCAAAAACAACGACACCCGACCGGGTGAGATTATTCACCCAAATAGGTGAAGTCTCATACTCGACCGGGTGAGACCACATACCCGACCGGGTAAGGTCTCAACACAACACAACTCATACCAACTCATACCCGACCGGGTAAATGTTGTTACCCATTCGGGTGAGATGGGTTACCCGATCGGGTGGGGAACCCAAGTGGTTGAAAATTTCCGAACCATGTTCCCCTGTTTCTGGTTGTATACACAATTACATAGGATGTATTACCAACTTGTACTTGCTGTTAAAATTATTGTACCAACAATATACTCAAAATTCTTTCGCAACAGAGTCACTCGATAATCAACATCTATATATATTAAATGTCAATTGGTTATCTCAATATAAAACATACTAATTGTATCACAATGCAATTATAATGGTGATACATTATAGCGTATTTTAGTTCAAAATTAGTCACAAGTACAATTCAGTGTACACTAAAAATTATTTCAAATGTAAATTTTTGTGAACTAAATATATGGAGGAAATGGGTAAGAGTAAAACAATAATTGTACGAAATAAAATTGTGTACACGAAACTATTAACTTTATATATATGTCTATATACATATACACAACGACAAATAATACGGGTATAAATATATATATACTTTCGGATAAATATATATATCCACGACGAAATAAACGAATGAAACGTATATTTTCATACACATACGACAAAATAATTGAATATATATATATATATATATATATATATATATATATATATATACACACACAACAACGACATCTATGAATATATATATATATATATATATATATATATATATCGAAATCAATTATATATATGTATATATGTTTATATATATATTGAAAGATTATGTGCTTAATATTAACATAAATAAATGTCAAATCCAGCTTCACATGAACACCGCAGGGTCACACCGATGAGCACAACCGAACAAGTAGAGTGATACTTTAAAAGATATTTGATATCGTTCATTTAGTTGAAATGAATTAATTGGTTGAATGTAATTGACACATTTATTATTATAAATAATTAAGTGTAATTATTTATTTAATAAAAGAATTTATTTATAATTATTTTTATAAATAAACTAACTAGTTTAATTAATATTAAACTACAAGGTTTCAATTGTAAATTGTTAACTTTGGGATTAGTTTAATAAGTAATTAAATTAGAGGGACTGTAGGTGTAAACTTAAGTAAACTTGTTGAACAAGTTTGTTGTACCTATAAATAGAGGGTTAGGGTTTAAGTTTTTTAGTTGCTCAATACCCTAACAAAACCCCTTTCCTCTCCCTCTCCCTCTTGCCGTCGACCGGCCCTCCACCCAAGCCGACCGAAAGTTGGCCAACCCTTATTGGGGTTCGTGAGTTCGTGATTTGATCGCGTTCTTGGTTTGGGTGTTTAGTATACACTTTAGGATACTACCATCCGTTCAACTGTGAATCAAAGGTGGATACCTAACGTATCCCTAGCTAGTCGTTTTCAAGAAGAAGAAAAGAAGTTCAAGATAAGTCCACTCGTACTTTGGCAACGAGTTGAAGTTTAGAGTTCTTGCCGAGCACTCGATGTAAGAACATTTCTTCTTAACTATTTGATTATATGTAATTAAATGCTATACATGTTTTATTAAGAAAATTATAGATCTTGGCAAAGGGTTATATTTAATATGATTAAATGATTTCACAAGCTTTCGCATATTATTTGTATTAAACTGTTAATAAAGATTCAATTTTGTAACGTACAATTCTCTTAAAAACCCTTCAGTGGTATCAGAGACATGTAATTTTCTAATAAAACTGTAATTATGTTTCATGTATGCTTCTTTTTAATTAAGTTTTAATAATTGTTTCTCTTCTTCTACCTTTCTTGTAATCGGATTAATCTGTGTAGTTTGTTGATTATTTAAACAACGCGTATAATTGGTTATTCGCGATTAATCCAAAATAAGTATAATTTGGTTGTACTAAAATTGCTCCAAGATTTATGTGAAATCTTGTTGATCGTATTTAGTATATGGTGTTTAACACCATAACCGAAATTATATTTAGTTTTGTAGATTAATGGTTTAGATAGTTTAATCCGAAAACTAACGATTAAATCTTCTTGTTTTAAGTTAATAGTAATTGTATTATTTAACTTATGCAAAATCGATTTTAGGGTTCCCAAACCCCTAAGAAAATCATTTTTGGCAAAAGTGTTAGGTATTTGATATCCTAACGAAATCTAGTACAATTAGTAATTAACTTAATGAGCGAAAAATCAATACAAGGGTTTGAATAAAACCTTGTGTTGGCCGATTATACAAGGGTTTAACAAACCTATAAAAATCAATTCTTTAATCAATTGATGTGATCAACTAGTGTAACACCCCCGAAATTCACTGTTTTGCGGAAGCATAGTTTGGGGTGTTACTAATCAATATACAAAGCACAGGATATACAGCAAACGACCTCTAAATGAGACGTTTTGTAAAATAATTACATTTCATAATTAAATCGTTTGAAAACATATAGTTTTCTTTACAAAAATAAGTAAGCCTAGAGTCCGCGTATGTGGCGGGAGATTCTATTACATAATCAAAATATACAAAAGATAATGCTAAGAATCTCCGTTAATGCAGTTGTGTTGAAATCATGCGACTCTAGCTAAAATCCTGGAGTAATCCTACTCCATCCGGGTACCTGAGAAAACATGCTAAAAAGTGTCAACCAAAAGGTTGGTGAATCTCACAGGTTTGTAAGTAATATCGGCTTTGAACACGAGATTTCATTAGTAGTGCCCGTAGGCGTAAAATCAGCCATTGCAATCCAGCAATCGTAAAATCAGTAGTTGCAATCCAGCAAATGTAAATTAATAAGTTTATACCGTTGCCATGAGGCTCATAATCGAAGCTTAACCCGTAAATAATATGTTTGCTCCCGTGACATGCTCGTAAGTGAGCAAGCATCAGTAACGAATAAGTAGTCACCCGTTTCTACGTGTAAATCAGTACGTGGCAGCGCTACTGCCCCGGGTGGGGAGGGTCATTTCCCTAATGGATCCATTAACTAGTGTTCGCGCTTAAGTCCATAACTAACGATATATGATGGAGAGACTTCTGTAAATAGTAACAACTCATGCAATTCCGTTTGGTATAGTAAACAGTTTAGTACTTGTGTTCAAGAAAAAGTAGTAGCATGTATCTCCCCCAATAAGATAAAACAGTAAAAGTGGGGCCGTAAGACTCACCTGAGTCTTTGCAAGTACGTTTATATCAATAAACGAGTAACTAATATCAACCGTAGGTTCTCCGAACCCGTAACCTTCAAATGCCTAAACATATAAAGTTAAGTAAGTAGATGTCTCGCAAGACCATCTAGGCTAGTTGTGTACACAACTCATTATGTCCAAGTGTTTGTTTAGTAATCCGTTTGTAGTTTGAAAACAATTATGGCCCGTTGGTGACGGTTTGTAATAATGATTCAGAGTGTTAACCTTATATGTATCGTTGAATCAGGTGTTAAAATCTTGGTTCCGACACTTAGTAAAAATCTGTGTTTTTCTAGTTTCTGGTTTGTGCGACGTAGCATGCGACGTAGCATGCGACGTTGCAAGCGACGTAGGGTGCGACGTGGGCATGTACGTCGCATGATGCGACCTTCGCAAATCAATGCGACGTAGGGGGTGGCGTCGCTAATGCGACGTTGAGATTTTTGTGCGACGTAGGTCGCGACGTCGCTAAGTGCGACGTCGGCCACTTAATGCGACGTTGGTAACGACGTCGCTATGTGCGACGTTGTGAGGTGTAATGCGACGTTTTGAGCTACGTCGCAGATAGCCCAGCGTCTCTGCGACGTAGCGGTCTGATCGGAAATAGGTGGCCGGAAAATCGGTCGAAAAACTCCCGTTAGGTCCAAACCTTTTACCCAACCCATTTTTGGACATTTTAAGCATATATAAACCATAAAAACGTAAAAATGAGTAAAAACGGAGAGTTTCAGATTTTGTCGGGAACTTACAAAATGTCGGATTGAAAATCCGAAAAGATGGAAAGATAGATCGGGATACGGTGGTCGTTTTCTTCCAAAAGAGTAGTATGATTCGCGTGCGTTTAGTATGTTTATTTGTCGATTTTGTGAAGTTGGGGGTATTTGGTTGGTTGGTAGATTAGAGAGAAAAGAAAGGAGAAAGAGAAAGAAAATGAGAAAATGAAAAGAAAAGAAAAGGAGGTGGGAGGTTAAGCCTCCCATTTTCAGTCCGCGCCTCCGCGCTCCGTGCGGTGTCCGTTTCCTCCGTCGTTTAAACGTTATATCAAGCAGTTATATTTTTAAAAGGTGACGGGAATATTTTAATGAAATACCTTGAAATTAATTATAAAAACATTTGTCGAAGTATTAAAATTCTTAACTCGCGTTTAATACGTATTCGTTAAATTATTTAAAATGTCGTCGCGATATTAAAATAATGTTTGTTCGCTGTGTATTTTATATAATAAAATACGTTCTCATTATTTAGGTAAGTTTCTGTCACCAACGTCCAAGTAACTGTGTCGGACTCCGTCCGGTTAATTCGTACGATTAATCCAAATCGCGTAAGTACACTCATATATATATAAATCACCTTATATATATACAAATAGAGTCTGCAATTAGTCCTATTACATACTAATTACAACTAGTTACAATTAATTAGGCATAATTAATTATCCTAATTTAGCAGGTGTTACATTCTCCCCTTGTTAAAGAAATTTCGTCCCGAAATTAGCTTGAGTGCACGGACGGTGCGTTGTCTGGGAAGAGATGTGGGTATTTCTGTCGTATTTGGTCTTCCCGTTCCCAGGTGAACTCAGGGCCGCGCCTAGAATTCCACCTGACCTTTACGATGGGAATACGACTCTGTTTCAATCGTTTGACCTCACGGTCCATGATTTCCATAGGTTCCTCGACAAAATGAAGTTTATCATCGATTTGAATTTCGTCGAGCGGTATAATCAGTGTCTCGTCAGACAGACATTTCTTCAAGTTAGAAATGTGGAATGTGTTGTGTACGCTGCTAAGTTCAGCAGGAAGTTGCAGGCGGTATGCCACTGGACCAATCCTTTCCAGGATTTCGAATGGTCCGATGTATCTAGGATTTAGTTTGCCTCGCTTTCCGAATCGAATGACACCCTTCCACGGTGCCACTTTGAGAAGTACCTTGTCCCCTACCTGGAACTCAAGGTGTTTGCGTCTCACGTCAGCATAGCTTTTCTGACGATCACGTGCGGCTTTCAACCGGTTTTGAATACCAACGATTTTCTCAGTAGTTTCTTGAATGATATCTGGACCCGTGAGTTGGGAATCTCCTAACTCAGTCCAACAGACAGGTGATCGGCATTTACGCCCGTAAAGTGCCTCGAAGGGTGCAGCCTTTATGCTGGTATGGTAACTGTTGTTGTACGAGAACTCGCACAACGGTAAGTGATTTTCCCAAGAAGTACCGAAGTCAACTACGCAGGCTCGTAGCATATCCTCCAGTGTTTGAATAGTTCGCTCGCTTTGGCCATCGGTTTGCGGGTGATAAGCAGTACTCATATCCAGACGAGTACCAAGAGATTTCTGTAGTGATTGCCAAAAGTTAGAAGTAAAACGGCTGTCCCTATCCGAGATGATCGAGATAGGTACACCGTGTCGCGAGATGATTTCTTTGACATAGATGCGAGTCAGACGCTCCATCTTGTCGGTTTCCTTGATGGCCAGAAAATGAGCAGATTTCGTGAGACGGTCCACGATCACCCAAATGGTATCGCAACCATTCGAAGTTTTTGGTAGTTTGGTAATGAAGTCCATGGAAATCTGTTCCCATTTCCATTGAGGAATTTCAGGTTGTTGGAGCAACCCCGAGGGTCTTTGGTGTTCGGCCTTGACTTTGGAACAGGTTAGGCATTTACTGACGTACAAGGCAATGTCAGTTTTCATGTTAGGCCACCAATACAACCCTTTTACGTCATGATACATCTTATCAGAACCAGGATGTATAGAGTATCGAGATTTGTGAGCTTCAGCCATCACTAAATCTCGCAAGTTTCCGAATTTGGGTAACCACACCCGGTTAGAGAAGTATCGAGTTCCATCGGGTTTGATTTCGAATTGTTTATCCAAGCCTCGCAAGGCTTCATTTTTCAAGTTTTCATCGTTGAGTGCTTCAAGTTGAGCGGTAAGGATTTGAGCAGGAAGCTCGTTATGAATTGTCATAGAAAGTGCTCGGACTCGAAGGGGTTTCACTCGTTCTTTTCGGCTTAAGGCATCGGCAACTACGTTAGCCTTGCCCAGATGGTATTTGATCTCGCAGTCGTAGTCACTAAGTAACTCAACCCAGCGACGTTGCCTCATGTTTAGATCCTTCTGATCGAATATGTGTTGGAGACTTTTGTGATCAGTGAAGATAGTGCTTTTCGTACCGTAGAGATAATGTCTCCAGATTTTCAATGCGAAGACCACATCACCTAACTCGAGGTCGTGGGTCGTATAGTTTTTCTCGTGAATTTTTAGTTGTCGTGAGGCATAGGCAATGACTTTTTCCCGTTGCATTAACACACAACCAAGTCCCTGGTGTGAGGCGTCGCAGTAAACTACGAAATCGTCGGTGCCCTCGGGTAAGGACAAGATTGGTGCACTGCAAAGTTTGTTTTTCAATAGCTGGAAGGCTGACTCTTGTTTATCAGTCCAATCGAACTTCTTATCTTTCTGAGTCAGTGTGGTTAGTGGAACAGCTATTCTTGAAAAGTTTTCGATGAATCGGCGGTAATAACCAGCAAGACCTAAGAATTGTCTCACTTCGGTTGGAGTGGTCGGTGACTCCCAGCCCTTGATTGCTTCAATCTTGGCGGGATCAACATGAATTCCTTGGCTGTCAATCACGTGCCCGAGGAATTGAACGGTTCGAATCCAGAACTCACACTTAGAGAATTTGGCATATAACTCTTCGTGTTTCAGAAGTCCAAGAATGGTTTTCAGATGTTGAGCATGTTCCTGCTCGTTGCGCGAGTAAATCAGTATATCGTCGATGAACACAATGACGAATTTGTCAAGATATGGTTTGCACACCCGATTCATGAGGTCCATGAATACGGCCGGTGCGTTGGTCAACCCGAATGGCATCACTTGGAATTCGTAATGCCCATAACGAGTTCGGAAGGCTGTCTTTGGGATATCATTGTCACGGACTCGGAGTTGATGATAACCCGACCGTAGATCAATCTTTGAGTAAACACTCGATCCCTGGAGTTGGTCAAACAGGTCATCGATTCTAGGAAGTGGGTACCGATTCTTTATGGTTAGCTTATTCAGCTCTCGGTAGTCGATACACATGCGGAAAGATCCATCTTTCTTTTTCACGAATAAGACCGGAGCTCCCCAAGGTGAGGAACTTGGTCGAATGAATCCTCTGTCCAGGAGTTCCTGTAGTTGGTTAGACAACTCCTGCATTTCGGATGGTGCTAAACGGTAAGGGGCTCGTGCCACGGGTGCAGCTCCGGGCACAAGTTCGATTTGGAATTCAACTTGTCTAGGTGGCGGAAGTCCGGGCAAGTCTTCAGGAAAGACTTCCGGGAAATCCCGCACGATCGGAACATCCTCAAGTCGCTTCTCCTCCGACTTCTTCTCCGTTACATGTGCGAGGATGGCTTGGTACCCTTTTCGTAGATATTTTCTCGTTTTCAGACAGGATACAATATTCAGATTCCGTCTACCGGTCTCCCCTTGTAGGACTAAGGTTCCACCGGAGACAAGAGGTATGCGAACGAGTTTGTCATGACAGATGATTTCAGCTCGGTGCCTGGATAACCAATCCATACCGACAATAATATCGAAGCTGCCGATCTCGACAGGGATTAAATCAATGGAAAACGTTTCGTTCGTGAGGTTAAGTGTACAGTTGTGTATGATGCTATCAGTCTCAATCAGTTTGCCGTTAGCTAATTCTACAATGTATTTAGCATCTAAGGCAGTGGGAGTAATATCAAGTAAAGGGCTAAATTTCTCAGATATGAAGCTTCTATCGGCACCGGTATCAAATAACACAGAAGCAGTAAGGTCGTTGAGAAGGAACGTACCCGTCACGACGTTCGGGTCTTGTCTGGCTTCCCCAGCCTTGATAACGAATGCTCTACCACGAGCAGGGTTGTTGTTGTTTTTCAGCTTTGGGCAATCTTTCTTGAAGTGTCCTGAATTTCCGCACCCAAAGCAGGCCTTTGGTGCATTGGTGTTGGGGGTAGAAATGTTGGTTCGGCAATCCTTGGCTAGATGCCCGAACCGTTTGCAGTTGGAGCAAGGGCAATAACCGTCATGGTGTCGGTTGCATTTGGGACAGTAGGGTCTGCTCCCGCTGTACCCTTTCTTCTCCGAAGTTCCAGATGTATAAGCCTTAATGTACTCAGGCTTTTTGTTGGAGGTTTGGTTGGATGAGTTGGGGTTACCTTCCCACTTGCGTTTGTTGTTTGCAGATGGGGTTGAAGTTGTACCACGGCGGACAGAATTTGCCGTTAGTTCATGGGCCATACGGATGGCGCTCTGAATAGTACCCGGTTTGGAAGAAGTTACCAGGTCTTGGAGTCTCTCAGGAAGACCATCAACAAATTTCTCGATCCTCTTGTACTCAGGATCGACCATGGTTGGGCACAGAAGTGCCAGTCGGTGGAAACGGTTGGTGTATCCGGTGATGTCATCACCCTGCATCTTGTGGTTCCAGAATTCCACTTCTAGTTGTTTCAATTCATCCCTGGGGCAATACTCGCCCCTCAACATCTTCTTCAACTCCTCCCACGGGAGTTGGTAAGCAGTAGCAACACTCACAGTCTGGGCATAAGTGTTCCACCAGGTGAGTGCGGTGTCAGTAAAAGTACTAACGGAGAACTTAACCTTATCTCCCTCCGCACAGTTGCAGATAAGAAATACAGACTCAACTTTCTCGATCCAGCGTACTAGACCGATAGCTCCCTCAGTACCTGCAAAGTTTAGAGGTTTGCAGTTCTGAAAGTCTTTGTATGAACAGGGTTTAGCAGTAGTGGTTTCAGCGGCATCGCTGTTCCTCGAGGAATTTGGTGGAGTATTCCGAGCCAAGGCTTCAGTAACAGCCTGGGTTATAAGGGAGGTAATCTGGGCATCGGTGTATGGTCTTGTCTTTGGCGGCATGATTCTTCAATAAAAGAAATGAAGATACATGAGATTTTGTAGGAACTTGTAATTGTCACAGATGTACATGTATAAAAGCAGTAATACATAACATCAACATGGAAAAATGACAATTATTATGAGTTGAAATATCAAGGAATATTTGATGGATAATGCGAGTTCAAAGGTTACATCCTACAGAGATATTACAAAAGGTGTCGGGAATTGTTACATCCGACTAGTTTATAGAATAGCGCTAGATAGTCATTAGATTACGAGACAAAGACTACACTAGTCTTAATGTAGATTAATCTGTTCCATCAGCGCGACAAGGCGGTCCACGGTTTCTGCCAGCCTGTTGGTTTGCCTGGCATTGTCTTCAACTAAGGCCAGTCGTTGTGCTAGTACACGAGAGTGATCCTCAGTCTCCTGTGAACGTTGTTCACATTCCTCTAGTCGGTTTCTTACAAGTTCATCCGCACCTAGTTCGGCGGTCATGGAATCCTGAATTATGCTTACAGAGAGGTTGGTATCCTCTTGTTCTCGCTGTAGTTGTGATATGCGGTCAAGAGCTTGACAAAGCAGGTAGGTCATTCGGTGTTGTTCCAGTTCAAGATTTTCGAGTCTTTGCTCCTGACGGCGGAATTGGGTAGCCAATACTGGCAACGTGAAATGTGCCGAGTTCTGAAAGTTATGTACAGGATAAGGGTTGGTTCGAGGTGACCTTGTGTTCCTCCTGGCTACTCGTGGGTTCCGTGACCCATGTGAGTGAGAGTGTGTCGGATTAGGTGGTGTGTTTGCCATTCCTGTGGCAGAGTGTAAGTAAGACAAGGCTAATATATATACATATATAATATCCAGCCTAGTGTCTAGCACGTATCAAGTAATGGTCTGGTTCTCTCGTGGTCAGAGTCAACTAACGCGTTCCTGTTCGACACAACCATTTCAGACCGCACATCATCTTTCCTTAATTGTACATAGTTGATCAGGCTATGTTAAATTAAAGTCGTATGATGTGATTCCTGAACCAATTATGCCTAGTAAGGGAATACTGCCTAATGGTCATAGTCTAGGTCCACTAAATGCAACCTAGTTCACTATAACCTTAGGCTCTGATACCAATCTGTAACACCCCCGAAATTCACTGTTTTGCGGAAGCATAGTTTGGGGTGTTACTAATCAATATACAAAGCACAAGATATACAGCAAACGACCTCTAAATGAGACGTTTTGTAAAATAATTACATTTCATAATTAAATCGTTTGAAAACATATAGTTTTCTTTACAAAAATAAGTAAGCCTAGAGTCCGCGTATGTGGCGGGAGATTCTATTACATAATCAAAATATACAAAAGATAATGCTAAGAATCTCCGTTAATGCAGTTGTGTTGAAATCATGCGACTCTAGCTAAAATCCTGGAGTAATCCTACTCCATCCGGGTACCTGAGAAAACATGCTAAAAAGTGTCAACCAAAAGGTTGGTGAATCTCACAGGTTTGTAAGTAATATCGGCTTTGAACACGAGATTTCATTAGTAGTGCCCGTAGGCGTAAAATCAGCCATTGCAATCCAGCAATCGTAAAATCAGTAGTTGCAATCCAGCAAATGTAAATTAATAAGTTTATACCGTTGCCATGAGGCTCATAATCGAAGCTTAACCCGTAAATAATATGTTTGCTCCCGTGACATGCTCGTAAGTGAGCAAGCATCAGTAACGAATAAGTAGTCACCCGTTTCTACGTGTAAATCAGTACGTGGCAGCGCTACTGCCCCGGGTGGGGAGGGTCATTTCCCTAATGGATCCATTAACTAGTGTTCGCGCTTAAGTCCATAACTAACGATATATGATGGAGAGACTTCTGTAAATAGTAACAACTCATGCAATTCCGTTTGGTATAGTAAACAGTTTAGTACTTGTGTTCAAGAAAAAGTAGTAGCATGTATCTCCCCCAATAAGATAAAACAGTAAAAGTGGGGCCGTAAGACTCACCTGAGTCTTTGCAAGTACGTTTATATCAATAAACGAGTAACTAATATCAACCGTAGGTTCTCCGAACCCGTAACCTTCAAATGCCTAAACATATAAAGTTAAGTAAGTAGATGTCTCGCAAGACCATCTAGGCTAGTTGTGTACACAACTCATTATGTCCAAGTGTTTGTTTAGTAATCCGTTTGTAGTTTGAAAACAATTATGGCCCGTTGGTGACGGTTTGTAATAATGATTCAGAGTGTTAACCTTATATGTATCGTTGAATCAGGTGTTAAAATCTTGGTTCCGACACTTAGTAAAAATCTGTGTTTTTCTAGTTTCTGGTTTGTGCGACGTAGCATGCGACGTAGCATGCGACGTTGCAAGCGACGTAGGGTGCGACGTGGGCATGTACGTCGCATGATGCGACCTTCGCAAATCAATGCGACGTAGGGGGTGGCGTCGCTAATGCGACGTTGAGATTTTTGTGCGACGTAGGTCGCGACGTCGCTAAGTGCGACGTCGGCCACTTAATGCGACGTTGGTAACGACGTCGCTATGTGCGACGTTGTGAGGTGTAATGCGACGTTTTGAGCTACGTCGCAGATAGCCCAGCGTCTCTGCGACGTAGCGGTCTGATCGGAAATAGGTGGCCGGAAAATCGGTCGAAAAACTCCCGTTAGGTCCAAACCTTTTACCCAACCCATTTTTGGACATTTTAAGCATATATAAACCATAAAAACGTAAAAATGAGTAAAAACGGAGAGTTTCGGATTTTGTCGGGAACTTACAAAATGTCGGATTGAAAATCCGAAAAGATGGAAAGATAGATCGGGATACGGTGGTCGTTTTCTTCCAAAAGAGTAGTATGATTCGCGTGCGTTTAGTATGTTTATTTGTCGATTTTGTGAAGTTGGGGGTATTTGGTTGGTTGGTAGATTAGAGAGAAAAGAAAGGAGAAAGAGAAAGAAAATGAGAAAATGAAAAGAAAAGAAAAGGAGGTGGGAGGTTAAGCCTCCCATTTTCAGTCCGCGCCTCCGCGCTCCGTGCGGTGTCCGTTTCCTCCGTCGTTTAAACGTTATATCAAGCAGTTATATTTTTAAAAGGTGACGGGAATATTTTAATGAAATACCTTGAAATTAATTATAAAAACATTTGTCGAAGTATTAAAATTCTTAACTCGCGTTTAATACGTATTCGTTAAATTATTTAAAATGTCGTCGCGATATTAAAATAATGTTTGTTCGCTGTGTATTTTATATAATAAAATACGTTCTCATTATTTAGGTAAGTTTCTGTCACCAACGTCCAAGTAACTGTGTCGGACTCCGTCCGGTTAATTCGTACGATTAATCCAAATCGCGTAAGTACACTCATATATATATATAAATCACCTTATATATATACAAATAGAGTCTGCAATTAGTCCTATTACATACTAATTACAACTAGTTACAATTAATTAGGCATAATTAATTATCCTAATTTAGCAGGTGTTACAACTAGGGTTTTTGAAACTCTAGATTTAAGTTGATTCTTGCAAAGGTAAGTGACCTTTAGCAAAAGTCAATTTAAAGTTTTTTTATTGAACTTATGGATTAGTCGATCTTTGGCTGAGATATTTTTATCTTTTAGCAAAATCGAGGTTAGGGTTATTAAACCTAAAGATATTGATTTTGGAATAATACAAGAATTGTTAAAAGAATTGAGATCGGGTCCGTAAAACATGTGATTAATCAAAATCTAAGGTTTATCAAACTTCATGAAACTTGGATGTTTTGATTAATGAAATTATACAAATTAGGTTTTATGTGAAATCCTAGTTTTGTATAAATTAATGTTTTGAGTAAACCTAATTAAAACTAATGTCATTAAAACAAGTTAGTTTTTTGAAAAAAGCTAAAGTAACGTTTTAAAAGGTTTAAATAAAATTGACATGTTTTTAAATTAAAATTGTTTAAAAGGTTTGTTTAAAAGAAAGTGTAATTTTCGGTCAAACATGTTAATTCTATTTAAAAGTTAAGTCAAAGAAGCAATAAATCAAGAAACTAATTAATAGATAATTGTTAGTTTATAATTCAATAGAATTGTAAATAGACAATTATCAATTGTTGTATGTGATACAAAGATAATGTAGATATAATGGAACTCGTAGTTTGTGTGTCTTGAATAGGTGCGTTTATTGGATAATGCATGTATCCAATTAAACGTCCTAAGCAAACTATAGTTTAAGATTTCATTATAATTTTGTAATTTGGATTATAATGGTTGCATGCGTTGTGACTATAGCCGAGCCAAACTTTGACCTAACATATGAACTGCGTGGTTGTGCTTATTTTGGTTGTATTGTAATTTTCTTTTGGTATAAGGGGAGACATGTGTGTCACTTACAACCCCATTTATTTTGTTATTTTATATTATGTAAAAATGTAGTTTTAGTTTTTATGTAAAATGTATTTTTCAAGTTTCATTTGTAAAATGTAATACAAAAGAAGATGGAGTCCAAAAGAAGAGGAACAACCACAAGAAGTCTTTCGGTTTCATGGTGTCGCGAGGAGTCGTTGAAGCTAGTGGGAGCACGAAGATAATGATTGCCAACCATGTGTCATGTTTGTCCCTTAGGTTGACCCTTGGTTTCCGTGTTGGCTCATGGAAACCAAACTTAGATTATGGCAAGGCTGTGTCACTATATTTTATATGTTTAATTTTATGTCAATGTATGTTTAATTATTTGAATGACTGGTGAATTGTTAGATTAATAATTAGGACATAATAATAAAACATTAGGTAATGTGATATCATCGAGTGAACATGTTTATGAAATATTGATTCCTCTAGGATGAATACATTATTAGAGACTTAATAAAACACTTGTTTTAATAAGAGATATAAAACTAGGAAATGGTTAAAACTTGATGATTTCCTAAGGGTCGTGTTTTATTAAAATCTATTGTATATAAACTCATGCATAGTTTATATATATTTAAAAGTAATTTTTGAAATTAGTTTAAGAAAAATACCGAAGTAGGTTTAATTAGAGAATTAACACCTAAAACCCTATTTAATTTAGACCGTAAACACCCTCCATTTGTGGACATTCATACCGAACCCGACTCCGTGTCCTTTGCCGCCTCCGCGGGTGGGCATGGTTGCACTCGATTAGGGTGAAGTGAAACGGCCGCGATATCCACTTGAGAAGATGGTCGGTTCCCCATAGTTAGTAAATGGTTTGGTCTATTGGTGATTCCAAGTGAGACCTGGCCCAAGGTGTAAGTTGAGATTATATATACCTAAACATTAAAATTTAGAGTCTCAAGAGTCTACGAGTTGTATATGTGATGCAATTGATATGTGATCTACCTAAAAACCTATTGTGTGTCATTGTAGCCTTCGTTGAGGGCACACTTTAGTGTGAATGTCGGATTCTAGCTTAATAGTTCTATTAGGGTTTATGAATTATTAAGAGTTTAAAACGGAATAACTAAGTTTTTTTTGTTTTACTGTAGATGGCTAATAACAACATTAACGTGAATAATACCATGAACTTGTCGCTTCGTTCGATCCTTGAAAAGGATAAGTTGATCGGGCCTAACTTTCGTAATTGGGAAAGGAACCTTCAAATTGTCCTTTGCCATGAACGAAAGTGGTTTGTGCTCGAGACACCTCTTGGTCCCGCGCCACCAAACGATGCCGCCGAGCACGTTAGAAATGCTTATACTAAGCATGAGAAAGATCTTCTCGATTTGCAATGTTAGATGCTTGCTACTATGTCTCCCGAACTCCAAGTTAATTACATGGAGACTTCGGCGTATGATTTGATTCGCCGATTGAGAGAGACATTTCAATCCACTGCTAGAACCGAAAGGTTCGACGCCACTAAGGATTTGAATAGTTGTAAGATGGCCGAGGGATCCGATGTGAGTACTTATGTCATGAAAATGATAGGGCATCTTAACCGTCTTGAAAGACTTGGGCATCCTTTGCCGCAAGACTTGGCGATCGATATGATCCTCGCTTCGTTGAGTAAGGGACACAAGCAATTTGTACTTAATTACAATATGAACAACACGAAAAGGTCCATACATGAGTTGCATCAAAGGTTGAAAACTGCACAAAGTGATATGGAACCCGTGAAGTCTAATGATGTGTTAATGATCTGTGATGGAGGTGTTAGGTAAGCGTAAGTTCTGTGGCAACAAAGAAATAGTACTTAAAGTACTGGTTAGTATTGATATCTTATAAAGGATTGTTTATTACTTCATATGACTATATTAGAGGGTTGATCTAATGTGTACAATCTTTGATTGTAGGAGTCAAGAATTGATGGAGCACTTGAATTGGAGCTATGAAGATAGCGTTGTTCAAGAAGTTCGGATGTGGAAAATAAGTGCTATAGGCACATAAGTTTATTTTTAAATTTTTGGGATATTATTTCATACATTAGTTTTCACATTATGGTTTGCTCATTTTAAGCTTGGATATTTGTTTTTGAATATTTAAATATTTTGGTTATTTAATATTAAAGTTTGATTTGTGAAATAATGTTTGAAATGTATTTAAAAGTTTTTGAAATGATCTTTATTTGAAACTTGTGTTTAAATCCCAAAATAAGATCCACATGTAAACAATCTTATCGTGTAACTCATTTAAAACTTATCTTTCTAAGATATGAGTAACGCATTTAAATAAATGTTATTTATTAGTTAATATCTATATATAATTGTGAATTATTGAATACGAAAGTTTCCGTATAATATAAAGGTTTGATTTATATAGAACTTAGCACTAAATAATAATACTTCAAGATTATTGAATCTTCTAGATTGTTGAATCTATTATATGCATGAAAGATGTATGAATAAGTTGGCTAAAATTATTAGGTACAAATTAATTGAGTTGTCGATTAATCATGGAAGATAAAATAATAAACTTGTTATGGTTTGATTTATTCTTGACTATGAGAAATAAATTGATAATGTGTTTTCTATAAACACATTATGAAACCAAAGACATTAGTTTATTTGATTAACGCATATTATAAAGTGAATCATTTCTAAAATGAATCATGAGATTTGTTTTGTAGAAATTGGATTCAAAAGTATTGTTAGATTTAGTGGGAGCGTTAAATGGAAATTTTAAAATCTCAGAAGAACATTAAATCGTTAATTTTATTGTTAGAGAATTAAAATTTATTGTTGGATTGACTTAAAAATGTTTGATGATTGTTTTAAAAGTAATTGTAAAATCCAAGTAATTGGAAACATCAAATTCATTGTGAAGTCAATTTCATTAAGTTGAATTAATGGTTAGTCATAGTGAATGTTTTGTATAAATGATACCATGATCTAATATGTTTTACTTCGGTGTGTGTTGAGACATGTTTTGTGACAACAACTTCCTAGATAATTAGTCATTGTTAATAAAAAAAATGTAATCGTTATTAAGCTAGATAAAATAGCAAAGCCCGAATGTCCAAGTCCAAGTCAATACTATATATACATGTATATGTTGCGAATTGAGTTGTTATATGGGCGGTGCGAAGTCAACATGGGCCGAGGCCCATTTGTGTAATACATATGTTGGACGGTGACATTTATTAGGAGGTTACACAAGAAAAGAAAGGGTATGCGAAGTCGGCAGGGAGAAATAAAAGGGGGCCAAACTTTGCTTTGGTTTTTGAAAAAGTCGGCCGAACTATATTGGTTTTCTCAGCGAGGATTTATGATCGAAGTTTAAATTATATCGATAATAAATAATCGCAAAGCAAAAGATATGATATTGGCATATCTTAGGCTAGTCTTGATGTTGATCAAAGGTTAGTTTTAATCTAGGATTAACTTAGACGTATACTTCTTTGGTATTGTATTCATTAGTTTATTGTAATTAATTGATTTATAAATAAATGATTTATTTATACCAAAGTATTTTTCTCCTATTCATATTTGTTTTTTGTTCGTTATTTTGTTCGTATTCATTCGTATCTTGATTATAATCTCAATGATTAGTTTACGAGGATTCCACACTCGTATGCTAGTAATCGAATCCCGATTACACATCTATATATGCGTATCAACGACATGGGGACTTTAACAGTGGTATCAGAGCGGGTTGAGATCTGTAATTGAGATTTTAGGGCTGAGAATAAAAAAAACATTTTTATTTTTCGAGTTTACAGCTGTTTCGTGAACTGAGATCAGGGTTTCAGCAGAACTTGCGAACTGAGTTATGCGAGCTGAGATCTGCGAGATGAGACTTCTATTGTGAACTGAGATTTGGTCTATAAAAGTCAACCGCGAACTGAAAGTTTGACCAAGTTAAAAATCAGGTACAAACTTTATATTTTGAATCGTTTTTCAACTTTTGAACTTTATATTGTCAAGTTAACTATGACTTGAGATGTTTAAGTTAAGAAGTAATTTACCTGTTAAACTTTCGACCCTAATGTTAACAAGTAAATCACATTTTCTTATTTTTTAGACTTGAGACTTTTTGGGTGATTAGTAATAGACGCAATAAATAATAGTTATGTGGAGAAGTGATCGAAAGTCTTCCGGCTCAAATGTAGTTGTGTGGCGTGTCCCGATTTAAAATCGACGATCAGATTCTCTAATGTAACTTATGTGTTAGACTTTCGACCTTGATGATTAACAAGTAAATTATGCTTTATAATATTTTATACTTGAGAAGTTTTCGGTTAAAAGTTAAACATGTATTGTTTTAGACTTGCGAATCTTTCGATTAACAAGTAAATTACATACTTCTATATGTTAGACTAGAGAACTTTATGTTAACTAGTAAAGCTTCTTATATGCATTTTAGATTTGTGTATAGACTTAAGACCATAAGGTATATAAGTAAATAACAAGTAAAATTTGTAGACTCATATAACTTATTCGTAAATAGACTTAAGAACTTTAAGTTAATAAGTAAAAGACTGATGTTAGTTTTCAACTTAAGAATGCTTCGTTGATAAGTTGAATTATACTTTATAGTAATTATACTTGAGAATATTTATATTGACAAGTAATTTATGAATAAGATATGTCAAACACATAATTTTAGCTCGAGATTTTCTTTATACAAGATTAACTGTATCACGGGTTTAGTCAGTTAATATATGTAAGAAGATTATCTTTGAGAAAAAATTAGGCAAAAACATTTTATTGAAAATGTTTAGGCTAAACAGTTACAGAGATAACTATAAAAATTATAGAATAGGAGATTAACCGAAACCAAATAATCGGGTGAAAAAGAATGAAGATCATGGTGTTTCGATAAGCTTCAGTAATCATATTTGGATTGACTATACATCTAATTTTAAGATCATAGCGGTGTGATGATAGATTAGGTACATCATATGAAGATTGAAGATGAAGATTGAAGATGAAGATTGAAGACCAAGAAAGATGATCATTTCAAGAATTGAAGATCAAGTGCTTGTGAGAAGATCAAGTCTAACAAGTGAAGACTAAAATCATTAATTAAGGGGGAGTCTGTTGGTACAGGTTTTATAACTAATGGTTTTTGATTTCTATCATAAGTAGTAGCAAAGATCAAAGGGGAGCCTAGTTATCAAGATCTAATGAGACTTCATAAGATCAAAATCGGTAAGTTCATCTAGAAGATTTTTAGAAGACCTGCAGATAGTGGATAATATGAAGATTACAGAAGATTATGAAGAAAACTTCTAGAAGCAATTGTCAAGGGGGAGTCTGTTGGTACATCTCTATGACAATCGATTCTAGAGGTTTAACGAAGACATTTGGAAGATTAACAAAGACATATAGAAGACATCAATAAGTTATCTAGAAGCTATTGTCAAGGGGGATTCTCTTAAGACATGTTTTGTGACAACAGCTTCCTAGATAATTAGTCATTGTTAATAAAAATGTAATCGTTATTAAGCTAGATAAAATAGCAAAGCCCGAATGTCCAAGTCCAAGTCAATACTATATATACATGTATATGTTGCGAATTGAGTTGTTGAATGGGCGGTGCGAAGTCAACATGGGCCGAAGCCCATTTGTGTAATACATATGCTGGACGGTGACATTTATTAGGAGGTTACACAAGAAAACTGTGACAACCGTCAACTTAGGACTATAGTTTAGTGCCTAATCAAGTTTTAATACATGTAATTAGTTCTGTGTTAGGCTAATTAATGTATCAATTATTATATATATTGTTGAATATATATCTACAATTGTGCGGTTTGTTTAAATCGCACGAGCTTTAAATCGAATGAATTTTGATACAATAAATACGGACGTTGGTGATCAATTTTATTAAATAACGCTATTATGTCAAAAATATTATTATTATAATATTACGTATTCATTCGTATCGTACAATCAGAAAGTTACACAACTTAAAATGTAAAACGCGCAAACAAATTAACTTACCTTTTATAATTCAAATATTGAGTGGTTAGTAAAATATTTAAATAAAATTTAACGTAATAAATTGTATTTTTAAAAGTAACAACTAATATATAAAATAATTATTTAACGTTTTAACGACGGAGCAAACGAACACCGCACGGAGCGGGAACGCGGGGCGAAAATGGGGATTTAACCCCCACTTCCACCCACTTTCTTCCATTTCTCTTTTTCTCTATCTCTCACCTCTCTATTTTCTCTCAACAAAACCCAAACCAAAAATCATCAAAATCGCAAAATAAACACCTCAAACGACCTCGGATCTTCAAGTCCCTTTACAATAAACGACCACCTCGCGACGATCTACACTTCTATCTTTCCGGAATTTCATTTCGGCGATTTGTAAGTTTCCGACACAACTCCGAAAACTCTCGTTTTTAAGATTTATAACTTGCTAGTTGTTTGTATAACCTTGTAATGTCCTAAAATGGGTTGGGTAAAAATATTAGGCCGATCGATGGCCGGAAAACGCGTTTTTGGAGTTGAAACTCCGATCAGACCCCGTACGTCGCATTTGGTCTGGAGCAGATGCGACGTAGCGACCTACGTCGCATTATATCCCCAACGTCGCATACAGCGACGCAGCCTATTACGTCGCATTGACTTGCGAACGTCGCACATAGCGACGCAGACCTTAACGTCGCAAAAACGAACCTACGTCGCATGAGCGACGTAGCACCCTACGTCGCTATTGACTTAGCACTGTTGACCTTAGCGACGTAACCCTTTACGTCGCAAAACTCTTACGTCGCAGCCTACGTCGCAGGCTACGTCGCACAAAACAGAATCTTCACAACTCAAAATTTTCGAAGTCAAGTTACTGTAGCAATTCACTGTAGCAACAATATAATAACCTTTTGAACTATTGTTACAACCGTCACCAACGGGCCGTACGCGTTTTCAAAACATACTTCAAAATCAAACAAGTCGTTGTAACTTGTATCAATTTAAATCAAACAAGTCGTAGTAACTTGTAACAATACAATCAACCAAATCGGGGAAATTTGGACATTAAGTTAGACAAACAATTTCAATGGTAGTCTTTCGAGATACCAATACAATTAATAACAATTCAAGTGTCGTGGACACATTCAGGTTTCAAGTCTTTGGACACCAACACACTGCTAATTACTTCAAGTTTATTAAGTTAAACACATCAGGAATCAGGTGAGTTTCATAGCCCCATTTTCACTGCTTTTCAACTAGGGGTGTGATATTACTACTCGATTTTGTTTTACAAGTAGAACGCAAGTGACAAACTTCAAATACTACGTGAGTTTCAAGCTAATCAATTTAAAGTCCTCCATAAGCATAGTCTCTAGTATTTTATAGCGTGAATGTTAGTATATGATATCATATGGGATTGACAATCCTCATCCGGGTTAGCAAGCACTAATCGGTCAAACGGATGTATTAGCATTTGGGAAGACGAGTGTTGATTAGGCACTCGTAGGAGGCAAATCATGTTAGGTTTCCTTAATTGGGCCTGACAAATCAGTTAAGCTCAGACTATGTGCTCATGGACAGTATAACTTTTATTTTGCTTAAGTGCATTTTAAATTCATTATAAATCTTGCGGTTCTGACAATTATACATTGACATACAAACCTGTGAACTCACCAGCGTTTTCGCTGACCCATTTTAGTATGTATCACAGGTACCCAGCAGTAGGTTGACTGCACAAGCAGGGATTTCTAGCTCGAGTCAGCATACATACAATTAGAGATTGGACTGCATTATTATATTTTGTAAAAGTAATTATGCCATGTAATCTCTCAATTTCAGGAACCGAGCTAGTGCAATATTATTTTTGATGTAAACGTTAACTTTATTAATACAAGTTTAAAACGACGCATATAGTGGTCGTTCATTATTATCTTTGTGCTTTGTATATTGATTAGTGGCACCCAAATCAAGCTTCCGCAAATCATTAAATTTGGGGGTGTCACAGATTGGTATCAGAGCCTAAGGTTATAGTGAACTAGGTTGCATTTAGTGGGCCTAGACTATGACCGTTAGGCAGTATTCCCTATTAGGTATAACCAGTTCGGAGATTACAGCATACGAATTTAATTTAACATAGCCTGATCAACTATGTACAATTAAATAAAGATGATGTAAGATCTGAAGGAAGTTATGGCTGAACAGGATACATTAGTTGACTCTGACCTCGAGAGAAACGGGACTCAAAATACGTCTGTGCTAGACACTCAATAGGTTATTATGTGATATATATACATATTTACATAAGTAGACCTCATTACAACTTTAGGCTATATTATATGAATATAGGCCTCTTTCTCTCTAACGCTTTGTCTCGGAATGACAAACACACCACTAGTTCATCATACTCGGACTAGTATCTTATTTCATTTCCTTGTTCTTTCTTACTCAGCATCATGCCTCCACGTCGTCAAATTACCCTTAGCGAAGCTGAGATCGAGGGAATAATTGCCCACAGTGTGACTGAAGCCTTGGCTACCCGAACACCACCTGGTAGTGAGGACACCGCAACCAATACTCCACCACCCAAACCCTGCTCCTATAAGGATTTCCTTAGCTGTAAACCACTATACTTCAAGGGCACGGAAGGTGCCATTGGCTTGATCCGTTGGATTGAGCTCATGGAATCTGTTTTCAGTCTCTGCGACTGCACTGAGAACAACAAGGTCAAATTCGCTGTTTACACCTTTCAGGAAGGTGCATCCACGTGGTGGAAAACCCACGCAAACTCTGTAGGCCTTGAGGTTGCAAACCGACTTCCTTGGGCAGAACTGAAGAAGAAGCTGACAGAAAAGTACTGTCCTGAAGAAGAATTGCATAGGCTGGAAGAAGAATTCTGGCATCTGGAAGTGCAGGGAAATGATGTCGCTGATTATACCACCAAGTTTCAGCAGTTTGCCTTATTATGCCCGGGTTTGGTCGAACCAGAAAGTAAGGGCATTAAGAAATACATTCGTGGACTTCCCGAGAACATCCAGGGAAACGTCGCCTCATCCAAACCAACCACTACTGAGAGTGCCATTCGATTGGCCCACGAACTCATGGCCCTAGTTGTCAGCCGTGAGACCTCCAACACCTCATCCTCCAACAAACGCAAATCCACGGAACACTACCACAACTCAAGCAAGAAAAACAACGCCATCCAAGTCTACACCACCAACTCTGAAACCACCCGCAACTACACCGGGGACAGACCTTATTGTCCCAAGTGTAACTACCACCATTTTGGTCAGTGCGGTACTCCTTGCAACAACTGCAGGAGGCAAGGGCATTTGACTAAAGATTGCCGAGCTCCCAAATCCAACAACAACCCCTCTGACAGAAATACCCGACAACCTAAGTCCTGCTACGAATGTGGAAACCCAGGACACTTCAGGGATTCTTGCCCAAAGTTGAAGAACAAGGGCAACAACAACAACCACCGCAACAACAACAATGCCAAAAGTACCGCTTTCGTGATCAACTCAGGGGACGCCCGTCTGGACCCGAATGTGGTCACGGGTATGTTCCTCCTCAACAATTTAACTGCTTCCATTCTATTTGATACTGGTGCCGATAGGAGTTTTATTTCCGATGAATTTTGCCCTCTACTTGACGTTACACCTGTTGCTTTAGACGTTAAGTACACCGTAGAGCTAGCAAATGGCAAGCTGATAGAAACCGATAGTGTGATACCTAATTGCACTTTAAATCTAGCCGACGAAACCTTCCCCATAGATCTTATGCCTATTGAGATAGGAAGTTTCGATGTCATCGTAGGTATGGACTGGTTATCCAAACATCGCGCCGAAATCATCTGCTATGACAAAATTGTTCGCATACCTCTCACTGTCGGTAGAACCCTAGTCATACAGGGGGAGACCGGAGGGACGAGGCTCAACCTCATATCTTGTTTAAAAACCCGAAAATTTCTGAGAAAGGGTTATCCTGCAATCCTCGCGCACATCATGGAGAAAAAGTCGGAGGAGAAGCGACTTGAGGATGTTCCAATTGTTCGAGACTTTCCAGAAGTCTTTCCTGAGGAACTGCCTGGTCTACCACCACCAAGACAGGTTGAGTTCTCAATCGATCTTGTACCAGGTGCTGCGCCGGTGGCCCGAGCACCATACCGTTTAGCTTCATCCGAACTTCAGGAGCTGTCCAACCAGTTACAGGAACTCCTGGAACGAGGGTTTATCAGGCCGAGTTCTTCACCCTGGGGAGCTCCGGTCCTATTTGTTAAGAAGAAAGATGGTTCTTTTCGAATGTGTATCGACTATCGAGAGTTGAACAAGTTAACTGTCAAGAACCGGTATCCACTTCCTCGAATCGATGATTTGTTCGACCAACTTCAAGGGTCGAGTTGTTATTCAAAGATTGATCTCCGATCCGGTTATCACCAATTACGTGTCCGAGATGCCGATATTCCAAAAACCGCTTTCAGAACCCGTTACGGGCATTACGAATTCCAAGTGATGCCATTCGGCCTAACCAATGCACCGGCTGTATTCATGGACCTTATGAATCGGGTGTGTAAACCTTACCTTGACAAGTTTGTCATTGTCTTCATCGATGACATCCTCATATATTCACGAAGCAAAGAAGAACACGCACAACACCTCAAAACCATCCTTGAACTGCTTAAACACGAGGAGCTCTATGCCAAGTTCTCTAAGTGTGAGTTCTGGATCAAAACCGTTCAATTCCTTGGTCACGTGATTGACAGTCAGGGGATTCACGTTGACCCGTCGAAAATCGAAGCTATCAAAGATTGGAAATCGCCAACCACTCCAACCGAAGTACGGCAGTTTTTGGGACTGGCCGGATACTATCGACGCTTCATTGAAAATTTCTCCAAAATAGCCATACCACTCACGACTTTGACCCAGAAAGACAAAAAGTTTGACTGGACTGATAAACAAGAATCGACATTCCAACTCTTAAAACAAAAGCTTTGCAGTGCTCCTATCCTATCTTTACCCGAAGGCACCGATGACTTCGTGGTATACTGCGATGCTTCTCATCAAGGTCTCGGTTGTGTGCTTATGCAACGAGACAAAGTCATAGCTTATGCTTCCCGACAGCTCAAGATTCATGAAAAGAACTACACCACCCACGACCTCGAGCTAGGAGCTGTCGTTTTTGCCCTCAAAATCTGGAGACATTACCTTTACGGTACCAGGTGTACAATCTTTACCGACCATAAAAGCCTTCAACACATATTCGATCAGAAGGATCTCAACATGAGGCAACGTCGATGGGTCGAGTTACTTACGGATTACGACTGCGAACTCAAATATCATCCAGGCAAAGCAAATGTTGTTGCTGACGCCCTCAGTCGAAAAGAGCGAGTGAAACCACTTCGGGTTCGAGCCCTCAGTATGACCATTCACAACAATTTAAACATTCAAATCCTCACTGCTCAACTCGAAGCCTTAAAACCCGAAAATGTCAAAGATGAAGCCTTGCGGGGCATGGATAAACAGTTCGAAATCAAACCTAACGGGATTAGGTATTTCTCAAACCGAATCTGGTTGCCTAAATTTGGGAACCTACGAGACTTGGTGATGGATGAAGCTCACAAGTCCAAATATTCTATCCATCCGGGATCCGATAAAATGTACCACGGTATCAAGGACTTCTACTGGTGGCCGAACATGAAAGCTGAAATCGCCACCTATGTCAGCAAGTGCCTTACTTGCTCCAAAGTCAAAATCGAATATCAAAAACCTTCTGGTTTACTTCAACAACCCATTCTTCCTGAATGGAAATGGGAACAAATTGCCATGGACTTCGTAACCAAACTACCTCGATCCTCGAACGGTTGCGATACCATTTGGGTGATCGTGGATCGTCTCACCAAATCTGCTCACTTCCTGGCAATCAAGGAATCCGACAAAATGGAACGCCTCACCAACATTTATCTGAAGGAAATCGTGACCAAACACGGTGTTCCAATTTCAATTATCTCCGATAGAGATAGTCGTTTCACTTCACAATTTTGGCAATCACTTCAAAAATCTCTGGGTACTCGACTTGATATGAGTACCGCATACCATCCTCAAACCGACGGTCAAAGTGAACGAACCATTCAAACACTGGAAGACATGCTACGGGCCTGCGTAGTAGACTTCGGTGTAAACTGGGAAAAACATCTACCATTGTGCGAGTTCTCGTACAACAACAGTTATCATACCAGCATCAAGGCTGCTCCCTTCGAGGCACTGTACGGTCGTAAGTGCCGTTCACCTATCTGTTGGACCGAAGTTGGGGATAGCCAACTCACGGGTCCAGAAATCATACACGAAACAACCGAGAGGATCGTAGAAATTCAAAACAAACTCAAAGCCGCGCGTGATCGTCAGAAAAGTTATGCTGACGTGAGACGCAAGCCACTCGAGTTCCAGGTTGGGGATCGAGTTCTACTCAAAGTATCGCCTTGGAAAGGCGTAATCCGATTTGGCAAACGAGGGAAGTTGAATCCCAGATACATTGGACCATTCGAGATCCTCGAAAGGATTGGTCCAGTGGCTTACCGATTGCAGCTGCCATCTGAACTCAGCAGCGTGCATCCCACTTTTCATGTTTCAAATTTGAAGAAGTGTCTGTCTGATGAAGCACTTATCATTCCACTCGATGAAATTCGAGTTGACGAGAAACTTTATTTTGTTGAGGAACCCACTGAAATCATGGACCGTGAGGTCAAACAACTTAAACAAAGTCGCATCCCTATCGTCAAGGTTAGGTGGAATTCGCGGCGCGGTCCGGAATTCACCTGGGAACGGGAAGACCAAATGCGACTCAAGTATCCTCAACTCTTCACTGACTCCACATCAAACACGACTACAACATAAATTTCGGGACGAAATTCTTCTAACAGGGGGAGAATGTGACAACCGTCAACTTAGGACTATAGTTTAGTGCCTAATCAAGTTTTAATACATGTAATTAGTTCTGTGTTAGGCTAATTAATGTATCAATTATTATATATATTGTTGAATATATATCTACAATTGTGCGGTTTGTTTAAATCGCACGAGCTTTAAATCGAATGAATTTTGATACAATAAATACGGACGTTGGTGATCAATTTTATTAAATAACGCTATTATGTCAAAAATATTATTATTATAATATTACGTATTCATTCGTATCGTACAATCAGAAAGTTACACAACTTAAAATGTAAAACGCGCAAACAAATTAACTTACCTTTTATAATTCAAATATTGAGTGGTTAGTAAAATATTTAAATAAAATTTAACGTAATAAATTGTATTTTTAAAAGTAACAACTAATATATAAAATAATTATTTAACGTTTTAACGACGGAGCAAACGAACACCGCACGGAGCGGGAACGCGGGGCGAAAATGGGGATTTAACCCCCACTTCCACCCACTTTCTTCCATTTCTCTTTTTCTCTATCTCTCACCTCTCTATTTTCTCTCAACAAAACCCAAACCAAAAATCATCAAAATCGCAAAATAAACACCTCAAACGACCTCGGATCTTCAAGTCCCTTTACAATAAACGACCACCTCGCGACGATCTACACTTCTATCTTTCCGGAATTTCATTTCGGCGATTTGTAAGTTTCCGACACAACTCCGAAAACTCTCGTTTTTAAGATTTATAACTTGCTAGTTGTTTGTATAACCTTGTAATGTCCTAAAATGGGTTGGGTAAAAATATTAGGCCGATCGATGGCCGGAAAACGCGTTTTTGGAGTTGAAACTCCGATCAGACCCCGTACGTCGCATTTGGTCTGGAGCAGATGCGACGTAGCGACCTACGTCGCATTATATCCCCAACGTCGCATACAGCGACGCAGCCTATTACGTCGCATTGACTTGCGAACGTCGCACATAGCGACGCAGACCTTAACGTCGCAAAAACGAACCTACGTCGCATGAGCGACGTAGCACCCTACGTCGCTATTGACTTAGCACTGTTGACCTTAGCGACGTAACCCTTTACGTCGCAAAACTCTTACGTCGCAGCCTACGTCGCACAAAACAGAATCTTCACAACTCAAAATTTTCGAAGTCAAGTTACTGTAGCAATTCACTGTAGCAACAATATAATAACCTTTTGAACTATTGTTACAACCGTCACCAACGGGCCGTACGCGTTTTCAAAACATACTTCAAAATCAAACAAGTCGTTGTAACTTGTATCAATTTAAATCAAACAAGTCGTAGTAACTTGTAACAATACAATCAACCAAATCGGGGAAATTTGGATATTAAGTTAGACAAACAATTTCAATGGTAGTCTTTCGAGATACCAATACAATTAATAACAATTCAAGTGTCGTGGACACATTCAGGTTTCAAGTCTTTGGACACCAACACACTGCTAATTACTTCAAGTTTATTAAGTTAAACACATCAGGAATCAGGTGAGTTTCATAGCCCCATTTTCACTGCTTTTCAACTAGGGGTGTGATATTACTACTCGATTTTGTTTTACAAGTAGAACGCAAGTGACAAACTTCAAATACTACATGAGTTTCAAGCTAATCAATTTAAAGTCCTCCATAAGCATAGTCTCTAGTATTTTATAGCGTGAATGTTAGTATATGATATCATATGGGATTGACAATCCTCATCCGGGTTAGCAAGCACTAATCGGTCAAACGGATGTATTAGCATTTGGGAAGACGAGTGTTGATTAGGCACTCGTAGGAGGCAAATCATGTTAGGTTTCCTTAATTGGGCCTGACAAATCAGTTAAGCTCAGACTATGTGCTCATGGACAGTATAACTTTTATTTTGCTTAAGTGCATTTTAAATTCATTATAAATCTTGCGGTTCTGACAATTATACATTGACATACAAACCTGTGAGCTCACCAGCGTTTTCGCTGACCCATTTTAGTATGTATCACAGGTACCCAGCAGTAGGTTGACTGCACAAGCAGGGATTTCTAGCTCGAGTCAGCATACATACAATTAGAGATTGGACTGCATTATTATATTTTGTAAAAGTAATTATGCCATGTAATCTCTCAATTTCAGGAACCGAGCTAGTGCAATATTATTTTTGATGTAAACGTTAACTTTATTAATACAAGTTTAAAACGACGCATATAGTGGTCGTTCATTATTATCTTTGTGCTTTGTATATTGATTAGTGGCACCCAAATCAAGCTTCCGCAAATCATTAAATTTGGGGGTGTCACAAAAACAAAGGGTATGCGAAGTCGGCACGAAGAAATAAAAGGGGGCCGAACTTTGCTTTGGTTTTTAAAAAAGTCGGCCGAACTATATTGGTTTTCGCAGCGAGGATTTATGATCGACGTTTAAATTATATCGATAATAAATAATCGCAAAGCAAAAGATATGATATTGGCATATCTTAGGATAGTCTTAATGTTGATCAAAGGTTAGTTTTAATCTAGGATTAACTTAGACGTATACTTCTTTGGTATTGTATTCATTAGTTTATTGTAATTAATTGATTTATAAATAAATGATTTATTTATACCAAAGTATTTTTCTCCTATTCATATTTGTTTTCTGTTCGTTATTTTGTTCGTATTCATTCGTATCTTGATTATAATCTCAATGATTAGTTTACGAGGATTCCGCACTCGTATGCTAGTAATCAGATCCCGCGTACGCATCTATATATGCGTATCAACGACATGGGGACTTTAACAGTGTGCATATTAAATGATCATTAGATAACATTAACAAAGATTTGAATTATAGCTACAACAAATGAAATCGAAAGTCTTTAAGATTTTGATTAGTGGGTAGATATTTAATAAGTTATGTTTGGAGAAATATATCTTAATAAATATAGTTGAAATGGATTGATTAGAAATAGTTCTAGTTATATTCATATATCATGACCCGATTCCAAAACCATGAACTGTAGCATGTTAAGGTTGGATGACTCATTGAGATATGACGAGGCCTTCATGTTTTTCATATTTAGTATATTTTAGTATCCATGAATAAGGCAAGCTTATTCTAAAGTGTACGAGACATTATCCATAACCGCTTGTTGTTGTGGGAACTACAATAGGGAGATCGATTATAGTGAAAGATGGTATGTTACAGCTTTAAGAAGCAACTTATCATGCAGATAAGGTATTAATTTGTGATGCCTGATCACTAGCACTTAATGCGATTAAATGTTGGATTGACCCACATATTGAGTGAATACTTCGTGGACTATAGTCATGGGTATTCTCAATCGTGGCGCACTATCCTCTGACCTGAGCAGGCTAGATTTTCACATGTGAACCTAGTTGGTTTCTAATGAGATCTAACGGTGTTCGTAAATGAGCATCCATAACGGTTATTTGTTGGCTGAAGAAGAACACATGTTGTGATTTCTAGTTTAACTCGCAAGATGGGACTTTGCAACTCTTGTAAAAATGATGACACGCAAAAAGTCATGTTTTTGTGTGCCATTATCTCACCATTTTAGCCCAATTATTAATGAAAACACTTAAATATGAACTTAAACATCACATTTCATCATAAGGGCTAAAATATAGACGATGTTTCAAGAATCAACCAAAAAGACCTAAAAACGAGTAAAATAGAGCACAAACGATCATTGAATCCTCCGTTCACGCATTTAAGCACAATTTGATCTATACTTGGAATTTTGACCTCTAACTTATGTCATTTTCTTCGTTAGGAAATTACGAAACCGTGAGCGCGAGAATCACTCAAAACGGATAAACGACGAAGAAGTTACGCCCGAACGAAGAAACGAAGAACCGAAGAATCAGGATACGGGAGAGCTAGACCGTATACGGCCAAACTAGACCGTATACGGCCTAGCACAGACCGTATACGGCCTAGCTAGACCGTATACGGCCTAGCACAGCCGTATACGGCTTGTGTTCTCCCGTATTCACCCTACGTTCTCCCGTATACGCTCCAGTTCTCCCGTATTTGCCCTAGCTCAACCGTATCGTGCGTTTAGGCGATTAAAATCTGATTTTTATTCGGGTTTGCGATACGGTTGTGCGTTTGAAGTTTTGGATACGGTCTACGGATACGGTTGTGCGAGTTCTATATATAGAGGCTTCATTTCTTCATTTTGGAAAATAAACACACTATCCACACATTCAAGAATCACTCCAACAATCACTCTTTTACGTTTTTAATTTCTTAGTTTAGTTAGTAGATTTCTCTCTCTAGCACTACTCTTAGGAGTTAGAAGAGAAATATTAGGATATAATTAGTCGTAGATTAGTGGCTAGTTAGAAGGGGCAATATTGTAATATCGCTTGGCGCGTACTAGAAGTTCTGCTCGTGTAACGTTCAAGTTGTATTCAGCTACGCTCTTATTACGGTTATATCTATCCTTTATCTATTTCATTATGATGATTGTTATTACTGTTGTCATGCTAGATTTAGGATTGGTTGCCATGATTAGCGAGTAGTGATATTGCGTGTTTGCTATGATGTAGTTAGTCGTAAATTGGTTGGAATGATGCTATGAAAATTAGTGTTTTGATTCACTTTCTATTTATGATTTTAAACCTATCAAACTAATCGCCTTTCAACCAGTAAACGTGATTACGGCCTTAATGATGGGACGTCGCGAACCCCATCAAAGGTACTTAATTATCTGTGTCAAACATGAACATGGTCTGATTTGTTAATCGTGTAAATATCGCTTTCTAAGTGAACGCTAAGTACATCGTCATCGTGGAAATACTGCTTTCTAATCTGAACGCAAAGTACACTGTGATTATGGAAATATGGTTTTCTAACTGAACACCAAGTACACTGGAGCCGTGGAATTAATGCTTTCTATTCTGAACGCAAAGTACACTGTACCCGTGGAAATATGGTTTTCTAACTGAACGTGAATATTACACTGTTGACAAGTCAGGGATTTATTGGGACTTAAAAGTAAGGGCTGGTTTATATCATAGATGGATAATATTATGCTTAAATACAAACTTAGTTAAGTAGTCTGGGTTAGCCTTTGTGAAGCAATGTAAGGTACCGTAAGTCGGTTGATTACTCTGTATAGCGTCGACAACACCTCCGGTGTAGTTAATACGTGGAAGCCGAGGAAAAACCGCAGTTACTAAGCCTTGTGGAATAACGGTAAATCTGTGATCAGCAGAGCTGGTACCGACTAGGTCCTTGGTTCATCAATGGAAACACTTTCAGTGGAGTACAGTGTGGTAATCACGGAAAGAGTCGTCGCTATCAGTCTATGTGAATCACCGAATCATGACCCAACACCCAGACTCACTAAACCATCGATAGAAAGTAATCAAGCACACTCTATAAACTTGGTCTTAAATGCTTTGTTTAGATTAGGTATTATTGTGGGGTTAAGAAAGGTCGGACATCGAGTTGGTTTGTTACCTTATTCATGCACCCAGGGTTTCATCCCAGATAAGGGTCACTATACCTTCACCGGTTAGTGTTGTGGGCTGGATAAACTACTCCGATCAGAATCATGATAGCCTAGTCGCCCAGTGACATACTGATCGAGAACTCTATCAGTAGGGGGCTAGTGCTTACTCCACAGATACCTGAAATAAATAAAATACAAACCTTTAGAACACGTTTTCATACATCATACATCATTCCAATCAATAAGGCTACCGAAATCATAGCAAACACCCTCTCTAGATTATCTGCTATCTACATTTACTTTATCTGCTTTAAATTACATTTCCTGCCTAAGTATAAAAAAACCAAAAACAAAACCACCAATCAAAATCTTTTAAAACCCGCTAGATTGATAAGTACGCCTGTTTCGTCCACGATCCACAATACACTGACTCAGAGAACGACCCTAGGTCATCCTTGCTGCTATACACCAATAGTAACTAGGTATACTTAGGCCCCGAAAAAATACAAATTTTAAAACCCTCTTATCGCCGCTCTAAACGAGAGGTCCGCAACGACGCGAGTAAAATCGCGACCGACCGTTCGGGCGGCATCAAGTTTTTGGCGCCGCTGCCGGGGAGTCAGCCGTAAGATCTGAAGACGTTCCAGACGAATTTTTTCTTTCTAGTATCCCGTAGTTTAGTTTAGTTTTCAATTTTTCCTTGTTCCATTCGAAAATTCCTTCCCACAACACACAACGATATTTGACCCGATCATCCGGATTCGAATCTCTCACTTTCGTACCCGATCCTGAGACGATCATCTGAACGATCCGCAAGGAGAAACGCTTCCGCAACCGACAACCGATGGCTGCACGTGTCACGCTTGCCGATAGCACCAAACCATCAATTGAAGGTCGAGGTGGACCCATCAGCTATCCGGTCATCGACGGCGCGTCCTTCGAGCTTAAACATCATATCGTTCAGCTTATCAAGGAATTCTGCCAATTCCATGGTTTACTCCATGACGATCCTAACGCCCACATCAACCGATTCATTCAGACTACCAACTCGTATAAGCAGAACGGGGTTGATCAGGATATAGTCCGTCTATACCTATTCCCCTATTCGCTTACTCACCACGCTTTGACTTGGTTTGAGGGATTAGAGACCGGCTCTATCACCTCCTGGACGGATATGGCTACAAAATTCCTTACTAAGTACTTCCCTCCGGCTAAGCAAACCAAGTACAAGAATGACATTATGAACTTTCACCAAGCTCATGATGAATCTATCTACACAGCATGGGAGAGATACAAGAGTCTGTTAAACAAATGCCCTAACCACCTTATAGAGAAAACCAGCCAGCTGTGCACGTTTTACAACGGTCTCGCTCCAAACCATCGCACTACCCTTGACGCCGCTGCTCAGGGCAACTTCATGCAACTCATCGATGAGGAAGCTTGGAACTTGATCGAAAATATGACGATGCACCATCACGACTAGAACTCTGGTGAGCATTCCTCACCATCAGCACCGATTGCTGCACCCAATCCATTCCAGACCGAAGCTATCAAGTCTCTGACAGAGAAGATCGAGCACCTAACAAAGCAGATCGGCGAAATGAAGAAACCATCCCAGCACGCCCATCAAGTTAATGCATGCCAGAACTGTGCCAACCTCCCAACAGAAAGTTATAAGGTTGAGTACGAGGATCCTGCTGACGGAACGGTTTACTATGCTCAATTTCCAGCTCGCCAACAAAATCCACCTGGCTTCGCTCGAACCTCTCCGCCTAGGACTAGAGGCACCCAATACCCACCTAGAAACCAACCACCCTTTCAGCCCAACTACCAACCTAGGTACCCTTCTTACCAACAACAACCCCAACTCACCTATAACCAACCACTATCATTGACTGCACCCTACGCAGCTCAATCAACCGAACCCTCTAAAACTATAGTACCCATTACTAGTACGGATGATACCCTCACTAAGTTCATCCAAGGCCAGCACCAAATTAACCAAAAGACTAGCGCTAGGCAGGACTAAACCGACCTATTCATTAGGAACCAACTGGCCGTTCTCAAAAATCTTGAGACCCAGATAGGACAGCTAGCCCAACGTCTTGACTCTAGGCCTCAGGGTAATCTCCCTAGTAACACGGTACAGAACCCACACGTAGAAGAGGCCAAACAGATGAGTACTACAGACAAAAAGGTGGCACCGAGCCAACCTCCCACTCCTTCTCCGGTGAAGGAAGATACTCCTGTCCCGACGACAGTTGAGTCCCCATCTGTCCCTACACCACAAAGGGAAGTACGCATCCCGTTTCCCGGCCGTCTTAAGAAAGCCTATAAGGCTAACGACTTCCGTCTCGATGGAAAGTTCGTGGACACCGTGTCCCGAACCCCTTCCAGTTCAAAATACATCCTGAAACTCTTGTCAACCAAGGATAAGGTACCCGAAGTACCCAATGTCCCACTGAACGCGGAATGTTCAGCTCTTATAAAGAACTCTATCCCTGAGAAATTAGGTGATACTGGACGCTTTACCCTTCCCTGTTCGATCTATCACTCGGGCATGATACACTCTCTAGCCGACCTAGGAGCCAGTATCAACTTGATGCCCTATTCACTTTACACTAGATTGGAATTAGGACCCCTTAAACCGACCAAAATGAGTGTCCAGCTAGCTGACCAATCCATTAGACACCCTAAGGGAATAGCTGAGAACATCATGGTTCAAGTTGATAAGTTCCTATTTCCCACAGACTTTGTAGTGATGGACATTCAGGAGGATGTCCATATCCCTATCATCTTAGGAAGACCATTCTTGAACACCGCACGCACTATCATAGATGTTTATTCTCAGACTATCAGTCTTAGATCTCATGGAGAGACTATCACCTTCAAGATCGATCAAGCTGATCAGTCTATCACAGAGCATGCGGAGATATGTGCGATTTCGACAGGAAGAGTTACCACGGATGATGATTCTGAACCAGACGCCCCTATATCTGACGAGCCCATCACGATTACTTCCGACACTGAGGAAGAAGAGATAGAAGAGGAGACTGAGGAAGAAGAAGAGGAGATAGAAGAAGAAGAAGAGGAAGAGCCAGAGGAAGCTACACCGCCACACATTCCTGAGACACACCCTCCGACCGCAGAGATCATGCAGATAGACTATGCTTTAAACTACATCCCTCTGCCGGAGAGCGACTCAAAGGAACCTTCGATTGACCACTCCTTGGATGATGAGTCTCTACTTAAGCCACATATACCTCCTCGAGGGATTCCACCCCTTGACTCATCCAAGCCTCGATCACATTTCGAGCTTGGAGGTACATTTGGATCAGGTGATGATTCTGATTCCCAAGACGAGAGGGATATCGAGATGGACTCTTCCCAGCCAGTATCACAGATCACCGACGAGTCTCAGCCACTCACCGACGCTGTTGAGTTTCCAGACACTTCAGCATCCGAAAGTGACGAGGACGATATCGTTCTCATGGATGTTCCGATCGATACCCGCTCCATTCGCCTTCACCACACTCCAATCATTCTCCCTTCAGTCATTATCCCTCCTCCTACTACAGGAAATACCGAAATCCCAATCGTGTCTGAACCAGAAGAAATGCTTAGTGCTATTGAAGAACACGAGGAGGATTTCCAAACTCTGATTGCGATTATACGAGATTCTACTATTGAATACACGCAACGTCAGAGGGATATTATTGAGGACATTGAGACTGAATATGAGGTTTATCGAGCCAACTCCTACCTGAGTCCGCAACATCTAGTTAGTCGCATCAATGCCTTCGCCAACGACCTCGCAGGAGAATCATCAGACAATGATGAGCCTTTCCCCGATGAAGAGGAATTCTATGAAACACAGAAGACCACGTATGGCAGGGTGTATCAAGCATTTATCAGGTCCGCATTTCCATATTCACGCCAACAGATGGAGTTTCTCCAAAATTTCAGACACAACATGGATTATGCTACTGGGAATCCTGAAAACGAAGTAGATGTTCAGCTAATGGCGGATCTCAAGGGACTTCTAGATTCTATGGCCGATAATGATCACATTGACGAGTCCTCACCACACAGGTTTTTCATCAGCTGCACTATCGAGCATCATGCCCAGATAATTGTCGAAAAGTTAGAACACGTCAGTTCAGACGAGAGAGCACGTGCCATCCCTTCTTCTGTTCCAGAAGGTCTGACGGTTAACGTTGCATATTTCGTCTCTGAACGACTTAAAGACATTTTCGGTTCTATCCTATGGGAGCAGCCCAGACAGCTATTCCACAATGGGTTACGTGAGGTTTACAACAGGATGATTAACATCTTCCTGAAACCAGAGCTCACGTATACCGACCATCAGAAACAGCTGATCCAAGGCATATTCAGGTCCATTGAAGAACTAGGGCAGGACATCAGCAATGCCACTCATGAGGACATCCACCTACGCTTCTTCGGATTTATGGACACCCTACGGACAGATCGACCGGTGCGTGAGACTCTTGAGCACGATGGAGCCACCCTTGTGGACACTAATGGACCAATCTCCAAGGCAGTCCAAGATGCTATAATGGATCTTTTATACTTGCAAAGGACTGCTGAGGAGCATTTCCATACCTATCCTCTTCATGTGGCAAGAATCCCGAACATCACAGAAGTCGTCACACGACATTTTATGAGATTCTACCCACCGAACCCCAGGACACTTCCATTCCGCATCCCAAGTCCTGGGAGATCCTCTTCTGGCTGATCCAAGAGGAAAAGTCGAGCCCTCGACTCTAAATAGAAGCGCTTCTCGGGAGGCAACCCGTGCAATAAGTATCCTTAGTATTAGTATTAGTAGTATTAGCTTTAAAATTCCAAGAAGTGATATATCTCTGACTATCTTTCACACTTGGGTATACCAAATGCTTTCAAAACACCACTTCAGCTTTTACCACCTAATCCAGGAAAATAGGAATTAAATTTTATCAAGCCATGTGTTTCGAGCATTTGAGGTACTTGCGTGCTACTTTCACGCATTATGCTCGAACTCGTTTAAAAACACATGACTTAAAACTAATTTTGAATTAGAAAACATCTTTTCATCCTGGATTTAGGCACTTTCAGTAAAAAGCTATAACAAGAAGTCGGTAAAAATATACCCAACGTGTTCACACTTACGAGATATCTTCACAAGAGAGTGAATGAAGTGTAAAGATGGAGGACAAAGCTGTAAATTGTAAACTGCGCACGCCAAAGATCTACATGGAGCCGCCGCTAAAGAAGAATTCCTGTCAGGATCTCCTCTTCAGCGCATCTTCCAGAATTCCATCCTTCTACATTCGCTTCAATAGGGGAGTTCTCTCGTTCTCACTCTCGTTTTTGATATGATTGTTAGCTTTAAATTCTCATTAAAGTAGTCTATGCCATATCCCCAGCTTATCACTAAGTGTGGGATTCCAGCCCAAAACAAACACTTGATTAACATTTTCCGATATGTTCAAACTCTAAGTGTGGGATTTTTCTCAAATCCCAACTCAAGAGAACATTAGGGACAATGTTCCTCTAAGTGTGGGATAGCGGTATAGAATACCTTAGGTTTGCTTGTTTGATTCTTATTTCCAAAAGCAAACTCGGAAAATGTTCCTCAATTTGTTTAAAAAACTCACTTTTGCTAAAATTTTCAAAATTTTTGAGTTAAAATGTCTTAAGAAGGAGCATTTTCATATATGAGTAGGGTATTTTGGAAATTAAGAGTAAATAAGATAGGAATTTCTTAGGTCTAAAATGATAATCTAAAAAGGGCATCGCATGGCTAGGCACAAACAAACCCAAAAAACTTGCAGTGAGGTATCTTGAGCCAATATAAGCATTCATCTTTAATGCTTCACTATTCGTTTGTTTGAGTGTGCCGATGCATGCATCCGGAATTAGAACTTGCTCCTGGTATGCACTTCGAGACCACATTGGTAGAGTACCGTACGCGGTATAGGTGCAGTTAGATGACCTTGACATTCCTTAGGATTTAACCCATTTTTATCATATCTCTTCAAGCCCAAAACCCTTCCAACACTCATCTTTAGTGTTGATGATCCGCTTAGATAACCCTGTTGAGCCTTAAACCTTTTCGTTTCTTTCAAAACCCTTTAAATCTTAACCCATTTATTCCACACCCACCAAAACTTATCTTAGAAATTTTAAACTTGTGGAAAATGTCGTTTAAATGTCCTTTTTGCTTTCACTCCAAATCACAAATACTAGTGTTTACTCAAATTCTCTCGCGTGCGTTCCCTTGATAAAAATCAAAAGTTGAGAATTTATGGTGTGAAAAATTGACACCAAGTAAATGCAAAGTCATCAAAAGGATGAAAAAGATGAAAGAAAGAAAAGGATTTCAAATGGGCAAAAGAAAGAAACAAAATAAAATCCCTAGAAAAGCCCAAAAATAGAAACAAAAGAAAAAAAAAATAGAATAAAGCTAAGTGCTTCAAATCTCTCGAAAATTCCCGCTCTTATAAAAGTCATAAATTCCTTCGTGTATTTTCAAAAGATAGAAGTCAAAATAGCTATCTTCCCGTACTGTTATCCGTTTCCGTTTTCATTAAAAAGGTTGTTTAAATAATGTTTTTCAAAAGTTTAGAAGTCCTAAGATAAGCAAAACCCTTTATAACCACTAAAAATTTCCACTCATCCATACCCCGTAACCCTCACCTGCCATTACAACCCACTCTGAATGTCCTGAGATAGCTAGCACCGTCCTCACCTAAGTGGTGGAGATATGATTCTCGAGCAAGCCTATGACGATGGATGTTGCATGACTGGCTTATGAGCGATTTCGTTTGATTAGATTGATAGGTAACCCGAAACACTTTTTGAGTGAAATGAGTGACCACCTTGTGAGATCGCCTAGTCATGTATATTCCAAGATCGCGAGAATTGAAAGCATGCCTAAGAGAATCATTTTATGCCTCTGAAAGGAATACCTTACTTTCTCTTATTTCCAGGATATGTTACTTGTATATGAAGATGGTTGTTTTTGATATATTTTGACTCACCCCAAAAATAAACTCGTTTTTTCAAAATGTTTTTCCTAAAAGCAGGTGAGAATTTTGAGTTTTGCTTGAGGACAAGCAAAGTCTAAGTGTGGGATATTTGATGACACGCAAAAAGTCATGTTTTTGTGTGCCATTATCTCACCATTTTAGCCCAATTATTAATGAAAACACTTAAATATGAAATTAAACATCACATTTCATCATAAGGGCTAAAATATAGACGATGTTTCAAGAATCAACCAAAAAGACCTAAAAACGAGTAAAATAGAGCACAAACGATCATTGAATCCTCCGTTCACGCATTTAAGCACAATTTGATCTATACTTGGAATTTTGACCTCTAACTTATGTCATTTTCTTCGTTAGGAAATTACGAAACCGTGAGCGCGAGAATCACTCAAAACGGATAAACGACGAAGAAGTTACGCCCGAACGAAGAAACGAAGAACCGAAGAATCAGGATACGGGAGAGCTAGACCGTATACGGCCAAACTAGACCGTATACGGCCTAGCACAGACCGTATACGGCCTAGCTAGACCGTATACGGCCTAGCACAGCCGTATACGGCTTGTGTTCTCCCGTATTCACCCTACGTTCTCCCGTATACGCTCCAGTTCTCCCGTATTTGCCCTAGCTCAACCGTATCGTGCGTTTAGGCGATTAAAATCTGATTTTTATTCGGGTTTTCGATACGGTTGTGCGTTTGAAGTTTTGGATACGGTCTACGGATACGGTTGTGCGAGTTCTATATATAGAGGCTTCATTTCTTCATTTTGGAAAATAAACACACTATCCACACATTCAAGAATCACTCCAACAATCACTCTTTTACGTTTTTAATTTCTTAGTTTAGTTAGTAGATTTCTCTCTCTAGCACTACTCTTAGGAGTTAGAGGAGAAATATTAGGATATAATTAGTCGTAGATTAGCGGCTAGTTAGAAGGGGCAATATTGTAATATCGCTTGGCGCGTACTAGAAGTTCTGCTCGTGTAACGTTCAAGTTGTATTCAGCTACGCTCTTATTACGGTTATATCTATCCTTTATCTATTTCATTATGATGATTGTTATTACTGTTGTCATGCTAGATTTAGGATTGGTTGCCATGATTAGCGAGTAGTGATATTGCGTGTTTGCTATGATGTAGTTAGTCGTAAATTGGTTGGAATGATGCTATGAAAATTAGTGCTTTGATTCACTTTCTATTTATGATTTTAAACCTATCAAACTAATCGCCTTTCAACCAGTAAACGTGATTACGGCCTTAATGATGGGACGTCGCGAACCCCATCAAAGGTACTTAATTATCTGTGTCAAACATGAACATGGTCTGATTTGTTAATCGTGTAAATATCGCTTTCTAAGTGAACGCTAAGTACATCGTCATCGTGGAAATACTGCTTTCTAATCTGAACGCAAAGTACACTGTGATTATGGAAATATGGTTTTCTAACTGAACACCAAGTACACTAGAGCCGTGGAATTAATGCTTTCTATTCTGAATGCAATGTACACTGTACCCGTGGAAATATGGTTTTCTAACTGAACGTGAATATTACACTGTTGACAAGTCAGGGATTTATTGGGACTTAAAAGTAAGGGCTGGTTTATATCATAGATGGATAATATTATGCTTAAATACAAACTTAGTTAAGTAGTCTGGGTTAGCCTTTGTGAAGCAATGTAAGGTACCGTAAGTCGGTTGATTACTCTGTATAGCGTCGACAACACCTCCGGTGTAGTTAATACGTGGAAGCCGAGGAAAAACCGCAGTTACTAAGCCTTGTGGAATAACGGTAAATCTGTGATCAGCAGAGCTGGTACCGACTAGGTCCTTGGTTCATCAATGGAAACACTTTCAGTGGAGTACAGTGTGGTAATCACGGAAAGAGTCGTCGCTATCAGTCTATGTGAATCACCGAATCATGACCCAACACCCAGACTCACTAAACCATCGATAGAAAGTAATCAAGCACACTCTATAAACTTGGTCTTAAATGCTTTGTTTAGATTAGGTATTATTGTGGGGTTAAGAAAGGTCGGACATCGAGTTGGTTTGTTGCCTTATTCATGCACCCAGGGTTTCATCCCAGATAAGGGTCACTATACCTTCACCGGTTAGTGTTGTGGGCTGGATAAACTACTCCGATCAGAATCATGATAGCCTAGTCGCCCAGTGACATACTGATCGAGAACTCTATCAGTAGGGGGCTAGTGCTTACTCCACAGATACCTGAAATAAATAAAATACAAACCTTTAGAACACGTTTTCATACATCATACATCATTCCAATCAATAAGGCTACCGAAATCATAGCAAACACCCTCTCTAGATTATCTGCTATCTACATTTACTTTATCTGCTTTAAATTACATTTCCTGCCTAAGTATAAAAAAACCAAAAACAAAACCACCAATCAAAATCTTTTAAAACCCGCTAGATTGATAAGTACGCCTGTTTCGTCCACGATCCACAATACACTGACTCAGAGAACGACCCTAGGTCATCCTTGCTGCTATACACCAATAGTAACTAGGTATACTTAGGCCCCGCAAATACAAATTTTAAAACCCTCTGATCGCCGCTCTAAACGAGAGGTCCGCAACGACGCGAGTAAAATCGCGACCGACCGTTCGGGCGGCATCAAAAAACAAGAGAGATATCTCCTAGGCCGTCGATGATTTGGATTGAAGAAATGTATGGCCATACTCGAGTGAATAAGTCACTTGCTTAGTCGGTACAAATCTGTAATCGAAAATAGGAATTGAGTATTGTAAGGTTGATACGGTCCATGCCTTATACCCTAAAATATCTTAAGAAATTGCAAAAGGATATAGCCATACCCTCATTGTTTAAATTTTATTTCAGCTAGGTTGTAAAGCTACGAGGAGTGATTGCTTCATTGATTTGGTTAACCTAAGTGTCCTGGTAGGGACCGCCTTAGGTACATGATATTTTACTGATGCTAATATTTCGCACAAGTGGGAGTCTGAAAGATTATGTGCTTAATATTAACATAAATAAATGTCAAATCCAGCTTCACATGAACACCGCAGGGTCACACCGATGAGCACAACAGAACAAGTAGTGTGATACTATAAAAGATATTTGATATCGTTCATTTAGTTGAAATGAATTAATTGGTCGAATGTAATTGAGACATTTATTATTATAAATAATTAAGTGTAATTATTTATTTAATAAAAGGATTTATTTATAATTAGTTTTATAAATAAACTAACTAGTTTAATTAATATTAAACTACAAGGTTTCAATTGTAAATTGTTAACTTTGGGATTAGTTTAATAAGTAATTAAATTAGAGGGACTGTAGGTGTAAACTTAAGTAAACTTGTTGAACAAGTTTGTTGTACCTATAAATAGAGGGTTAGGGTTTATGTTTTTTAGTTGCTCAATACCCTAACAAAACCCCTCTCCTCTCCCTCTCCCTCTTGCCGTCGACCGGCCCTCCACCCAAGCCGACCGAAAGTCGGCCAACCCTTATTGGGGTTTGTGAGTTCGTGATTTGATCGCGTTCTTGGTTTGGGTGTTTATTATACACTTTAGGATACTACCATCCGTTCAACTGTGAATCAAAGGTGGATACCTAACGTATCCCTAGCTAGTCGATTTCAAGAAGAAGAACAGAAGTTCAAGATAAGTCCACTCGTACTTTGGCAACGAGTTGAAGTTTAGAGTTCTTGCCGAGCACTCGATGTAAGAACATTTCTTCTTAACTATTTGATTATATGTAATTAAATGCTATACATGTTTTATTAAGAAAATTATAGATCTTGGTTAAGGGTTATATTTAATAGGATTAAATGATTTTCACAAGCTTCCGCATATTAATTGTATTAAACTGTTAATAAAGATTAAATTTTGTAACGTACAATTATCTTAAAAACCCTTCATATATATATACATATACGCCCACACAACAACAAACTATACGAATATATATATATATATATATATATATATATATATATATATATATATATATATATATATATATATATATATATACATACATATGCAGATAAATATAATCTAAACTTATGTATTTATACATATACAACATACTAAAATATATACATATAGTTATACGACGACTTTATCTATGTATATATATATGCAACAAGACTAAGCGATATATATATATATATATATACATACGCGTAACAAATGACACAACTCGAGAAATACAAATGATTTTCAGAATATCATCACCAACGAATCGTACACTTTTCAACTCAAACGATCTTTCAAAACGATTGAATCATTAACATAATTTGACAAACCGTCAAGTACTTATGTTAATACATCTCTTGCGTTTAGGACGTTAAGAGGCTCTACCTGGACGACGTTTACTACAATATGCTAGTTATCACATCACAGCATCTAAAGTGAGTTCACAGCCCCTACTTTTACTGTTTTACTACTTTCAACTTAGGGGTGAAAAACATAGCAATTGTTTAGCTTCTACATGCAACCACTATTTATAAATGCTTTAATCTTTTATACAATTATTTATGAAATAACTTTTCATATTACTTTGGGAACATGACAACGAATCTTGGTACGGACCTAGGTTTACGTGAGGTAGTTGTAGTGCACAAAAGTCCCAGTGCTTGCAACCTATAACCATTAGCTAGGTGACTCTAGCCACTGAATATACATATAGTACTATCGAGTTGACAGCCCTCCCCCTATTATTAATTGTTGGTCGCGCCAACCGCACGACGGCAGTCGTAATGAAGAGCGTATATTTACACTGTTACTGAGGCAAAACTATACATAAGTCGTGGATTGGTTATAGCACTAGGGGTCGTTACCTTACTCTTAAGGTTTAGCTCACCTTTTGAGGGGTCATCGTCTATGTCTTCCCACCAAACTTAATAGGAAGTGTTTTCCTACAAACAACTATTTAGGAAATGTTATTCCTTGATTGGATTAACTTGTATTTCCTACTAGTAACTAATTAGGAAATGTTTTCTTAATTGAATTAACTTGTGTTTCCTACAAAACAACGAATTGGAAATGTCTTTCCACTATTATTATTAAATGAGATCTAACGATTTATAAACAACTTGGTTTATAATACTATATATAAAACCTGTGAATTCACTCAACAACCATGTTGACGTTTTTACTATGTTTTTCAGGAAATTAGCAAGTAAGTAAGATCTGCATGCATTCAGGAATGGACAACCCTTAAAGTATTAGGATGCCACCTCATTTTGGGACGAATGGGATTTCATCTGTATAACTACAAATTATTGGAGTCATACTCATGAAATCTACTTCTGAATTATGTATTTCTATGATACTACTGTTTCAAACAATACTACTACTGTTACGACTTTTCTAAGTTGTAACCTTTTGTAATAATTATTAACCTTGGCATCCTAATACATTATGTTCTGCAATAACCATATGCTCTTTGGATGTATATTTGTTGAAACTGCTCGCGCCCCGCCACGTCACCAGCTTCCGCACTTACTTAAACTAATCGTAGATTACCGTCTGACGGGGTGTGACACAATCTCTTCTTCTAAAGGTGGTTCTTCAACTGTTTTGAGATAATTGAAAAAATGTCAAAGATACCCTTCAAAGTTCCAAACACAAATAAAAGAAAAAAGTTGTTCTCACATGACATGGGGTACTTTAAGAAAAGAAGTTGCTTTCGGTTAGCGGTGACATGGTAACCACCCACATTGGTAACGACAACACACTTCATAAACTGGCTCTCTATCAATAAACTGAATGCACACAGTAGACGAGCACCGTCAAATAGTCTGCAAATGACAAACAAAATGACATACATAAAACATAATGGTAAATTCCATACGGGGATCACATGGCTAGTGGTAAACACCGAGCAAATTGCAAGACCATCTCTATCACAAACTTCAAGTTTCTGATTATACTTATAGCTGAAAGCAGTAGCAACGCACTCCTAAAGCTGTGACAAATAAACAGATACATGTCATCAGTAAATACTGAAAAGAAACTTGGTGCAGTCATACCTATAGAAGGAACCTGATGTGTCTCGAACAGAAGTTCAGCCAAATGTACTACGCGAGTGCCAATGTTCTCCCACGATCACTCACCTGCTAAGTGCTAACAATGGATTCATCTATAAAATTTCAGGAATGATCTTAAAACTTCAATGAGCCAAAATTACAAAACAAGGCACAAAATAGACACTCATTTGATGAGTTATTTAAATCTCTAATAGATACATATTACCAAAAGAATTTGTTGATAAACCAGAGGAGCATATCCAACAATAAAGAATTTGATTATTAAGAAATTAATCTCCCTTAATACCACATTGGCAAATTATATAACACATAAATAAATTGTTCGATGATTGAAATTGTTTTATCATTTCAATATGTACATGTTCTGTCCCTTACTTTGTCACGTACAGAAGCGCCAGGTTTAGAGAATCATTCATATTCATATTCATCTTCTTCTTCATATTCATCTTTTTAGGCGTGCACAATTTTCTCCCGATTATGTTGACCTTCTGTATGTGCATTAGAGGAGTAATTAATGAATTTAATTTAAGTAAAATAAATCCCAAATTCAAATTAGATCAAACTTAATTCATTTCTAATCAAACTAGTGTTTTTTTTTAATTAATTAGGACGGGTTTTTTTTCTTTTTTAAATAAGGTGAATGACAAACTATGGTGTTTTAGTAATAATTAAGTAATAAGAAGGGTTAAATATTGGCAAATCAAATTAGTAATCTTTGATCAATGGACTTAATTAAGTTTTCTTTGTCATTGAATGGTCAAGATTAGCCCATTGAAAACTATTTGTTTTTTGATTATGCTAAATATTGAAGTGTGTATTTACGAGTTATGGTAACGCAATTCCACTTTTAACAATCCAACTTAAAGAAAATTTGCAAAAAAAACAAGAGCTCAAGTAGATTTAACCAATTACGTCACTATATATGTGTCTATCTATGCTTGCTTGCGAATACAAACACCACGCATATATGATTCTAATCGGGGAGTTTAAAAGCTTACTTAGTAGTTAAGAAAACTAATAATTTGTTTTATTTTTATCATAAAATCATATATGAACTAAGTTTGGGCATTAAAAATTACTTGTATATAAATAAAAAAAACTAGCGAGTTGAGTTTGAGTTATTCGGAAACATTTTAAGTCAAGTTCAAGCAGTCATCTTACATAAATTATCGTGAGTCGAGTTCGAACTTATTCTGTATGAGTTGAACTGAAATCACCACCTACATGAGAACTTATTTGCCAGGGTTTTCATGTTCAAAATCGGATATCCGAAAATTCGGATAGTGAATTATGGTATCCGATATCCGTATCCGATATCCGTATCCGAAATTTCGGATATCCGAAAGGTTATCCGAAATTTCGGATACGGATATCGAATAATCCGTAATATTCGAAGAAAAAGAGATCGAGAATCTGCAGTATAAAATGATAAAAAGATTGAGAAATAGAACTTGAAAACAACAAAACGTTGGCCAATAATTCATCTCTATACTTATTATAATCGACTTATACAACTATAATATTGGTCCGTATATTTATGTTGCTAAATGTAGCGGGATATCCTGGTAAAAAGATGTAGTGGGATATTTACGAGATTCGAGTAGGAAAACTTGATTTGAAATTTTGAATCAATTTTGGCAACAATACTTGCATTCTATAATATTGAATTGAAATAATACTTACTGGCTACAGCAGATCGATGAGCATGTGTATATATTTATATATAATATTTAGCAATAAGCACTTCGATGAGATAGAAACAAAGATACCAACTCAATTTAGTGTAGGCGCGAATGAGGGGTGTTTGGCTTAGATTATGCTTTTTAGCTTTTACGTTATCTAAAAGCTAGAAAAATGGAGCTTTTGGCTTTTTAGTTTTTTAACCCCTAAATTTCAAAAAGCCCTCCCTGAAAAGCTCATCCAAACACCTGCAAAAGAGCTTTTTAGTTGTAACATAACACAAAAGCTAAAAACCCCCCTTAAAAAGCCAGGCCAAACACCCAGATTTGCGCTCCTACGAAGTCGGCTGTTCAATGATAATGGTATCAAATGAAAGGTGAATTTAGAGTTAATTTAAGTACGAGAGCGCGGTGAGGGTTTGGTTCACATACCATTTAGTAATTTGGGGCCAGAAAAACATAAAATATATATAACATTTATCCGAAATTTCTAAAAATTGGTATCCGAATCCGAAAATTCGGATATCATAAATTCGGGTATCCGAATTTTCGGATAATTTCGGATCGGATTTTCGCATATTTGGATTTCGGATTTGAATACGAATATTTTTGAACACTCCTAGTTTTCATTAGCTCTTTACCCGAAAACTTATTCTATATTTCTGTATGAGTTGAATTGGGCTCGTAGCTTGATGGATTTGAAATTTTGAATACTAGCCGAAAGCCTGGAAGTATTGAAAATTTGAACTGAAAGTGGGCTGCTTGCAATTGGTCTAGTAGTGGAGTAGGTTGCTTGGTTCATTTGTGGGCCGCGCCTTAAGAGCTGGCTAATACCAATTACCAAAGGCTTTTAATGTTTTCAATTATGGGCCGGCCTAAAAGGCTAAAATTGTCGAGCAGTTTATCTATTTTTAACGAGTTAGATAACGAACTCATTTTATTATTAAAATGTAGGTAACGAACTTTCAAATTTTGTGTCGAGTTAGGTAATATGTATTACGTGGCGTTATTAAAATTGTTTTGCGTGACATTACGGTAATATGCAACGTAATACATATTACCTAACTCGAAACAAGTTCGCTACCTACATTATCAATAAAATAGGTTTGTTATCTAAGTCGGTACAAAAGTGAAAGTTCGTTGCCGATCTACGACTTTAACTCTTTCCCAAATATGTTTGTACTTTTGAATCAATTCCATATATATTGACTGATGATGAATTTAGTTTAAGTGTGGCAAACTTTTAGACTAAATTATGTTATTACGATGTCAACAAATATAAGTCCCTTTTACGTATAACTAAGGTGTTTGGCCCCACTTCGCTTGGGCGATAAAATTCTATTTACATGATGTTTATTTGTATATTATATCTTAGATCATTCCAAACAGCAAATTAACGTATCAGTTTGTGTTAAAGCAGTGCCACATCAGCACTTTTCGAAACTGACACAAAACTGTCAACCATGGAACATCGCTCACCATTATATATTTAATTCTATACACTAAACAAAAAAAAGACATTTTATTTATTCGCAAAGGCCCACACCACAATGTCACTTCTTCGGTAAACCGACGTTCCAAAAAACTGACGCCAACTGATGGCTTGGTGCCAATGACATCAGTATTTGTGATGCATCAGTTTGGAGAACCGAAGTCCCCGTTGGAACCGGGCTTATAAGGATATGGATAATTCAAAAGGAATTAATCAAAAAAGATTTAATTTAAAAGAACATAATAATGTCTACATACTTTCAATCTCCTGTATGGATCCTAAATTAAAAGGTCAAAATACTTTTTAAACAAAAAAATTAACTATAATCGAAACTTATTCTAAGATTAATAAAATCGAAGTTAATAGATAAAAGAGTAAATTATTTAAATGGTCCATGTGGTTTTCAATTTGTTCCATAGGTCGTCCTTCAATTCCAAAAATTATTTAAATCGTCCTTGTGCTTTTCAATTTTGTTCAACGATAGTCCAAAATGGACTACTGGTGAACAAAACTTTCCGAAAATAAATTATTTAAATAGTCCATTTTAGACTATCGTTGAACAAAATTGAAAACCACATGGACGATTTAAATAATTTTTGAAAGTGAGGGACGACCTATAGAACAAATTGAAAACCACATGAACGATTTAAATAATTTACTCTAGATAAAAACATCTTTTATCTTCAATTGAAGAAACTTTTTAAAAGTTTGTGTTCAACACTTCTTCGTTGACATGGTGTAACCAACAATTTTTAAGATATTTTTCATACTTCTATATATAAATCCATTTAAGTTTTTAAAAGAATTGTAAATATTTAACATTGATTACAGTTAGTAGTTTCGATACATATATCATTTGATTCACTCATTTAATTTGTAAAAAATTAAACAAATGGTTAATAAAAAGAATTTCAAATCAATATTCAAATTATACATATATAATTTGATTCACATACTTAATTTGTAAAAAGTTAAACAAATGATTAATAAAAAGAATTTCAAATCGAATTTTAGAGTTTTTAAAGAAGATATATCAAACTAATGATTTACAAAATTAGAGTTCATTATTATATAAATTATAAAAAAGGTAGAGTAATTTTAGACTATACTAAAAATAATCATAAAGGGGAAAAGTGATTCTTTCTTGAATTTAGCTATTAAAAAAGTTTTTAAAAAAGTGCTACAATATGGATTTGAATGTAGGTCACTAATGAAAGATACTACTCCATCCGTTTCAATTTTACTGTCCATCTTTCCTTCTTGGAATGTCTCAAAGTAATTGTTCACTTTCAATTTTAACCAATCAGAAAGCAGCTAAGTTAAAAAAAAGAAAAATCTTATTAGTCAGTACGGTAATCAGTGCACTTTTCTTAAAATTTGTACATATTGAAAGGTTATTAAATTGGGACGGAGGAAATAAATATTTTATGCAATATATTATATGTTTTTACACTTCAATTAACAATATACATTATTTTTGTTGAGATGTATAATTATAAACTTTATATGACACGTGTGTATAATGCGTATAAAAGCTACTAAGTAAGGTATAATGATGCCAAGAGCTTCCAGCTCAAGTGGCACAAGGTGTTTCACCATGACCTCAAGGTCATGGGTTCGAACCCGGATGTGAGCAAAATGCTCTCCGGGATGGAGACAGGGGTTTTCTCTCGAAATATTCGGGTTTCCCCTGGAATTGGTGATGGGTATATGAAGAGGCAATGCCACTGAGCCCAATACTGCCTTTCAAAAAAAAGTAAGGTATAATGATAGCAATTACAAATAAAATTGGGACAAATGAATTTAGTACAATACAATTAAATCGGAGTAATAAAACAAAATAAATAGATAAATAAAAAACAAAGCAAGCAACCAAAAAAATAAGAAGAAAATGAATAGTTAGACTAAGAATCAAACCTCCAACTTTTAAAGAAATAGGTAGAGTCACCACCTTTACCCTACCTTTGTATTTGTTTACCTTGCATCGAATAGTATAGTACTCCTCCGTCCCAAAATGATTGTCACTAGACAAGAAACACACAGTTTAAGAAAAATGCATTTATTACTGTTGACTAACAATAGAATTTCAACTTTACAATTTTCAAGTATTTTGATTGGTTGATTTTGAAATTGGGCAATAATTTTGGGACAAATAACAATAGTAAGGTGGACAAACAATTTGGGACGGAGGGAGTATATATGTAGTGTAGTACCAAAATACACATTATCAAACAACGAAAAGAAGAAAGTTGAAAGTATCGAACCTGCACCCTTTTATCATAATTGTTAAAGTTGGAGGGCGCGAACCAACAGGCTAAAGGTTTTTGTTTTTAATAATTGTTAGTTTTTTCATTTTATATATATAAATGATATACTAAATTTCACATTAAAAAAAAAAAGTAATGTTCACCATGTCTAAATCTCTTATATATATTATAAGAAAGTGGTACTAGAGTTGCCATTATAGATCTAGACCCATATAATTAGGGTATTGTTAATGACAGCACTAAAGGCTTTCAATAATGTGCATCAATTAGTTGTATTCAAGTGATATTTATGGGGGATCAACTAAAATTCAGGGGGTCAGAGAGTTTATTATGGTATAAGTACTAATATGTTGAGTACAAAGTATCGTCATGGAGTTGACCATGTATGGGATTTGATACTATCGAAACTTCCTCTTGGACCACCATATTATCCGAAGACATGCCTAACGCCGCACTGAGATTATATCGTTGAGTTTTATAATTGGTTTTGGTGATTGTTTTGACATTCTTGATTAAGGCCAGCTCATCGAGTTTTGACATATATATATATATATATATATATATATATATATATATATATATATATTGTCTTCTCAGACAAGGTGTTTCTGTTGATATAGTATCGATACAACTATCGCTTTGGGCGTCGGCATTATTCGAATCTTTATCACCCTTTATTGGAAAACAGGTCTATTTGCAATATGGCTTTGTATTACTTCTACTCAAAGCTTCTTTTTTTTTTCCCATTATAATTATAAATATTGTTATACTTATTATGGAGCAATGTTTTCAAATTAACATATTACAATTACTTTAATTTTATAAGTAAGTATAACTAAATGAAACTTTCGGGCCAATACATCAACAAACATATAATTGAAATATTCTTAAATGTTTTATTTTTGTTTATTCAATTTTATGATTACATAGAATAATAACATATGACTTTGATAAAACTTTCATCACTAGAAAGGAGTTACACATACACAAACAATTCACATAGTGAAAAACATATACAAGACAATATATGGATTAATAAAACATCACTTGCGTGTGTAAAATTTAAAGGATGGTTAAATTTGACAATTATGTCTAATGTACTAATAATTGAATTTATAACTTCATAATCTATCCCCTCGCAACGGCAAATAGACATGCTGAACTTGTGGAGGTAGAAATGAAAAGGCAACGTGTGGCCAACTTCGTTTGTAACACGTCATTCTTTAACGTATGAATTCATTTGTAGTTATTAGTCAAATATATTTTAATTTATACAGAGAAAGGAGGATAAGGGGAGGAAATTTTGTGCTATCTTTTACTTTTTTAGTTATTAAGCTCTAGATTCTCTGCCATCCAAATTCGATTGTGATTATGCCTATGTAAGTTTTACTCTTTCTAATACATATTAGCCGACAAGTTATCCGCGCAATGCATCAGAATGATAATTAAAAATAGTAATAGAAAAGTGGTAAGTCGTTCCACCATCCGGTTCCTAATTTATGTTATCGTACAAATATCTCATAACATACATTAAAACATACAACTATTTTCACTAAAGACGTGACATTAATGTGTGAACATTAAATTGCTAAGATGATATTCCCAGACTAATCAATAACACATAAAACATATTCATTATTTTCACACAACAAAAGTCTTGCAATTCCTAAGTCTACCCTAAAGTTATCCACTAAAACGTATCACCTGCAATTAAAAATATACATGCAATGGCAACACTAAGAATATTTTCAACTTAAAAATTATCCACTAAAGTTAATATAAACCTTTGTTTTAATTCATAAAATAGCCCGCAAATTTTGCGGGTTATAATCTAATTGTTATTAATGATAATATCCAAATCTAGGAGGGAAGATCTATTTTTTATTATATATAAAATCATAGGAGAATAATAGTCGTTAGATGAAGATTAACAATAAAGATCTAACCCTTAATTTAATTAATGACATACCTAATCTCACTTTTTGTACGATTAAAAACTAATATACCATTCTATATTTACAATATAAATCATTTGTTTATTACTTAATTGTAGATAACCCCTTCAAAGTTCAAATATTATAGAAAAATTTTAATTTAATAACCATTTCATCAATTCTTGTATAATTTAAACTCTTCATGTAAAGTGGTGAATTTTTTGTAATTGCAAAATAATGTATTGTGTTTTTTCTTTTCTTTTTTTTTTAAAAAAAAATAAAGAATATTGAATATTGAATATTCTTTATTTTTTTTTAAAAAAAAAAGAAAAAACACAATACATTATTTTGCAATTACAAAAAATTCACCACTTTACTCCATCACCCAGTGAACTAAATTCCTATATGATCTTCTTTTTTTAATTCTTTTATCAATTTCTAATTTCTAATTCTTGGATCAATGAGTAAAATCTGAATTCTGAATTTATAATAAAGACGCTTTGTGAATATAATAAATCATTGTGTAATTTTCAATTTAAATTTCAATTACGATTTCAATAAGCCTTCTTTATATGGTGGTCTCCACGATTATCTTTCATACAATGAATTTTCAGGACACCTTCCTGGGTGCAATTGATATTCTTGATTGATTCGTGCATTCGCTCCGTAACCTAATATCTGATTTATGATAAAGACGCGTTCCGGAAACAATAAATATTACGTAATTTATGATTTACATTTCAATTTCGATTTCAATAAGCCATTACTATGTGAAACAAGTTTTGTGATGATTAATTTGTATTTTTGTATATGGCTACTGGTATATGATATCGCGCAATAAGTCACGTTTTTACTATTGACAATCTCCTTCATTTAAAACCCTAAATAAGAAAATTAGTTCAAATATTGCATTTAATTGTGTTATTTTGTCAAGTAGGTTAAAATAAGTACGTAAAAGAAAAATTAAGTAAAACGGAAGAAAAACGAAGATTCTACGCCCGTTTTAAGATAGAAGAGTTTTCTTTACCAAACTTTCCCGAGCTAGAAGACTCATCTCAAAGATATTTTAGAATCAAAGTCTTTGTTGGGAAAAAAAAAAAAGATATGAAGCAAAACGTTAACCGAACGGAGCTCGAAAAACACATCAGCCGGAACCGGCCGGCAATCTGGTTACCAGCCGAAATTGGCCTAAACCAGCCAGAACAGGCCACATGTACAAGTGTGAACCCCACTAACTCGCACCTAACAAGAACCGGTCTAAACCGACAGGAACTAGCCTGCTACTAGCTGGAACCGGCATGCAGCAAGCTGAAACCGGCCGGTGGTCAGCCAGAACCCCGAACCCCTTCACTTTTCGGGTTTTACCCTTCTTCGCTAACGTGAGCCATTCTCGTTGTCGTGCACCATTTTTCAACTATAAATACACCCACACATTCACAATTAAAAAACACATATTAACACACCCACTCAATTTCAAATTTTTCTCTCTACTTCTCCTCTATAGATTAAGTCTATCTATTTATTAGCTTAGCTAATAATTAATTTGAAAATGTTAAGTAGTTTCTTACGGAGGTGCTCCGGGACGCATTTTTATCTATAGCTATTGTACGCTATTCAGGTTTCAATCTATCCATTTGTATTATTTAAATATGCTTGTCTATTATTTTTAATATTTAAATATGCATGCTAGAATTAGCATCTTAAGCTAAGTAACTCAATTGTCTGCTATGATTGTCGTTTAGGGGTTTAAAATAAGTATGTAATTAAATGTATTGTTACATAGTTTCGGATAAATTAATTTACAAATAGATGTAGGAATTAAATCTTGATCGATTATCTACCCAACTAATGTTGTGACTCAAAACCTTATCCAAAAATGAACATAGCTAACTCATTGGATATGAGTCACTTAGTTATACTATATTAGATTGAATCATTGAGCTCGACATGGCCAATGTTCTCTAAACTGAAACAACTTCTAAGATACACGGAATATGGGAATAGAGGTAGATTAAGATTAAATTCACACAGAGAATACTTTTGAGAGAACTTTTGGAGTATCCTCGACCTAGTTAATACATTCACTCGTTAAAACAAAATGAATACTATCCCGACTTTCTTACTGCATGTTCTTGTTTGATTGATGCCTTAAGATTGCCATGCTAGTATTCTAATGAACGTATTGCTTAGGTTGCTGGTCATTAGATAATTTATCCCTAATACTTAGCATACTTGAGTAGTGTTGATAATTTGTGTGAATAAGTGATGACGTGTTATCCAACCGCCTAGACAAAGTTAGTCTAACTTATTCCGTTGGGGGTAAAACCCATTCATGAGACTCTTCATTCAACAAACCATGTCATGATACAGACGTCTTTGATGACTGAGAATAAGGAGTAGGATTTGAGATTAACTGTTGGGTAATATGGTCGTACATTTGAAAGAACTTTCGATGTACGTGTTAATTTACTCCTGCCATCCAAGTGACAGTCCGTCTGCCTGACCGTGGACACCTTCGCTTCAGTTAGATGGAAGGATCCCAGGAATAACTCACTTTGAACTATGAACTCGTCTTCACTAGAACTTTTCATATCTATTAACTCTATCCCTAAATTGCATCATAGTAGGCAATCGCTTAAACTGCTAAACGTCCGAAGTAACCTCCACTTTCTTTTTCTTTTTTTCTATTTTGACATAATTAAGAAAAAAAAACCAAAACAAAACCATCTAAATTTTATTCTATCTAGACTTATTAAAGTTTCTAGATTTCCTATTTTCAATTGCTACGCTTCAAAGAACGATCCTACGTTATACTTACCATTTGCTAGTCCCCCTAGATTAGCGATCTTAATAAACATAGGCCCCAACTATTATAAATAAAAAACCTCACCCACAGTTTGTTGTACCCGCACTCTGTCGCCACAACATGACAGTTTGGTCGGAAGGGGCACCAAGCTTTTGACCACCGACGGTAGGAACGGCAACAGTATTAGTTTTTTTTTCCAATTTTCTATAGTATGCACGGCTATCTGTATTACAATGAACTTCTTGGACACCTCCTTCTAGGGTGTCTCTTGTTGGATCAATGAGCTAAACTTACAAATGTGTGTGCCTTGTCTTTAAGGAGCAATACTCATCATTTATTAACTTTGTAACTGTATGTGCCTAGCCTAACATGGTCTTCATGATTTACTATGAAGTGGGTATCTTGCACAAGAGTACTCAATGCATGGACACTTTACATGAAAGAATGATGTGTTTAGCTTAGGTAGTAAGGGATTATCATTGGAAGGCTTAATTTTGACTTACCTTTAGATGGAGATTAAGTATATATAGGTATCTTCTTGAGTTAGCTTTGGTCCCGAGTTTACTCTTTAGATTATAAAGTCAAAAAGGGTAAATTTTGTTTGGCAAAGAATGATAACACTCTTATTGATTATGGTTATGATACAAGAAAGGTTGATCATATCACATGATTTCCAATAGAAGTATAATAAAATTTTGATATGAACTTCTAATCTCAAAATATCAAGTTTTTGGCTTTTGTTTTTGAAAGTCCCTGAATCACTATTGATTAGTGATTTGGAATCGCGATAAGTAAAGTTTAATTGTAGAAGGGGGGGGGGGGGGGGGGGGGGGTTTAATACAATTAAAAACTATTTCTGATTATATGTGAGTTAATTATTCAAGTTTTTAATCGTAAGTAATGAACATGTAAGAATAGAGTATAGCAAACGAATACAACTATTAAGTAAAGAAGTAATAGTAGCTGAACTGTGACTTTTATTGATTATAAAACTCACTAAGTATTGATTGCGGAATGGAATAGCAAAGCTAAACCAAATCAAATACTTAAGCTAATCTATTACAAATACGAAGAACAGTTGCTGACAAACAAGCAAACCGTTTTCTCGCTGATCGTTGATACGTGCTTAGACTAACTACTCACTGAACAAACAAGTGATTAACACGTACAACAACTAGTTTCTAAGTACAACGTACTGCTCTATTTATAGTATAAATGTCCCGTAAATATCTCCTACAAAATAGGATCTGGAATGACACGTGTCGTTGCTTGATTGGCTTGATCTCCTTCTAACCGACATTCTTTGGGTCCCAATTCTGTTACCGTGAATATCTCTTTTACCTTAACACAAATCACTTGCTGCCACGTAATTCCTCAGATATTTTGAGTACGAGGAACACTTGCTGATGTATAATTGATGAGCAACTTGTACTTGTATAAAGAAACTTTATTCAATAGGGTTACTGAAGATGTAGTAAATCTCCTCACTCACTGCGAGCTAACATGCTCTTGAAGAGTGACTTGATTAACTAATCTTCAGCAACATTCCTTTATTGGGGGCAGTGACTTTTACCATTTATTCTTAAAAGATGTAGAACTCTCGTTGTTAATATTAGAATCAGCGACACACAGAGTTGAGTTTTAATCTGCTTCAGCACATCAATATTCTTGTGTAGAATGAATAGCGAACAGCGAGTACTATCTTTTAGCAACAACAGCTTTGACTTAATCATTTCCTTCATCGAGTTTATTATTATTGAGTTGGTCAGCGACCAGTGACTCACCAATCTCCCCCTAAATGATTGTGATCAAAGCTCCCTAGACAAACTTGTTGCTGTAAGAATTGATAGTCAGTGTTTAAAGATTAAACATTTAGTGACTTGTACTTGTGATCCATTCATTTATCTTTTTGAATTCTTTTGACACGATCTGAGCTTTGCACTTTGGTTTTCTCAAAAATGATTATATACTATAAAACTGTAAATAGCGAACATTACATTTATGATCAGTTACAGTTTACTAACTTTACAAGAGTAATTATAAATCTCTCCATATCTCCTCATCTTTAACCAATCCAAGCTCATCAGCAAGCTCATACTTCTCTGTGGAGGGCAGGAATCTGAATTGTCTAGCCAAGCCTTCTTCAAGTATAGCTTTCCTCATGAGTGAGTTTTTGGGAAGCATACTGGCTGATCTAATTAGATGAACTAGCTGCTCATGATCAATCTTTTCTAGCTCAGCCTCTCTTTGAAATCTTAAGGCACCATTGAAGTCTTTGTAGATAAGGCCTTTCTCTCCTTCAGTAACCTCAGTGTCCTCAACTCTAGGCACACCATCAGGGATTGTTAGTCACTTTGACCTTGTAGATGAATCGCAACTGATTGAATAGCAGAAATCAACAATCACTTGTTTTGAACGTGAATTAAACAAACACAAGAATATAAACAATGTTTCTGTTTATTGATTAACAAAAACAAACGATTAAGCACCAAAACAATCACTCTCTCAGACTCTCTCTGAACTCGTTCCTCACACTAAAATGAACGATTAGCTACAAATGAAACCCTAAACACACTTATATAGTCTGTGACCTGCGACACTAACTTGACCGCCTAATGCGACACTTGCCTAGTGTCGCATATGCGACACTGACTAAGTGTCGCAAGACATAATTTAAATACAATTTTCAAGATAATTAAACTATACAAGCTGTTGACAATAAGCATGTTGATTTTGCATCAACAAACTCCCCCTTGGCAATAGCTTGAATAAATCTTCATTTCTTCAACTTTAGCTTGATTATCTTCCAGCGTAAATCTTCCTCTTAACAATAACTTTAACGAAACCTTCAAGAATCTTCCTGTTCAATAAACATGGTGATTCTGCATCAACAGGGATTGATAGATTTAATCGTGAAGTATTTGGAATTCTGTATATGTTGCTGGTGCCTGACCTATACCTTGGGCTTGGTGGCTGCACTATCTCTTCGCCATGTGTGACAGTATCTTCTGGCCTGAGTAGCTGCAGTGCAACCATTTTTTGAAATAACCTATCAATCTCATTCAACACTTCTTTCTTTGTTGCACTTGAGGAGTGACTGACAGCAAGTCTAATCTCGTTCCATTCTTCTCTGTGCAGCTTCCAAACTTGATCAAGATTAATTGCTTGTGTCTCCAAACCTCTGTGAATTAGTAGCTGAGCTTGAGATTTGTTCTTAGGCTTTTTCAGATTGACCTTGGTAATAGGAGCATGATTTGATCTACCAGTCATTCTAGCTGCATATTTCTTTCTATCAATTTCACTCCAAAGTCTATCCACTGATGCTTTGTCTCATCCTTTCTTTTTAGAACTTTTGTCAGCTGCCTCAGCTTCCTTTTCTCGCTGAGTTTCAGTTTTTTCAATGTCCTGAAGCAGCCTGGCCATAACAGCATCACTTTCCTCTTAATCTTTCTTAATCCTTATTAATCTATCCCTTTCCTCCGCCTATTCACCAATGAGCTTTAACATGTACTCCCTATCAGCATCAAATTGCTCTTTCAACCTTTTCTTTCTTTCTTCCTCTTCTCTTAACTCTGCCTCAGCTTGAATTTTAAGAATCATCTCCCGCTCCTTTTCCTGTCTATATTTCACTTTTCTAGCTATTCGCTGTTCTTCTGTTTCCCCAGGATGGAGACTTCCTGATGTAGAGTCCGAAAGTAGAAGAGATGGAGCAGAAGTCTCTGGCATTGTTATTTCTTGAGGTTGAGTTGCTATGGATAGAGGAGAAGAGGTAGTGGTGACTGTTGTTGTTTCGGTTGGTTGTATTGTTGATGTTATAAGTGGAAGCATGAGTTGTTGTATTGCTGTGGATTGGCTACTAGTTGTTATGAGTTGTGGTGATGGAGTTGCTGTGATGATAAATTGTGGGTTTTCCTCTGATATGACAGTATCTAATTGAGTTGCTGGTGGAGAATCAGAGTCTTCTTTCAAGATCGATTCAAAATAAGACATGGTTGCTGATATATCTTTCTCAGTGATAGCTTTCTTTCTATGCTTGGAGGAAGTAAACCCTGATGTTGGAGAAGACTCACTGGTTCTTTTTCTTTTTCCTTTACTAATGACAGAAGAGATTACTTGTTGGTCCTCCATTTGTTCATCATTATCATTCTTATCATCACCATCATTATCATCGTCTCCATTATTACCATCATTTCCATCATCACCATCATTCATATTTTCATCATTATCAGCCTCCCTGTTCATCCATTGCTAGCGAGCCAATTCGTAGCTCACTGACTCCCCCTCAATTTTAGCCGCCTCATCAGCAGCCCATTCCTTTATCTTTACATCATACATCCTGAGCTTATCAGGGAAGAACTCAGGGAAATTAATCTCATCAAATTCATACTCATCATCATCTACATCCATTTCAACCCATGACAGTTCAGCAACTGCATCTACCTCTAAATCAGGCTTTTCAGCGATTGAGCGGAGAGAAAAGGATTCCAATAAGATTTCTCTATGATCAGCAGCTTTGTTGATGAAAACATCGTTATCAACTACTTCTCTCTCCCCTTGTTATCATCATAGAAAGCTACTACACACTCCTTCATCCAGCGATATAACTTTTTATTGTCAATGCGGAGTGCAGCAACTTCAGCCTTTGTAGCTTGTTGATGAGAGGCCATTTTTGGAATAGCAGCAACCAATTGATCAATGGATTTAATATATTCAAGCACAGAGGAAGCCATTTCTTTTTGTTGAGCAGTGGGAGAGGAGATAGCATCATCATGAGTAAGAAGATTTATTCTCGTTGTAGTAACAAGCTCAGAAAGTGCTTTTGATTGAGTCTGAAGCAGGGAGGAATGATCAATGCCAGCGGCAGTAAGTAATTTAACATTTTCACTAACCTCAGAACTCCAGGGAGGAATGGATTCATATGCTGTAGCCAGAGCTTTAACCGCCCCTGTGAGTTCAGTAACCTGACCTTTCATTGCCTCTTTGTCCTCAGTAAGCATCTTAATCTATTGCTGTGAAGAGGCAATGTATTCAAGCAGCAGCTGGTCAGTAGATGATTGAGATGATGAGGCATTATCAGCGTGAGGAGGGATAGGTGGTGTTGGTTGTTTTGGTGGAGATGATGGTGGTGTAGGTTGTGGTTGTGATTGAGCTCCCTGATCCCCTGCACCCATGGCTATCTCAGCAAGGGGATCATTACCAGCTACCTTAGAAATATTATCACTGGAGAGAGACATAGCATCTAACTCCTCTATTGGTGAAGTGGGAAGGTCAGCTAGTGGAGCAGTTGTGACAGGTGGTGGTGTTGGTGCAGCAATTGTGACAGGTGGTGGTGGAGGAGGTGCTTCATCGTCGGAGGTAGAGGTGTCCATGGGTTGGGCTTCCTCGTCATCACAGCTTGTGTTCTAGCTGATGGATCATCGGAAGCAGAGAGAGTAGCGTGTATCTCACCATGTGACTGTGGTGAAATATTGACAGCTAATGCAGTGCTAGATAGGAGGTGGCTCGGGTCTGTAGCCAGTGGTGTGACATCAACAATGAGTGTGTTATCACCTGCTGATGCCACTAGCCCTTTGATGTGACGTAAAAAGTCATGTTTTTAAATACGATATTCCGCACTTTTTAGGCACATCTTTAGTAAAAACATTCCAAAACAATAATTATTTACTAAAATTCACTAAAATGCTCAAAATAAAGACGTTGCTACAAAAATCACTAAAAACGTCCGGATAACGAGCAAAACAGAGCGAATAAACAACAACCAATTATTCCACCCTCATTTACCTTATGAGAAACACATTCTAACCATTATATATGATGTCATAGGTAAAATCAAGATGGGGAAATCAAGAATCATGCAAATTGGATAAAGAACGAAGGAGATACGGCTTCTACAGATCGTTAAAAGTCATTCCGGCTATTCCTGAGCTCTACACATCGGTGAAATTGGTACCATTAGAAGCGTAACGGAATTACGAGACCTTAGGCGAAAGAATCAAGTCAAACGGACGTGTAACGAAGGAGATACATGCGTTTTAAGCAACGAACGAAAACCGACATACCTCATATACGGCCCTGGAGACCGTATACGGCCTCTACAGTACCGTATACGGATGCTACCGTACTATATACGGCCCTACCTACCCCGTATACGGCCCCCTTGACCCCAATTGGTATCCGTTATTGCTTCGTTTGCTTGTACACTGAGCTGTTTCGCTTGTACGTATGATTTGAGGCTTCACCTATAAATAGGGGTCACCTCCTTCAAGTTTTTCACACCTCTCACCTCATTTCTCATTTCCCACTTTCTCTCTCACACACACTCTCTCTACTTTCTCTCTCTAGTCTCTCTCTAGTTTCTCTCTCTAGGGTTTAACCCTTGGAACTAGTGGGAAGGCTAGGGGAGAATCCTCTTCTTTTCTTTATTAGATATGTAATTTAGTTAGTAGAAGCTAGAATTGTAATACTTGGATATTGAACGAAGAAATACAAGCTGTTATTCTGCTCACAATTTATATCGGTATTATCAATCCTTTCTAGTATTAATTTGTCATAATGTTCTTGTTTGATGTTTGTGATTTATTAATGTCACACCCCGCCAAACGGTAATTACAATTACATAGAGTGGTTTGCGGAAGCTTAGTGACGTGGCGGGGCTGCGAGCAGTAAAACACAACCAACAGATACATACATACTCAGAGCATATGGTTATCGCAGAACGAAATAGATTAAGATGCCATTAGTTAAAGTTTTACAAAAGATTACCACTTGAGAAGTGGTAACAGTAGTAATAATAGTTGAAATCAGTATTCCATAAAATACATAATATCAAAGGTAGATTTCATAGGTATGACTGCAGTAGTTGCAGTTATACAGAGGAAATCCATGTGTCCCAAAAGTAGTGACATCCTAACAAGTCCAGGGTAGTCCGTCCTGATATGCATGCAGATCTTACTTACGCTGCTAATTCCCTGAAAAACATAGAGTAAAACGTCAACAAAATTGTTGAGTGAATTCACAAGTTTATTTGTTATGTAGGAAACACAAGTTAATCATTTAAGAATAACATTTCCAAATAAGTGTTGTTTGTCAAGTAGGAAACACAAGTTATAAACAAATAACATTTCCCAAATTAGTTTTAGTTGTAATAGGAAACACAAGTTATTAATCAAATAACATTTCCTAAATCAGTTAACAGTAGGAAACACAAGTTAACCTAAATAAAGATTAACATTTCCCAATCAGTGTACGTAGGAAATCCTTTCCTAATCAATAGTTTAGTGCGTGGGAATATTTAGACGGTGATCCCTTGAAAGGTGAGCTAAACCTGTCAAGTAAGGTAACCCGATCTAACCCTATAACCAAACCACAACCCTAATCTGTTGTTGTTTGCCATGCTGGACAATTAAGTATACGCTCCCAAATCCGTAGGAGGGTCGTCACGGCGATAGTACTATCCGTATACTCAGTGGCTAGAGTCACCTAGCTAATGGTTATAGTCTGTAGCCATAAGGTCTTTTATGCACTACATCGTTCAGCCTAGATCCGTACCAAGATTCGTTGCCTAAATTCCCAAAATATTTATGAAAACATTTCATAAAACATAGTTCAAATAGTTGTGTGAAATACCCTTTCACAAACAGTTCAAGTATGAAGTACCCCTTCATAAACAATTTCAGTAAATACATACTGTATTTAATCAATCACAGCATGAAATCACATTTCATCAATAGTTTAAGTAAATACATCAAGTATTCAAACAGTTGTCGCATGCAATTATACATACGATTTCTATGTTTTCCACCCCGAAGTTTTAAAACATTAAAACATTTAAAAGGGGTTTGTGAACTCACGGTGAGTGCTCGGATGTGAATGCTAGCGAGATAAGATAGCGTAGCCCAAACGTAGTCAACCTATACACAATAATGTATTAACTATAAGTACTATATTTTACTTACGTTAATAATTCGTTTGTTTGAAGAAATTATCAATTTCTTAAGTTTGTGTATGTCGTTGATGATTGTTGTTTGAAAATAAATAATATTTTCCCAAGTTATGTTTGTTTGTCGAATCATCCAAAATGTGTAAGCATATATACATATATACTTATATAGTTGCATATGTATATGTTCTCGCATATATATATTATTGTCCGTTGTCTCGTTCATATATATATATATAGATATATATAAAAGTTTGTCGTTTAAGTTTCCAAAAACACAAGTCTCAATGTATGTATATATCGGTGAATATATAATTCTTAAGTGTCGTATGTATACATGTCATATATCGTTTGTTCGTATGAATTAAATAAGTCCAATGTCCGTAATCATAGTTTGTCTCGTTTTATAACGTCGTATGTTTTGTAGTTTGTTAGGCTCGGCCCGATTTGTTGGCCCATTAGCCATAATGTACTTATTTAACGTATAATCCATTAATCATTCGGCCCAAAACACGAAGCCCAGTTCAAAGCCCAGCCCAGCCCAGTTCGCGACTTAGGCCAAATCTGCAGCCCAGTAGGTGAATCCGCCGGATTCTATTTGAATCCGCCGGATTCTCGTTAGTGGATAAGGTGTTGCCGGATCTTCGGGTCAAACAGCCGGGTCGGGTCAATATTAAGTGAATCCGCCGGATTTAGTTGAATCCGCCGGATTCTTTTGTGTTTTCAAAACGTTCATATAAAGCTTGGGAATCCGCCGGATTTAGTTGAATCCGCCGGATTCGAGCGTGTCTTTTATTCGTTCACAGATGTTTAAACCGATTACGGGGTGTGCGAGTTTCATAGGGGAATCCGCCGGATTCTACATGAATCCGCCGGATTCATGTCAGTTCCAGGCCCTGTTCGAGCAGGGCAAGACACAATCCGATTTTCTTGGTTCCAAATCGTTTATACATCAACACCAAATGTTTATATCATCATAGTACAACATTTTAACAACTTAATATCACGTTTTTAACAAGTTTTCGTGGTTAGATTTTTGGATTCAAAGTTTGGTTTCAAAAACCAATTTCAAGATCAAAGCTTCAATCTTTCATATTTGTTTGTTATATAGCTAGATTATGTTGTTTAAACATGTTATATCACGAAATATAAGCAAAGAATTCAAAGAGATCAAAGTTTCCTTACAAAATGAAAATGATGAAAATGATGATGAAAGGACGATGATGATGATGTTCTTGGTGTTCCACTGCTACTTTCTGCTGCTGCTATCCTTCTGATCTTGTTAATTTGGTTTGAGAGAAAGAAAAATGGAAATAATTTTGTGTGTGTGTTTTTGCCGAGAGATCACAGAGAATGGGGGAAGTATGGTTTTAAAAACCATCGGTCGGTGCATTATTGTAGGTTGGTGGGATTTTTGTCCCACCAATCTCGAGTACGGGTATAATTTTAGCAATATAAAATTTAACATTTTATATTTTTATTTTGTAGATGCTCTCCTGGTTCGTAATATGTTTTTAGAATAATGAGGTTATCATTATTTTTTGATAGTTGTACATTTTTGTACATTTTACTGCGCGCAGTTAATTGAGCGCCAATTTTCAGTAAATTTAGGATTTCATATTTCGAAGTAATGTTCTAACTTCTTCCAAATGAACGAGAAAATTTGCATTTTTATGATTCGACGTCGTATGCGCGTTTTAGAATTGTTTCTGTTCGTGTTATAATACGTTTTATGTTAAACGTAAAATTAGACCTTTATATCTATGTGTTATAGATATATAAATACTCGTAATTAATAATTATATTATTAATTATTTTTGTATCACGAAACTTTTGTCATTTATTTGTCGGCTTCGCTCCGATACGTTCGTACGTAATTTATAAATAACTACGTATTATGTAATTCTTTTTGTATTATTGTTTAGGGCTCGCTAGACTGACATCACATCATCGGTTTAGTTTAAAACAAATGTAGGGAATTAGCGTAAGAAATGCATGTATTAAGTATAATTATATACCTAATTTGGAGGAGTGTCACATTCTCCCCCCGTTAGTGAAATCTCGTCCCGAGATTTAAGTCGAGCCGTGAGTCTCGGTCACGCTCTCAAATAGGTTGGGGTATTTCTTTCGCATTTCATCCTCTCGTTCCCAGGTAAACTCCGGGCCATGTTTCGAGTTCCAACGAACTTTAACCAGTTTGATTCGTTTGTGTCGAAGTTTCTGAGTTTTAGAATCCATAACTTCAACAGGTTCCTCCACAAAGTTAAGTTTTGAGTCAATGAAGACTTCGTCAGGAGGAAGGATAAGTGTTTCGTCAGAAAGACACTTTTTGAGGTTGCTAACGTGGAAAGTATCGTGTATGCTACTAAGCTCTTGAGGTAGTTTGAGCTTGTAAGCGACAGGACCAATCCTAGCAAGGATTTCAAATGGTCCGATGTATCGTGGGTTCAGCTTTCCTCGTTTGCCAAATCGTGCTACTCCTTTCCAGGGAGATACTTTGAGTAGGACCTTGTCTCCTACTTGAAACTCAAGAGGTTTACGGCGGTTATCAGCGTAACTCTTTTGTCGATCTCGTGCCGCTTTCAGTCGGCTCAATACTTGGGTTATTTTGTCAGTGGTTTCCTGGACAAGTTCGGGTCCAGATAGTTGTCTGTCGTCCAACTCTGCCCAACAGAGTGGTGATCGGCACTTGCGTCCATATAACGCCTCAAATGGTGCCATCTGTATACTCGTGTGATAACTATTGTTGTACGAGAATTCAGCTAGAGGTAAGTGAGTATCCCAGTTACCTCCAAAGTCTATCACACATGCTCGCAACAAATCTTCGAGCGTCTGTATAGTTCGCTCACTTTGGCCGTCAGTCTGCGGGTGATAGGCAGTACTCATATCAAGTCGAGTACCCATTGCCTGTTGTAATGTTTGCCAAAAGCGAGAAGTGAATCGTGCATCTCTATCAGAGATGATGGATAGTGGCACACCATGCCGAGAAACAATCTCTTTAATATAGATCTTAGCTAGTTTCTCCATTCCATCCGTTTCCTTAATAGCGAGGAAGTGGGCTGATTTCGTCAATCGATCGACAATCACCCATATGGCATTTGCTCCCGATGCCGTTCTAGGTAACTTCGTAATGAAGTCCATTGTTATTTGCTCCCATTTCCATTTGGGCAACTCAGGCTGTTGCAAAAGCCCAGACGGCTTTTGGTATTCCACCTTTACCTTCGAGCAAGTTAAGCATTTGCTAACGTAGGTGGCAATGTCACGTTTCATTCCAGGCCACCAGTAGAAGCCTTTCAAGTCCTGGTACATCTTGTCCGCACCAGGATGTATCGAGTAATTGGACTTGTGCGCCTCGTCCAAAATCAGCTTGCGTAACTCATCTACGCATGGTACCCAAATTCGGTTCATGAAGTACAACACCCCGTTGTCCTTTTTCTCGAGTTGTTTTTCCATCCCTTTTAAGGATTCCTCCTTAAGGCGTTCGGAAGTGAAAGCAGTTTCTTGTGCATCCCGAATTTGAGTAATGAGATTCGAGTGGATTGTCAATCCCAAGGCTCGAACTCTTCGAGGTTTGATCCGTTCCTTACGACTCAGGGCATCTGCTACAACGTTAGCCTTACCCGGGTGATACTTTATTTCACAGTCGTAATCGTTAAGTAATTCGACCCAACGTCGTTGTCTCATGTTAAGTTCTTTCTGGTCGAATATATGTTGCAGGCTCTTATGATCAGTGAAGATTGTACACTTTGTACCATATAGGTAGTGTCTCCAGATCTTCAGTGCAAAAACAACGGCTCCCAATTCCAAATCATGAGTCGTATAGTTTTTCTCATGCACTTTTAGTTGTCGTGATGCGTAAGCAATGACCTTTTCGTTTTGCATCAGTACGCAACCCAATCCCTGATGCGAAGCATCACAGTAAACAATAAAATTATCTACTCCTTCAGGTAGGGATAGTATGGGTGCGCTGCTCAGTTTCTGCTTCAGTAGTTGGAATGCATTCTCTTGCTTATCATTCCACTCAAATTTCTTGTCTTTTTGAGTTAATGTGGTAAGTGGCTGTGCTATCTTTGAAAAATTTGCGATGAATCGCCTGTAATAGCCAGCTAGACCAAGAAATTGTCGTACTTCAGTTGGGGTTTTCGGTGCTTCCCAGTTGTTGATTGCCTCAATTTTGGATGGGTCTACGTGAATTCCCCTGTCATTTATCACATGACCAAGGAATTGAACCTCTCGAATCCAAAATTCGCACTTAGAGAACTTTGCGTAAAGCTTCTCTTTTTGTAGTAGTTCGAGAACAAGCTTCAGATGTTGCTCGTGATCCTCTTTCGATCGTGAATATACCAAGATGTCGTCAATAAACACAATGACGAATTTATCCAAATAGGGTTTGCATACTCTGTTCATCAAATCCATGAATACTGCTGGTGCGTTGGTCAGCCCAAAAGGCATGACTAAAAACTCGTAGTGACCGTAACGAGTCCTAAACGCAGTTTTCGGTACATCTTCTTCTCGTACCTTAAGTTGGTGGTAACCAGATCGCAGGTCAATTTTTGAATAATGACTCGATCCTTGCAGTTGATCAAACAGATCGTCAATGCGTGGTAACGGGTATCGGTTCTTGATAGTTACCTTGTTCAGTTCCCGATAATCGATGCACATCCGCATAGATCCATCCTTTTTCTTAACAAACAAAACCGGAGCTCCCCAAGGGGAAAAGCTCGGTCGGACGAATCCCAAGTCTAGAAGTTCTTGCAGTTGCGTAGACAGCTCTTGCATTTCCGAGGGAGCTAGACGATAAGGTGCACGTGCGATAGGTGCGGCTCCTGGCACCAGGTCAATGTGAAACTCAACTTGCCGTGGGGGTGGCAATCCCGGCAACTCATCAGGGAACACTCCTGGATAGTCGCGTACAATGGGCACATCGTCTATACGTCGCTCCTCCGTTTTCTTTTCTACAATGTGTGCCAAAAATGATTGGTACCCCTTTCGGAGATACTTACTGGCCTTCAAGCACGAAATCATTTTAGTGGCACTCTTTCGTTTCTCACCTTGAATCATTAAAGTTTCTCCTGTCGTTAACGGTAAGCGAACCATCTTATCATGACATATGATCTCAGCGCGGTTCTTAGATAACCAATCCATACCGACTACAACGTCAAAACTTCCCAACTTAACCGGTAGTAAGTCTATTTCGAAGAGATGACCTTCTAACTCCAAGGTACATCCCGGTACTATTTCTCCTGATTCGATCAACTCACCATCGGCTAATTCTATGGTATACTTGTTTTCTAATTTACGGGATTCAAGTTCTAATAGTGGTCTAAACTCAGTAGACACAAAACTTAAATCAGCACCCGAATCAAATAACACAGAGGCATAATGATTGTTTACAAGAAACGTACCAGTGACGGTGTTAGGGTCCTGGCGTGCCTCTTGTGCCCCGATCACGAATGCCCTTCCTTGAGCCGGTTGGTTGTTGATGTTGTTGGCTCGGTTATTGTTGTTACCGCGGTTGTTGTTGTTGAGCTTAGGGCATCGGTTACGGTAGTGTCCTTGCTCACCACATTCAAAACATCCCTGGTTTTGACGCTCAGTGTTTGCCCGTGGGGGAGGGTTAGTTTTGCATTCTCGGGTTCTATGTCCCCATGCCTTACAGTTTCCACAATACCCACACCCGCCTTCGTGGTGTCGGTTGCACTTATCACATTTGGGTTTGTTACCCAGGTATGGTTTCGAGTCGGTAGTAGTGGCAACATATGCTTTCGCATTTCTAGAATGTTTCTTGTTTTGCTGACCTTGGCGATCAGCACCACTACCGTTCCACTTTCGCTTTGCACCACCAGAACTACTAACATCAGTACTGTTCGGTTCACCTTTTCCCGACACAGTTTTCTTAGTCAGATTTCCCATCCTGACTGCCTCATCGGTCAAACTTTGTGCTAGAGTAACAGCACTCCTGAAAGTGTCCGGTTTAGATGATGTCACCAGACTGCGGATTTGTGGTACTAGACCAAATATGTAGCGCTCAATACGCTTATACTCGGGTGTCACCATATGTGGCACTAGACGTGCAAGTTCCTGAAACTTAGTGGTGTACCCAGTAATATCAGCACCAATCATGGTGATGTTCCACAACTCCGTTTCTATTTTCTGCATCTCACTGCGAGGGCAGAATTCCTCCAACATCAGATTCTTAAATGTTCCCCATGACATTGAATAAGCAGCTGGTCGACCAAGTGATTGGATCTGACTGTTCCACCAAGTGAGCGCTTTGTCAGCCAAAGTGCAAGCAGCATACTTCACCATACAGTCAGGTGCACAGTCACTAATGTCCAATACTGATTCAGTTTTCTCTATCCAATGAATCATACCAATTGCACCCTCGGTGCCACGGAAGGAAATCGGCTTACAAGCCTGAAATGTTTTGTATGAACACCCTCGGCTAGCATTCACGATTGTCTCAGTATTAACAGGGGTAGATCCACTGTTGTTAACCACGGGTTCGCGATTTCGGCTTGCCTCATATTCAGCAATACCTTCAGCTATTCTTCGTGCGATCATTTGTTCAGTGGTTTCAGTGGGTGGTGGTGGAGGCGTAGTCGTCTTTTGACTTTTTCTAGTGACTCGTCGTTTGGGAGGCATGATTCAGCTCTGCGATGAATAAAATGCAGAGTGTTAATGTTGAGATATTGAATGTGAATAGATCAAAGATTCACATTTGATAGAAATGAATGACATGAAAAGATGAATGAACAGGGTTTTACAACACGTGCCATACAACTTTGAAACACCCACATGTATCTAGCATAATATAATCACGTTGGCCAGGCGTCATTATATAATGTCCAATACATATTTCTTTTCATTGTCGTTTAACACCGTTAATTTCAGAGGTTCTCAAGAATAATCAATCATCAATATGCAATATGTTTCAGGGTTTACAAGAATTGATCACAAAGTTGTCGATAAAGTATAGTTTTAATCACAAGTTGACAGTTGTAAGAGGGAATAATATGGTTGATAATAGGTGTAATGAACACGAGATGTAAAACAACCATACAATATATATTAAAAAGTCATAACGCTGTTACAAGAGTTTAGTACAAAATGAGATGGGATTTCTAATATACCCATCAGAGGTTAGCGTTATACAAAAGGTAATGGATTTTCTATACATGAACCCATTCTTCTAACAAAGTTCACCCAACATACCGCTAGTCCATAACTAATACATACATATATTTCCCCAAAAGTAATAGTCTAATATGGTGTAGGCACAACCGCCATACACAGTCCTAACGGAACCATGGGAAATACATCCTAACCGCAACCATCACTGCTGCAGTCATCACACACACACTAGCTACAATCTCTGACACCCTAGCACGCCTCTCTAAAGCTGCAACGCGTGCACGGGTGGATGCTAGACTCTGCCAGTCTGTCTGACGGTGAGTCTCCACAAAATCCATCCTCTGATGGAGCATATCCATATCCATGTCAGTGCGGGAGGCATCGCTCAGTAGCTCCATCACATCTCTGCTCCTGCTAGAAGATATCCTAAACATGGTGTGGACCACAGCCACAAGGGTAGGCACAGTGAGCTCCAGAGGCTCACCAGTGAGATATACAGATGGTGGGGAGTGGGAGGACTCTCCAATCTCAAAGGTCGAGGGAATACCCTCTAATGACCTCCACTCTCTCAATACTCGAGGCATCCAGTCCAGATGAGAAGGTCGGAGCCTCTTCTGTGGCGGCTCGACAACTGGAACCTCAGACTCAGTCACTGGCGCCTTATCGCGCGGCGCGAGTGGTCCCCTGGGAAAATCCCGAACACAGATCCTAGCTGTCATCCGAGGTACAGGCACACGAGAGGTACCCGTAACAGGTGGTGTAGGGGTAGGAGTGACCACAGGTGCGGTCGGAGGTGGTACTAAGTAAGCATCACTAGTGTCATCAGACATAGCTCTCACATGAACTGATGACTCATCCCCTACTGTAATCGCGGGACCCTCAAAAGTAGCCTCGGTCGGCTCTTCATCCGAAGCGTAAACATGGTAATGTGATTGACTAGACATACTGTGACAAAAGAAATTGAGTGTGGCGTGTCAGTCGTATGTTAGTTGTATGCAAAGTATGTATGCATGAATGCACAAATGTTCTAGCCAAGGCTATAGTCTAGGTCTCTAAGGTTTTCAGTCACCTAAAGACTTCTAGTTCGCTATAACCAATGGCTCTGATACCAAGTCTGTCACACCCCGCCAAACGGTAATTACAATTACATAGAGTGGTTTGCGGAAGCTTAGTGACGTGGCGGGGCTGCGAGCAGTAAAACACAACCAACAGATACATACATACTCAGAGCATATGGTTATCGCAGAACGAAATAGATTAAGATGCCATTAGTTAAAGTTTTACAAAAGATTACCACTTGAGAAGTGGTAACAGTAGTAATAATAGTTGAAATCAGTATTCCATAAAATACATAATATCAAAGGTAGATTTCATAGGTATGACTGCAGTAGTTGCAGTTATACAGAGGAAATCCATGTGTCCCAAAAGTAGTGACATCCTAACAAGTCCAGGGTAGTCCGTCCTGATATGCATGCAGATCTTACTTACGCTGCTAATTCCCTGAAAAACATAGAGTAAAACGTCAACAAAATTGTTGAGTGAATTCACAAGTTTATTTGTTATGTAGGAAACACAAGTTAATCATTTAAGAATAACATTTCCAAATAAGTGTTGTTTGTCAAGTAGGAAACACAAGTTATAAACAAATAACATTTCCCAAATTAGTTTTAGTTGTAATAGGAAACACAAGTTATTAATCAAATAACATTTCCTAAATCAGTTAACAGTAGGAAACACAAGTTAACCTAAATAAAGATTAACATTTCCCAATCAGTGTACGTAGGAAATCCTTTCCTAATCAATAGTTTAGTGCGTGGGAATATTTAGACGGTGATCCCTTGAAAGGTGAGCTAAACCTGTCAAGTAAGGTAACCCGATCTAACCCTATAACCAAACCACAACCCTAATCTGTTGTTGTTTGCCATGCTGGACAATTAAGTATACGCTCCCAAATCCGTAGGAGGGTCGTCACGGCGATAGTACTATCCGTATACTCAGTGGCTAGAGTCACCTAGCTAATGGTTATAGTCTGTAGCCATAAGGTCTTTTATGCACTACATCGTTCAGCCTAGATCCGTACCAAGATTCGTTGCCTAAATTCCCAAAATATTTATGAAAACATTTCATAAAACATAGTTCAAATAGTTGTGTGAAATACCCTTTCACAAACAGTTCAAGTATGAAGTACCCCTTCATAAACAATTTCAGTAAATACATACTGTATTTAATCAATCACAGCATGAAATCACATTTCATCAATAGTTTAAGTAAATACATCAAGTATTCAAACAGTTGTCGCATGCAATTATACATACGATTTCTATGTTTTCCACCCCGAAGTTTTAAAACATTAAAACATTTAAAAGGGGTTTGTGAACTCACGGTGAGTGCTCGGATGTGAATGCTAGCGAGATAAGATAGCGTAGCCCAAACGTAGTCAACCTATACACAATAATGTATTAACTATAAGTACTATATTTTACTTACGTTAATAATTCGTTTGTTTGAAGAAATTATCAATTTCTTAAGTTTGTGTATGTCGTTGATGATTGTTGTTTGAAAATAAATAATATTTTCCCAAGTTATGTTTGTTTGTCGAATCATCCAAAATGTGTAAGCATATATACATATATACTTATATAGTTGCATATGTATATGTTCTCGCATATATATATTATTGTCCGTTGTCTCGTTCATATATATATATATAGATATATATAAAAGTTTGTCGTTTAAGTTTCCAAAAACACAAGTCTCAATGTATGTATATATCGGTGAATATATAATTCTTAAGTGTCGTATGTATACATGTCATATATCGTTTGTTCGTATGAATTAAATAAGTCCAATGTCCGTAATCATAGTTTGTCTCGTTTTATAACGTCGTATGTTTTGTAGTTTGTTAGGCTCGGCCCGATTTGTTGGCCCATTAGCCATAATGTACTTATTTAACGTATAATCCATTAATCATTCGGCCCAAAACACGAAGCCCAGTTCAAAGCCCAGCCCAGCCCAGTTCGCGACTTAGGCCCAATCTGCAGCCCAGTAGGTGAATCCGCCGGATTCTATTTGAATCCGCCGGATTCTCGTTAGTGGATAAGGTGTTGCCGGATCTTCGGGTCAAACAGCCGGGTCGGGTCAATATTAAGTGAATCCGCCGGATTTAGTTGAATCCGCCGGATTCTTTTGTGTTTTCAAAACGTTCATATAAAGCTTGGGAATCCGCCGGATTTAGTTGAATCCGCCGGATTCGAGCGTGTCTTTTATTCGTTCACAGATGTTTAAACCGATTACGGGGTGTGCGAGTTTCATAGGGGAATCCGCCGGATTCTACATGAATCCGCCGGATTCATGTCAGTTCCAGGCCCTGTTCGAGCAGGGCAAGACACAATCCGATTTTCTTGGTTCCAAATCGTTTATACATCAACACCAAATGTTTATATCATCATAGTACAACATTTTAACAACTTAATATCACGTTTTTAACAAGTTTTCGTGGTTAGATTTTTGGATTCAAAGTTTGGTTTCAAAAACCAATTTCAAGATCAAAGCTTCAATCTTTCATATTTGTTTGTTATATAGCTAGATTATGTTGTTTAAACATGTTATATCACGAAATATAAGCAAAGAATTCAAAGAGATCAAAGTTTCCTTACAAAATGAAAATGATGAAAATGATGATGAAAGGACGATGATGATGATGTTCTTGGTGTTCCACTGCTACTTTCTGCTGCTGCTATCCTTCTGATCTTGTTAATTTGGTTTGAGAGAAAGAAAAATGGAAATAATTTTGTGTGTGTGTTTTTGCCGAGAGATCACAGAGAATGGGGGAAGTATGGTTTTAAAAACCATCGGTCGGTGCATTATTGTAGGTTGGTGGGATTTTTGTCCCACCAATCTCGAGTACGGGTATAATTTTAGCAATATAAAATTTAACATTTTATATTTTTATTTTGTAGATGCTCTCCTGGTTCGTAATATGTTTTTAGAATAATGAGGTTATCATTATTTTTTGATAGTTGTACATTTTTGTACATTTTACTGCGCGCAGTTAATTGAGCGCCAATTTTCAGTAAATTTAGGATTTCATATTTCGAAGTAATGTTCTAACTTCTTCCAAATGAACGAGAAAATTTGCATTTTTATGATTCGACGTCGTATGCGCGTTTTAGAATTGTTTCTGTTCGTGTTATAATACGTTTTATGTTAAACGTAAAATTAGACCTTTATATCTATGTGTTATAGATATATAAATACTCGTAATTAATAATTATATTATTAATTATTTTTGTATCACGAAACTTTTGTCATTTATTTGTCGGCTTCGCTCCGATACGTTCGTACGTAATTTATAAATAACTACGTATTATGTAATTCTTTTTGTATTATTGTTTAGGGCTCGCTAGACTGACATCACATCATCGGTTTAGTTTAAAACAAATGTAGGGAATTAGCGTAAGAAATGCATGTATTAAGTATAATTATATACCTAATTTGGAGGAGTGTCACAATTAATATTGGAAATGTTTATTGCTATGCTTTGTGAGTAGTTACTTGTATGTTTGCCATGAATTAGATAGCTATTGATGATGTTACTTTAATCCTTTATATATATGATTGGGAGTTGTTATACTATGTTATCTGTCTAAACTTATCCTGAATATAGATCTAGTGTCTCTCACCCTTTCCAGACTTTCACGTGACTATTGCCTTAGTTATAGGACTTTGCAAACCCTAGCTACGTAACAATAGTTATCTCCAGTTACAGTATGAAGCAATGAACTTTCCATAAAACGACACAGTACTTCTTATAGCATTGGAAACACCACTGGTGGAGTACAAATACGTGGAAGCTAAGGAAATTCCGTAGGACTGTTTCATCATGGATTACCTAGAAGTGATCCTTCTAGAACTCGGGTCTAGGAAACAAAGCTGTGGAAATGCTCGTTGCCCTGTACACCGTTAGTACACCAAGGTTTAAATACAGCTATGGAAATGCTCGATGCACCATACACGGTGGTTAGTACACCAAGGTCCAATACAAGCTGTGGAACTACTTAATGTACTGTACACCGTGAGTATGCCTTGAGTCAGGAACACTGTGGATATGCCAACGCACTGTACACCGTGAGTATGCCTTGAGTCAGGAACACTGTGGAAATGCCAAATCCGCCCTGTACACCGTGATTATTTCTAGGGATGAATGCCTGAATGTAAATGAGGGTCTATGTTTATGACGGTAGATTATATGGTTGAATTAGATAAATACAGAGTTCTTTCAAGAGAGCTTAATGCTCCATAACATTGCTGAACTCTACAAAACCGATAGTTTAGAATAACAACAGTTAACAACCAGTACACAATTAGATAATAACAAATAGACTTAGGGGTTAAGAAAGGTTAGTGAATACAATTGCGGTCTGTTGCCTTATGCCTGATCCCTAGATACTTTAAGGGTTACTTAGGTCTTAGTCAAGACTAGTTCAGGAGGGTTTGAAAGCAACCCGATCTAATCAGAATCATGATAGCCTAGGATTCCAGTGACATACGTATTTAGATCCGGAGCTAAATAAGTAGGGTCCTAGTGATTACAACTAAGTTTACCTGTCAGTTAACTGATTGTGTCCCCAATAAACATCATCCTAACTATATACTATCCTAAATCATGGTGAACCACGTCTTTGTTATGTTTAAGTGTTACATATGTGTTAGCTTCCCTTTACTTTTATGTTTTATTAGTTTTAGTAGTTTTAATTAGATAAAAACCCAAAAAAAATTACTTATCCACTTATCCAAAACCCTAGCTTGATCACTAAGTTATCTGAACGAGCTCTATTTCAATTCTGTCGTCGTGAGGAACGACCCAGGATTATTCTTACCGCATACTCATACTTGGTATTCATACCCAGTAATAGTAAGTAGTACGGAGATTTAGGGTCCCGTGACTATTGTAAATTTAAAACTACCCCTGACGCCGCATCCGGCGGAAAGGTCCGCAACGACAGGAAGCGATTCCTGATCCGACCGCTGGGTGCGCGTCACCCTTTGTATAAAATGTCATCCTTTCGTTAGGATAGCAAGTGGCTGATGGGTTGACTCGATGGATGGGTGTGGGATGTACCCGAATCACTGCTAACAATGGGTTGAGCCATTGTAGCTGTCTGTAGGTTTCCCTCTGTAAAGTCACTGGACTTTCGGGAGTCCAGTGAAGTAGTTGTGGTTGTGGGTTGATCAAGAGTGCCCGCAGGGACTGAACGTACAGTCTCTGCTTCACCCTTGGCATCCGTAGATGTCTTCTTTTTACTATGTCCCTTATCCTTTAATGTCAGGGACCCTAATTTGGATTTTTTTTGGGAGCAGTGGAGGTTTTCTTGAATGGTGGTTTAGCCACAGTGGTCACTGGGGTGTGTTCAGTGACGTGGCCGATGGTGGGCAGCAACAGACGGTTGTACACTATTTACAGGCTGGGGTGCAAATATCCCTTTGTTTTTCATGAAATCAGGGAGAGGCACAGTCGCTGGTTTTGAAAATATTTGAGAACCAACCAGAGTAGGTTCGAATCCTTCGAATTGGATTCTTTCATACTTAGGAAACTGATCTTTAAAGATCAGTGAGATGAACCTGCAGTATGGAACATACTTGCTCCTGGTTGGCTCAACAACCCTGTTAACTAGCTCATTAAAGATCACACTTTCATAGTCAACTCTGAGAGAGTTGACTAGTGACCAGCTGATTTGTGCCTCTAGGGAGCTGAATTGATCATAGCTCCCTGTTTTGGTACCCAAGCACTGGATAAAATATGAAAATAAAGCATGCCAAACACCATCCATTTTCGTTTTGTGTACACTGGAGTATTTACGAAGACCATTGGCGTCGATGGTAGACTTGCATTCAATCCCAGTGAGATTGACGATGCCTCCCTTGGTAGTGTCTCCATCGGGCAATGGTTCGTAAACAACATGTACATGGAGTTGTAAAATAGTACGGATGATGTTGGCAGTGATGATTATCTTTTTTCTCCCATTGTCTATAAAGCCCTGGAGCTGAGATGTACCATCAACGACTGAGTGAGTACAGGTATACCATAATTCACTTAGCCATTTAGGGTTCATCTTTCCAGGAGACAATGTAAGAGCAGGGAGAATGAAATGATTTTTCATAAAAGTGAGTATCTCCGCATACTCTGTTTTAGCACATGTAAGATTTCCTAAATAATTTGATTTTGGGACTATAATAGCAAGATCTTCACTCACTACAGAGACTCGAAGAGCTTTAATCTCTGCAGTGGCAGTATAGGAGTTGTTAAAGAATTTTGATTTTGCCATTAAAACCCTAATTTGAAGTTTTACGGAAATATTTGGGGATTTTTTTTGATAATGAGAGTGTTTTGGTAAATTAAAGATCAAGTGAGCATAAAAATGAAAATGAAGTTTAACTCCCTGATTTATAGTGAAAGCCCACTTGATCTTTGTGTGGTAGAAACTGAAACGTCGTGGCTGATGGTAGTGGTAAGTGGTAGTGGTATAGGGGTGATGATGGGGAAGCGTGGTGGCATTAATGGTGATGGGAGTGGTGCGCCGAAAAAGTGCACTGACTTAAGAGAGAGAGTGTCAGATAATGCAACTTTTACGTTGTACCATAAAAAATTTAATCAAAATTCGTTAAATTAAATACAAAACGTATTAAATAAAACGAATTTTTGTCGATTTATTTTCCACCATTAAATGATATCTCAGGGAGTCCCTGAAGATACATAATCAAATGAATTTGATTATCCACCAAGCAAATTATTTTAAGAAGAAAATATATATATCATAAAGAGATAGCTTGATCTTTTATTTTGCTGAACCTTTATCTCCCTAACTTAATCACTACTTAGAATACTGATTAAATCATTTAAAATAAGATTCAGTTTTGATATAAACCAAATTTATCAACTTTAGATAAATATATTTTGTTTTATTTAAAAGAAATGAATATCAGATCATATCTTTAGCTGAATGAGTATTTAATCACATATATTGAGACTTGCTGATCAAATCATAACTTAGAATATTAATTAGATCAGTTAGGAATAATATACAGGTCAGATACTGACTTAGCTTAAAGATATAAACATATATTAATGTGACTTTACAAATCATAAAAATAGTTGATCACAACTAACTGATTACTAAACTCGCTGATTATATCAGTTGGAGGTAGTAGATCAGTGAATATGATCAACTGAATTAATGATTTATAAAATTGTTTAATTAAAAGCTATTTAAGAATTAAACAAAAATAAATAAATAAATTCATAGAATTTATTTATTCATTTAAGTTTAACATACCAAGCTCACTGATGCGGAAATTAAATATTTTCTCATCCAAAGGTTTCATAAACAGATCAGTGAGTTGATGATCAGTTAAATCAGCGAGAGAAGCAGCATGTTCATAATCACCTCCTAAAATAGCTTTAGCTTGTTTTGGAATTTGATTATTAATGCACTGATTTACTCTTGCTGTAGACTTACACCATGATTCCATGACTTTCTTAAGTTGTAAAAATTGTGTTTCAAATTTTATTTTCTCTTGAACACATACTTGATTTGCATATGTTTGAGCATCAAGATTCAGTTTTAAAATTCTTTATTTTTAACACATTTTCACTTTGATCATTAAGTTTAGATTTTAAGTCACTGATCTCATAATTTTGTTTTCTTTGAATGTCATGAGCATTTGATAAGTCAACTATCAAGGACTCAAACACATTATCCTTTTCAGTAGCTGAATATGACTTAAAGCAATGTACCTTGTAGAGAGTTTCAGGATCCCATCCAGACGCTGAACATTTATGAACAACTTCTTTAATGTCTTCATGGAAAGCAGCATCATCAGCCATCAAACAATAATCTTTGTCCAGACAGATCATTGCTTCTTCTTCATCAGATGATGATGTTGGAACATAGATTGTGACAACAGATCTAGCTTGAAATAAGACTAGTGTAATTATTATTGTGTTTGTATATTGGTTTAGATTTGTAAATGAATATTTGTTTTGTTAGTAATATTCGTTAAATATTTAATTGTGCTAAATTAGACGAATGTTAAATACGAAATAAATATATATACGTTCTGTGCGAGTCGAGTTCTCAGGTCGCAAGCCTTGCGAGCCGAGATGAGAACTGAACTCGTGGACACAGATAGGAATAACGAGCCGAAGCATAATGGGCTTGGGCTTGCAGAACGAGTCGAGTCAACTCGCAGGCCCAGCGGCAGCGAGTTGAGATGACATATATAAATGTTTTTCTAACGTGAAAAACATAACAACATCTTTAACACTTTTGATACTTTCTGATCTGCGATTCCAGCAAACCAGAGAAAACATAACCTACGGCTAGACTTTGACGATTCATCGTTTAAAGTTAAGCTTTATTAAAACGCAATACGAACATATTCGTTGTTAGTAAGATAACACCGTATTGAGGGATTCCGCACCTTAATACTACAGATAACGAAGTTATCGATCCTAAAACTAGGGGACTTACATCTGGTATCAAAGCTTTCGGGCTAAATACGAGTGTGTTCATAAGTTTTAGTGATATTGCGTTTTTGATTCGGGTCGTTTTTACGTGCATACTTGCAATACTAACGATCAAAATCATTCTCTGGAAGTTTTAGGGTTAGTTTACAGTCGAAATTCTCTGTTTCGTTCGTAAAAATACCTTAAATTTTCGTTTTTTCGGGTTTAACAGCCGTTTCGCGAGTCGAGATTAGGGTTCCAGCGTCGCCTGCGAACCGAGTTGAACTAGCGAGTCGAACTGAGGCTTGCGAGTCGAACCGAGATCCTTCGCGAATCGACATCACTTGCGAATCGACATCTTTTAGCAATCCGAACTGAGGCTTGCGAATCGACGAATTCTGCGAGTTGAGCTGAGATTGCGAGTTGAGCTGAGTCTTGCGAGTTGAGTTTTCTGAATTCGCTGAAACAGTTTAATTTTACATTTTTAAGATGTCTGACTTAAGTAGAATGATCGAAATGGACCACGAGGTGGGAAAGTCAAACGTTCCACCTAAGTTGTTAAGAATCGAGGATTACTACAATTGGAAGGACAAATTCGAATCTTACTGTAGATTCCATGACCTGTCTATCTGGATGTGTATCAAGAGTGGATACACCCCACCTACTCAAACTGTTCAAAATGCTACTGTAGTTCTTACCTATGCGAACATGAGTGATCAAGAGAAGGAAGCTTACAGAAATGAGAATAAATCACATTCATGCATAAAGATGTGTCTTCCTAAAGAGATTGCTCATCAACTCAAGTCTTTTCATACTGCTAGAACGCTCTGGGAAGCTCTAGAGAAAAGAGGTGAGGGAAGTCCACAGGTGAGAGCTGGCAAGAGGAGTCTTCTTAAAAAGCAGTTTACTATGTTTAAAGCTTTAAAAGGAGAAGATCTTGATGCATATGTCACACGATTCTACCATCTGCTAAGTGAATTAGAATACCATGAAATTGTTGAAGAAGAAGTATCCAAAACCGACAAGTTTCTTGAGGGTTTGCCTTCTAAATGGGAAATGTATGGCGTTATGATTAAGGATAACGAAACTAGGTATTCTACTATGACCTTAGAGCAAGTCATTGACAAGCTGAAAGGTTATGATTTCTCCAAGAAGTCAAGAGATAGTGATTCTGATCAGGTTCAGAACCCTGGGTTGTATCATGGAAAGTCAAGTCTTTCGACTGCGTCATCTAGTTCGACCACTGCACTGTTAGTTGGTGATACTAATGAAAATGGAGAACTGATTTCTGAAGATCTGTGCTTTATTTCTTCCTCTGGTGATGAGACAAAGGGAAAGAATTATGAGAAGTCACCTCAAGAGCATCAGAAGATGCCGATGAGTGTGAAATCTGCTGAACAGCAATTGTCTGTTCTTGCTTCCTTTGTGGCATCATATGAAAACTATATAGAGGGAAAGATCAATGATCCTATTCTGTTTGATGAGGATTATGAGCAGATAGATTCTGATTATCTTGAGGAATTGGAGCTTCAAGATCAACTTGCGTTGATTTCTAGAAAGGTGAAGAATTTCCTCAAGAGAACTGGTAGAAAGGTGTTGGGTAATAGATCAGGGTTTGATAAAACCAAGGTCAGATGCTTTAACTGTCAGGGTATTGGTCATTTTGCTAGAGAATGCCAAAGACCTAAAGTAGAAGCACAAGGAAAACAAGGTTCGGGAAGTACTCTTGCTTCCAAAGCCTTAGTGGTGAAGCAGTTGGATGGCTCTTATGATTGGCAAGCTCAATCTGAGGAAGCCTTGATGGCCGAGATCGAAGAAACAACTGCTGGATCAGTTTCCTACATGCCAACTGATTTGGAACAGAGAGTAGAGGTGCCTAAGTCTGAAGTGAAGGCAAGTGATGATGACGTGCTATATATGGATTCAGCTCCAGATATGAGTCCTGATGAATTAGTGGCACGTATGGCTGAATTACAAACTGACAAGAAGAAGGTATGTTTAGATATTCTTAATCTTGCTGATGTTTGTTACTTAGTTACTGATTTACAATCTCAGAATAGTGTCTTAACTGTGTCAAATAGCAATTTGTCATCACAATTAAATATGGATAAGGAATCCTATAAGGCTGTTAGATCTGAACTTGATCAAGCTATTATGGATATTCGTAGATTAAGTGATGATAAAAAGGTCTTAAAAGATAAAATTAAGTCTGATGCGTCGGATAGAACAAAACTTAGAGATACCATAAGTGAAAAATCTGTTGGCATAGATGGTCTCTATATGAATATTAAAGACTTAAATGAGACGATTGCTAGTAAGGATCAGGAAATAGTGAACCTTAACTTAAGGTTAATTGAGTAAAACCGTAAACTTGAGAACTATAGGACATCTCAAATGGATAAAATGTTAGATGCTCAACGTAGTGTAAAGGACAAGACTGGGTTAGGTTACAATGATGTATCCCCGCCTTTTAATGCCAATTACACTCCTATTCCTGAAGATTCTGAGATTACTGAAGTTAGTCCTGAGATTTCAGTAGCTGATAAACCTGAACAGTCAGAGGCACAGAAAGATGTTATTAAGAACATATCATTAGATAATAGCAAGGCTTCTCAGTTCACCAAAATACAATTTGTATCGGGTGGAGTGATTAACGATGCTAAGACTGATGATAAAGTTAATAAGGAACAGCTTAAACCTTTAGTGCCTAAGACTCCGGATGAGAAAGCAAAAGTGAGTAAATCGCGCAAGCAGATGTCATGTTTCAAGTGTCATCAAAAGGGACACGTGGCTTCGTGTTGTCCTAACAAAAAGCCTGAAACACCACATAAGCTTGTGATGGATGAAAAGACACAAACCGACTCTAGTATGACTGTAGATGGGTTAGATGCCAAACCTAAGTTAGGTAATAAACCTGTTAACATTCTTAAAAGAGATGGTAAGCATAGTGTCTCCCCACCTAAACCTAAACGACCATATACTCAAAGTGATAATTCTGTCCATAAGTCTAGGGATGTGACACCGTCGAGGTTTAGAACTACAAGTAGAGGCCATAGTCATTATGAGAGTGGTACTACTTCACGATCACATGAGTTTAATTATAATTATTATAATAGAGCTCATAATTATGTGCCTAAGAGGCTCTCCTCAAATTCACCTCTTAAGGCTGATCGTCCACAAACTCAAGCTATTTCGAAAGTGACCAAAGCTCCTGATGGGAAGGATGGTTATTTTAAAGAGCTTAAGTTTGTTGATGATAAGGGACAAACCAAGACCGTAATGGCTTGGGTCCCTCTTGATAACTGATCGTATCTTGTGTTATGTGCAGGAGCATGCTGTGAATAAGGACAGCTGGTGGTATGTAGACAGTGGATGCTCAAGACACATGACTGGAGAAAGAAGTCTACTGAAGGACTTTAAGGAAAGTCTCAAGCAAAAAGTAAATTTTGCAGGAGATAAAGGAGGAGTAATTTCGGGAAAAGGAAAAGTTTCAAATGGAACTTTGACTCTTGAGGATGTGAACTATGTTGAAGAACTTACTCACAACCAAGTGAGTGTTTCCCAAGTCTGTGATAAAGGTCACCCAGTTTATTTTAATGAAAAGGAGGCCTTAGTCCTGAAGCCAGGTTTCACAATTCCTGATAAATGGATATTGATGAGGGCGCCAAGGAAGAAGGACATCTATGCTATCAACATGGGTGTTCCTAACTCTTCAATGGTGTCTACATGTTTATTATCCAAGGATTCGGAAACAGACGCATTGTTATGGCATAGGAGGATGGCACATCTGAACTGGAGAAAGATGAATTATATAACCAAAAATGGTTTTGTTCTAGGTGTACCACAAAAACGTTTCGAGTCTGAGGATAAGTGTGTTCCTTGCATGAAAGGAAAGCAGCACAAGAAACCACACAGACCTAAGACTGAAAACTCTATCTCCTCGCCATTTGAATTGCTACATATGGACCTCTTCGGCCCTATAAGCAAAAGAAGTCTAGGTGGCAAATGGTATTGTTTGGTTGTCACAGATGATTATTCTAGATTTTCTTGGGTATTCTTTTTGGGATCAAAGGATGAGATTCCTGGAATTCTAATTGAGTTCTTTGATCTAGTAGAGAATGTCTATAAAAGGAGAGTTAAGCGTATTCGTAGTGACAATGGAACAGAATTTAAGAATTCAACGTTGAATATCTATTGCTTAAGCAAAGGGATATTACATCAATTCAGTGCACCTTATGAACCTCAACAGAATGGTGTTACTGAAAGGAAAAATAGAACGTTGATTGAAGCTGCTAGAACAATGCTTGCTGATTCAAAGCTTCCGGTCATCTTTTGGGCAGAAGCAGTGAATACAGCATGTTATGTTCTTAATAGAGTTCTTACGGTTAAGAGACATAACAAGACTTGTTATGAGCTTTTGAACAATAAGAAACCTAACTTAAAAGGGTTTGAACCCTTTGGAGTTTCATGCACCATATTAAAGACTGGACATCAAGCAAAATTTGGTGAGAAGGCTGACGAAGGATTTTTCCTAGGTTATATGCCCAATTCGCCAAACAAGAGAGTCTTTAATAAAGTCACAGGACGTTTGGAGGTAGTTTATAATATTGAGGTTACGAGCTACTCACCTGATGTTCATAAGGGCTTAGATTGGCAATTTGATTATTCTGATCTTTTTGCATCATTTAAAGTTCCTATTAGTGATTATGTCAGTGATTCAGAGATAGCTGAACATTTATTGTTTGAAGATGAGAATATTGGTCCCGCTTCAACATCAAGTGTTAAGCAGTCTGGAATTAAGACTAATGTTGACTCAGATAAAGCTTCCACAAGTGAGTCACAACAACCTTCAGAGGATAAGTCTCAAGAAACAATAGATCCTGATGATCTTTCTACAAAGTTTGATGAGATACTTACTCCTTTGAAACATTTAAGAATATCTTCAGCACGTACGGAAGATGTACCTGAATTGGAAGAGATTGGTACTAATTTAGAAGATGATATACCGGTTGAACCAGTTACTACAACTAGAACGAGTAAGAATCATCCCGTTGAAAACATCATCGGTGATATTAATACTCCGGTTCAAACCAGGCATCAATCCAGAACTAGTACGTCTGAGAATTCTGAATACCAAAGCTTGTATACTGCAATGAAAGAGACAGGGATTCCTAATCAATGTCTATATTCATGCTTTATCTCACAAGTCGAGCCTAAAAATGTTCAAATGGCTTTAAAAGAAAGCTCGTGGGTAGAAGCAATGCAAGAAGAACTATCTCAGTTCTCTAAATTACAAGTATGGGAGTTGGTTGACCTACCGAAGGGAGAATATCCAATTGGTACTAGATGGGTATTTAAGTGCAAGAGAGATGATAAGGGAATCGTTACTCGCAATAAAGCTCGTCTAGTGGTTCAAGGTTTTAATCAACAAGAAGGTATTGACTACAATGAAGTGTTTGCACCAGTTGCTAGGCTAGAAGCAATTAGAGTGTTCTTAGCATTCGCATCTTATTTTGGTATAAAAGTTTATCAGTTGGATGTTAAGAGTGCCTTTTTGTATGGCAAAGTGGAAGAATTGGTGTATGTTTCACAACCGCCAGGGTTTGCTGATCCTGAGTATCCAGATAGAGTATATCGATTGAATAAGGCTCTATATGGATTACATCAAGCACCTAGGGCATGGTATGGAACACTATCAACGTATCTACTTGAGAATGGATTTACAAGAGGATCGATTGATAGTACACTGTTTGTGAAATGGAAAAAGAAAGATTTTCTTCTCGTGCAAGTTTATGTTGATGACATTATCTTTAGATCATCTGATGAAAAGATGTGTCAAGAATTTGAGAAAGTCATGAGAAAAAGGTTTGAAATGTCTGCAATGGGAGAGTTGAACTTCTTCTTAGGATTACAAGTTGATCAAAAGAAGGATGGATTCTTTATTCATCAATCTAAATATACATATGAGCTATTAGAACGCTTTAAGATGGATGAAAGTAAGGTCTACAATACTCCAATTCCAGTCAATCATGGACTAGGTCCAGATACATCAAGTGATAGCGATGTGGATCCAACTCTTTATAGAGCCATGATCGGATCACTAATGTATCTCACAGCCTCTAGGCCTGACATAATGTTTGCTGTTTGTTTATGCGCAAGATATCAGGCTAATCCGAAAGAGTCACACATGCAAGCTGTTAAACGAATCTTTCGTTACCTCAAAGGGAAACCTAAGCTGGGTCTTTGGTATCCGATTGATGGAGACTTAGATCTCGTAGCTTATACTGATTCGGATTATGGAGGATGCAATCAAAATAGGAAATCTACGACCGGAGGATGTCAATTCCTAGGAGGTAGATTAGTATCCTGGCAGTGCAAGAAGCAAACCTCGGTAGCCATTTCTACATGTGAAGCTGAGTATGTTGCAGCTGGCAGCTGTTGCTCGCAAGTACTTTGGATTCAACAGCAACTGCGTGATTACGGGTTAAATATAACCAATACTCCTATGATGATTGATAACGAATCTACTATGTCGATCACTAATAATCCGGTGAAGCACAGTAAAACTAAGCATATTGATATTCGACATCATTTTATTAGAGATTGTGCTGAGAAGAAATTGATAAAGTTAGTTAAGGTTCCATCATTGGATAACTTAGCAGACTTATACACAAAGGCGTTCGACAGAGCAAGATTTGAGACGTTGGTTCAACTAAACGGAATGAGAAATCCAGAGTGATTAGTCTTCCAAGGGTATTTTTGTAATAGTTAGTATTCATGTGCTCATTAAAAAAAAAAAAAAAAAAAAAAAAAAAAAAAAAGGCGTATGGCATTCATTTGCTTGTTACCTAAGGGGTAATCGCCTTCATTTAAGTTTTTATTTGCAAAAACTAAGGGAAATGATAGTACATTAGGAGAATAAGCTTCCCAATAATAAGCGTAAGTCCTAAGTATGATATGGTAGTAGGTTCAAATAAAGTTGCTTTAGAACTACAGCGGTTCTATCAGGTATGTGTTTATATTTATTTGATTATACACCTATATCCACAAGTTATAATTTGTCTATTTTTATTAAATCTTTAGATGGCTTCATCATATGATGTACTGGTAGGCAACTTATATGAAATTTTCTAAGCCTTAAGAAGTTAATTAATTACTTGTTTATTATTTTGTGTTACTATTCTATGATGTATGACATTAAGTCTTAATTGTTGAATGATGGTATTGCCATGCACTGTTATTATACATATTAATTTGAATTGACAAATAGTAGCAATATGGGTATTAACTTAATTACTGGTAACTTTGTTGTACTAAGTACAGAACTGAAACCTTTAATTAAATTAATATTCTCAAATATATTTTGAATTATGCTAGAAGGGATCTTCTGTTGTACTACGTACAGACTTAGATAACATAGCATATTCAAAGTATGTTTGATATTTGTCTAACCTTAAAAAATTCAAGTGTATGTTATATGTTTCGAAAAGATACATCATTTAGTAACAGCTACCTTGAAAATTTAATGATGCAGTGTTATGTGTTTTACTTGAATTCTTCAGTATATCATATAATAGGAAGCACTTGATAATACTCATACTAACAATAAAGAGTTTGCTTAGAAAATTGAGTCTAATTTGTTTATGTGGATCATAATACCGGTAATCGTCTTGAACTATCTATAATTAAATATTCACTTTATGTGAGTAATGCATTTATTAATTATGATATGTGGATAAAGGTACCTAAGATATAGTTTTATAAATATAAATGCATAAATGATAAATTAAGTTGTAATTTTATAGTAATTTATTTAAATTTCATGAGGTATGTATACTACCAATCTACTTAGACTTTTTAATAAATACTTAATTGCTTATTCTTTCTAATATGATCCCTAAGCAGATAAATTCTTATTCATTTTGTTTATGTACTTTGTTTTGCTCAAGTGATTAATAAAATGGTACTTGATATCAATGTTTATATAATTGTGTTTTTATCTTATTTTAGTTTATGTTTAATTTAAGTTTTTGTTTATTAGGTTTTACCCTTCGGAATTAAATTATACTGAATATTTTTGAGTTGAACAAACGTGACAAATACAAGTGAAAAATAATTTTATTTTAGACTTGTAAAATATCGGGTTTTCATTTATACTTAGCATTAAATTCGCGTTTTTAATTGTTTCTGCGAGTTGACATCAACTTGCGGATCCACTTGAAATCTCGCGAATCGGGTAAAGGATATAAAACGGAAGGTCAAACGAGTCAACAGATCTCCGAATTCACATTACTCGCGAATTCACTTACTCTGTGCGGATCCACTTACAGGCGAAACGAGGCGAAAAAGTTATTTTCGTTTGATTTCGATTTTACGAGTACGGGAACGAGTTTTTGAATCCGTAGATTATATTCAAGACGTATTTGCGAACATTTTGAGGTATAAACCAACGGATTTCACCGTTTAAATTACTCGAAATCGAAGGTTTTAAAAAAACTTAGGGTTTCGGTTTATAATTTGAACGATTCACGACGATTAATGGATTGTTAGAACACGAATCCTTAGGATTAATGTTAAACGAACTGTAATAGACATGAATGTATCGTTTGATCGTGTTAAAACTAACAAAATCATCGATTTTAAGTTTAAACTTGCGACGGCTGTTCATCGAACGAGTTGAATCTTCGATTCAACTTGCAGCGAGTTGACTAGCGGATCGACCAGCGAGTTGACCTGCAGATCGACATGATTAGCGAGTTCACTTAGCTGCATATCCAATCGCGAGTTGATAAGCGAAACGAGTTGAACTCGATTCGCATAGGTGTCTTATGCGAGTCCAGAACTTAGCTAAATTTTTTTAAAAAAAGGTTTTTATAAGAGTTAAGACTTTTTAGGTAATAACTAGTATATTTTGGATTCCTATGACAATGTATGTATATATATATCGAAAGTCTACCGATTCACAATGTAATCGAGTGGCGTGTCCTAATTTTTGTTAGCGGTATAATATATATATTGGTTTTATAAAACGTTAACGACTTGAGGATTTCTTATTAACAAGTAATTAACGGATTTTACATATTGGACTTACGACTTATTAGTTATAAGTTATATATGTGTTTAATATGTTAAGAACTAAGATGTTAGATGATCATTTTGATTCATAAACATTATAGTTTATAACTTACTAACGTGCATTACCTGTTTTTGTCATTTGTGTTTCTTGTACAGATATGGCGAGACAATTCGATAAGGGTCACAATATTCTTGTGGATCTTGATCTATCAGCAAAGGGAGCTAGCAAAGTAGCTCAAGTGCTGACCTTCTTTGCACGTTCACGTATTAGATATACGCTTAAAGAGTCTCCACAGATCTCTCAGACTATACTGAACGATTTTTGGACGGACATTCAGTATGATGAATCGGTTAACCCACCGGTTATTTGCGCATCGGTAAATCAACAACCGATTATTTTTGCTGCTTCTGACCTTCGTCAGATTTTACATCTGGGTACAGTAAACCAAGAAGATGGTCCTACTGAGTACTCCAGTGATTTTATCGAGGGTGCGTTAGGTCGCATGGGTTATACTGGTGAGAGAAGAGGACGTCAATTCCTCAAGGCACTCGTTATTGGGCAATGGAGATTCTTATGGCACGTTATAGTCACAGTTTTTGGACCGAAGAAGGGCGGTTTTGATGAGTTGAGCCCTGCTCTTGTATCGGCGGTACTGTCACTGGTTTACAATAAACCATACAGTTTTTGTGATTATATTTTTGGCGAGATGGTAAGACAGATATCGGGTTCTGTTAGATCTAGATTTATGATCTACCCGAGGTTCTGTATGATGATTATCCGTGCTCATCTTCCGGATATTGTTATCCCTGAGCCGTACTTACGTGTAGATACTATCGCGCTCAGAGGATACAACGCGATGTTTCAGCAGACTATTCGGCGGGAGGAATATGTCAAGCCGGAGACTCGTGATCTATTTGGCTATATTGTTGATCCTGCTTATGTGACGCCGCCAAATCATGGTTGGAATGATGTTGGTGTTGATGTTGCTGCTGCTGCTGTTGTACCTGAGCCTGCTGCTGCTGCTGTGGTTGCACAACCTGAGCCACAGGCACTGCTTGAGGATGTTTTTATTCAGGCTGGTCAGGTTGATCAGCAAGTGAACCAAGAGGTTGCTGCACAAGTAGTGCAAGAGGTTTTGGAGCAGAATGATGATGCGACAAATCCTTTGCTTCAAGACATTGAGAGTTATTTAGCACCACCTGAGGTAATCTTTTATTTATGTAATAATATAGATGCTTAATTGATAGATTGTTTTATTAATCATAGATGCATAATATTATTATATAATGATTCTGATATTAGATATTTAGTAAATTGGATATTATTTCTGATTTTAAAATATAAATATCATTACACAAACAGGATGCTGAAGCTGAGGCTGCAAATCCCGAAGTTATATTACTTGAGGATGAGCAGATACAGCTTGATAGATCAGTTGAAGTACCGACTGAGGTATTATATCTGACTAATTTTAAATATATAGAACTTGTATGATAGAGCTTACGCTAATCATAAATGTTTAATATATTTATACTTTAGGATCTTGTTAGATCATCTAGAGGTCGTGATGGTGAGACGGCTTCAGATGAAGATTCTGAGAATACATCTTCTCCTCCTCCATCTGCTTCTGAAAAGAAGAGGAAGGGTAAGAGTGTTATGGAGGAAGATATTGAGGAGATTGATGCTCAATTGATGAAGCGTCCGAGAACGCTAACTATTAGAGAAGGTTAGTATTGATTATAAAAGTTAAATAATCTTAACTTGTCGTTTATCAGGAGTTGAACTGAGACAGTTAATTCTGTATACAGTTGCTCAGGATACACCGCAGGTGGAGATGGATGCACCGGTGGTTACTGAATCGATGTCTTTACCGCTACAGGTAAGAGATATAAGTTCTATAACTATAAGTGTTATGCAATTAATTAGAGTTTGAGACAGAGTAATCTGTAACAATAACTGATTATAATTGTGTTTAACTTTACAGCATGAGGTTGCTGATCTAGTTCGTGGAGCTAATTTTCCGACGAACAAATCAGCTAGATTTGCGACAAGTTTGCTTACGCAAGCTTTGTCTCAACCTCATACACCGCTTACCAGAGACTGGCATATTGAGTCTCTCACACCGCCTGGACCAAGAACGATACTTGTTACTCCAACGACTGATGCTGAAAGGATTACATCCTTAGAGTCGAGGGTAAAGGATTTAGAGAAGCTTACTTCTCAGATTCCAGAGCTGGTGTCGAGCAATCTTCTTCTTTCACAGCAGAGTCTCAAGCAGAGTGAATCATACAATCTGTTGATGAAGACTCATGATACTTTGCTTGCGGACTTCAACGTACAGAGACTGAAGTTATCTTCTTTAGAGAGTCTGGTCTTGAGATCGCATTCAGGACAGTCTGTTCAGGGGGAGATATTGGTATATCTGGAGTCTTGCAGAGAAAATGAGTTGAAGAGAAAGAGAGATTCAGACAAGGACGATGATCCCAATGCACCGAGTGGTGAGCAGACTGGTCCTTCAAAGACTGGTGAGCAAGCTACTATTCAGGGGGAGTCTGGTGGTAATGCTGGTGCAAGTGGTTCTGGTACTGGTACAGGTCAGACTGAAGATGAAGCTGGTGAGACATTAGCTTGACTTTAGTATAGACTGTAGTTAGTATTTGTGAACAATTGTAAACTTAATATTATTGTGTAAATATATTTGGCTTAAAGTTATTATTATTTTAAGTAAAATATGTTTTATGTAATTTAAGTTTATATAATTATGTTAAGATAAAATAGTGATCGAAAGTCTTCTGACTCATTGAGTAGTCGAGCGGCGTGTTCCGATTAATTTCGGCGGTCAAAATTTTATGATAACATATGCATTTTAGATTTGATTATGGACTTAAGACCGTAAGGTATATAAGTAATTAACAAGTTAAAAATGTATTCGTATTAACTAGACAAATGATATATAATTTAAAGGTTAAATTGATAATGAATGAGATCAATTAACACTTGGAAATTATATAAGGTAATTAATAGTAAATTTAAATGTTTGGTGATTATTCACAATGCATTAGAATTTAAAATTAATTAATATTTGTTAAGTAGACTTAAGAAATTTTGGATTGATTCAGGGTAATCAATAAAAGATTTTATAAGTTATATGTAAATTGCGTTTATATGTTAGGTTAAAATATACAAAAGAGTTAATAAAGAAATTCTTAGATTGGTTCAGGGAAATCAATGAAGAATTTGAATTATTAATATATTTGTTTTTCTCTTAGGATTGGAGATGCTTGATCTATCTGAATCGGAAGATGATATTTTTGATGAGATAGATGAAGACATTGATTTTGATCTTGAGGATGGAGAATTCCTACCACCTACAGATTGGACTGCTGTACCTGAGAATGTGCAAGACATGGGTGTAGATCTAGATGCAAACATTGATGAACACCATGTGAGCCCATCTAGGACAGAAGTTGTTTTTGAAAATGAACAAGGTCCAACAATTGTCGATATAGATGAAGATATTGATGATTCAACCTCTGATGAAGAAGAAGAAGTTCTTGTTCAAACCAAAAATCCTGCTGTTGTACTTAGGAAACTTCCAAAGAAGAAGAAGAAGATTGGAATTTCTGAAGTTGATGTTACGAAAAAGCGTGTACCATGTAAAGGGATTATTGGTTGGTACTTTGACTCAGAACTAAAGCTTTTTGCGATCAAAAGGTTTGACGGAGTTCAATATTTTGAAAGAAAGCTTGCAGTTTTTAGTTCTCTACCATGTTATGAAATACGTGATTTGGCTAGATTAGAGATTAACAACCCAAGTCGTGATGATTATGCTGATCGTGTTGAAAGAATCATTAGACATGAGGTTGGTACGAATAAGTTTGTTCAGATTAAGCCAAGAAAGGGAAAGACTGTGAAATTACAAGAGAGAAGTCAAAGAACAGGAAGAAGAAGAAGGAAGAAAGTTTACCCAGCTGTTAGATGCATACAGCAGATTCCACTGAAGACAATGCCACAGGATATTTTGGGAAATATGAAGAGTTGGCACGTGGATTCAGGAACTGGAGAAGCTGTTATGGTTGAAGCTGATAATGAGGTTGAAGGTGTTGAAAGAGAAATCTTTAGAGTTTATGATCATCGACACCTGATGAATATGTCGAGAAAAGATCTGTTAAAGTTGAATGAGAACAGAATTTTGACGACTATTGAATGGGCTGATTTAGCAAGAGATTATCAGTTGATGGTTAAAACTTGTATCAAGATGAAGATTTACGCAGGCAGTAAGATTTACAAATGAAGACCAAAGACAAGCGTGAAGATAAAGACGCTAGAGCTATTGTCAAGGGGGAGTCTGTTGGAACATAGATTGTGACAACAGATCTAGCTTGAAATAGGACTAGTGTAATTATTATTGTGTTTGTATATTGGTTTAGATTTGTAAATGAATATTTATTTTGTTAGTAATATTCGTTAAATATTTAATTGTGCTAAATTAGACGAATGTTAAATACGAAATAAATATATATACGTTCTGTGCGAGTCGAGTTCTCAGGTTGCGAGCCTTGCGAGCCGAGATGAGAACTGAACTCGTGGACACAGATAGGAATAACGAGCCGAAGCATAATGGGCTTGGGCTTGCAGAACGAGTCGAGTCAACTCGCAGGCCCAGCGGCAGCGAGTTGAGATGACATATATAAATGTTTTTCTAACGTGAAAAACATAACAACATCTTTAACACTTTTGATACTTTCTGATCTGCGATTCCAGCAAACCAGAGAAAACATAACCTACGGCTAGACTTTGACGATTCATCGTTTAAAGTTAAGCTTTATTAAAACGCAATACGAACATATTCGTTGTTAGTAAGATAACACCGTATTGAGGGATTCCGCACCTTAATACTACAGATAACGAAGTTATCGATCCTAAAACTAGGGGACTTACAGATGAAGATGAGTCAGAGTCACTGAAGGAATCTTCTGCAGCGACAAAACCTTTACCCTTCTTCTTTCCAGGTTTGGACATTGCCTTCAGTTTCTTGTACTTTGCTTTGAACTTGTTGTACTTGTCATTTCTGACGCTTGGCTTTGGTTCGGGGATAGGATTAACTGATTTGGATCTACAGTCAGCAGCGAAATGACCAGGTTTGCCACACTTCTAGCAATCACATTTTGATTTGAAATTATCAGATGATGGAGCACCATCGAATCTTTTTGATCTGGTATTTCTTCTGAAATTTGCAACCATCATCGCCATATCTCTCTCTAGCTTCTCTAGACCCTCATCATAATCATATTATAACTCTTCTTCAGCTTCTTCATTAGCTATCAGTGACTTTGAGCTTAGTTTTGAAATTTTTGACTTCTGTTTCTGATCAATTTCATCAAGCTCAGCTACAAGGGCATTCGAAATCTTTTGACTATTAAGTGTTGCACGAATATGCTCACTTTGATCAGCTTGCTTTTCAGACTACTCCCAGTTGAGCAAAATACCATAGACTTGAGTTAGATTAAGTATGGTATAATCATTTCTCTGTCTTGTGCAGGTAGCAATAGTTCTCCAGATTTTTCTTGGTAATAGTTCCAGAAACTTTTCAACAACAAATTTTTGTTCCTTTCCTATATCAGCCTTTTCCATCTTATTCATCAATGATTGATATCAGGTGTAGGTAGAGGACAGAGACTCATTGGTTTCAATTTCAAACAGCTCATACTGACGAGTGAGATTAACTTCCCTGCAGCGAATAATATCAGGAGTTTCAATACATATATTCCAAAGGGTGTCCCACATATCCTTAGCAGTCCTACAGAGCCTAATGGATTCGAACACTTCATCAAGAAGTGCCATGCCTATGTAGATTTTAGCTTGTTTATCTAATCTTACAAACCTTTTGTCCTCATCCGACCACTGTTCCTCCCTTTTTGGCACAACCAATTATGGTATGGCAGGAGTAGTTGCAGTTGCTGCAACAACATGAATAATAGTGGTCGGAATGTGAGGACTGTCGCGGTCCCAGCAGTCGGACGGGTTTTACTCCGGTCGTTGAACCTCCCAACCGGGACGCGCGGACAGGGTTTAAATTTATATAGCAGGGGAATCCTAAGCTGTATACTACTGACAGACCTAAAAGGGCAGTAAGTGGTATGTATGACTCAGGTGTCGTTCTTCAAACTACCACGGGCATGGGAGTCTAGGAAGTTTTATTTTCTTTGGGAATCTAGCTAGGGTTTTTAAAAGCTTTTGGATAGGTTTGGTTTTTATAACTAAATACTAATTTAAATAAAGAAAATAAAACAAAAGAGGTTTGTACGGAGACTCGGTCAACAGAGGATAAGCGAGTGTTTACTATGATTTCGTTATGTGTTATTGATGAATAGTCAAGGGTAAGGCTACTAGATGTAATGACTAATCCGGAGAGGATAGAAACATAATTAATGCAAAGTATTGTACCTACGACCGTTCCGCGGCTTCCATACGTTTGTACTCCACCAATTGGTATTTCCAGCACTATACCGAGTAATAGGGCGTTTTACGGTTTTTCCATTACATTAATTAGGGTTCCACATTACTCTCGCAGATTTCCTATATCCTAATGAGCTACAACTATGAGCCTATTAAATATCTAACGTAGAGTTGTCCGCAATCAGATAAATAATATGTCACGTGGATAGCAGTTATAGAAGTCAAATACACCGGAAGTTCTCCCAAATGTACAGACCAATTTAACCGGCAACTATCCTCGAATCCTGGTCCCCAGTGACAGTCATCAGAGACGTCTGTATCGTAGCGTGAATTGTTGATTGAACAAGAACACGAACGGGGATAATCCCGCGGACCAAGTTGGGATAATCGGGCTAACGACCAGTTAAATTGTTCAGCATTACAGATATAAATCATCACAACTATTCCATGCATGTTAATCTACTGTGTAAACCAATATTCAGTGTCTGAAAACCTAATTATACAGTTACTGGTATGAACCAGGAGGATAACTCTAGCATGCATCATTCCTAAGGAAACAATCAAACCAGAACATGCAATAGGGTGACACATAACAGAACACCATAATCCTAAGCATAGCAGATAACCAATAATCAGATCATAGATATCCCGAAAGTTCTCTCAAAGATATATAACAGATAAACATGAATCTAACCTATCTCTAATCCTACGCTCTGTGTCTCTTATAATTTGTTTCAACCTAGAGAACACAGCCATACCAAGTTCATTGATCATCAAGTATAGAATAGGTAGAGAACGTACCACTAGTAATTGGCCAAGTTCTAACAGGAAGCTTCTAACCACAGCATAAGTTGGATAGATAAACATTCGAGATTCAGTTTATGAGTTCATACACAGTTTAAAGTAACACGGGCAGAGTAACAGCATGGCATAAACATATTGACTATTCTAACATAACTACATCATAGTAAACATAAAGAAATGTCTAGTCTAACATTATATATCTAGCATATAATCCTAAACAAGCATAAACAAAGCAACACATGTTTAAAACTGGAAAGTAAGAGATATATAAATAGAACCTGATACGAGTTTATTACAGACAGATCTTCATGAATACAATGTCTTGGAGTGACTCCGTACAAAAGCTAAAAGCTACCTCTACCTAACTAGCTTTCTAACTAGCCCAATTCTAGAGAGAGAAAATCTCTAGAGAGAGAAACTAGAGAGAGAGTGATGTGTGTGAGAGAGAAAGTGTAAGGAAGAAATGAAATGAGAAAATGGTATGTTTTGAAGTGTTGGGGTTGTCCACTATTTATAGGCAAAGCTCAAAATCGCGCGTACAACTCACGAAGCAGCACGTACAAGCAAACGAAGCAGTATACGGGGGTGCCGGGGCCGTATACGGCCTTGTAAGGGCCGTATACGGTGGTGTAAGGGCCATATACGGTCTCACAAGGGCCGTATACGGTGTGTGGGCCGTATACGGGCTCTGTCTGATTTAGTTCGTTGCTTATAACGTCCGTATCTCCTTCATTACGCGTCCGTTTGACCCGATTCTTTCGCCTGTGGTTTCGTAATTCTGTTACGCTTCTAATGATGCCAATCTCATAGAATATGGTTGTGTATAACTCAGGCGTAGCCGAAATGACTTTTAGTGGCTCTGAAAGTGCAGTGTCTTCTCCGTCCTTTGGCCGTTTCACTTGATTCCAGATTTTTCCGTCTCGATTTTACCTAAACAACAGACGGTATAAGTTAGGAGGTGTGCCTTGACAGGAAAATGAGGTCGGTGGAATCGGCTTGTATTAAAATGCTGTGTTTTGTGCGGTTTCATAGTGTTTTCAGTGATTTTTACCACAACGTCTACTTTTGAACCACTTTATTGAATTTTAATAAATAGTCAATGTTTTTGAAATGTTTTCACTAAAGAAAGGTCCAAAATGTGAGGAATAAAGCTTCTAAAAACATGACTTTTTACGTCACATCAAGTTATCCCACACTTAGACGTTGCTTGTCCTCAAGCAACAACTCTCTGAAAAATATTTTAAGTCATGTTTTTAGGGGTGAGCCAGAGAATATTTTCCGAGATTAGCATTTCCTAATATAAGCAAGTTACTCTAAAAGTGTGGAGGAAGATAAGATGATCCTTCCATAAACAAGAAGAGATTCTCTTAGGCGTACATCCAAATCTTGTGATCTTGGAGTACCCATGACTAGGCGATCTCACTAAAGGTGGTCACTCAATTCACTCAAAGTGTATCGGGTTCCCTATCAATTTAGCTCAAACGAAATCGCTCAAAATAGCCAGTCATGATGCACTCATCGTCATAGGCTTGATCGAGAATCAGATCTCCACCACTTAGGTGAGGACGGTGCTAATTATCTCAAGACATTCAGAGGGTTGTAATGTTTGGTGAGGGTATGGATAGTGGAAATTTTGGGTTTGCGAGGGGTGTTTAGCTTATCCTAAGATCACTGAGATTATGAACACCTTTATTTAGAACGGAGAGGAATGGAGAGTTGGTAGCTGTTTTAGCTTCTGTCGGATTTTCCATGAAGAGCTATGTCTTGAAACTTTCAGCTTTATTTGCGGAGCTATTTTCTTTTCTTTTCTTTTTCTTTTCTTTTCAGAATTTCTTTGTCAGAGAATTTCCAAGGAATTTTATATTTTGAATCCTTTAGACATCTTTTCTTCTATCTTGATCATTTTGATTCTTTTCCAGGTGCTAATTTTTCCCACACCATCGTCCTTCCAGCTTTCTTGTGTGCTAATTTTCCCGCACCATTTGTTGAGAAGCTTGATTTTGGAGAATGCGAATGAGTGGGATGTTTGAAACAGATATTCTAAAAGGGTGTTCTTCATAACCTCAGAAATTCCAAGATAAGTTTCGGGGTACTTTTGGGAAGTGGGTGAAAATTAGGGTTTTGAAGAAATGAAAGGTTTAGGCTCAACAGGGTATACTAGGTGGATCTTCGATACTAAAAATGAGCATTGGAAAGGGTTTTTGGCTTGAAAAGATATGTAAGAAATGGGTTAAGTCCTAAGGAATGTCAAGGTCATTTAATTGCACCTATACCGCGTACGGTAGACACCAATATGGTCTCGAAGCGTATGTCAAGAGCAAGTTCTAATTCAGAGATACAGACATTGGCACACACACAAGAAACGAAAGTGAAGCATTAAAGATGAATGTTTTTTGATTATCACTTCTTGCTTAAGCAATTTCTACCTTATTTCCTTTAGGCTTTTAGAAATATCATACTTATTTTTGAAAATGGCTTCTCTCAGTAGTATCTGAGACTCAAAAACTGAGTTAGACTCATTATTTTGAAAAATTTTGACCTTATTTTTGAAAAAAATTTGAGAGAGATTGCTATTGGACATAAAAATCACCATTTAAGGTATTCTATACCTGCCATCCCACACTTAGAGGAACATTGTCCCTAATGTTCTCTTGAGTAGAGATTTTACTAGTAAAATCCCACACTTAGAGTTTGAACATGTAAGTAGATGTTTCTCAAGTGTTTAATTTGGGCTGGAATCCCACACTTAGTGATAAGTTTATGATGAAGCACATAAATTAAACGCACTAACATAGGCATAATAAAACATAATTGAAACGGGGAAAAAGGAACAAAGAGACTCCCCATTTGTGTTTACTGGAATAGACCAGGTTTGTGCTGGAGTGGTGCTAGTGAATTGCTGGATTTTAAGGACCAGGCTCGTTTAAGATTATCCATTCCACACAAAGCTGAATTCTGCAATAAACATCAACACACATATCACAGTATCTCATCTAGGTAGCAGGTCTAAAGCGTAAGTACAGAGTCATAATACAGAAAGTAAATACTAAAGATAAAATCTAAAAGTCATCAAGCAGGTCATCAGTATCAGGATCAAACTCCTCCACAACATCCCTATCAAAGACGGAAGTCGGAGATGGGATGGAGAAATCCATAGTAGCCATAGCCTGACTCACAATCTCGTCAGTGGTAGTGGGGGAAGCAGAAGTGTGAGCATCAAAAACAGCTAGAAGCTGCTCTGTGAGGCTGCGATCTGGTGATGCAAATCCTGTGGGCAATGCTGGATCAGGATCAACAGCTGCAGCAATGGGGCCAGTGGAAGGTCCGACAGTAGAGACAACAGGTGGATCTGTAGGAGGAAAGAAGGACCATGGAGGTCGAGATGGTCCCGGATCTGGGCCAAGCCTGTAGGGAATGGCAGCAGGTCTCGGAATCTCGAGCTGCTCACAGATAGAGGACATGATGTCATGCTGGATTGAGAGTGTCCGAAAAAGGGCCCACGAAGCAGCTGGGTCAGCCGTAGCGATACCGTACTCGAAAGTAGGTACGGGGACTGGTAAAGGTGATGAGGGCCTCTCATCGGGCAACTCCTCGTGAGTGATCGGGACATCAGTCAGGTCTTCCCCAGTGATGGTCAGCATAGGCGCTCCCTGCGCTCTGCGTCTACGAGGTCTGTGTCGTCTGCGTGGTCTCGCAGCTACATGATCAGCGTCAACAGCGTCCATCCTGAAGCAAGATAAAATAAACAGGTAATGCTAATAATGATAGTAAATGAATAATACTTATCTCAGATTTTGCAATTTGAAGTCAGATAAGTGGCAAGCCTGCAATTTTATTAGTTCAGAGACAATCATACTTAATAAAAATAAACTAAGAAATAAAATGATAGAATTGATAAAGATAGGCTTGGGGTGCCTCCCAAGAGCGCTTGTTTTACGAGTCTCTAGCTTGACTCTTTGTACCTTTCTGTCGACTCACGGTGGTTCAAAGATAAAGACATCTTCCCTGATGGGAAAGTCTTCGAAGTAATGCTTTAAGCGATGACCATTAACCTTAAAATTACCTTCTGGTGCCTCGAGTTCGATTGCACCGTAAGGAAATACCTTTGATACTATGAATGGTCCACTCCACCTGATCCTAAACTTGCCAGAGAATTTCTTGAATCGCGAGTTGAAAAGCAGCACTTTATCTCCTGTTTTGAATCTTGAGGGCCTCAGCTTAGCATCGTGAATTCTTTTAGTTCGTTCTTGGAAGCTTAACGAACTGTCATATGCCTGATCCCTTAGTTCGGCTAACTCGTTCAACTGCATTTGTCTATTTGCTCCAGCTGTAGAAATATCTAAGTTGCAGTTCTTCAAAGCCAAGTATGCTTTATATTCCAGCTCAATTGGTAAGTGACATGCCTTGCCATAAACTAGACGATACGGTGTGGTTCCTAATGGTGTTTTATAGGTGGTTCTGAATGCCCACAATGCATCATCTAATTTTTAAGCCCATTTGTACCCATGATTACCAACAGTTCTTTCTAAGATTCTTTTCAAAGCTCGATTTGTTGCCTCAGCTTGCCCATTTGTCTGGGGGTGTGATATCGCATAAAAAGTCATGTTTTTACTACCGATATCTCTCTCATTCTGGAACGATTCTTGGAATTTTAACTCAAATATAGCACAAATCAATAACATTACGCCAAGATGGTCAAAACAAGGTTGCACGATAAAAATCAAACAAAACGGATGAGAAACGAAGATTCCACGCACGTTTGAAGATTCAAGGCATCAAAACAAGATTTCAAGACTAAAGTGTCCTTCACCAACATCCATTCTATCCAATATGTTCGTTTTCAAAATACGAATCCAACAGAAGAAGAATCAACTAAAACGGACGAAGAATAAAGATTCTACGCACGCCGGAAGATCCAAATGATTCGTACGCAATATATGGAGCTAGGGACCTCATCTCAGGGCCTATCTTATGTCAAAATCTTCGTTTTTGAATTACGAATCCAACAAAAAAAGAATCGACGCAAACGGACGCATAACGAAGAAAATACGCAAGAATCAAGAAACGAAGCAAAAGACGGCGAAACGGGGCGGGTACAGGCCAGCCGCCGCCGGCCACCCACCAGCCGCCGGCGGCCACGTGGTGGGCGCCGGCGGCCACCTGTCCCCCGCCTCGGTTTTCGTTTTTCGCAACTTTTGGTACCTAGTGCGCCTACTTTTCGTGTTGTACAGTACCCGGTGCGCCTACTTTTCGTGTTGTACAGTACCCGGTGCACCCTTTTGGCTACCTTTTACTAACATGCACCCCTTGATGCTCATGTGAGCCAAAGCTCTCCTATAAATAGAGGGCATGAGGCTTCATTTCAACTTGCACCATATGCACACACATTAAGCATATTTCTTCCTTTCTTTTCTAGTTTTATTCTTTCTTTTATTTTTCTTTCCACTTTCTCTCTCTAAGTTAATTAATTTAGTGAGAGATAAGTATGGGGATTAATTATGTAGTAGTTAGTAGTAGCTAGCTTAGCAATGTAACGCTTTGGAATATTCGAAAGTAATATAACCATCATTTTGCTCGCAATAATTACGGGTAATATCTATCCTTTTCTTTTATTAATTAATTGTAATGTTCTTGTTTGATGTTTATGATTTATTAATATTGGAAATGTCTATTGTCATGATATGCGAGTAGTTGTTTATATGTTTGCCATGATTTAGATAGTTATAATGGGATGATAATAAATGTTGTGAAGTAATATGACGGCCCCTATTCGACTGTTCTCGGATATAGTGCTGGAAACGCTTTAGGCGGAGTACAAACGTACGGAAGTCTGAGAACGACCGAAGGTAGTTATATTACGGACCAATACTTTAAATGTGCTAAATGAATTTCTATTTATAGTTTAATTATAACATTATGAACGAATGATGGCATGTTTGGCCAACCGCTTATGACCAGACTACCCCAACTTATTCCGGTAGGGTAAAACCTGTTTATGTGACTATTTATTCAATAGACCATGCCATGATACGGACATCTCTGACGACCGAGATTGGGGAATAGGATTCGAGGGTAGTTGTTAGCCAATATGTTCAGTACATTTGGGAGAACTTCTGGTGTATTGTAATTGTTTGTGTTTACTATCCATGTGACATATCTTCTATCTGATTGAGGACAACTCTACGTTAGTTAGTTGATAGGATCGTAAAAACAACTCATTCCAACATAGTCTAAACTCATAAAAAGAAACTTATATGAATGAGAATTATTACACCAGACCTAATTTATGGAGTACCCTTTCCAGTTATCCACGTGACTGCAACCTAGATATTAGGGAGTCCGGAACCTTAATTGTGGTAAGTAGTTATTTGTGCCTATGACATGCAATAAGTAAGACACAGTGAAACCACTCGTTGTATATATTAGATTTACATTTCTGCACTGCTTTACATTTAGTTAGTTTAGAGTGTCACCCTCACTGTCAATTACTCTCGACCGCATGTTAGACGTAAGAACCCGTGGAACTACCCTGTAAAGTACACTGTCTATTACTGGAAGGCATGGTCCTCATATGAAACATGTTTTAAACAAACTGTGAATAATCTGGAGATGTATAACTGTTTGAAAAGGAGAGGTCTAGGTCATAAATCAACGTAATTGGAGATTAAGTAAAGTATTAACAAGGTCTAGTGAGGAAAGTCCAAGTGATTTAGATTTATCAACCCCTTAGATTTTACATATTTGATTCTTTATACATAACAAGTTAATAATTAGATACACTATTAGAAGAATGAGAGATAAGCTTAGGTGTTAAGAACGGTCGGACCTATGAGACGATATGCTGCTTTATTCATGTACCTCGGTTAATCACCAAAATAGGTTGCTTACCTTTTAACTAGGTAAGTATTGGGAGTTTAGCGTATTACTCCGATCAGAATCACGATAACCTAGTTCCTAGTGACATGCCAATGGGAATTTAATTGGTAGGGTTCTAGTGTTTACACAAAGCCTGTCAATCTATTAATCTGAAAGTGTCCCCATCATAAACACAATCCCGATATTATACTATCCCAAGTCATGGTGAACCAAGCCTTCCTTATCCTTAGTTGTTCCTTATACGCTAGCTAATTTTAGTTTTATTGCTTTCGTAGTTTAAATTAGATAAAAACCAAACAAAACTAACTATCTGAACACCATCTTGAAGACTGAATTATCCAAACGAGCTCCGCTTCAAATTCGACCGTCTGGAGAGACGACCCTGATCATCCTTACCACGTACTAGTATCGGGTACTTGTACCTAGTACTAGTAGGTAGTTCGGAGGTTTAGGCCCGAGCAAAAAAATAAACTTTAAAACACCCTGATCGCACCCTCGGTTGTAACAACAGCACCGACGACACCGACGGCTGAGGGCGCATCAAGTTTTTGGCGCCGTTGCCGGGGACGGTAGTACGATTTGGAGCCTGTTTAGAAAAGTTAGTTTTTAAGAGATCCTTTTGACTGGGACTCACCATCCTTATAAGAAGTTACATTTTGCACGTAGTTTAGCGTAGTTAGGATTGCCTTAGTATTACTTTAGATTAAGTTCCCTTCTCACCCCCAACTTTAATTCTGAAACCTTCTCCCTATGCCACCTGTTATTGACCCTTGGGATATGTTAAATCAATGGGAACGATTAGATCAAATGCAAAGTCTTGTTAATTCAATCGAAAATAGATGTAGGATGTGCGGTAATACCCACTTAGATGGAGAATGCCAAAGCCAAAGTATGATGTTTTCGGATAACATAGGGTACTTAGATCCTCAAATACAATATCAATATGACCCCCATGCTACCCAACCACATCCATACCAACCTTTTTATCCCCAACCATTCGAAATATACCCACACTCACCTCACCCTGTAAGTCTACCACAACCCTACGAGAACCCTGACTCGAGAGATATGCCCTTAGCCTGTCCCAGCAGTAATGCTGCTTTCTCACCTCCTTCCGAATCACTTGAAGAAATGATTAGAGAACAAGAGGACATACTTAGAAGTCAAACTTATAATATGTCTAAATTCTCTACTGAACTACCAACACAAGCCCAAGAGAGTAGTGAGGAGAGTAGGAATCAAGCTGGAGCCAAATCTAGGATACAGAAAGTTGAGAGACGCACACACACCACATCTAGCACACCAGATACAGACTTACATTTTCATGAGTTCGGTTGCAATATCCCTTCAATTCCCACACCAACACAATCTTCTAAACCTTCAATTTCACCTATTCCCGACCTATCAACGTCAAAGACCGATGGAGGGTTTGTTCTAGAAGAACTTTCCGAACCACTGCAACTCAAAACTTCCGGCCGGAGTGACGAGGATGACGAAGTAGACGAAGAGATCGAGATGGAAAGCCCGAATTTGGAGATTTACATAGAAGACTCAACTTCACATGAACTAAAGGAATACATACCGAATCTAAGTAGTGAACTCATTCAAACTGATATGGTTGAACATGTCCCACAACCAGTTGTGGTTGAATGTATCCCCAAAATCCCTTTGATTGATTCGCTTCCTGATCTAATTGACTTCACTAGTACCCTAGAGGAAACAAACACCCAAGTATTCGATGATAATGTTGCTACAAGATTGGAGACACTAATGGACATTGTCCCACCTCCATGCCCAGAGTACAACATTATCATCCAACCAAAGGCTTTAGGAAGCAAGGTGGGTTTTGCATCAAGAGCACCCTACAAACCATCTCTCCATTACATAATGACGTATACGTCGTGGAGTGATGAGGACCTCTTTGACTAACCCAAACAACCCAAAACTCAAGAGGTAGAAAAAGTCGAGAGCTTTGTTTTACCTCAAATAAAACAAATCACTCACCTTACCATGCCTCTTCCACTGATTGGACATACCCTGACCATAGTCCACTTTAATCACTTAGGTATGTTCCAATATTCCTGCTTGTATCTACTGATGGATGCAATGGAGCCCCCTAGATTTCCCAAGAAATAGGTTTGGAGTCAAGCTAGTGACTCGAACAAAAACAAGCGCTTCTCGGGAGGCAACCCGTGTCTAACATAGGATTATCAGTAGTAGTTAAAGTAGTTTAAGTAGTGAACTAACCCCAATAAGTAGAAATGAAACCATAAAATGAATGTTTCAAGTTTTCTATCTTTATGAACAAAAATGGATGGTTTGCGAAATTACTTCGTTAAAAGTCAATTTTTTGTCAAACCTTAATACTTCCTACTCCCAGTCGTTTGGAATTTATTGCAACATCTATTTTTCACCATTTTCTAAAGATCTTGTTATCCCTTTTACTCACAAAAATGGAAACCTACTAGGAGTTAGGAGCCTTAGTCATTCTAAACACCCACTGACATGTTTCGAGCATTTGAGGTACTTACATATATTATTGTGAACATACATGAGATACTAATGCTTAATCTGATAACATGATTTGTATGTCAATATGTGTATTATTGTCAAATCGTTTAAAAATATGTGCTTTCGATATCTTTATACTTGGCAACCTGATTCAACTGATAATACTGATATTTCCATGTCTGTTATTTGTGCTGCGGTGAAATTATAGGCAACTAACACTTTTTATGTGAGATTAAACTCAAAGTCATACACTGGTTTGTTTCATCTACAAAGCACTCACTTTGATAGGTTCTTCGCAAACCAGTGAATCTATGATTTGGAGAATAATCACTTGTTTGTTAGATCACGTTTATTTGATTTACTTATAACAGACAGGGACTGACGCCTATGGATAAAGAATCTTTAAGGATAATGGAAAGACGACAAGAGGAGCTTACAGTTCATTGAGTATGGAAATCTTTGGAGCATTGCTTTGCAGGGGTCAAGTGATGACACTTCTAGATACGAAGATGATTTCTAGTTGTCTATGACTAGTTCATCGAGTTGACCAGCTCAATACTCATCATATGTGCCCACAAATTCCAAGTCCTATAGCTAAACCTTGCCACATAATGGAACCCTAAACCATCATCACCATACCCACCTACATTCACCCATCTATCCACCCCTTCACACATACAACTATCACCCTCAGGGACCATTCATCCAAAGGAAAAGATACGGGAACAATTTGGAAACTGGAGATCTCAGTCGATAAAAGAACAACATCAAATTCATTACATCAGTTGTCGGCTAAAGATCTCGGGTAATAAAGATTCATGGTCATTGGATTCAACACTTTCAGATCATTAGGAGCAGTTGAGTTACAGCAGCGGCTCTTGAAGATTAGGATCTTTGTCCATTAACCTCTATCCAACATTCGGTGTTTATTGGTTAATTATGCTTATGTCCGGAGGGCGACATCACTTCATTTTCTGCAATCTATCCTTTAGTTCTTAGTTATTTTCGAGAAGAAACTAGTTGAGGTATTGAAGAAAGGTTATACTGCTGGAGCTCGAGTTCAATACACTCAGATCCTCAGCTCACAGTCACAGGGGAGTTCTGCGTTCCTTTCTCTAGTTTATCTATCTGTTTTTGCAAGATTATATCGACCTATATCCCATTCCAAACACTAAGTGTGGGATCCTTAGAAACCACAAAATACTAAGAGGTATTTTCCATAATTAGTAGAAATTCTAAGTGTGGGATACTTCGACAAGAGGTGCTCAATGCATAAATTCGAACATTAGGGACAATGTTTCTCTAAGTGTGGGATATACGGTCTGCAACCGCAAGTTTAACCTCTTGTCCGTAAAATAAACAATATTTTCATTAAAAAGGCTAAAAATGGATAAATTTTCAAAATTTTCGGTTTCAAAAACATCGTTCTTTAGAAATCCTATCTTTCAGAACTATGAATTATAGCAAGAAACGAGTTTTAACAAAGAAACAAAATTGTTTACTTAGAATAAGATACGGATGAAATTGGCAACACATGGCTAGGCACACAGACCAAAACATTCGATTCGTGAGGTTTGAGCCCATAATTAGCATTCATCTTTAAAATGCTTCACTTTTCGTTTCATGTGTGCGCCGATGTATGCATTTGAATTAGAACTTGCTCTTGTAATGCATTTCGAGATCACATCGATGAGTGCCACACGTGGCATAGGTACAACCTATCTTGATAGCTTCTAAGGAATCCAAAACACCTTTCCACCATCAAACAGCCACCCACTCAACACCCACTCTTCACACCCAATAAAGATCTCCTGTCATTTATCCCGAACCTACAGAAGTCTCATCAAACCACAAACCTTCGGAGACACTCCCAAATTCCTAAAACCTTTACAAGAAAAGCCAACATAACCCAAAATCATTAGAAACCTTCCAGGCCACAAAGTACATTATTAAGATCGGCAGAGTAGAAGAAAAGAAATCGAAAAGAATCACGCCGGCGCAATCATGAAAAAGGCCAAGAAAAAGGAAGAATCCAAAAAAAAAAAAAAAAAAGGACTACATAGCCCTTTCAAAAAGCTAAGGAATTTCAAAGAAAAGCTTCAAGAAAATACAAGGAAAACCATCACACCCCTCACCACTTACCTTCTTCAAACCAAAAACCCGATTCCTTCCAAGATATCTCGAAAGGTTAAGTACCGTCCTCATCAAAAGTGATGGAGATTTGATTCTCGATCAAGCCTATGACGAGAACGCTGCATGACTGGCTATCCGAGTGATTGACACTAGTAAGTAGGAAACCCTAAACACTTTAGTGATTTGAGTGACCCACTTGTGAGGATTGCCTAGTCATGATCACCATATAAGTTGCCCGAGGAAGGTATCAAGTTCTATAAACCCTTAGTTTCCATTAAAAACTCTTTCATAACCATAGTTTTATATTTTCTGAGAATAGTATTTCTAGCAGCTGATGCAATTAGAATCCTTCCAGATGCTTTTTATGAATGAGTTTGCTTGAGGACAAATATCGCGTAAAAAGTCATGTTTTTACTACCGATATCTCTCTCATTCTGGAACGATTCTTGGCATTTCAACTCAAATATAGCACAAATCAATAACATTATGCCAAGATGGTCAAAACAAGGTTGCACGATAAAAATCAAGCAAAACGGATGAGAAACGAAGATTCCACGCACATTTGAAGATTCAAGGCATCAAAACAAGATTTCAAGACTAAAGTGTCCTTCACCAACATCCATTCAATCCAATATGTTCGTTTTCAAAATACGAATCCAACAGAAGAAGAATCAACTAAAACGGACGAAGAATGAAGATTCTACGCACGCCGAAGGATCCAAATGATTCGTACGCAATATATGGAGCTAGGAACCTCATCTCAGGGCCTATCTTATATCAAAATCTTCGTTTTTGAATTACGAATCCAACAAAAAAAGAATCGACGCAAACGGACGCATAACGAAGAAAATACGCACGAATCAAGAAAGGAAACAAAAGACGGCGAAACGGGGCGGGTACAGGCCAGCCGCCGCCGGCCACCTGTCCCCTGCCTCGGTTTCCGTTTTTGGAAACTTTTGGTACCTGGTGCGCCTACTTTTCGTGTTTTACAGTACCCGGTGCGCCTACTTTTCGTGTTGTACAGTACCCGGTGCACCCTTTTGGCTACCTTTTACTAACATGCACCCCTTGATGCTAATGTGAGCCAAAGCTCTCCTATATATAGAGGGCATGAGGCTTTATTTCAACTTGCACCATATGCACACACATTAAGCATTTTTCTTCCTTTCTTTTCTAGTTTTATTCTTTCTTTTATTTTTCTTTTCACTTTCTCTCTCTAAGTTAATTAATTTAGTGAGAGATAAGTAGGGGATTAATTATGTAGTAGTTATTAGTAGCTAGCTTAGCAATGTAACGCTTTGGAATATTCGGAAGTAATATAAGCATCGTTTTGCTCGCAATAATTACGGGTAATATCTATCCTTTTCTTTTATTAATTAATTGTAATATTCTTGTTTGATGTTTATGATTTATTAATATTGGAAATGTCTATTGCCATGATATGCGAGTAGTTGTTTATATGTTTGACATGATTTAGATTGTTATAATGGGATGATAATAAATGTTGTGAAGTAATATGACGGCCCCTATTCGACTGTTCTCGGATATAGTGCTGGAAACGCTTTAGGCGGAGTACAAACGTACGGAAGTCTGAGAACGACCGAAGGTAGTTATATTACGGACCAATACTTTAAATGTGCTAAATGAATTTCTATTTATAGTTTAATTATAACATTATGAACGAATGATGGCATGTTTGGCCAACCGCTTATGACCAGACTACCCCAACTTATTCCGGTAGGGTAAAACCTGTTTATGTGACTATTTATTCAATAGACCATGCCATGATACGGACATCTCTGACAACCGAGATTGGGGAATAGTATTCGAGGGTAGTTGTTAGCCGATATGTTGAGTACATTTGGGAGAACTTCCGGTGTATTGTAATTATTTGTGTTTACTATCCATGTGACATATCTTCTATCTGATTGCGGACAACTCTACGTTAGTTAGTTGATAGGATCGTAAAAACAACTCATTCCAACATAGTCTAAACTCATAAAAAGAAACTTATATGAATGGGAATTATTATACTTTGTTATTAGGGAGTCCGGAACCTTAATATTAGGGAACCTTAATACTTTGTTATCCACGTGACTGCAACCTAGATATTAGGGAGTCCGGAACCTTAATTGTGGTAAGTAGTTATTTGTGCCTATGACATGCAATAAGTAAGACACAGTGAAACCACTCGTTGTATATATTAGATTTACATTTCTGCACTGCTTTACATTAATTAGTTTAGAGTGTCACCCTCACTGTCAAACACTCTCGACCGCATGTTAGACGTAAGAACCCGTGGAACTACCCTGTAAAGTACACTGTCTATTACTGGAAGGCATGGTCCTCATATGAAACATGTTTTAAACAAACTATGAATAATCAGGAGATGTATAACTGTTTGAAAAGGAGAGGTCTAGGTCATAAATCAACGTAATTGGAGCTTAAGTAAAGTATTAACAAGGTCTAGTGAGGAAAGTCCAAGTGATTTAGATTTATCAACCCCCTAGATTTTACATATTTGATTCTTTAAACATAACAAGTTAATAATTAGATACACTATTAGAAGAACGAGAGATAAGCTTAGGTGTTAAGAACGGTCGGACCTATGAGACGATACGCTGCTTTAATTATGTACCTCGGTTAATCACCAAAATAGGTTGCTTACCTTTCAACTAGGTAAGTATTGGGAGTTTAGCGTATTGCTCCGATCAGAATCACGATAACCTAGTTCCTAGGGACATGCCAATGGGAATTTAATTGGTAGGGTTCTAGTGTTTACACCAAAGCCTGTCAATCTATTAATCTGAAAGTGTCCCCATCATAAACACAATCCCGATATTATACTATCCCAAGTCATGGTGAACCACGCATTCCTTATCCTTAGTTGTTCCTTATACGCTAGCTAGCTCATTTTAGTTTTATTGCTTTCGTAGTTTAAATTAGATAAAAACCAAACAAAACCAACTATCTGAACACCATCTTGAAGACTGAATTATCCAAACGAGCTCCGCTTCAAATTCGACCGTCTGGATAGATGACCCTTATCACCCTTACCACGTACTGGTATCGGGTACTTGTACCTAGTACCAGTAGGTAGTTCGGAGGTTTAGGCCCGAGCAAAAAAATAAATTTTAAAACACCCTGATCGCACCCTCGGTCGTTACAACAGCACCGACGACACCGACGGCTGAGGGCGCATCAGGGTGATAAGCTGTTGACGTCTTGTGAGTGATACCATACTGTTGCAGAACTTTCATGAACTGAACGTTGCAAAAGTGTGTACCACGATCACTGATTATTGCTTTTGGAGTCCCAAATCGACTGAATAGCTTTTTCAGAAATTTGGTTACCACTTTGGCGTCATTTGTTGGGAGAGCTTGGGCATCGGCCCACCTGGAGACGTAGTCGACTTTAACCACGATGTACTCTTTACCGTTAGATTTAGGGAACTGTCCCATGAAATATAATCCCCAGATATCGAAGATTTCCACGGCCTGGATGTTTGTTAGTGGCATTTCATTCCGGGCTGTTATATTGCCTTGTCTTTGGCAGATATCATAGCGTCTCACCAGATCGTACGCATCTCGAAATATGGTTGGCCAGAAAAAGCCGGCATCGTACACTTTTCTTGCAGTCATGTTGGTACCGTGATGTCCTCCAGTAGGTCCATGGTGGCTTTGGTGTAAGATATGTTCTGCCTCTTTCCCATCAACGCATCTTCTAATGATTTGATCAGGGCAAACCTTAAAGAGGAAAGGGTTGTCCCAATAGTAATATTTTATATCGTGGAAGAATTTTTGTCTTTAAGAGGTTGGCATTCCTTTATGTACGACTTTTCCCTCCAAATAATTGGCATAGTCAGCATACTAGGGATCATTTGTAGATCGTGACCCTTTATAGTACTTACCAACATGCATGAGCTGTTCTTCTGGAAACTGGTCATGAATGTCTTTCTCGTGCAACTTATCCATTGAAGGATTCTCTAATCGGCTGAGATGGTCCGCCGCGACGTTTTCTGCTCCCATTTTGTCTTTGATCTCGATGTCGAATTCTTGAAGGAGTAGAATCCATCGTAGAAAGCGAGGTTTAGCATCTTGCTTCTTAAAAAGATATTTCAGAGCGGAGTGATCTGTATAGACAATAGTTTTGGACAAGATTAGATAAGAACGAAATTTATCAAAAGCAAATACTACCGCTAGCAGCTCTTTTTCTGTGGTCGTATAATTCTCTTGGGCGTCAGTGAGCGTTTTGCTGGCATAGTATATTGGTTGAAACTGTTTCTCCTTCCGCTGTCCCAGAACTGCTCCGACTGCGAAATCACTGGCGTCGCACATTATTTCAAATGGAGACTCCAGTCTGGAGCAACCATGATTGGTGCATGAACAAGCAGATCTTTCAGATGATCGAAGGCCTTGAGACATTCGTCTGTAAAGACAAACGGAGTATCCTTTTCGAGGAGATGAGTCATAGGTCTGGATATCTTAGAGAAATCTTTGATAAAGCGACGGTAGAACCCGGCGTGTCCTAGAAAACTTCGGATGGCTTTGACAGAGGTGGGTGGTGGAAGCTTTGAGATAGTCTCGACTTTTGCTTTGTCAACTTCAATTCCAGCTTTAGATATACGGTGTCCTAAAACTATGCCTTCTTTTACCATGAAATGGCTATTTTCCCAATTCAGAACTAGGTTCGATTCTTCACATCGGGTGAGCATCTTATTCAAGTTAGAAAGACAAGTGGTGAACGAATCTCCGAAAACCGAAAAATCATCCATGAACACTTCCATGCATTGTTCAATCATGTCGTGGAAGATTGCTACCATACATCTTTGAAATGTCGCCGGTGCATTACATAAGCCAAACGGCATACGTCGGTAGGCAAAGGTTCCGTATGGACAAGTGAACGTCGTCTTTTCTTGGTCCTTTGGATCGAGAGGTATCTGAAAATAGCCGGAGAAACCATCGAGGAAGCAATAGAATTCGTTCCCTGACAATCTTTCAAGCATCTAATCAATGAACGGTAGAGGGAGGTGATCTTTGCGTGTAGCTTCATTTAGTTTCCGATAGTCGATACATACCCTCCAACCGGTGACGGTTCGTGTTGGAATCAACTCGTTGTCTTCGTTAGCGATGACCGTCATGCCTCCTTTCTTTGGGACGACTTGAACTGGACTGACCCATGGGGAATCTGAAATAGGGTAAATTAAACCAGCATCCAAGAGTTTGATAACCTCCTTTTTCACCACGTCTTGAATCTTTGGGTTAACTCTCCTTTGCCTTTGAATAGAGGGCCTGAAGTCATTTTCCATTAAGATCTTGTGAGTGCAGTAATTTGGGCTGATCCCTTGTATGTCAGAGATTTTCCATGCAATCGCTTTCTTATGTGACTTTAGAACCTCAATGAGTAGTGCTTTCTCTTCAGGCTTCAGATCTTTAGATATGATAACCGGTAAGTGCGAAGTTCCTTCGAAAAAAGCATATTCAAGGTGTGATGGAAGTTCCTTTAGCTCCAATTCGGGTGGTTCTTCAGTGGAGGGCTTCACCCTTGCAATCTCGTCTCTTTTAAGCTCATCGTATGTTGTCTGATAATCTGACTCAACTGCAGGTGCCTCTGGAATGTCGGCTGATGCTATTTCAACCCATTCTGTATTGTTGTAAAGATCATCTTTTCTCAGCTCATATTTTACTTGGGAAGATTAAGAGATTGCATTATCTTCAGTGATTATTTCTTTGTTGTCTTTTGTGAATGCGAATCTCTGAAATTGAGATGAAGAAGATGTGCTAAAAGTAATATCTGGATTCAAGTTTTCACAACTTTCAGAAAGTTGCGGATCGGATGGTTTAAGCATTGACTCCATTTCCTTGAGAGTCTTCAGAATTTCTTATCTTGAGAGAGATGAATCAGGAACTTCAGAATTAGGGCTTCTTCTCAAGAGAGTGACCGGAGTGCCTTGTCCAAGTGGTACAGCAGTGATAAATCTGTTGGGCTTTAAGTTAGAATTCTTTAAAGGTAATAGCACTTCCTTTGATGCAATGGACGGATCTGAGATAGCTGAGCATAGACCCGCACCTTCTTCACAGATTTTCCTTGCTGTGATGACAGTGTTTGGAAGGGGATTAATGCTGCTTACTGCGAGGATTTCTTCCAAGTGTTCTTCAATTATTTCCTGCATAGAATCTACAAGACCAAGGTCTTCTCCCATAGGAAGTTTCATTAGTTTATCGACATTAAAGGTGACTTCCTCAGTTCCCACTCTAAGTTTTAAAGATTTTTCATTCACGTCAATTACGGCCTTGGCAGTATTTAGGAAAGGTCTGCCAAGGATGAGTGGTACCTGAGCATCTTCCTCAATATTCATAACAACAAAATCAACAGGAAAGACGAATTTATCAACACGTACCATAATATCTTCAGCAATTCCACGAGGGAGTTTAACTGATCTATCAGCTAATTGGATGGTCATACGGGTTGGTAAAAGTTCGATTAATCCTAGTTTCCTATAAAGCGAGTATGGCATAAGGTTTACACTAGCTCCTAAGTCAGCTAAGGCGTTACTTATTTGAACATCCTGAAGGTAACAAGGAATAGTGAAAAGGCCAGTGTCTCCTAGCTTTGGGGGCAGTCCTTGTTGCATAATTAAAGAGCATTCTGCGTCTAAGGGCAAGTTAACTATTTGTCTAAGTTTTTCTTTGTTGGATATAAGTTCTTTAAAGAATTTGGCACAACTAGGCATTTCAACTAAAGCATCTAATAATCGAACGTTTAAGTGTAGGCTTTTGAACATCTCTAGATATTTTCCAAACTGGGCTTCTTGTTTCTCTTTCTTAAACCTACCAGGGAAAGGTATACGTGTTGGTTTAACTACTTCTGGGGCTTTGGAAGATTCTGGTTCAGGAGAAGTGACAGGAGTGTCAACACGTACTGAATCAGTGGGTAGAGAAGAACTAGAAGGCTCGTCTGAAGGAATATCTACTGATTTCTCATTCTTAGTCTCTTTTCCACCTCTAGTGACAACAAGGATATCATCATAATCATAAGATGAATGATGAATAGCTTTGCTAATCGCTTCTTCTCTTTGCTTCTCCTCAACTTTTAAAAACAATCTTTTAACATTATCCTTCATGTTCTTAATTAAATCGTTTGAAATTCTGAGCAAGTAATCAATTTGGTTTTGAAAATCAACGATTTGTTTGTTTTTATTATTTTGCTCAACCATGAAGTTATTGAAAATCGTATTGTTTAGACGAGAAGGCAGTTGTAAAGAAGTAGAGGGTGTAGAGGGAACTAACAAATGAGAGATAGGTTGTTTGGATAACCGCTGAGTGAAAGGTTTTGAATGAATGATTTGATCAGTGGTTCCAGATGTGGCGAGGACATCTTCCTTGGGCTTCGAGCGAGAGAAGAGCCGTTGAGGTTGCTTCTTAGGTTTGGAAGAGTCTTGCATATCACTGACAACTTTAGAGATGGATTCGAGTTGAGCTCTTAAAGTGTCAAACGCTTGAGTAGAAGTGTCCTTGTTTTCCGAGGTTGATTCATCAAGCTCCAAGTCATGTTGGTGCATCGTTATCGTCTCAATCAACTTCCAGGCTTCTTCTGAAGTATGTAGCATGAAATTTTCGGATGAAGCAGCATCGAGGGTTTGTTGGTGATGAGGATTCAGACTGTTGTAGAATGTGCAGACCAGATTCGTTTTAGCCAACTGATGATTCGGACATCTTCCAAGCAGATTCTTAAAGCGTTCCCAAGCTGAGCTTAATGATTCAGTAGTTTCTTGACGAAAGTTAATGATTTCATTTTTGAGCTTGGTTTGTAGGGACGGAGGGAAAAACTTAGCTAAGAACTTAGTAGCCATCTCCTCCCATGTATGAATCGAATTGGGTTCGAGTTCATAAAACCATGTCTGAGCTCGGAAAGCTAAAGAATAAGGAAACAGGTGAAGTCGGGTGACTTTAACACTGGATCCGGTTTGTTCGAAAGAGTCGGAAAGGTTGATGAACTTGTTAAGATGGGCGTTTGGATTTTCAACCGAAAGACCATGAAATTGACACTGAGATTTAAGTAATTTAATGAAGTGTGGTCTGATTTCAAGGGTTTCGTCGGTTGGTGATACGATTGGTCCTCCTCATCCCTCTAGCAGTGGTTGGGTTGATGAGGCGAGAGTGATACGATTCGCCATAACTTGTTTTAGAAGAAAATAGGGTTTTTGAAAGGATAGGTTTAACTAAGGACGGGAAATTAAAAACTAACTAACCTAGGGATAAAAACTGTAACTTCCGGATGATATTGATCTTCCGTAAGGATCGCTAAATAACTAAAAAAACAAAATTCCTAAAATCGGTCGTTGTAGTCCCCAGCAACGGTGCCAAAAACTTGTCGCGGTTCCTGCGGTCGGACGGGTTTTACTCTGGTCGTTGAACCTCCCAACCGTGATGCGCGGACAGGGTTTAAATTTATATAGCAGGGGAATCCTAAGCTGTATACTACTGACAGACCTAAAAGGGCAGTAAGTGGTATGTATGACTCAGGTGTCGTTCTTCAAACTACAACGGGCATGGGAGTCTAGGAAGTTTTATTATCTTTGGGAATCTAGCTAGGGTTTTTAAAAGATTTTGGATAGGTTTGGTTTTTATAACTAAATACTAATTTAAATAAAGAAAATAAAACAAAAAAGGTTTGTACGGAGACTCGGTCAACAGAGGATAAGCGAGTGTTTACTATGATTTCGTTATGTGTTATTGATGAATAGTCAAGGGTAAGGCTACTAGATGTGATGACTAATCCGGAGAGGATAGAAACATAATTAATGCAAAGTATTGTACCTACGACCGTTCCGCGGCTTCCATACGTTTGTACTCCACCAATTGGTGTTTCCAGCACTATACCGAGTAATAGGGCGTTTTACGGTTTTTTCGTTACATTAATTAGGGTTCCACATTACTCTCGCAGATTTCCTATATCCTAATGAGCTACAACTACGAGCCTATTAAATATCTAACGTAGAGTTGTCCGCAATCAGATAAATAATATGTCACGTGGATAGCAGTTATAGAAGTCAAATACACCGGAAGTTCTCCGAAATGTACAGACCAATTTAACCGACACCGGAAGTTCTCCGAAATGTACAGACCAATACACCGGAAGTTCTCCGAAATGTACAGACCAGTCAGATAAACATGAATCTAATCTATTTCTAATCCTACGCTCCGTGTCTCTTATGATTTGTTTCAACCTAGAGAACACAGCCATACCAAGTTCATTGATCATCAAGTATAGAATAGGTAGAGAACATACCACTAGTAATTGGCCAAGTTCTAGCAGGAAGCTTCTAACCACATCATAAGTTGGATACATAAACATTCGAGATTCAGTTTATAAGTTCATACACAGTTTAAAGTAACACGGGCAGAGTAACAGCATGGCATAAACATATTGACTATTCTAACATAACTACATCATAGTAAACACAAAGAAATGTCTAGCCTAACATTATATATCTAGCATACAATCCTAAACAAGCATAAACAAAGCAACACATGTTTAAAACTGGAAAGTAAGAGATATATAAATAGAACCTGATACGAGTTTATTACAGACAGATCTTCGCGAATACAATGTCTTGGAGTGACTCCGTACAAAAGCTAAAAGCTACCTCTACCTAACTAGCTCTCTAACTAGCCCAATTCTAGAGAGAGAAAATCTCTAGAGAGAGAAACTAGAGAGAGAGTGATGTGTGTGAGAGAGAAAGTGTAAGGAAGAAATGAAATGAGAAAATGGTATGTTTTGAAGTGTTGGGGTTGTCCACTATTTATAGGCAAAGCTCAAAATCGCGCGTACAACTCACGAAGCCGCACGTACAAGCAAACGAAGCAGCATACGAGGGTGCAGGGGCCGTATACGGCCTTGTAAGGGCCGTATACGGTGGTGTAAGGGCCGTATACGGTCTCACAAGGGCCGTATACGGTGTGTGGGGCCGTATATGGGCTCTGTCTGATTTCGTTCGTTGCTTAAAACGTCTATATCTCCTTCGTTATGCGTCCGTTTGACCCGATTCTTTCGCCTGTGGTTTCGTAATTCCGTTACGCTTATAATGATGCCAATCTCATAGAAATTGGGTGTGTAGAACTCAGTTGTAGCCGAAATGACTTTTAGTGGCTCTGAAAGTGCAGTGTCTTCTCCGTCCTTTGGCCGTTTCACTTGATTCCAGATTTTTCCGTCTCGATTTTACCTATACAACAGACGGTAGAAGTTAGGAGGTGTGCCTTGACAGGAAAATGAGGTCGGAGGAATCGGCTTGTATTAAAATGCTGTATTTTGTGCGGTTTCAGAGTGTTTTCAGTGATTTTTACCACAACGTCTACTTTTGAACCAATTTAGTGAATTTTAATAAATAATCAATATTTTTGAAATGTTTTCACTAAAGAAAGGTCCAAAATGTGAGGAATATGATAAAAATATATATGTTGCTGGAGGTTAGCAATTTTAGTTTAACCAGTGGTGATATAAGGATGATTGAGTGTTTTTGGTCTTTATTTTCTTTTACAAGTTTTAAATTCCTTAACCCATTTAGGATATCCAGTGAGCCAGTTCATGTTTTGCTGAGATTGCTTGCAATAAGGTGTAGCAGAAGTGCCTTTGTGCTGCAATGTAGGCAAGGATCTAGGAAGCACTACATGGGATTGGGCTGCTGTTTAACTTGTGAGGAGTGTCAGCTAATTATTTTGGTTTTGGGTGGGTATTATGGTGTTATAAGGTGGAGTTGGGTAGAGTCCAAATCTTTTGGTTCATTATTTTCTATTAAATGTGTATATGATTCCATTAAAACCAGTGGGTTTGTATTCTTTCACAAGCCTGTTTGGATTTTATGTGTCAAAATGAATGACCAAAGATGTATAGGATTGGAGTTCTTGGTTATAATGCAGGGGTATGGCACTCTATTCTATTTTAAAGGTGTTATAAGGATGGAAAAATATCACTTTTTCTGGAAATATATTGTTGTTGAGCCTTATCTTTCATTTGGAGGTGAGATGGCAATGAGTATTGTGAAGTTGGCTGTAAGGAAATGGAGTAGAAGAATTTCCTACATCAAGGTGTTTAGGCAGCAATTGGTGATCAATACTCATGTGTCAGGCTGCCATTGTAAAGGTCATTCATCTCTTTTGAATGATAACTGGATTCTGTCTTTATATTTGAATCCATCTGTGTTTGAACTTGTGTATGTTAGCTGGTCATGCTGGATGTTGGGTATTGGTGTGATAAGGGTGAAAGTAAGGTGTTTGAATGTGGGAATGAATTATCCAAGTAGACAAATTAGTTGGGATTGGTACAAAAGATTTTTGTCAGGTTTGACTTTTCAAAGTCAATGCTGTAAATTTCAAATTGAAGTTGGTTTTTCTCTATCGGGTCAACTGGGTGATATTGGAATAATAATATTTGGGGAAGGAGATGGGATGATTATTCTTAATGATGTTGGTTATGTTGTTATCATTCCTGCAGATTATTATGGATTTCAGATTATTATTGCAGATTCATTGTGTTTAAAACATGGAGTATTACTTATGTGTAAGATAAAAGGACTAGAAAGGTTTGGATTTGTTGATCTGTTTATCTTAATGACAGATTGTATTGGGTTCAAGAGTATATGTGTGTATTGGCTGAGGTTGTTCAAGTCTTGCAGATTGATAGATTATTTTTGGCATAGTTACTATAATGATCAAGCAATGCAAGGGAATTCTATATGTAAGTTGTGGTCAACTGCAATTGGTACATATCTGGACTTGGTGAGTTCATTGTTGGAAGGTCATTATGTTTGTAAGTTGACATTTCTGGGTCAAGTAGTAGGTTGTCATATTGGTTTTGCTATGATCTGGAAAGTTTGGTATAATCTGATGTGTTGCATTGCGGTTAGAGGTTTATATGTTGGTATATTGATTATTTGGGGTCTAATTAAAAGAAGTCAAATTAAATGGTTTGATGCATTGAGTTTGAATGAAAGAAAGGGTGTGGATTGCAGTTTGTATGGATTAAATGTATTGAATATATGGTTTGATTTGATTTGGGCTCCTGGTTGCAAGAAAGATTTAGAAAAGATGTTAATATGGGCCCAAAATGATAAGGAAAGGAGTGGTGTATGGGCTACGGGTACTGGATCTAAAAGGAAGTTGGGCTACGTTGTTATTGGGTTGTTGTTTGGGTCACAAGAGCAGCAGGGAAAGAGGCTGAAAAGTGTTATGAAATTGCAAAGAATTCAAAATTGTATCTATTTTTTTGATAAGCGATTTAAATTTTGTTTTTTGATAAGTATAGATAGGAAAGATAACATACCAGTAGATTTCATCATAGGTTTTAGATTAAATTTAGTTGTATGGGTTTGGGAGGTCCGTTAAAACTCCTCGTTAGGAATGCCTAACGTTAAGTTGTAATTACTTTTATTTTATTTTAATGCATTTGCCGGGGTTTTCCCTTTAAAAAATGTGAGGAATAAAGCTTCTAAAAACATGACTTTTTACGTCACATCAAGGACCATTGTTTATGATATTATAAAGACGATCATCAACAAGATACAAAAACATCATCATCCGGGACATCCATGTTTCAATCCTAGAGAGATCAAAAGCTGGAGGTTTGGTAGTAGAACCATTTCCCTTTTGATACTCAAAATCCACACAACTGTACTTTACTGATTCCATTGCAGATCTGGTTAATTATTTTAAATCAACTCTGCTCTGATACCAATTGAAAGTCCCTGAATCACTATTGATTAGTGATTTGGAATCGCAATAAGTAAAGTTTAATTGTAGAAGGGGGGTTGAATACAACTAAAAACTTTTTCTGATTATATGTAAGTTAATTATTCAAGTTTTTAATCGTAAGTAATGAACATGCAAGAACAGAGTATAGCAAACGAATATACCTATTAAGTAAAGAAGTAATAGTAGCTGAACTGTGACTTTTATTGATTGTAAAACTCACTAAGTATTGATTGCGGAATGGAATAGCTAAAGCTAAACCAAATCAAATACTTAAGATAATCTATTACAAATACGAAGAACAGTTGCTGACAAACAAGCAAACTGTTTTCTTGCTGATCGCTGATACGTGCTTAAACTAACTACTCACTGAACAAACAAGTGATTAACACGTACAACAACTAGTTGCTAAGTACAACGTACTGCTCTATTTATAGTACAAATGTCCTGATGTGACTCAAAAAGTCATTTTTTGAAGGACATATTTCCGCACTTTTTAGACTATTCTTTGGTAAAAACATTTCAAAACCATCATTATTTACCAAAAATCACCAATGCGGTCTAAATACAGACATTGCTACAAAAATCGGTTAAAACATCCAAATAGCACGCAAACCGAGGCAAAACAATCACTTTAAATTTTCTGTTCTTAACATTCTTATAGAAATAGATTTTAATTCATATTTTATGATTCTATAGGAAAATCCAAGACCGGAGGTGAAAGAATCGGAAGAAACGGACAAAAGACGGAGAAGATATGTAGTCTGGAAGCTCGCCGATCGTCATCCGGAACACGTAAAAGTCAAACACTTCCAAATTTAGCAAACTTAGTGCCATTAGAAGCGTAACGGAAAAACTAATCCTACGGCGCAAGAATCAAGCAAAACGGACTCAAAACGAAGAAGATACGGACGAACCAATCAACCGAGAAGTCAGCGGAGGGCAAATGGAGCACCAACCCCCCCCCCCCCCCCCCTCCACACTAGGTACCGTATACTGTACTATAAGTGCCATATACGACCCCCTGAGGTGCCATTTGGTCCATTTTTGCCTTGATAAATGGTACCTGGGTGCCATTTGACCCCCCTGTTGCTTGCTCGCCCCGTGTAACGCTTTGGTGCTTGTTCTTTGAGCTTAAAGACTTGTACCTCACCTCCTCCACTTCTCCTATAAATAGTCACCTCATTTCCATCATTTTACACACCTCACTTCTCATTTTTGTTATCTCTCTAAAATACTCTATCTCTCTAGTTTATTTCTCTCTCTAGAAATAAGCTAGTAGGTTATAGTTTAGGGTAGAAACTTTTAATAGCTTTTGTACAGAGATACTCCGAGACTTCATATTCGTGAAGATTTGTCTGTATTACTCTCTTATTCAGGTTTAATACAATCTCTCGTATTTATTCTATTAATCATGTTATCTTATTATGCATTCTTAGGAATGAATGCTAGAATTATGCTAGGCTAGACAAATCAATGTTTGTTGTGATGTATGCAATGTTAGGATACTTATGATTTAATTTTCCATGTTGTTACTCTGCCTGTATGAATTTAAACTGTTCGTGAACTTATAAGCTGAACCTCTGCCCGTTTTATCTATCCAACTTATGCTGTGGTTTGTATCCTCCTCCCTAGAACATAGCCAATTGCTAGAAGTAGGATTGCCAACAATTATGTGTATGATGATCAATGAACTCAATATGGTCGTTGTTCCCTTGATTGAAACATATCCGAGGGACACGAAGCATAAGAGTAGAGATAGATTAGGTTCATGCTTGTTTGTTGTGTATCTTTGGGACAACTTCCGGGACACCCATGATCTAATCCTCAGGTCAGTTAATGTGATGCTAGTGTCCCGTCCTACTGCATGTTCTTGTTTGATTGTTGCTTAGGTACTACATGCTAGACATACATAACCATTATCACTGCCCTGCTAATTAGATTTTCATAAACATAATAAACATGATACAGGTAGGTTAACATGCATGTAATATTTGTGATGATTGTATGATTAATGATGAACAATTCAACTGACCGTTAGACAGATTATCCCAACCGGCTCCGTGGGTTAAACCCTGTTCATGCTATTGTTCAATGAACGATTTATGCCACGATACGGACGTCCCCCGGATGTCTGAGACTGGGGACCTGGATTAGAGGATGATTGTCGGTTGAATTGGTCTGTGCATTTAGGAGAACTTCCGGTGTACTGGACACTCTATAACTGCTATCCATGTGATATATTATGTATCTGATTGCGAACAACTCTACGTTAGGTATATACTAGGATCGTAGTTATAGCTCATTAAGAAATATAGGAATGTCTAGTGAGTAATCTGGAATCCTAATTGGTATAACGGAAAAGATGTAAAACGTCCGAGTATCCGGTATAGCGTTGGAACCACCAGTGGTGTAGTACAAATACGTGGAAGCTGAGTAAAGGCCGTGGGCATAATACTTTATTACCAATTAAGTCTCTACGACCTCACCGGATTAGTCATCACATCTAGTAGTCTTATCCCTCATAACTATCCACCTAATAACATTGCCGAAATCACAACAAACATATTCCTTATCTTGATTTCTCTGCGTTCTCCGTACAACCCCACCTTTAATTAAGTCTTTAATTTTAGTAATTAGATTAGAAAACTAAACCAACCTATCAAAAAGTTTAAAAATCCTAGCTAAATTACAAAAGGTAATTAACCCTCCTAAGATCCCATGCCCGTTGTAGTTTGAAGAATGACACCTGAGTCGTACGTACCGCATACTGCCCTTTAGGTCTTTAAGTTGTATCAAAACTTAGGATACCCAGCATAACAAATATGAAACCCACTGCCGTGAGCCCTTGCCGGACGGTTCAATGACCGGAGTAAAATCCAACCGACTGCTGGGGTTGCGACATGTCCCGTAAATATCTCCTACAAAATTGGATCTGGAATGACACGTGTCCCTGCTTGATTGGCTTGATCTCTGTCACTGCTGCACCGGTACGGTCGTTTTCGCAATGGGCAGCAGCACGACGGGGGTGAGGTAAGTTTTAAAATTTATATTTTGTTGGGGACCTAAGTACTACTAAAGCTGTATAGCAGTAGTATGACCTAGGGTCGTTCTGAAGAGTCGATCGTATTGTGAAACGATTTGTCGAGACGAACAGTGCAATTTAGCGATTGGTTTAAAAATACTTTTGAGTGGGGGCTTTTACTTAGGTCCTAATTAAAATTAAACTAAATAAACAGGAAATAAAATGTAGGTTTAAATCAGTTAAGGAGGAGAGTGCTTGTTATGATTTTGTTAGCTTATACGTAGGGTGATGCTGTGGGGTTTTAATATTTGAAAAAGTCTTCTAAAGGTTTGTGTCTTGCTTTCACGTAGATGCCTATGAGTGTAAACACTAGCACCCTACTGATCAGGTGAACCGATCAATATGTCACTAAGTACTAGGTTATTGAGAGTCTAGTCAGATCGGACTGCCTTGAAACCCTCCACATTGTCTCTTAATGAAATCAAGTGACCCTCTAGATGGGGTGCAGGAAACGGGCGACAGTCCACAATTTATCCACTGACCTTTCTTTAACACTGCACAGGTCTCTAAGCTGGGCAAGGCATTTAAGGTTAAGACAGGTGGTGACAGCTAACTTATACATTAATGGTTGTGATTGAGTTCAGAAATGTTCGGATGTGATACAGTCTTCAACCAACAGGGTTTTCCACTGCTTCCACGTATTTGTACTCCACATGAGGTGTTTCCAATGCTATACAGTGTATTCACCCGTATTACGATCTTTCCTGGATCACAGACTATGCCAGGATGTAATACAGTGTACAGCCTACGACCTTTCCATGGCTTCCACGTGTTTGTACTCCACCAGAGGTGTTTCCAACGCTATACCAGATACTCAGTCGTTTTATGGCGTTTCCTGTATTACATACTTTACGGCCATCTGATCTCAATATATCTAAGCTTGTATTACATTAAAACCATCTATGATAGCTAAATAACCCGTTCACATTAATAATTTAATCCCAATAAATCCCTGATTAATTCACGGTGTACTATACGATAGGTTAGGCAGTATTTCCACAGCTTCAGAATCAGACCATGTTTGTTTTAAGAAAACACAGATAGGTAGTGACCATTTGGACAAGGTTTGCGACTCCTTGCCATAAAGGTTCTAACCATGTTCATTGGAGGAAAGGCGATAGTTTAGTTTGAAATCATAAATGTATAGTTAAACAGTACACCGAGTTTTCAATCGTATATTAAAGTAGCATCACCCCAAATATTTAACAAGCTAACTGCATCACAACAAACACAATAGCTAATCTACTCATGAATCTTGACAATGTATCCTAAATCTAACATAATAATCACTAGAACAAAATTGAGATTTCGTTACACCAAAAAAGTGTGACGATATGCATATAGTCACACTTGGTTTTTTAACGTAGGTGTGACGAAAGGTCGAGCGACCATAGGGTACATATGGTGACATTAGAGAGTTAGTTGCCGTATCCATTTAAAATCGGTAACCAAAACCATAAAATGTGTGACTGGTTATGTACAAGTTTATTTTGGTTGAATCAGTTTTAGTGACCGTAAACACTTTATAGTCACACGAGCGGTTTTTGAGAGTAGCTATTGTTAATCATTTGGCTACATGAATATATAATACACGTGGCATTTGCGTTTATTTAGTGACACAACGAATGTATTTTTAGGGAATTAGTCACATACAATTAAGCTAAAAGTGGCTAAAACTGTTAATGAGTATGACCATATGATTGGTAGAATCAATTAAGTGTGTATTTTGTGTGACTATACTCCGTCCTTTAGCCACATGAATATATAATATATGTGGCTTTTGCGATGATTTAGTCACACAACAATTGTTTTGTTGGTGATTTAGTCACATACAATTAATCGTATAGTGGCAAAAAGTTTTAATAAGTGTGACCATATACTTTTTAAAGACAAGTAAATGTGTTTATTGTGTGACTATTGTTCATCCAATGGCCACATGAATTTTATGTTTCTGTGGCGTTTTGTAATATTTAGTCACACAATGCATTTTTTTTTATGGAATTTGTCACATACAATTAAACAAAAAGTGGCCAAAAGTGTTAATCAGTGTAGCGATATGCTTTTTAAAGTAAAGTAAATGTGTAATTTTTATGAAAATTGCTCATTCAATGGCCACATGAATTTTATGTTTGTGTAGAATTTTGTAATATTTAGTCACACAAGGATGTTTTTAATGGGGTTCTAGTCACATACAATTAAACAATAAGTGACCAAAAGTTTATCTAGGTGTGACCATATGCTTTTTAAAAACAAGTAAATGTGTTTTTTGTGTGACTATTGTGCATTCAATGGCAACATGAATTTTATGTTTGCATGGCGTTTTGTAATATTTAGTCACACAAAGCATCTTTTTTTGGGGATTTAGTCACATACAATTAAGCAAAAAATGGCCAAATGTGATAATAAGTGTGGCCATATATTTTTTAAAGTAAAGTAAATGTGTATTTTGTGTGACAATTGTCCATTCAATGGCCACATGAATTTTATATTTATGTAGCGTTTTCTAATATTTAGTCACACAAAGCATGTTTATTATAGGGATCTAGTCACATATAGTTAAGCAATAAGTGGCCAAATGTTTTAATAAGTGTCGCCATATGCTTTTTAAAGACAAGTAAATATTTTTTTTGTGACTATTGTGCATCAAATGGCCACATGAATTTTTTGCTTGTGTGACTTTTCGTAATATTTAGTCGCACAACAAATTAAGCAAACAGTGGCCAAAAGTGTTATTAGTGTGACCATATTATGTACGTAAATCTTTTAGCCACATTTAAGAAATAAATAATTTGTGTCACAATATGAATTATACATGTATACATATACATATACATATACATATGTATATGTATGTCTATATATATATATGTATGTGTATATATATATATATATATATATATATATATATATATATATATATATGTATGTGTATATATATATATATATATATGTATGTGTATATATATATATATATATATATATATATATATATATATGTATGTGTATATATATATATATATGTATATATGTATGTAGTTGCAATATATAACAAAATATAAGAAGATACACAAAACAAATTCAAACAAAACAAATTCGGAATGTCATAACTAAACCAAATATATAGTTGAATGTCGTACATAAAAAAAAATGCTAAAATAACCATGATCTATAAATTAAAAAATCACAAATTTAAAGACTTTTGACTCTTCAAGTTAGGCCTTGCTTGCTTTTGCAGGCTATCACGAGAAATAAATTTGCGCTTTTTTGGCATTTAGGTGCAGCTTTGTTCTCACCAACCTTTGGTATGGAAGCTGGTGGTGTTACCTGTACAAAACAAAAGCCAAATGTATCAAACATTTAAATTAAATATGAAGAATAGGTTTATAAAATAAATGTATTTACCTTTTCATCAAAAACCACTTGATTCTTTGCCCAACCAACAAAACTACCTACTACATCCTTAACTGTTTTGAAACCATTATTTCCTACATCCGGTATGCATGCTGCATCCACTAACGATTCTTCAATTGACACTTTGTAGCAATCATTTGGGAGTTTTTTGCTATGAAGCATTTGTTTTCCATCTGAATTGTATACGGTACCGAACACAATAATACTTGATTTCTTTAAGTGTCACAGTCTACACTTAAATTCCTAAAACAAATTGATTTTTGGCTTATATGCATCTGAAAGTAATTAAAGTAAAGAAATTATGAACATATTGAAATACATACTTGTTGTAGTAGTAGTAGTTGTGGAGACACATTTTTGTTTGATCAAGACTCTGGACGTGGATATGCGTTTTGCTGTGATTTTGGTGTTTTGTAAGATCCAACGGAGTTATGCAGTTCCTATATATATAAAATACTGTAAATAAGTCATGTATGTAATATTCAAAAATCACAAGGGGTACTTGATTAAGCTACAAGTACTTTCTCATGTGGAACGTCCTGCAGTTCTTAAGAGATACAAGTATACAACCATACTACCATGACAATAAGTCTTGTTTACCTACGGTTACCTACATGTAGTTGATCAAGCTAACTAATATGTAATGTAACAGAAACTTAAATGCCTAACTAACTTAGTTACGAAGTTCCTATATATATAAAACATGTAAATAAGTCATGTATATAAAAATTCAAAAATCACAGGGGGTACTTGATTAAGCTACAGGTACTTGATTAAGTCATTTAGGTGCATTCTCATGTGGAACGTCCGTCAATTCTTAAGAGATACAAGTATACAACCATACTACCATGATGACAATAAGTCTTGTTTACCTACTATTACCTACATATAGTTGATATTCTGGATTGAACCTAAGTATTGCACAAGCTCTTTCCTTTCATCACCTACTGGTTTCCCATCATTGTTAAAAGTCACCACAATTCTTTCAGCCCATCCTGAGATCTACAAAATAAAAATACAAGTGTGTACAGACTTGTACGTTATGACAAACTATCACATGTATAAATGTACAGACTTTCTCTATAATCTAACAGCAATTTAATCTTCTCATTCGATTAATTTTCATAGGTAACCAACTTCCATATATCTTTACATGTTACCTGCTATAGTCTGACCTAGACCAACCACCAGTAGCCTAGCCATTGTGACTCAACCCGCCCCTTTGTCACTCACAAAACACATACTGTAATCAGCCTTTAAACATGTGCAAATCAGCCATGAAATGTATGAACCCAACCCTATAATCATATCTGTAATCAGCCCTTAATAATGTATGAATCATCTCCTAAACCCAGCCCTCAAATTAATCGCCCTTCAAGTTTCACAGTTGTCTCCTTCAGCTTTGGCTTGACCAGCTATTTAAACCACCATATATAATTCAGATCGATAGTTAATCATAATAAACATCAGCAAAACATGTAAGATTACCTTTTCAAATACTTGCATCTGATCTTTCAGCACTGATATATGCTCATTATCATGACTGGTGTCCTTCAACGCTTGAATTCTATTCGCTAAAAACCTGAATACCAACATTGTTAATATGACAATTTAAAACTCTATCGATAATGGGTCAAGCATGTAACTGTGATATAATGAGTGATCTACAAGCATAACTTTCACCTGAAATTCCGTAAGCACCACATCATTATATGGCATTCCATCTTTCTTTCCTTACACCATTTTCACAAGAGAAAAAAGATTCTCTAACTGATTAGCTCTCGAAGTTTGATCTTTCATCTTATTGTCAAACAGGACAACACGATTCTCACACAGACTAAGGGTTTCCTGAAATTAACAATATTACTCGAAAATGTTACTTTATCTAAATTACAAAAATAGAAGGATGACTCCCAGTATCAACCTCAATCTATATATCTCAAAAGAATCATGTTCTGATATTCCAGTAACATGGAATCATTAAAAGCATGTAAAACATAAACACAACAAAAAGTGTTGGCCACATTTTAAATGACTTTTGTTGTAATCTATTACAAAATATACATAAGATAGTATTATAAGTTTTATCGTCACGTATGCGAAGTTTATATCGATATGTATAACCTCATTATAAAAGAATGAATAGAGTTGAATACTATAATTGATTATATATGTTTACCTTTTACATTGACGATGCAACCCGACCCGTACATCAACCCGATTATTTTGTCTTCACAATTTGTGAACCACGTTATTTTCAATGCTAGATCCACCACTGCACAACAGGACTGAAGAAGTACCATTCAAGGTCTCTCGTCTTCAAATTCGAATAATCTGACAATTTATAAATAATATCATGTTAGAAATCTTAAGCTTAACACAAATTTCACAAAATAAGAGTCCTGATTATAACCTTCACCTCGCTTTCCCTAAATATTCATGCATGCATACATAAACATAGATAAAACGAGTGACTGGTCCCAACTAGGTCAAGCTTGAGCTCTAGCTAGATTTGTTCAAAGAAAGCTCAATTCGTTTGCAGACTTATGCATTAAATGCGTTTTACGAGTATGTTATATGATCCGTTCACATGTGAAGAATTGGTTAATGTGCGAATCAAAAGTTTGTCCCTTTTACCTTTTTTTTTTTTAATAATTCCTCATTTGAACCTCTGATACACGTAATATTACAGTCATCTTGGTTAAGTTTATAATCCAAAGCTTTACCAAATTTCCGCATAATATATATGTTAACAAATAAATCTATAATTTCCACATTCAACTGTTTTTTACTTTTCCCTAAAAAGTTAACAACATAACCTAGTTACTACAATTTGGGGAAACTGGAACATCATAGGGACAACACAAACAAATTGAATAATTAAATAATAAAATTATAGAAAAACCTGAAAGTTCCCAGGATTCCGATTTGTAAGCATCAATTTCAGAAACAGCTTCAATCCGAAACGGCTTACCACAAGCCTTACGCAATAAATAATACCTAACCAGTTCCTCATCCGTCGGATGAAACCGGATTCAGGTGCTAAAGACGTCGGCGGTGGCGATTGTGGTGCTGCCGCCGCCGGCACCGTCGCTGGTTGTCCTACGATCATCAATTCATGACTCATTTCCTTTCTTGTATCAATCAAACACTTGTGTATCAGTATACACTATTTTCTGATCTTTTTAGATAAAAAAGAAAGAATAACAGAAAATCTGATATTAATTAAATTAAATTAAAATTGTAGATGAAGCAATTGAAGTAAAGGATGAAGAAGAATACACATGATTTTATCTACATGAAAATTAAAATTAAAATAGATGCTTGCTTGGCATGGATATCGAAGAAAACTAAAGAGAAAGGGAAAAGCAAGTTTTATATGAGTGAATATGTAGGAAGGGTCGGAACACGGTGGAGGAAACATGGGTGCGGCAGGTTTTGAGGAAGGGTGGGTGGAATAAGAGGTTTGAGATGAAAGTGAGTGGAGAAATAAACTTTAGGGTTTCATCTAAAAAAAAAAAAAAAAAAAGGAGAAACCAATTTAACGGTGGGTTGTTTGAATTTTTCAGTAAATTTTTCAAATTTTCGTAAGGAATTTTATATAACAAAGTTGAAAAATTTACTGAAAATTCCTTACGAAAATTCCTTACGAAATTTTATATAACAAAAGTCTTCAGAAAATTCCTTACGAAAATTCCTTACGAAAATTTACTGAAAAATTTGTTTTCAAATTATCGAATAAGTATTTATGTATATTCGATAATTTAATTTGATTAGTTGTACTTCTATTGTGTAAAAAAAAAGTCTTTCAAATTCGATGGATTTAGGAATGACCAAGAAGTTTAATTTTATCCTAAGTTTAAAAGTTGCATATGTGATATTGGTAATGTCATATATCATATATTCCATTATTAAACTTAAAATAATGTCATATATATCCAAATGATGAATTAATTTTATCCTAAGTTTAATACTGGCATATGTGATATTGGTGATGTCATATATCATATATTCCATTATTAAACTTAGCATAATATCATATATTCCAAAATGGTTAATTTTATGCTAAGTTTAATAGTGGCATATGTGATATTGATAATGTCATATATCATATATTTGATTATTAAGCTTAGGATAATGTCATATATGCCCAAATGATGAATTAGTTTTATCCTAAGTTTAATAGTGGCATATGTGATATTGGTAATATATTCCGTTATTAAACTTAGGATACTATCATATATCCCAAATGATGAATTAATTTTATCCTAAGTTTAATAGTGGCATATGTGATATTGGTAATGTCATATATCATATATTCCATTATTAAACTTAGAATAATGTCATATATTCCAAAATGATGAATTAATTTTATCTTAAGTTTATGTGATATTGGTAATGTCATATATCATATATTCCATTATTAAAGTTAGGATAACGTCCTATATTACAAAATGATGAGTTAATTTTATCCTAAATTTAATAGTGACATATGTGATATTGGTAATGTCATATATCATATATTACATTATTAAACTTAGGATAATAACATATATTCCAAAATGATGAATTTATTTTATCCTAAGTTTAATGGTGACATATGTAATGTTGGTAATGTCATATATCATATATTTCATTATTAAACTTAGGATAATGTAATATATTCTAAAATGATGAAGTAATTTTATCCTAAGTTTAATAGTGGCATATGTGATATTTGTAATGTCGTATATCATATATTCCATTATTAAACTTAGATAATGTCATATAACAATTTGACCATACAAGTTGCAAACACCAATTAATGGAACTTTTTCAACGACTTAATAATTCGTTGGTAATACTGGGTATTACCAACGCATTCAACAACGGAACAACACCAAAAAGAGTTTAAGAATTCAACAACGAATTTCGTTGGAGATTCCGTTGTAAATTTCATGATTTTGGAGGGAAATTTGGCGCCATGTGTTTGCAACGGGAATTTGGTACTTTTCCGTTGATATTTCCATTTGTAACTTACCCTTTTTGGAGAGAGTTTTGGCGCCAATATTAGAAACGACATTTTGATTTTCTATTCGAAGGAATTTTGGCATCACAATCTAGCAACGGTACTTTTTTAGTTTTCCGTTGAAAAATTATAGATTTTAGATTGTTACATAAATTTGTAATCTTACCAAACTTTTATATATATATATATATATATATATATATATATATATATATATATATATATATATAGTAAGAGGATCTAAAAAGAAGAAAAGTTTTAGAGAGAAAAGGGAGAAGGATTCTAGACCAATCAATTCAAAACTATAAGGAAGGGTACTATGGGTATTTAACTTTTATAGTTTATTAAATTAATACCTCCCAATTAATGTGGACAAACGGTTTCAGAGGGCAATTTACGTGTGAATAAGCAAGAATTAGAAACTAAAGCGTGTGAATTTGATTAAGGATATGATTATTTATTCAATTTGCTTTTATTGTTTTCTATTTTATTTATTTTCTTTCGATAATCGAAATAGTATTCCTAATCGTTAGCAAGACCTTTTATTTGTTCTTCATATTGGAGAGTCCGATTTATTGTTTCTCTTTCAACAATATCGTCAATCTACATATCAACAAAATTTATTGTATATTATTATGCTTAGCAAATGTTTGGATAAATGAAGCAGATTTTTAATTCTTCTTCCCAATAATAATGCCTCACCATTTTAAACAGCGACTTACAAACTATTATGAGCATGTGAATTTGATTTACACTTTGATCATTTACTTATATGGTATTTGATTTTGCAATTTTCTGCAGTTTATTCACATTTATATTCATTTAGCAAATTTTGATTCAGAATTTGCTCACATTGATTCAGAATTTGCTCACATTGATTCACTAGTTTGTGGAGTACCAAATATTGCTCGTATTGTGGAGCGGAGCATAATTATAGTTTACTCCAACCTGTGTCGAAGTTACAATCGTGTTAAATTACGATTCGTATACAGAAGTATCCTACATGATACATAATTTTGATTCATACTTTTGCAACTATGATTTCTAGTTGTAGAGACAATGATTCACTACACTTATCGTCAAATTTTTATCGATAGTTGTACACCGAAAATCAACGATTCATTTTTTATACCACTGATTCAATATTTATATTCGATGATTCACATAATACACTTAAATATTCAATGTTTATATGATTCATGAAAAGAAAAATTGGATATCAATCACCAGACATCAACGAAATCCATTCCACTAGTAACTCAATTAAGTCAACACCATGATTCAAAGAAAAAGGAATAAGAAGAAGAAAGAAATATAGATATAATTAGGAATAATATTCAACTTTTGGCTTATACAATTTGTTTTTTTTACCAAAAAAAGTCTTATACCGACTCAATAATTAATGGAAAAGGAGTAGAATTCAGAAATTAAGAAAAACAATCCATATAACCAACTAGCACCAATCCCGAAATATTAGGGAACTAAAATTATCTTTCCGATATATTCAATGTCCCAATTGACGGTTTCTAAAATTGTTACTCGAGTGGACGATATTGACCTTCATTTCTAGATATAATGACCATTAAATTACAATCATGCCATCAAATATTTTAAACCGTAGATTAATCAAATTAACGACTCAGATTGCTTCTCTCTTTTCTCCCATATAATTTCCTTCTCCCTGGATCCTAATCCTATATATATATATATATATAGGGAGTTGATATATACAACAAATAAATTACTACCTACAACAAACTGTACAATCATTAAAGCTCGCAGTACAAGTATTGTAAAGCATTAAATTGGTGTTTGAATCAAAAAAGTAGTTGTATTTATCACCTCCCATATATATATATATATATATATATATATATATATCAAACAACAACCACAACAAAAATACGTATTGTTATCTTGCTCCCATTTAGAACTTCAAAAATACAGTAATAAATTGTACTCTGTACTTAAGTACTCATATAACTTAGAATAGGGTGTTGATAAATACAACACATTACTTCATTCTTACACCACACTTTTACACACCTAAAGCATGTTGTACAACTCGTTGATGCACAGTTTTATTGTAAGAATCAAAATCAATGTTGTATCAATCAACTCCCCTTAGAATAAGATCATTTTTAAAAATTCAATTCAATTTATTTATATTGGCACAAAATTAGCGCCGGATTATTTCGTCAAAAACAAACTCCCTGATAGTCCTCTCAATTCTGGCATGTCATCGTATATCAATCTTTTCCCCAAATCAAAGTGTACATCATCACGCTAGCCCTAATCTTTGCCAGACCCACACCAGATTTCACCCGGGTAAACATTAAAACTATTTATTCTT